>CM060902.1:749508054-750758054 GCA_030737815.1 Allium fistulosum
TGTTGCGTAAAACATCGTTACGACGACTCAAAATCACTAGTATAGGGATTCGGATTTAAGATAGATATATAAATCCCAATACTACATAAAACATTTTCTTTCGAAAATCATTTACTATAACAACAGTGTTATAGTCCATCATTTCCTTATTTCTCGAAAACGTCTATTTCAACAATAAATGTTGAAATCTATGATTTCGATATTTTAACACGTTTTAAAACATCTTTTAAAACAATTACTTCATTTCATAATATTAACTTCCCAAAACATAACCATTTTATTAAGTAATACATTCACTGTCCAAAATCGTGAATATAGTTCGTTATCCAAATTCAACATTCCTACACGTTTTGTTTAAAGGCTTATCCACTGTCCAAAATCGTGGATATAATTCCTTTAATTAACTTCTACAATTCACTTATCAAAATAAGTGATTTCGGATTCATAAACAACGTTTATAAATCACAATTTTATATTTTATAACTACTTCAACTTATAAATTCCTTTTTTTATCCAATTCAATTTATAACTCAATTTTCTACCAAAAGTCCATTCTATAAGTTAAACACTTATAATTCGTTTATTTACAAAAATCGTTCTTTTAGGACTTCACAAATCATTTATTCTGTCCTTTGTAAAACCCATTTTAACATCATTTAAAACGTCTTTAAAACTCCTTTATAATTTCATCACTTTGATTTATAAAAATCAAATTTTATAAATCTTATATATAGAGCTTTCATAATATATTCAAAAATCTCTATTTAAACTATTTTATAAATTACTTAACTATTAATTTCAAAAATCATCCTTTGGTTATATTTCACAAACATTATAATTTCCCTAACTTTAAATTTATAACATTTATTTATTTAAGATAAATAATTCCAAAAATTTAATAAATCGTATACTTACAAATAATCACTTTAAAAATCTCTTTTAAAGTTAAAATTGTTATTTTTAAACTTCAAAATTTTGAATCCAATGATGCAACGCATCAATTAGTCCATCACAACAGTCAATATCATATATCAATATGATAACAGATCTATATCAATATATCTGTAAATAAATAAATACTGATGAGGAATCCAGTTGGATCCCTGTAACGATCCGGATTTTGCGCGTTCGAAAATCAACATCCGTACTTTACCTTGTACTAGAATGCCGTAGATTCGACCGTACAAATCCGATTCGCCGGAGCTTATAACAACATTAAGTAAACAACACAGCGGAAATAAAAGAATATAGATATACAACATCTGATACAACAGAGTGATACAATGAATATCAATATACATCAGAGATATGATACAACAAATAGCAGCGGAAAAGAAAACGATAACATCAGCAGCGGATAATCTCCAATAGAATGCTCCAAGATAAGCAACGTCAATCCATGGACTCCAAGAACTGAACTAGCTCCAGATAATCTACTAAACCTGAATATCTGAAAAACCCAACTCTAGACTGCCCGTGTGGAAAATGGTGGGCACCCAGAGTTTAGGAAGGGAACAATAAACTCCGGATCAGTCATGGGACTGGTGTGAGCAACAAAAACAGTTTATCTTTAAACAAACACAAAAGGCTTTTAACATTGAAACCCGCAATGCTTTTCGAAAATGAAACTACCATAAGACCTCCCACCACACACACAATGCAAACGCAGAATTGGAGGAGATTTCTTCTTATGATAGTCAAAAATGCTTACTACGCAAAATCATTCGATATTATTATCATTAGTGCATAGTGTTGAAAACATTTCGAAAATATAATATTAATCTTAGCCAGCATACAACTATTGTAGTATGCCTACTATAGCTACTACGTTCATAGCAGGTTACCGCCACATTCCATAGCAGGTAATACAACTAAAACCGTACTGGGTTCGTATTGTTTCTTTGGATTTCCAACAAATGATCAGGCTAAGGAACTTCCTTACCGAAATGGAAACGCCTCTGGAAAGACGCCTCGGATCCTAACCGGATCTCTGCAAACAAAAGGCCGACGCTACCTCACGCTGTACAGCTGTAACTAGGTAACTAACACACTGACGCTACCTCACGCTGTACAGCTGTAACTAGGTAACTAACACACGAGCTATGTCATCCCCCGGTCGTTACCGACCTTTATCCGCGGGGCCCCTCAACCAACAAAGCAACATCACAAAGTGATAAATGTATAGTGTCCACACGAGTTAAGTATCTGGGCTCCATACCGTGATACCACCCTTTATCCAGAAGGAAATGACATACCCTAGGGGCGCTACCCCTACAAACCTTTGTCGCAACATTCCTGTTTCGACCATTACCGGGTTGTGAGGCTCGACGAAGTCTCGTTCACAAAGCCACGCTTTTTCATAAAGCCACGCTTCGATCAACAAATGATCAGCAGCACTTCGTATGCCACATTACCAAATTGGGAATGTATCACTAGTAACCATCAACTACATAACCTCTGAGCTCGTACGTCTCAGAGAAGGGTGTTAAGCTAAGAGAATAAATTCTCCGCCACCAACAGAAATGTATTTGATAGAAACCAGCTTTACATCTCAAAGTGTAACGCCAGACACACATCCATACAAGTCTGTTCCGGGTCCGAACAGAACCGAAGGCACTTCCAAAGAAGCCCTTGCAATCCGGGTATTCACAATCCCGATCGGATTTCCCATCACTTAAGAAATCTCTATACCGGCGCGACTCAGTGCAGAGACAATCGATAGGTCATCCTATCGTTCTCGCAAATACCCGGTCTTCACCACCGGTCTTCAAATGCGATCCATATCGTCGTATCACTATTCGGAATGGGTTATATGACACAAAGGTCCTCTCCCGGCTAAACCGAATAACGAGCGCAATTAAAAATCATGTGGATACTGGGGTCTCAGTTAAATCACAGCTTAAAGCCCAAAACTTTTCATTCGAATGGTTAAAACAAATTACCATTTCCAATCTTTTAAACAAAAAGATTCATTTCAAAAACCTTCACTGGTTTAAACAATTTCCACACTTTTAATCTTTTAAACAAAAAGATTCAATTCACAAAGTTAACCCCATTCACAAAGATTCATTCATAGATTTTCAAATCAATTTCCATTTTAATTTGATTAACTCGTTAAATCTTTAAATCAAGATTTAACTTATAGCTTTCAAAACAATTCCATTTCAAATTGGATTAACTCGTTCGGTCTTTGAAATCAAAGACTCATTTCATAGTTTTCAAAACATTTCAATTCTATTTCAAACTTGAAATTCTTTCAACACAAATTGGAAATTCATTACTTTTGTGAAAGCTTTTACTATTTGAAAACAAGTAGTTTCATTTCAGAAAAATCCAGTTATATTTACACGAGTTAAAACCCTTGAATTAAATTTAAGTTCCCAATCAATACTTTTAAAATGGTTTAACCCATATATAACTTGTACAGCATCTTTAATCCCTAGTTTCAAATCATAGGATTCAATTTCGAACTTGAATTCAAAATTTAAATCAAATTATTTAAATTTCCAAAACTCGATTAAGTTATTCAAAATAACTTTTATCTTTGAAATTCCATTTCAAAAGCTTTTCACTTTAAACCCAAATTCCCAATTTCAAAATCAATTGAAATTAAAATTTCAATTTCAAAAACATTGAATTTACATTATCTGTGACTTAACCGATTTCCACGTGAAATCCATATTTGTGTGTGTATGGTGTAGTCCAGGGGTTTCACACAATAGTGCACAACATCAATCATCACAGATATATCGATAAGCGGTATAATCGATAACGCTTATCTTCATTCACAGATTCATAGCTAAAATAAATTTATCAGTCACAAAGATTCACTATTACGATTCGATGTGGGTTTCGGATAACCAACTGGAATCCGACTCCCTGTCGCATCGAAATTCAAGTGCCGTTTTATGGGTCAAAGGTTTCATATTCACATAGTAATATATCACAGAAACAGAAATCACAGATCACGACATAAATCAGGACGTATCACAAAGCATCATATATCAGGGATATCAAACAATTAGTATCATTCAACAGAATTCAAACATCCATAAGTAAGATCAATTAATTGTCTGATTTGATAAGTCATCAATCGTGGTTAATTAACATAAATTAATTTCAAATCATTTGATTGATTATCCTTTAATCATTTATTAATTAAATTAATTAACCTTAAATTATTTAAAAATTAACCTTTAATTTATCAATTTACTTAATCAATTTAATCATTTATTAAATTTCCTTTAATTAAGAAATTAACTTTAATTATCCAATTAATAATTCTTAATTACAAATTAATTACCCTCAAATAACCTTATTTATAATCTTTTAACTATTAATTCATTCTTTAAAATAATTACTTACACTTTAATTACTTTATTTAAAAATCTTAATTTCATCATTAAAACATTAACCTCTAATGATATTTATAAAAATTTAAGTTGAAAATATCTTAAAGTTTTGACTTAACAAACTTAAGTTAACAACCCTATGAATTCTTAATTAAGGTTTAAGAGACATTAAAAAGGGAAAGAATTTTTATAAGAAATGATTAAAACATTTTCATTTTTAAATTTTCAAAAGAAACTTCATTAAATCAGGTTTAAAACTTGATTTCTTCCTTTATGTTTGAAACTGTCTTTCTGAAACACATCTATAAACCCGAGCAACAACACGTTCTACCCGAGCTTACCCCTAGACAAAACCACGACCAAAAACAATTCCAACCTGAGACAAAACAAAGAATACCCGAGTTCTTTCCCCTCTTATATATTAAAAACTTGTTTTAATTTAAAAGTTTAAAATCTGGAAATTCTCATGCCCACGCGAACACACCCTGATCGACTCGAGCCCAACCTTCTTTTACCCGAACCCCTCTTCGTTCCCAAACCAAACCTCTTCGCCTGACACCAAAACGTGCACGCTGTGCACGTACACCCGCATCACCGACCACTGGTGATCGTCGCGACCACCTTCAATGACCACACGTACCCCTACAAACTCAAGCGAGAACCCAGATCAAAAGCAACATCTCCGAGACGAAGTTGAACCCATTTTTTTGACCAAGTCCAGAAACCATCGCTGCCAGTAATTCGCACCCCACCATCGCCTCCGACCTTGAGAAGTCCTGCCATCATCGACAAAGCTTCGTCGAACCCTCCAGCGGCCATCCCCATGATTGCGATCAACTCCGATTCCTAATGGGCATCGCCATTTGCCCTGCAAACCACCTCGTTCCCAAACGACCACCGAACCCTAAATCACCAAAAATCCATCGCCTCGACCAACGATAAAATCCACCTGTATTTTTCTCGCACTCCCCATCGATCAGACCACCTCTAGTCCAAAAATCGAATCGCTCTACCATGTCGTTCATCGAAAATTAACCCAAATGCCAAAAATTGATAACACGAGAATGCCCAAGAATTATTGAACTAAAAATCATGGAATGAGTATTAAAATTCATGATTTCCAGTCACGAATTCATCCCTGTATCCCAATTTAGAAATTAAAAGAGTTGATTTTAACCCATATAAGGCTTCCACTGTTATTTAAGATTTAAAAAAAAATAGTTAGTTAAATTTAAAACCCTGGAACTATTTTTAAATCCATTATCATACAATAACAAGCAACTTTCATTTAAACATCAAAGTCTAAGATTGATTGGATTGGGAAGATACTAATTTTATTCCTACTGAGTTTGAATTTACAACTTTAAACAGAGGAGAACATGTGCACGAACATTTCTCAGACACTCACATGCATACACAAATTCATACAAGCAAAACATTATCCACTATTCTAATTCAAGAATAAATCACAACGTCAAGACATAAAAGTGTGTTCAGGTCTAGTTTGCTCACCGTGAATGGGAGAACAGAGAACAACGTTTGAAAATATGGAATTGCTCTGCTCCTTGACTTCCAGGGTGTATGGATTTGTATTATAGTTTAGTTGATAATACTTCAGTTTTATTTTTATTTTTGTTTTCCAGGTTGCTATGTTGTGAGGAACGAACTGAAATGAAAATTATTTTTGATATATAGAGGAACAAGTTATAGGGTTGCCTGTTTTTGTACAGGGTATTAGGTATGGTAGAACATCAGAGACCCTTTCTTACTTTACTTCTTGTTTTCGGCTGATAGAAAATATGTTATGCTAGCATTTAATGCCTGAGGTATGTTGCATTTATTACTTTGTACAATATACTTATATTTAAAACTTTGCTTTGTTTGTTGACCATGCAGTAATGTACATTTGGTGGCTGGTACTATCTAGCTTTAATAGCTAAGATGTAAACACTATACTTTGTTCTTGGCTTTCAAACTCAGCTGAGATGATGTATTTTATACTTGGGAAGATGTGTATTAAAAGCAAGAGTCCTTTCTTGTTTACAGGTGATACAACTTGCTATGTATAATATCAAAGATATTTGGTGTCTTGTTTTATTTGGATACTTGAGTAAAATTTGCTGTCTTCACTTTTGTTTGCTTTGTTCTATATGCTACAGCCTTATCCCTTGATATACATGCATATATACTTTGGTTTTGTTTCACTTTCCCCCTAAACTCTATAGTCTACATGAAATATTTATTTACCTTACTATTGTTTAAGTGTACACATATATAAAGTTATTATATTTATTTTATTATGTTAGCTTGTGAATTTAAATTCTAATTTTACATGACTACTATTTTATTTCTATTTATAAACTTAATGTATTAGTGTATATTTTCTAATTTAAATCTTAATTTATCAAACACTTTATTGATATTTATTTATTTTATCTATCGTCTTATATTTTTAATTTATAAATTCAAATTATTATTAACCATTTATTTACAATTTAAACACAAATCAAATATATGTTATATTATTTCAAATTTAGTCGGATATATTCAAATACAGATATATATTCTCAGGCATACATATGTATACAATATTTTAATTTTAAATGATTTATACAGAATATATTTGGATTCGGGGAAACTCGCAATCCATTTATCGTTTTATTTCACAACTTTAATTCAAAATTTGAATTAATTATCAATTTAAATATTTATAAAATTCGGGGTCGTTACAATCCCTCCAACCTGTTTCCCTGCATCCACAGACGTTAGCACAATACCATTCCACTTCGAGGTGGAATATCGCGGTATATAGGTTTTATAAAAATCCGCTTACTAACGGCGCAATAGGGTCTCATCCACTATACGAGGCGGGAAATCATCAATCCAATATATACATATGCCAATATGTATATATTGCTATATATATAATAGATATATCCTACTTGCACATCCAATAAAGCAATCATCAATAACTGCAAAATTCCACATTCAATTTTTCGAGTGAGAAGATCTCACCTTAGCTTTTTATTAGCAAACCAATCCAATCCTTCTTTTGTTTTCTCGACTTTAACCTTGTATAAATAATTTATACAATCTATTAATATTCGAGATAATCGAATAACCAATTTTCGTTTGGTAATTTTAATTATCCAATGATTTTGTTTTAACCTAATTTCTTTTAGCTAAGAATTAAATTTATTTAACTAAACCTTTTAATTTCAAACAAATCCTTTTTATATAAATTTTTCTCTAGTAATCTAAATAGTTTTTAGATAAATCAATTAAACTTTCTTTTTAAATAAATTCTTCTTTAAAATTTGATTTCACTAAAAATTATACTTTTAACTGATTTTTTCCTTTTATATAAACAACTGCTTATATAACCTAATGTTTTAATTTCTTGAAATAAAAATATTAACCAAAAATTAACTTTTTAAACTTTTCTGTTCAAACTTTACATATAATCATATATATATATATATATATTTTTATAAAAAAACAAAACTGCTGCTTATCTTTCCTTTGCATACATAAAAATTGAAAACTGCATTTATTTATTTTTTTCTTTTTCTTACTGTATATATATTCATATATATATATTTATATAAATTTCAAATCTGAAGAATATTAAAATGCTAAAAATTTAAACTACCTCACAAAACAGGCGACCCCAAACCCACGACGTCGCCGAGCTCTGATGATCGCTGCCGCCTTCCCACTGCCTCGACGAACTCCACAACCACCCTAGCATCGAACATCGATAGCCCGCCGCCTGCTTTCCCACGACCCCAATTCGCGACATCCCAGCGAGCCACCACCACCCTCCTTATCGCGACGCTTGAAAACTGCTATCGCGAGTACCACTGCCAGTGCTGCTGCCCCACCTTCATCTTCGAATCCATCGCGACTCTTCACGTCGATCTCCCACCCAAAATCGCGACTGAGTCGCCTAAAAAATGTTGTCGAGAACCAAGCGAAACCCTACGCGAGTGCGCGCGCTGCATCGCCCAATCGCGATTCGATTCGTGATTTCATTCCGAACTTCCAGGCTTTGGCCAAATCCCCTTTTTTTTGTTGAATGAACGCGGCCATTGATTTCTTTTTCTTTGGTTCGAACTGGGAGATGGAGGGGTAACGCGCTCGATTTTGAACGTGGCTTTGATTTTAATTTTTTTTTCTTCTTGCGAAAACTGGAATGGTTTCGCGGCCATAGATGTTGTTTTCGAATGAGAAAAGGGTTTTGATTTTCGACCTTGAATTATTGAAGAGGGATGGCAGCCATAAATTTTCTTCAGCCATTAAAGTTTAAATTTTTGAACGAGATATACTCTTTTGAACTGCTCGCGTGATAGAGAACAGAAGGGGACAATAGATAAGCGCGTTCAGATGTAGGGTGGCTTGAGTACGATTATAGGGTGGTTGTGATTTGATTTGTACAACATTTTAAATCAAATTTCAATTTAATTCTCAACGCGTTTGCTTATCGTATGCTCAAACAACAACTCCAAAAATTACGAAAATTGGAATCCGGTAATAATTCAATATTACGGACCCAATGGAACTGGTTTCGTCGAATTCCGAGACTGCGCCTCGGACGGCTATTTTTAAATTCGATTCGAACGATTAAATTTCAAAACTGAACAAACACTTAAAATTTAAACTTTTACCACTTCCATTATCTTCAGTATCATCAATACAAATTTTATAAGCGTTTGAAATATTTTTCTTCAATTTAAAATTGAAGATTCAAATTTTTATTCAGCATTCAATCGATAAAATTTTATAATTTAATTGCCAAATTCAAATTTAAATCAGGGATTCAAATTAAATTACCGTTCAAATATTTAAAATTAATTAAATATTCTCAATTTAATTTGTTCAAAATTCTGGGTCGTTACAGACTTCCCCCCTTAAAAGAATTTCGTCCTTGAAATTACAAGTCAGGAAAAAAAAAAGTCCTTAACTCGTCTATTATTTTTCACAATCAATAGTTTTATCAATTTATCAAAACAAATCTCTCTACTAAAGATTCGTTATCATCTCAACTAAATTCCCAACTTCAATTTTAAGTTTCAAACAACACTGTTTAACTTCAAAATTCAAATTCGAGTTTAAATTCAAATTTTAAACTTTTAAAATTTCTCAAAAATTTTCTAACACTCGAAATTTTCGAAAAATTTCGCCAGCGTCTCCTTTGCGCGGCTAATACGGTACGACTACAAAACGTCCCTCCGGACTCTCAGATTTCAAAAAGAAAAAGAAAAAGCCAAGCGGCTAGACAAGAAATCATCAAAACTCATATTATAATTCAAATACTTACCTTTTGTCGAGCAATTCAAACTTATCTTTGAAATCAAATCCAATTCCTTTATACCTGTATATCCTACTAGCCATAATATCTAGTTACATATATTCAAACCATTTTGCAAATTCCATTACAAAATTTTCAATACTTACTTCTTATATCATCTTTAAATTCATTATTGAGGTTATATTATCCATTATGATTCAATTTTACATTTCAAATTCAATTCTCAACTATTTTAGATTAGTTTCAGTTACTAATTCATCACAAATCCAATTCTCTTTATTCAAATTCGGTTTCAACATTTTGTTTGAATTTCATTAACTACCAATTTCAAAAGAAGTTTAACATTCAGGTTTAATCTCATTCACTTCATTCAATTAGCTTCACTTACAAATTTTTTTAAGTTTAATAGTTCACTTTGTTTTCCACAAATCTAAATTCAATTCAGTCTTACTTACCAATTCAAAATGAATTTTTTTGCATTAAATTTCATTTTCTTGCATTTGCTATTGCAAATTCATTTATAATTCGTAATTTTATCCATTTTCAATTCGAATTCTCATTTCAATCGAATTTCAAATACTTTATAAGTCTTCGACTTATTTACAATTTGATTTATAAAATCATTCATACATTTACAAATCTAATTTCATTCCATTAATGAATTTTATTTTCAATTATCTTCTTGGAATTCTATTTCGAATTATAAATTCACTTACAATTTATACTTACAAATTTCATTCGTATAAAAATTTTATTTTCTTATCTTTCAATTCACAATTATAAATTTCACTTGTTAAATGAATTTATCTTCAATCTTTGGTTATTACTTAAATTCAATTTCAATATTTTATTTGAATTTCCAAAACAAAAAACCCAAATTTTCCAAACACTTTCCATTTAAAACAATTTGGCAGCAATTCCTCTTTTGGAAACCCGAAAATGAATTCTAATGATGTGGCCACCATCATCAGGATTATTTTCCAGCGACCGAAAAGAGTTTAGAGCTTCATCTCTCAAAAATACTTTTCAAAACCTTTGAAATTCATTTTCAACTCCAAAAATGATTTAAACTTTCGAATCCTCAAATTTTCAAATTCTTTTCAAAACATTTCCTCTCACTTCTCTGGAATTCCGTTTTAAATTATAAGTCACATTTATAATTTACATTCCTTAAATTTCATTTGTATATGTGAATTTATTTCTTAACTTTGGAGTTATGATTTCAGTTTCTTATTCAATTTCAATGGTAATAGATTAATATTATCATTTCTAACAACCATGCAACCATATACTGTAATAATTTACAGAAAACCATTTCTTTTATATACAAAAATAGTTTTGGGTAAAATTATCTCATTTACCCTATTTAAAACAATACTGTGCCGAATTGTTCTATTCAAGTGTTTAGAAACCCCTTCGATACAGTTTTGCAAGACTGTGCCGACGAAGGTTCATATGCCACTCAATAAACCAATCATCACAATACAAAACAATTTTATATTCACTAACAAATACGCGCTCATATCTATTATTACACTCAACTCATTCTAGAGTACTGCTGACTCTATCTCTAATGTGTAACACCCAATAGAGCAGGGTTGTCGCTTAACCATATGCTCTGATACCACGCTGTCACGTACGGGATTTTTCGACTTTCGAAAATTCGACATCGATACTCACTTTATCGACTGCCGAGCAATCGAGTGCCGGGAACTCCAATAGTGAGGGTTTTAAGAAGAAGAAAAAGTAGAAGAAGAGGAAGATAGAAGAAAAAGAGAAGAAAGAAAGAAGAAGAACAACAGAACAACAGCAGAAACAGAAAACAATATCAGAATCTCACATATCGCAGCGGAACAATATATAATAGATAACACTAGTCTTTTAAAACAAAGAACTATATCAGTTTATACATGCATCAATCAGAGTCATATACAACAATGGACAGTTATATACTCGTCCTCATACAGAATACACAGCGGAATAATACAAACATATAGGTGATACGTTTCGCCATCCAGCTTGCTTCCAAAGCTCCAGAATATCCAGAATATCATGATAACATAACTCTAGGCTGCCCGTGTGGAAATTGGTGGGCACCCAGAGTTTAGAAGGGAACAATAAACTCCGAGTCAGTCATGGTGACTGGTGTGAGATCGTAAAACAGTTATTCTTTATAACAACAAAATAATTTTTAAAGTCAATTCGCAATGCTTTTGGAAAATGAAACTACCATAAGACCTCCCGCCACACACACAATGCAAACGCAGACTTGGAGGAGATTTCTTCTTATGATAGTCAAAGATGCTTACTACGCAAAAATCAAATTCTTTTTGATATTATTATTAGTGCATAGTGTGTAAAAACATTTCGAAAGTAGAATATAAATCTTAGCCAGCATAGGTACCATTATAGTATGCTTGCTATAGCTGCCATATTAGATGGCAGGTTCTACAACTAAAACCGTACAAGTCACGTATTGTTTCTTTGGATTTCCAACAAATGGTCAGGCTAAGGAACTTCCTTTTCCACGATGGGTACGTCCCTGGAATAGACGACCCGAGAACCTAACCGGATCTCTGCCAACACAAGGCCGGGTTACCTCTGCAAAAATAGGTAACTACTGACACGCGTATGTCATCCCCCGATCGTCACCGATCTTCCCGAGGATCCCCGATTCGCAACAACCACAAAGTAATAAATTTGCAGCAACCACAGAGGTTAAGTATCTGGGCTCCATACCATGATACCACCTTTATCCAGAAGGAATGACATACACTAAGGGGCGCTACTCCCTAGAACCTTGCTGCATTCTTCCTGTTTCGACCATTTCCGGGGTGTGAGGCTCGATGAAGTCTCGTCCACAAAGCTACGCTTTCTCAAAAAGCCCTGCTTCGGGTCAAACAAAATGATCAACCTATGATCACAAAGATATAAGATCAAACAAATGATCATATCACAAATGATCAAACACTGATCATTTCACAGCAACACTCAGTATGCCACGTTACCAAATTGGGATATATCGCTGATAAATTTCAACTACATAACCTCTGAGCTCGTACGTCTCAGAGAAGGGTGTTAAGCTAAGAGAATAAATTCTCCGCCACCAACAGAAATGTATTTGAAAGAAATCAGCTTTATATCTCAAATTGTAACGTCAGACACACAATCCATCACTACAACAAAAATACATTTTCGCAACTGCCGAAAACAGTTGTAATAGGTCTATTACAACTGACGGCCGCCAGTCTTAATATCCGGAGTTGTAATAGAGTTGAATATTTTTACAACTGTTACCGACAGTTGCAGGAGCAGTTGTAAAAAAGCTTTTTACAACTGCTTTTGAAAGTTGCGGTAAAGTTTATCGTAACTGTTACATTGACAGTTGTAGTAGATCTCTTTTGCAACTGCTAATAGCAGTTGCAATAATAACTTTTGCAACTGCTTTTGGCAGTTGTAATAGATTCATTTACAACTGTTATTGATAGTTGCAATAAATCTTTTTACAACTGCTACCAACAATTGCAATTCATCTTCCGACAACTTCCATTAACCACAAATTTCACAACATTATAATTAAAACCGATATTTCACTAATAATAACTACAATCGTTAACATTACTTGAAACAACATGAACCATTCACATTTAATAAAAGCTAAAAAAATTCAATTTTACACCTTTTTGAATTCATAATTTTATTACAGAATATAACTAAATCCATAATATACGTCAATATAAATATAGATGCGTACTAATTAAAAGAGGTAAATTCCCCGTGCTAAGCAACAATCTTCCCAACCGCTTGTCCAATAGTGCGGACGTATGAAGTAGGCCTATATGGAATAGCTTAAGAATCCAGTTGAGTGCAATCTAGTTGAGTGCTTAACCTGTGAACCTCTCTTGCCCAGCAGCGTCCCTAAATAATAGACAGACTATTTATACGCGATTTCTTTTTTTATAAGTTTGGTTAAACAATGTATATTTGAAATACTGCTAGTAAATGCTGCAATTATACTAGAGGTGAGGTGTAAAAGGAGGTTTTACTACTTTTACATGTAATGTGATCACACTGATCACATAATGAATATAAAAAACACAGTTCGATCCATAGAGCATAATGCATGTAACTTTAATATAGCTGTAAACAAACTGTGTGATCTATTCCAATTGTAGTCTAAAAGTAAAACCAAATGCATAGGAAAACAACACAAGCGTGTATGGGTCTGGTCAAACCAAATTTCACACTTACATCCCCTACCATACGTTCAACTTCCTCATTACACTCCACTGCCAAGTCCACACTTCAAAGCACATTCAAACTGCTGATAAGCAACATCAACTGTTGTCATTTTACAAGCTTGCATTATAACTCTGCATTCACAACCTGACCATTTGCCATCTTCCCCTTCATACAACAACTATATACAAACACTCAACCACTCCTCTTTGCAACTAAGCTTTGCCTCTGCATCAGCCATACAACAGTCCTCTCCATCATACATGCTCAACTGGAACTCATTCCTCCAACCAACATCCCCTACTTGCCTGCATATCATCACTGTTATAAAAAAACTGCCATCATAACCATACTTTTCCACAAAACCTCCTCTGCCTGCAAGTGCATACCCACAACAGTACTTCTCTGTTACTTCAAACCCTCTGCCAACTCCAACTTCTACCTTCTCTACACACTTTTCTGTGCACTAACTTCTGCACAGTACTCAAGCAATTCAATTTCAGTGCACACATTTGTGCACATAACCGCCTGATCACTACTACACCATCAACTGCTGCCGCTGCCTCAAAAAATTCATTACCTCTACAAAAACCACGACACCCCTTCTCTTGTTAGTTCACCTCATCGCCATCATTAAAACAACCCACTGCCAATAACGCCTGCTTACCTCTTCACAACTTCATCACCACAACCACACAGTAGCACGACAACCCAATCGCCGAAACCACCTCGACTACCGCAGTTTCAAACTCCGTAGCGACAAAAAAATTAATTACAACAACCATCACGAACACGCGATCCTAAGGACATCACCTACCTCTCCACCCTATCGCATCACTAATTCACGACCCCAAGCACAGCCTCACCACTCGACTCACCTCAAATCGCCAACCCCAAATTCAATTTTTGCGCGTATGGGTCTATTCAAACCAAACTCATATTATGACATTCTTTTTAGGTTCAAATAACCTAATCCCAAAACATGTGTGTCAAGGCGTGCCCAACCAAATACCAAGAAAACCGTTCTTCTCTATGCTATTTGTGCTTTGCACTGAAATAGATAAATTTATCATTATACCCATTTGGATTGAATTTTATAGTCTAAGTTAATATAGTCAATTTTTTTATTAATAATACAAATATTAATAATTGAAAAGGCGCATGTTCAGATTGCTGAATAATAAAAAGTAAAAAGATTTTTCCTTTAACCAAATTGATACTATTAAAAGCAGCCCTTTAAGAAATCGTGTGATTTTACCTGTCATGATATATTCTGGAGCGGCGTAGCCATGAGTTCCCATAACCCGTGTTGTTACATGTGTATCCTCTCCCTCTGGACCCATCTTTGCTAAACTGAAATCTAATAGCTTAGCAGTAAAATCCTGAAAATTCATAGTAAAATGAAATCAGAGTTAAGTTGTAATTTGAATATATGGGCCAAGTTATGTTACAGACAGAATCAAGCAAGATATTCGATGCTTTGAAGTCACGGTAAATGACTGGTTTCTCTGCACCATGTAGAAAAGCAAGGCCTCTTGCTGCTCCTATGGTGATCTTTAGTCTTGTTCCCCACGACAGAGTTACAGACATTACTGTTCCATTACCGGTGATAAATTATGATTCTGGTTAATAACCTTGAGTTTTTCACTGCAAATTAAATAAGTGGTAGCTCACCTATAAGATTCAAATACTGAATGTATCCATAGAGCTTCACCTTAAATCCTTATGTAAATTGCAACAAACATTAATAAAATTGTACTATTGATTAATGGACAACACTGATAAGTCAAAATTAAAATAGTATGAAAAAATTTGGTGTTAATTACCAAGATTAGCATGAAATATCCATTTATCATCTGGCAATACGACGATATCCACATATAAAGCTACAAATACAATGATTCTGATTTTGTGAAAATTCAAATAAGAGTGTAAGCAAGTGTTTTGCGACGACCAACGGACAATGAAAGAGTTGGATTGTTCTCCGTGCTTTTTGTTATCTCTTGAAACACGAAAAACATAATATATTTATAAATATACTATGTATTATCCCAATTCATATCAAACAGTCCATTTAAAACACTGATTTCGATCTGTTATAAGATTTTTAACAGAAAATATGCTACCGTGCAACAAATTCAATATGTTATATACTTTAAAGCAAGAAACACGTACATGCATATATAAGAAAGCAAACACGTGCTGTTGTTCAATTCAAGACAACAAGTAGCTATTCTAAGTAAGGCAACATGCTACTGTTTAAAGCAAGACAACTTGTACATGCTATTATTTCACAAAACCAGTTGCAAAGCTATAATTCATAACAATAAGTAATAAAAGGTTATCCTGCCAACTGCAAACAATATTTTAGTATGCAATCCTGCGACAAAAGAAGTAATAAGCCTACCTCAAAGCACCAACAAACACACTCCTCGTGCCTCTCTGTTAGAAAACGAAGGGTTGAACTTAAGAGTCGGTTTCGGATTCGTTCCTTCCACTCAAGCTTACAAAGTAACCCAATTTTTTTACAGGTCATCCGATTTGAAAAGGAAAAGGTACAGCATGGGATTTGAAGTGTTCACTTTAGGAACAAGTAAATCTTGGAGAGTGCTTGCTCACGACCCTCCTTATCCAATATACTCCAGTTGTTTTAACTTCACGGGCAAATGTATTTATTTTCGTATATGACATCTTCTTGACCCCGATGCACCTAATGCCTTCCTTTGTTTCAACCTTACAAAAGACCAGTTTTCCGTATTGTATCCACCATATTCTTTGAAGCATGTTGATGTTGCCGACATGAAGCTGACAAATCTGCAAGGCAAACTCTATCTTTATGTCCTTTCTATGAATCGAACAAAGCTCACTTTGTTCACTAGTAAACAGGGCAAAGGAGATCAGTATGCATGTTGAATAACAAGCAAAAACAAAGAATGGTACTAAAGATATATGCACACATACTATAAGTTTAAACTTGTACCAGAATACTAAAAAGAATTTTTTTTTCATTTGACAGTGCATCCAAGTGCATATAAGCAAAACCAATAACATCTTCATATGATTAATGGTATTTTATGGAGGGAATATATTCTAGAACTTGCATTTCCTTTAAATGAAGAACAGAAGAAGGCAATTTCCTAAACTAGAATGATAGTGAATTACTCATTATTGGTGCCTTAGAACCAAGATGAATGAAAAAAATAAAATAAACAAAACTTAGATTCGTTTTTACTAATGAACTCCGATTTGCTATTTATTTCATAGATATCAAGAAGCGACAGGGAATATTTTACAAGCTTGAAATAGAATTGGAATACAAAATGAGTTAATTATTCAATATGATTCAATAATATTTTTCAAAGGAAATTCTACCAAACATCCAAAAGTGGACAAAATTCACATTTGCTAAAACTATTCACCAAAAATCACCCATCAATAAAAAAAATGAATTCAACTGTAAATTAGCTCAGAATAGGAAAGACGTTCGATCAGTAAAGGATAGAAAGAATTCGAGGAAAAACAAGCTGACCTCGATTCGGAAGATTCGTCAACGCAGAAAACAACACTGGTGTATGGTTTGGCAATCCGTCGAAAGGCTCTCGGCAGGGTTTAGCTTCGATGATGGCAAGGCGGCGAGAACAACGTGGGATGGAATTGCAGTTTTAGGTTTAGAAATTTTGACGATGATGTTTATTTTTAGAAATTTAAGAAAAGAGCGGCTATTGAAATGTTGGGAGGGAAATGAAATTTTCACGAAGCAGCTGTTGGAGAAGCGTGAAAAGTTCCAAGATATTACAACTGTAAAAAATTGGAGCGGTTGTTAGATGTGTAAATTACAACTAGCATACGAACAAAGTTGTTAGAGGTAACCTTATTACAACTGTTAAAAATAAACAGTTATTATAAAATACCTATTACAACTGTCAGCTTATGTTAGTTGTAGATCAATAGTTGTAATATAGTTGTTTTGTTGTAGTACAAGTCTGTTCCGGGATCGAACAGAACCGAAGGCACTTCTCACGAAGCCCTTGCACATCCGGATAATTTTTAATCACGTCAGGACTTCCCGTCACTAAGGGTGATAAAACCTCTAAACCGGAGATCAGCCGATGTAGAGTAACTCGACGGTAATCCTTCCATTTTCAAAAATATCCGGTCTTCAACACCGGTCTTCAAATGCAATTAATAACGACGTATCACATATTCGGAATGGGTTATACGACCCCATGGTCCTTTCCCGGCTAACCCGAATAGTGAGCGATTATTCAAAAATAAGTCTGGCATTCAAATTCATCCAATTCACAACAAATACCTATCTAAAGGTAATTATTGATAGTCGGTTATTTAACTATCAATAAAGATGCGCAACACCATCAGATTCCAAATAATTTTCCCAAATTATTTATCTTCAAAAATATCTTTACCAGATATAAAATTTCCACACTTCAAAATATAAATCAACGTTTATTTTTAAACAACTTCCCTTTCTTTTATAAATTCCATAGTGAATTTATATTTCAAAATATCTACTGATATTCAATTTTCAAATCGTTTTCAATATTCATTTTCAATTTATCTTTAAGAAGATAAAATCTCAAAAACGTTTCATTTCATTTTGGAAAAGTATTTCCATACTTATTCAATAATAAGTATTTCGCAAATCTATTTATTTTCAACATTTGAAAATATTCAATATACTTAAATCAATATTAAGTATATATTCATTCTTTAAGGAAATCATTAATTTTAACATCTATTTGAGTCAAAACGAATGTTGCGTAAAACATCATTACGACGACTCAAAATCACTAGTATAGGGATTCGGATTTAAGATAGATATATAAATCCCAATACTACATAAAACATTTTCTTTCGAAAATCATTTACTATAACAACAGTGTTATAGTCCATCATTTCCTTATTTCTCGAAAACGTCTATTTCAACAATAAATGTTGAAATCTATGATTTCGATATTTTAACACGTTTTAAAACATCTTTTAAAACAATTACTTCATTTCATAATATTAACTTCCCAAAACATAACCATTTTATTAAGTAATACATTCACTGTCCAAAATCGTGAATATAGTTCGTTATCCAAATTCAACATTCCTACACGTTTTGTTTAAAGGCTTATCCACTGTCCAAAATCGTGGATATAATTCCTTTAATTAACTTCTACAATTCACTTATCAAAATAAGTGATTTCAGATTCATAAACAACGTTTATAAATCACAATTTTATATTTTATAACTACTTCAACTTATAAATTCCTTTTTTTTATCCAATTCAATTTATAACTCAATTTTCTACCAAAAGTCCATTCTATAAGTTAAACACTTATAATTCGTTTATTTACAAAAATCGTTCTTTTAGGACTTCACAAATCATTTATTCTGTCCTTTGTAAAACCCATTTTAACATCATTTAAAACGTCTTTAAAACTCCTTTATAATTTCATCACTTTGATTTATAAAAATCAAATTTTATAAATCTTATATATAGAGCTTTCATAATAAATTCAAAAATCTCTATTTAAACTATTTTATAAATTACTTAACTATTAATTTCAAAAATCATCCTTTGGTTATATTTCACAAACATTATAATTTCCCTAACTTTAAATTTATAACATTTATTTATTTAAGATAAATAATTCCAAAAATTTAATAAATCGTATACTTACAAATAATCACTTTAAAAATCTCTTTTAAAGTTAAAATTGTTATTTTTAAACTTCAAAATTTTGAATCCAATGATGCAACGCATCAATTAGTCCATCACAACAGTCAATATCATATATCAATATGATAACAGATCTATATCAATATATCTGTAAATAAATAAATACTGGTGAGGAATCCAGTTGGATCCCTCCAACCTGTTTCCCTGCATCCACAGACGTTAGCACAATACCATTCCACTTCGAGGTGGAATATCGCGGTATATAGGTTTTATAAAAATCCGCTTACTAACGGCGCAATAGGGTCTCATCCACTATACGAGGCGGGAAATCATCAATCCAATATATACATATGCCAATATGTATATATTGCTATATATATAATAGATATATCCTACTATATCTAATAGCACATCCAATATAGCAATCATCAATAACTGCAAAATTCCACATTCAATTTTTCGAGTGAGAAGATCTCACCTTAGCTTTTTATTAGCAAACCAATCCAATCCTTCTTTTGTTTTCTCGACTTTAACCTTGTATAAATAATTTATACAATCTATTAATATTCGAGATAATCGAATAACCAATTTTCGTTTGGTAATTTTAATTATCCAATGATTTTGTTTTAACCCAATTTCTTTTAGCTAAGAATTAAATTTATTTAACTAAACCTTTTAATTTCAAACAAATCCTTTTTATATAAATTTTTCTCTAGTAATCTAAATAGTTTTTAGATAAATCAATTAAACTTTCTTTTTAAATAAATTCTTCTTTAAAATTTGATTTCACTAAAAATTATACTTTTAACTGATTTTTTCTTTTTATATAAACAACTGCTTATATAACCTAATGTTTTAATTTCTTGAAATAAAAATATTAACCAAAAATTAACTTTTTAAACTTTTCTGTTCAAACTTTACATATAATCATATATATATATATATATATATTTATAAAAAAACAAAACTGCTGCTTATCTTTCCTTTGCATACATAAAAATTGAAAACTGCATTTATTTATTTTTTCTTTTTCTTACTGTATATATATTCATATATATATATTTATATAAATTTCAAATCTGAAGAATATTAAAATGCTAAAAATTTAAACTACCTCACAAAACAGGCGACCCCAAACCCACGACGTCGCCGAGCTCTGATGATCGCTGCCGCCTTCCCACTGCCTCGACGAACTCCACAACCACCCCAGCATCGAACATCGATAGCCCGCCGCCTGCTTTCCCACGACCCCAATTCGCGACATCCCAGCGAGCCACCACCACCCTCCTTATCGCGACGCCTGAAAACTGCTATCGCGAGTACCACTGCCAGTGCCGCTGCCCCACCTTCATCTTCGAATCCATCGCGACTCTTCACGTCGATCGCCCACCCAAAATCGCGACTGAGTCGCCTCGAAAATGTTGTCGAGAACCAAGCGAAACCCTACGCGAGTGCGCGCGCTGCATCGCCCAATCGCGATTCGATTCGTGATTTCGTTCCGAACTTCCAGGCTTTGGCCAAATCCCCCCTTTTTTTTTTGTTGAATGAACGCGGCCATTGATTTCTTTTTCTTTGGTTCGAACTGGGAGATGGAGGGGTAACGCGCTCGATTTTGAACGTGGCTTTGATTTTAATTTTTTTTTCTTCTTGCGAAAACTGGAATGGTTTCGCGGCCATAGATGTTGTTTTCGAACGAGGAAAGGGTTTTGATTTTCGACCTTGAATTATTGAAGAGGGATGGCAGCCATAAATTTTCTTCAGCCATTTAAGTTTAAATTTTTGAACGAGATATACTCTTTTGAACTGCTCGCGTGATAGAGAACAGAAGGGGACAATAGATCAGCGCGTTCAGATGTAGGGTGGCTTGAGTACGATTATAGGGTGGTTGGGATTTGATTTGTACAACATTTTAAATCAAATTTCAATTTAATTCTCAACGCGTTTGCTTATCGTATGCTCAAACAACAACTCCAAAAATTACGAAAATTGGAATCCGGTAATAATTCAATATTACGGACCCAATGGAACTGGTTTCGTCGAATTCCGAGACTGCGCCTCGGACGGCTATTTTTAAATTCGATTCGAACGATTAAATTTCAAAACTGAACAAACACTTAAAATTTAAACTTTTACCACTTCCATTATCTTCAGTATCATCAATACAAATTTTATAAGCGTTTGAAATATTTTTCTTCAATTTAAAATTGAAGATTCAAATTTTTATTCAGCATTCAATCGATAAAATTTTATAATTTAATTGCCAAATTCAAATTTAAATCAGGGATTCAAATTAAATTACCGTTCAAATATTTAAAATTAATTAAATATTCTCAATTTAATTTGTTCAAAATTCTGGGTCGTTACACATTTTTTGAGCTTTTGTTGGATGATTTAATTGGCTTCATTATTTGCTGTAAGAAAAGTTCTTTCCTCCCTCGGTCTTTAAATGATTCACTGGCTCATATATGTTATATATGCTAATACATGTTACCTAAAATATATGCTAATGTATTTTAATTCTTTGAATGTTCCAGCTGAAATTTTACCATCGTTAAATTGATATTATTATCATTTTATTTGGCAACCTACAATATGCAAGTAATGCATCTCCTTTTGAAATTTGAAACTTCCAACATGTTTCCCTCCAATTTTGGATTTTATTAATTGTTAAAAAATATCGCTTTGGAAGTTGTTCACAATACGTGAAATTAGTTCTGATTTACTATTCTTGTCTTTATTAATTGTTGTTCGAATTGACGTGGATAGTATTACAAAAGATAACAGAGTAATGGTTATTCTTTTTTATATTAATTTCAACTCTTCTAATATGAATACTTGGACAAAGATATGTGGTCCATCGCCTTTTTAGTTTTTCAATTTGTTTATGATAATTGTAAATATATTTATATAGTCTGTTGTTGATTTTTCTTAATCTAATCATGTTTAGAATTTTTTTCAAAGCAGTTTCAACTATATGCCTCAAGAAGCATACAAAACTTAGTTTTGTAACCAATTTTTAACAATACCTAACTGACAATTAAACGAACTGTTAACCTCATTAGACATATTCATTGACACCGTTGTTTAATAGAAAATACATAATGGATTTTCCAAATCAATATCACAAATTTTAATGGAGATCCACTCATACATTAACCTCATTTATATTTTCCGATTTTTTTTCATTTTCATTGCAATTGAATTACCTATCGTTTTAGTTTACCAATTTTATGTTACCTGGTTGAAAATTTTTATGGTTGGTTTGATTTATCTTTTTATTTATGATGTATTTTGAAAATTAATATAGTTGCTTAATTTTCTTTGACAACAATTCCTTTTGTTCAAGCTCTAATCACCAAATCTGAGGTGCACTAAATTTTATGCTTTCCGTTTATTGTATGAAATATCTCTGTTATTTGAGAAGCTTTGCGAACTTTTAGATGTATTAAGTTTAATTCTAATATTCGATGACTTTATCTATACATGTATCTTATTCAAATCCTTTTGATTGATATATAGAATATTTTATATATATAGGTTCCATTGAGGATGCTTATTCAAAAAAGAATTAGTTAGGTTATACTAAGGGTGGGCATAAACCACATCGTTATACGGAAACTGCTCGCACCAGACTACAAAAACAGTGCGGAAACCCATACCGAATCTTCTAATCAAAGCAAATACTCCAAACCGGACCGACCTGTATCGATTCGGTTCAGTTGCGGTTTGGATGATTGAACCGACCATATTAAACCGAACCAAACCAGAAATTTATACCAGTAATCTTATGATAAAAATATAAGCAACTCCTATCTCATTTTAGATTCTAACAATGTATATTCTATTTTTAGGTATGTTGTTGTTATATTAATAATAATCGTTGTCATGAAGAAAGAATATAGTTTTAGTATAATATTTTTCATCTTTTTTTTTGGATAAATGCTAATTATAATCTTATTCTAGTCTTTTTACTTAATGATTATGCATTGATTAACGTTGATGTTTGGTTAAACTACTAAAAAAATCTCATTTGTAGCTAAATGTCAGGTTGAAATATTCATACAATTAAGAACTAACCTTTCATTTGAGTATAACATTGTTTATAAACTTTAAGTATAAAAGCTTCACACAGTTGCCTTCGTAAATTAATTGTTGATGGAAGTAATTCTCTTATTTCATATTTAATTTGGGTTCAAACCGGACCATACCAAAACCGGACCGTATTGCATCAAAACCCGAACCAAAACCGAACCGTTTAAATGATTAGTTTAATAGTTTGTATTTTTGATTAACCGTTTGATGCGGTGCGGAAGCGGTTTGGGCTCCAAACCGCACCAAACTGACCCATGCCCACCCCTAGGTTATACATGTAGCATTTAGTTGCAAAATATAAATTGGTATATTTTATTTTCAGTTTTTTATAATCTTCATCATACATAATAACAATGTTGATTGCAACGTATGCTTTGAGTATTTTACATTCATTATGGCATGGATTTTTGGTTGGTTTTAAATCTATGGTCGGTGTTTTAGTTCCCTCTCTTCAATTTACTTTATGATTTGGATTTTTATGTTTGAAAACTTTTTGGCTTGTTCTTTTTCTATGGGTTAATAATTTATGATGATGAGTAAACTATAAGCATTTCTACTATTTTATTGGTTGTTATATTACATACATATTTGAGTAATCAAATCCCAATTCTTAAATATATTATTATGTTGCACATTATTTAGTATTTTTTAATTGCTTTATATATTTTTATTCTATTGTTGTTATACATCAAATCATATAACATCTTATATGTGTATGATTTTAGTTGCCTCTTTTATAGCATTAAAGAAGGTAATGAATTATCCACATGAGAAAGATTTGTGGAAGTATTCAATAGCTTCTTAAAGAAGATATTTTGTCAAGACTATTATAAATAGGCATGTATAGGGTTTATTAAACATATGTGGGAAAAAGTTATTTTTCTGCGGTTTTGAGATTGAGATATCTTCTCAATTTTAGGCTTTCTTTTGTAATAATTTTGAATTAATAAAGGCTTTGTTTGGAGAAATTTTCTTTACTTCTTAGCTCTTTTAAAATCTAATTGTGTAGGAATCCTAGGAAAAATCCTAACAATATGCAGTTTTATTTTACATGTTGCAATTGGATCAAAAAAATAATTTTTATATAGTCAGGGTTGATGTACTTTCATGATTCCATGAAGTAGGATAAGGTAAAAAAGTAATATTTTTCATATTTTATCATACTTTAGATTCATCTTTTATCATACTTTAGGTAACTTAAAAAACTCCTATTTTTTATGCAAATAAAAAGTATTCAATATTCAAATCATTATAGACATAATACTAAAACCATCACCTAACATATGCTTGTTTTAGTCACGACATATCAATGACTTCCAGGTTTCAAGGATGATATTGAGTAAAATTGTTTCTTCTCTTTGAAATCTATGGAGCTTATGGTAATTCTACAAATGGATGATCTTAATATATTTAAAAATCAAGATTTGCAAGTCACAGACCCATATTTTGTAACCTTATGATTTATGTTTTGAGTATGGTGGACTTTTACTTAACTAATACGTAAAGAACATTATGAACTAGAGTGTGTAGGATAAAATGAATAGGTAATATTAGATTCTAATAGTTAATCTTATTCAAGCATAAAGAGAGAACTAGGAAAATTCCCATCTTTGATATTAAAGTTAATGAGTTTATATCTAAACATTGATGTAGGACTTGATTAATGTTTTTGAGTATCTAGATTTTAAACATAGTAATTTTTAGAATTCATATCATCGATGATTCACAATCATAATGATTGTAGCTTATGTACATGTGTTTAAGGTATGATGCAAATATTCATCCAATAAAATGATTTTCTTCACGTTTAAAGAGTCTATGTTTAGCCAAACCGCTCCACTACGGCTAATGAGTAGGAAAAAGGTGAAGAAGGAGCAATCTAACGTAAGTTTTTTCCTTTTCCTTTTACTTATTGATGTTTTATCTACCCATAGTTTTAATGTATGTTCTTCTACTTCTAGCAAAAAATAATCGTTTACAAGTATAAAGCTATTTTTATTTCAAACTTTTAAGGTGAACCTTATATAACCAATACCATATTGTATGTCCATTAAGTATGTATGCTTTCTAATAAGGATACCTAATGTGACGACACGGATTTTTAACATCTATTAATTGGGTAAATTAACTGAATTAAATCATTTGAAATACTGATTTTATAAGTCGAACAAATGAAAATTATGATAATTTAAAAACAAATATCCGAATATATATATTGGGATAAAAACTATATCAAATGTTGGAGTATGAATTCCTGCATATGATGTTTCTATGGGAAATATTATATACTTCACCATTTAAATTCAAGATAAAATATCCATAACTATATATAGATAAATATATACAAGCTCTATGACATTGATAATATATAAGTATATAAACGTATTTTTACGTGTAGATGTTATATAAAGGAACTTAGGGAGGGGGGTTGCACAAATGTGAATATGTATATAATGATAGAATATACAAATATAAATGTGTAGGGAAATATGTACCAATGTAAATGTGATAACCCGGATTTTTCGAACATCTATTAATTGATAATTAGCTAGATTGAATTAATAAAATACTTATTTGTAAATTGAACAAATGAAATTCTGAGATATATCTAAAAATATCAAATTGATTTTTAAGATTTATTTTAAAAATTTTATTTTAAAAAAAAATGGTTTGAACTTATATTGGGATTTCAAAGAGATGATATATATATCTTAATATATATTTTGGATTTAGAAGTATGTATAAATGATTTTTATGTAAATATAGTTTGTCTTATTCTATTTCTTTAAAAATATTTTTCATTTATATAAATAAAATATATATTTAGTTATTAGGAAATTAATTAATAAAAGCTTTATCCATTTATAAATCCATTTTTGCATGTAAAATCATATGTGTAAATTAGTAAAATCATCTAAGCACATGTGTTAACATGTTAATATAGGGAGATGACAAATGTCAAGAATTTGTTTTTCTTTTAATTTTTAAATTTATCATTTTAGCCAATTTAAATACATATGTTTTCTCCTCTTCATTCCTTTCTTCCCTAATCAAAACTAAAGAAATAAAGAAAACTTCAGCCTGTAACAAAACTCAAACAAATTCTCTAACAAACCGTAATCAACTCCTCACAAACCTGAAAACAAAATTCAAAGCCTGGAAATCAAAAATTAAAACCTGAAGCAAATCAAATGCAAGTTCAAAACAACTCAACAATGATTCAACTGAGCATGATTCAACAGTTTCAAACTGATTCCAAATCAAAGTCTTCAAACTGAACTAAAGCAGAGAGAGATCAATATAATCGAACAACTTCCAATTCAACTGAAGAAAGCAGATTCAGGCCTCTAATTTCAGATCAAAATAAAGGTTCCAGATCAAAAGGAAAAGCTTTATCCTTTGTTATCCAAATACAGGTGAGTAAACCTTTATAAAAATCTGGGTTTTGATATGTTGTTTGAAATCATGTCTGAAATAAAATTTGAAACTGCTTGCATGTGTATTAAGTCTGTGTAAATATAAAGGAATGTATATGTGCATGTCTAAGAACAGACATGCATCTCTGTTCCAGGTTTATAAAAATTAAACCTATTCAAAAATCGAATCCTTCTTCTCTGATCATTATTAGACCTTAGGTGTAACGACCCACCTTTTTGGACAATTTAAATCGACAAGTAAGCACACATGCCGATTCCAAACCATTCAAAAGGGAGGATTGTTAATGGGGTAAATAAGAAAAGAGGAGAAAAGGAACAAGAAACAATCACAGAATCTCGCAGCGGAAAGAAAAATATAATAATCAAATAAACAGTTCATGAAGCTGTTTAATATACTTTTGATTATCATTTATACAACATTTATCAGAGTTATACATATACAAGAGAACAAATAAATAATGCAGCAGACAGCATGATGCAAGGGTAATAATAGTAATAGTATACCAAATCTTCGTCTTCGTCCTCCAGAATAAATCTTCAATAAGCTGAAAACTCAGGACTGACCCGAGCGAAATGAAAAGACAAAACACTCGAGTCAGGACTAAAATATCCTTATGTAAGTTAAATCAATCGTAAATAAATATGAGTGTAACGGCGTCAGAGATGTTTACGGGGTTTGACATCTCTTATCCAGTGTCGACGTGCGTGCAATAACTCAAGAGATGTTACGGGATTTTCCATCTCTTAAGGATCCGTTAAACTATCTACTATGTAGTACAATACGCTATTATAATATGTCTACAGTAAAGTAAAAGTATTAAAATAGCGTTAAGGCGTTACCCATATCCCCCTTAACACATTTTATATATTCCCATAGTCTATACAGTACCGTACGCTCCTCCGAAAGGTTTACGCAGAGGGCACCCATAGGTATGGTACAAAACAAAACTCGTAGAAGGCACGCTAGGGCATGTGAACATGGCACACGAGGAAATGCCAGGGTAGATATACCAATTGCACTCCCGGACTGGTGGTGACGCATAGCAGCTACTACCGCCCACCTCGGACACACTCCCAACAATCGAGGGGTGGCCACCAAATCGAATCACAAAAGCAATATAATGGTATCGAAGAAATATGCCCGATAAGAGGAATGACCTCACATTGGCCCGGTATAGCTCCTGATTTTAGTCACATCTAAGCTGACTCACGGGAGTCAGGGTCACGTCATACCATATAGAATCGTCGCCAAACCATCCTACTTCATTTCTGGAATCTCCACCACGTACATAGTTGTTAAAGTGGTTTTCGGTATCGACAGAGAGTATGCCCATATCCGATCCCGGTCTCTTTAACAACCAAACGCTTATTACACACCGGATGGTTCTTTTACATTTCCAAAATCAATTCATAATTGATATCAAAATATCAAGTTCGCTTCAAAATCAAATCCATTTCAAAATCATCGTATCTACTCAAAATATACAATTCCATTTCGAAAATCATTTTCGCCTCAATATCTCATTTCAATTTCAAAAATCGTTTCAAATTCCAATTTAGGTTGTAACCTCATTTAGCCCAATTCGTATTTAAATCCAAGATTTAAATATAACATTTCACCTTATTGACTAGTTGGAAATTTTGGAAAATAGTTTTGAATAGTTTAATGTAGCTTAAATAATTGAAAATAGTTAAAATACTCTAAATATTAAAGATAGATTTCAAAATAGTTTTAAATTGATTTAATATAGTTAAATAGGTTTAACAATAGATTTAATATAATTAAATAGGTTAAATAGCTTTAAAAATAGATTAAATATAATTAAAAATAAATTAAATAGGTTAATTATTTTAAAATAAATTAAATTAAATTAAGTGGATTTAAAATAGATTAAAGTAATTAAAAATAAATTAAATAGGTTAATTATTTTAAAATAAATTAAATTAAATTAAGTAGATTTAAAATAGATTAAAATAAGTTAATATGTTTTAAATAAGTTAAAATAACTTAATATAATGAATATAGGTTAAAATAGTTTAGTATAAAATAGTTTAAGTATTTAAAATAGTTTATATAGCAGAATAACTTAAGAAAACCCAATTTGAAATAGCTTCAAAGTCAATCATTTTAAATTTCCAACTTACCAATCTGAATCAAATTCGAATTCCATTCAGTCGGTTCAAATCTCAATTTTCAGTTCAAATCAATTTCGATTTCAGATTAATTTAATTCCATTTTTCGAATCCAATTAATTAAATTTCAATTCCAATTTATAATGATTTCGAGGTTGATTTTTTCTCAAAATACTAATTCAAACACTTAAAACCCAATTATTCCTTAATATTCAGTTTCACAATCCAAACCTTCAATAAAATTCAATGTCAAGCTCAAATTTCAAAATGTTGTCTTTATCACACTTTTACTTAATAATATTCAAAAATCCGAATAAGAATTGAATCCTTTAAATTCAAATCAATTTACGAAAATTCAATCATATCACAATTTTAATTTCAAAGTCTTAACTTCAATTATTAACCAATTTGTTTAACAAAAATTATTTCAACATCTCAACCTCAAATTCGCGATAAATTCAATTTCTATAAAATTGATTTTTAAATTCCTTTAAATCAAACCATTTAAAGTAATTCCAAATTTAAGATTTTAAAAATTATTTAATTTAACCAATCCGGTGTCCATATATAATTTTCTATCCTATGGCCAAGTGATCGGTTATTTCAATTAAATTTCAGGAATAGATATATATCACTTCAATTCGAATCATAGTGTCATAGGTATATATCATTTCAACCCATTTCTAAATTTATTCAAAATGATTTAATTTACAACTGTAAATAATGCACAGGGTGATGACAGGATATATACAACAAATAAACATCCAAACATTCAAACATCAATCCATAGCATCCATCGCAACCAATCATCCAAACAGACAATAAAAATCACGGAAATTTCATAGTTGTAAATGTTCGGTAATTTAATTTCGATTAAATTTCAATTCTAATTTGACTGTCAATTTCAATTTCTAACATTAAATTCGATGACAATTTAGATGACAGTTAAATTTTATCAACAACGACTAATAAAATCATATCACTTCACAATATTAAATTTAACAAGCATCAAGATATTTTAGTACGTTGTGAGCGTTATAAAACACTCACCTTGATTTTTCGATAGCAATTTGTAGTGTTTTATTTCGAATGAAATTAAACGGACGTTTAATTTCACTCAAAATTTTCACTAACCCCGATCGCTTCCAATCCAGTTTCATCACGAAGTATTCGACGATACGATTCCAATGCATTTTGTTTCGTCATTTTCTGATAACGTATGACAAAGTTACGGCATTACAAACTTAATACAATCTAAAATATTTAATTTCAATTTTAAATTTTCTTTATTTACAACCCTACTATCATCTACCGTAGCTTCCAGGAGACCAAAATCGTGACCGTGCTTCCATCTTCTCCCTCCCAGTTCGAATACGCGCAACCAAACCCATGATAGCCGCCACAAACCCTAACCACGCAACCCCCAAACCTCCACGAAAACAGATCATCACACCACCATACGCACGCCCATCTCGAGCTCGACCCCCCATGCTCGACCGCACCCCCCTAGTGCCACCACCGGCCAGAAAAACGCAACCAAAGACGCGGCCCTCCTCTCCATTTTGCCGCCAATACATTGCTCGAAACTTCATCATCACCGTTGGATTTAAGGATCTCGCTGCCCTCTACGATTTGCTAGTTGAAAACTTCTCGAAATAATGCTTAGATTTGAAGAAATTCGAGGAAGAACGAGAAGAGGTGCTGGTCGTTGGTTATGAAAGTGGCGGCCACAAAAATAGAAACTAGGGTTTCACAAAAATGAAGGGGTGGGTTGCTTTTATAGAGAACCGACGAACACTATTCATCTCTAAATTTCCGAACTCCGATTTACGCGCGGTCACTATCGTTTTTGGGGTTTACCCCACGTTCCGAACGCAATGGAACAGGTTTCGGAAGCTAATTCGATCGTCTGTGTGAGATATGGATTCAAACGATCAATTTTAAATTAAACCGATTAAATGAATTTCTAAACGTTTTCAGCTGCCACGGTCAAATGGCAACTCCGATTGCTCCGAAATTTGAAATCCGATAATAATAAACTATTACGGATCCAATGGAACCGGTTTCGTCGAATTCCGAGACTGTGCCTCGGAAGGCTATTTTTACTCGTCGATTAAATCGACGACTTTTCAAATTTTACAGAATTTCTTACAAATCCAATTTTAAATGTTAACAAATTCATTGTTGTATAAATAAAATTTTATATCAATCTTCGATATCATTTTCAATCATATTATATTCAAAATTCAATTATTCAAATATTTGCAAATTTAAATTTTAAACAATTTAGATTATCTGAAATTCATTATCTTGAAATATTTGAAAATGAACTTATAAAATTTAACTTTAAAAATGAATTCAAATTATGGAACAATTATTTCCGTTATACAATTACTCAATTCTCGTTATTCAATCTATTCAATTATTTCAAATATTGAATTTAAATAATTTACATTGTTCAATATTCAATAATTTCCAATATTACATTTTAATTGAATTTTAGCTATCACTCAATTACCTTATTCACATCTAAGGCATCCAACATTTATTATTCGACTTCAGTTATTGATTATAAACCCAGTTAATATATAAAATTTCATTTCATTTACAATTGGTTTCTAAATTCAATTCGACTGACAAATAAACAAGTAACCTATAATAATTATCACTATTTACTTTTAAATCACACTTAAGTTTATTATTTACTATAAGTGTCACAATTTCCTGTACAATACCAATTAGATTCCATTACCATTGACTACATCTTATTTCATTAGTTAACCTAATATTTACATTTGTTTTTCTTATATTCCCTTATAACCAAGCAAGATATTTAAGTCATTTCAATTGATTGGAATATCATTTAATTCATTAAAAATTAACTTAGATAAATATTGTTGCAACTCATTCTCGTTATTATTATCATAAGTAAATTACAAATTTTTAATTCTTCCAACATTAAGCCATGAAATCTTATTAAATTAACTATTTTAATTATCGAAAATCTACGGGTCGTTACACTCTCCCCCACTCAAAACTTTTCGTCCTCGAAAAGGAAAAAGAAGGGAAAAGGAACTAAGTAAAGAATTCAACATTTGAAATGTTTTATTCAAAGTTTTCAATTTATAAAACAATGAAATTTCATTTATAAGTCGTTACTACACTTCCACTACGCTACTCCGATAAGCTTACGAAATTTACAAGTTGGTTATCCAAATGAGTTATAAAATTTTAAAACTCAAAAAATTTCTAACACCCGGATTTACGGAAAATTTCGGCAGCGTCTCCTTTGCGCGGCTCGATCGGTACAGCTACAAAACGCCTCTACGGGCCCCAAACCAATAAAAGAAAACAAAAGCCAAGTGGCTCCATCCAAAAACCATCAAATCCAATGACAAAATAAACACGTACCTTTTTGTCGGGCAATCCAAATTTCTTGATTTTAAATACCTGCATCTTATTTATCAATGATATCAAATCATATAATTTAAAATCAATTTAGAATTTTCATTTTCAATTATTTCAATATTTGCCTTACTTAAACTTGTACGAAGTACATATATCATCCGTACGCAATATCAAATCTGATTACTCATTCGATCACAAAATTTCACTTCCAAACTAGTATCGTTCACACGACTCTCTAGTGCGGACTCAGATTTGGTTCCTTGATCGGAAACTGTTATTCTCCTTGCATAGCCATATACTATGATAGAGAATTCCAGAATCAAATCAAAAATCTATATCCACGGTTCGCCGTCGAGAATCGAGTAAAAAATCCTAACTTGGATCGGTATAAATTATCTCGAAATTCTGTGCTCGAATTCAGATCAAATTGTTGTGCGAATAAAACAATATACGTACAACTTACGTATTACCTTCCAATAGATTTCTATACAATTCATCTATATTCAATTATTTTACTTACCTTCATTTCATTTACAATTTATTATTCACAATGCCTTATTCATATCCCTTCTTTATATAACATGTTCTTTTATACTATCATATCTTATGCATCATTTCATACAATTTGCTTAGTTAAGTTCATTTTAAACACTCCATGTAATTTAATTAAATTCGATTCCATTCTTCAATTAATTCTTAGCTATACCAAATTCATTTGTTTACATTTACTTCATTTTCATACTTTCAGTTAAAAATGATTTATTTATGGAACATTTTATTAATCATCCCTTAGTTTATAATTATTCTATAAAAGTCATACATAAGAAGTTGACTTTATCCAAGTTTATAATTACCTCAAAAACTACAAATTTCAATTTCACAATTTCTTTGCAAATTTATATTCAATTCCGTAACAAATTTACAAGGATATTATTTCGATTCATTTGTCTGTTTTCTTAAGTTCACTTACTTATTCCATTTAGCCATTCATCATTTCACATTTTACTTAAGTATATAACATTCTTATCACAATCAAATTTCCATTTATATACATTTTAATCACTTTTAAGTTTTGCTTACTTGTATATTTCAATTATTTTTAGGTTTTGCTTACTTGTATAATATCTCATTACATCCCTAAACATCATTTTAACTTTTTAACATTTGGTAAGTCATATTATATGTTATTAGAGTGCAATTTGATAAAATACAAATTTATAGGATTCATTTTACTTAATTAGAATGTTCAAAAAAAAATTTTTTATTTTTTTTTATTTAAATTTCTTTACTTTTCAATTTCAAGAGTTACTTTTCAACACTAAGGTTTTCTCAAAAGATTTTAGTTTAGACTTCTCAATTTCTTATCTTATATGAATTCTAGTTATCCAATATTCCACTTCTTTCAAATAATTTGAAAATTATTAATTAACAAAACCTAAAATTTTAAATGCCCGGTTCATTTCAAATCATTTTAAATAAATATATACATTTATATCTTATATATATCAAATCATACCCTTTGAGTTTAACCCAAAATGCATTTTTCAAAACAGTTTCGAAGCAAAGCAAAGCTTCGCAGAAATCTCCTCCACTTTGAGACTCGAAAATGAACGTCGATGATGCTGCGCAGTCATCACCGAAATTATTTTCCAGCGACATAAGAGAGGAGTACTGAATTTATTCTTTCTTAAAAATCCTTTCAAAATATTTCCATAAATATTTTTCAACTCATATTACTACATATTTTCTTCAAAGTTTTGAAAAACCATTTTCAAAATCTCCGGGTCTTCAATTCAATATTTCTCAATTTAGATTCACTTTAATTTATAAGTTATATTTATAAATCATTCTTACAAAATTTCACCTTCTTAAAACATTCCACAAGTTGTTTTATCATTGTTTATTTTGTAATAAACCTTATTTATTAAAACACAATATCCAATTTACGGTAACCATACATATTATCATTTCTAACAACCAAACAAACTGGATGTATCATAATAATTTCTAAAAATTATTTCTTTATATACAAAATATAATTGGGGCAAAATTATTTCATTTACCCAATTTCAAAACAATACTATGTCGAATTGTTCTGTTCAAGTGTTTAGAGATCCCTATCAATGACGTTAATTACTCGTATTGACCAGAATCCATATGCCACTCAACAAATCAACCAACATAATATAAAACAATTTTATACCACTAACAAATACGCTCTCTCATATATATACTCTCAGCGACTCATCATAGGGTATTACTACCCTATTTATAAAGAGTCTGACCCCACAAAGCTAAGGTTATCGCTAAACCAAAGCTCTGATACCAACTGTAACGACCCACCTTTTTGGACAATTTAAATCGACAAGTAAGCACACATGCCGATTCCAAACCATTCAAAAGGGAGGATTGTTAATGGGGTAAATAAGAAAAGAGGAGAAAAGGAACAAGAAACAATCACAGAATCTCGCAGCGGAAAGAAAAATATAATAATCAAATAAACAGTTCATGAAGCTGTTTAATATACTTTTGATTATCATTTATACAACATTTATCAGAGTTATACATATACAAGAGAACAAATAAATAATGCAGCAGACAGCATGATGCAAGGGTAATAATAGTAATAGTATACCAAATCTTCGTCTTCGTCCTCCAGAATAAATCTTCAATAAGCTGAAAACTCAGGACTGACCCGAGCGAAATGAAAAGACAAAACACTCGAGTCAGGACTAAAATATCCTTATGTAAGTTAAATCAATCGTAAATAAATATGAGTGTAACGGCGTCAGAGATGTTTACGGGGTTTGACATCTCTTATCCAGTGTCGACGTGCGTGCAATAACTCAAGAGATGTTACGGGATTTTCCATCTCTTAAGGATCCGTTAAACTATCTACTATGTAGTACAATACGCTATTATAATATGTCTACAGTAAAGTAAAAGTATTAAAATAGCGTTAAGGCGTTACCCATATCCCCCTTAACACATTTTATATATTCCCATAGTCTATACAGTACCGTACGCTCCTCCGAAAGGTTTACGCAGAGGGCACCCATAGGTATGGTACAAAACAAAACTCGTAGAAGGCACGCTAGGGCATGTGAACATGGCACACGAGGAAATGCCAGGGTAGATATACCAATTGCACTCCCGGACTGGTGGTGACGCATAGCAGCTACTACCGCCCACCTCGGACACACTCCCAACAATCGAGGGGTGGCCACCAAATCGAATCACAAAAGCAATATAATGGTATCGAAGAAATATGCCCGATAAGAGGAATGACCTCACATTGGCCCGGTATAGCTCCTGATTTTAGTCACATCTAAGCTGACTCACGGGAGTCAGGGTCACGTCATACCATATAGAATCGTCGCCAAACCATCCTACTTCATTTCTGGAATCTCCACCACGTACATAGTTGTTAAAGTGGTTTTCGGTATCGACAGAGAGTATGCCCATATCCGATCCCGGTCTCTTTAACAACCAAACGCTTATTACACACCGGATGGTTCTTTTACATTTCCAAAATCAATTCATAATTGATATCAAAATATCAAGTTCGCTTCAAAATCAAATCCATTTCAAAATCATCGTATCTACTCAAAATATACAATTCCATTTCGAAAATCATTTTCGCCTCAATATCTCATTTCAATTTCAAAAATCGTTTCAAATTCCAATTTAGGTTGTAACCTCATTTAGCCCAATTCGTATTTAAATCCAAGATTTAAATATAACATTTCACCTTATTGACTAGTTGGAAATTTTGGAAAATAGTTTTGAATAGTTTAATGTAGCTTAAATAATTGAAAATAGTTAAAATACTCTAAATATTAAAGATAGATTTCAAAATAGTTTTAAATTGATTTAATATAGTTAAATAGGTTTAACAATAGATTTAATATAATTAAATAGGTTAAATAGCTTTAAAAATAGATTAAATATAATTAAAAATAAATTAAATAGGTTAATTATTTTAAAATAAATTAAATTAAATTAAGTAGATTTAAAATAGATTAAAGTAATTAAAAATAAATTAAATAGGTTAATTATTTTAAAATAAATTAAATTAAATTAAGTAGATTTAAAATAGATTAAAATAAGTTAATATGTTTTAAATAAGTTAAAATAACTTAATATAATGAATATAGGTTAAAATAGTTTAGTATAAAATAGTTTAAGTATTTAAAATAGTTTATATAGCAGAATAACTTAAGAAAACCCAATTTGAAATAGCTTCAAAGTCAATCATTTTAAATTTCCAACTTACCAATCTGAATCAAATTCGAATTCCATTCAGTCGGTTCAAATCTCAATTTTCAGTTCAAATCAATTTCGATTTCAGATTAATTTAATTCCATTTTTCGAATCCAATTAATTAAATTTCAATTCCAATTTATAATGATTTCGAGGTTGATTTTTTCTCAAAATACTAATTCAAACACTTAAAACCCAATTATTCCTTAATATTCAGTTTCACAATCCAAACCTTCAATAAAATTCAATGTCAAGCTCAAATTTCAAAATGTTGTCTTTATCACACTTTTACTTAATAATATTCAAAAATCCGAATAAGAATTGAATCCTTTAAATTCAAATCAATTTACGAAAATTCAATCATATCACAATTTTAATTTCAAAGTCTTAACTTCAATTATTAACCAATTTGTTTAACAAAAATTATTTCAACATCTCAACCTCAAATTCGCGATAAATTCAATTTCTATAAAATTGATTTTTAAATTCCTTTAAATCAAACCATTTAAAGTAATTCCAAATTTAAGATTTTAAAAATTATTTAATTTAACCAATCCGGTGTCCATATATAATTTTCTATCCTATGGCCAAGTGATCGGTTATTTCAATTAAATTTCAGGAATAGATATATATCACTTCAATTCGAATCATAGTGTCATAGGTATATATCATTTCAACCCATTTCTAAATTTATTCAAAATGATTTAATTTACAACTGTAAATAATGCACAGGGTGATGACAGGATATATACAACAAATAAACATCCAAACATTCAAACATCAATCCATAGCATCCATCGCAACCAATCATCCAAACAGACAATAAAAATCACGGAAATTTCATAGTTGTAAATGTTCGGTAATTTAATTTCGATTAAATTTCAATTCTAATTTGACTGTCAATTTCAATTTCTAACATTAAATTCGATGACAATTTAGATGACAGTTAAATTTTATCAACAACGACTAATAAAATCATATCACTTCACAATATTAAATTTAACAAGCATCAAGATATTTTAGTACGTTGTGAGCGTTATAAAACACTCACCTTGATTTTTCGATAGCAATTTGTAGTGTTTTATTTCGAATGAAATTAAACGGACGTTTAATTTCACTCAAAATTTTCACTAACCCCGATCGCTTCCAATCCAGTTTCATCACGAAGTATTCGACGATACGATTCCAATGCATTTTGTTTCGTCATTTTCTGATAACGTATGACAAAGTTACGGCATTACAAACTTAATACAATCTAAAATATTTAATTTCAATTTTAAATTTTCTTTATTTACAACCCTACTATCATCTACCGTAGCTTCCAGGAGACCAAAATCGTGACCGTGCTTCCATCTTCTCCCTCCCAGTTCGAATACGCGCAACCAAACCCATGATAGCCGCCACAAACCCTAACCACGCAACCCCCAAACCTCCACGAAAACAGATCATCACACCACCATACGCACGCCCATCTCGAGCTCGACCCCCCATGCTCGACCGCACCCCCCTAGTGCCACCACCGGCCAGAAAAACGCAACCAAAGACGCGGCCCTCCTCTCCATTTTGCCGCCAATACATTGCTCGAAACTTCATCATCACCGTTGGATTTAAGGATCTCGCTGCCCTCTACGATTTGCTAGTTGAAAACTTCTCGAAATAATGCTTAGATTTGAAGAAATTCGAGGAAGAACGAGAAGAGGTGCTGGTCGTTGGTTATGAAAGTGGCGGCCACAAAAATAGAAACTAGGGTTTCACAAAAATGAAGGGGTGGGTTGCTTTTATAGAGAACCGACGAACACTATTCATCTCTAAATTTCCGAACTCCGATTTACGCGCGGTCACTATCGTTTTTGGGGTTTACCCCACGTTCCGAACGCAATGGAACAGGTTTCGGAAGCTAATTCGATCGTCTGTGTGAGATATGGATTCAAACGATCAATTTTAAATTAAACCGATTAAATGAATTTCTAAACGTTTTCAGCTGCCACGGTCAAATGGCAACTCCGATTGCTCCGAAATTTGAAATCCGATAATAATAAACTATTACGGATCCAATGGAACCGGTTTCGTCGAATTCCGAGACTGTGCCTCGGAAGGCTATTTTTACTCGTCGATTAAATCGACGACTTTTCAAATTTTACAGAATTTCTTACAAATCCAATTTTAAATGTTAACAAATTCATTGTTGTATAAATAAAATTTTATATCAATCTTCGATATCATTTTCAATCATATTATATTCAAAATTCAATTATTCAAATATTTGCAAATTTAAATTTTAAACAATTTAGATTATCTGAAATTCATTATCTTGAAATATTTGAAAATGAACTTATAAAATTTAACTTTAAAAATGAATTCAAATTATGGAACAATTATTTCCGTTATACAATTACTCAATTCTCGTTATTCAATCTATTCAATTATTTCAAATATTGAATTTAAATAATTTACATTGTTCAATATTCAATAATTTCCAATATTACATTTTAATTGAATTTTAGCTATCACTCAATTACCTTATTCACATCTAAGGCATCCAACATTTATTATTCGACTTCAGTTATTGATTATAAACCCAGTTAATATATAAAATTTCATTTCATTTACAATTGGTTTCTAAATTCAATTCGACTGACAAATAAACAAGTAACCTATAATAATTATCACTATTTACTTTTAAATCACACTTAAGTTTATTATTTACTATAAGTGTCACAATTTCCTGTACAATACCAATTAGATTCCATTACCATTGACTACATCTTATTTCATTAGTTAACCTAATATTTACATTTGTTTTTCTTATATTCCCTTATAACCAAGCAAGATATTTAAGTCATTTCAATTGATTGGAATATCATTTAATTCATTAAAAATTAACTTAGATAAATATTGTTGCAACTCATTCTCGTTATTATTATCATAAGTAAATTACAAATTTTTAATTCTTCCAACATTAAGCCATGAAATCTTATTAAATTAACTATTTTAATTATCGAAAATCTACGGGTCGTTACATTAGGATCTAAACAAGTTTTGTCTGTTTAAAACTGATTTAAGTTTTAGAATTAAATTTAAGTAAATTAGATTGATGTTTTCTCTGGAAATTGGGAAGAACAGGCAAAACCAAAGAAAAACTGAAATTTCACCTATCATAATTTATGTTCTCAAATATATTATCTGAAATGTTTTCGAAAACAACGATTTTTGAAAGTGGAATCACGATTTTTAATTTAGTAATTATTGAGATATGCTTAGTTGGACAGTTTTGGGTATTTTGTTGATCGTCGGCGATCAAAGACGATTCGAAGCTCGTGATCGCCACTAGAGATTGCTGGGGAGTTGTCGAGTCTAGGAAAAATGTATGGTAATTTTCTTAGCCACCGTGGCGACGACATGAAGGCGATTTAGGGTTTAGTGTCTCGATTGGGTAAAGGTGGAAAATGAATCGATCTCGTCAACGACAATGGATTGGAGGTTATCGCACCAATGGGAAATGACTCAGGGAAGATCGGCGGTGTTCTGATCAGAATTTTGTAACCTCTGGTGGCCAGAGGCGATAGAGCGAGGTGACTTTTGGTGATCGATGTTGTTCCAGTTTGAGGCATGATCCTCGTTTTCGATTTCGACAGTGATTCATCGATCTGGGTGATCTGGAGGTGTATACTGATGATCGTCGACATGTCGCAGGCGGCAGGATTGACCGGAGCCCATCGGAGCTCTGTGCACGTGCATGTATCCTAGATGGTATCTGTTTTGTTAGGATGTTGGGAAGGAAGCAGTATGCCTCGGGTCATACTCGAGTTGATGGCAGGAATGACTCGAAGTAGTTGAAGATGGTGGGTGACTCGGTGGGGTCTTCGGGTTTTTAACGTTTTTGCTCGGGTTCGATTTTCCTTGGGTTTGTACTGTTTTAAAAAAAAAAAATTTGTAAAAGAAGAATCAAGTTTACAATTTAAAAACAAGTTCTTTTCTAAATAAATGTCAACCAAAGTTCTAAAGTATTTAATTGAATATATTTCCAAATTTAAAATGTTTAAAGTTGTTGATTTCAAAAGTAATTAACTAAATTAATTAATGAGATAATTAAAGGTTAATTACTATTGTAATTAAGAATAATTACCTAATGGGGTAATTAGTCGATAGTTAATGAACTAAGAGATGAATCATTAACTAGAGATTAAGTGATTAATTGATTTTAAGTTAATTAATTTGTCTAATTAATTAAAGATAATCACTTATAAATTTATTAAGTATAATTACTTAGAGAAGTAATTAATGAATAATTACTTAATGTAATTAAGTAAAAAGGGAAATAATGTATGGAAGTGATTAAGGATTAATCCACTTAGTGTAATTAATTAAAGGGTTAGTTAATATAATTAATTAAGGGTTAGTTAATTAAGTAAAGAATAACTACTTAATTAAAGGGTTAAGATTAATTAATAATGTGATTAATTACTTGTTGAGGTAATAAATTAAAAGAGTAACTAATTAATGAAGTAATTAGAAGATCATTAACTAATTAATGGAAGTAATTAAAGATAATTATCGAATGGTTGAGGATAATCAATCTATAATTAAGGTTTAATTACTTAATGTAATTAAAAAGTAATTAATCAAGAATGATAAAAAAAAGGGATAATTAATGAATAATTACTTATTGTAATTAAGGGATAATTAATCAAGGAAGATTAATTAAGATCTAGAGATTAAGTGATTAATTAATTTGAAATTAATTAATGTTAAGTAAGATGGATTAAGGTAATCCAAGTAATTAAAGGTTAGTAAATAAATTAATTTGAGATTAATTAAATTAATTAAGAATAAATCAACTTGTTATGGATGGTTGAATAATATTGGGTTACTTGGATTGATTTTATCTCTGATGGGTAATTGAGATGTGCTGTGATATGAATGGGTTAAACTATGATAATGTAGATTACATATCTGAGTTGAATTGTTATATGATATCCTGGATTTAAATTGTATTGTTTAAAACTCAACAACCTGGATTAGAGATGACATTGAATTCGAAGAGACCGGGGTCGGGTATTAGTAAATCCCCGAAACCACTTCGATTCTTTATAAATGTGGGTTTGGAAGCAAACAGGCTGGAATGAAATAAGTTTAAGTATCATGGACATTTAAAACTGTATAATGATTCTTGGATATTGTTTTGAGATAAATGATTGACTTAAATAAGATTTGAACTCGTAGTAAAGTACGAGTTACCCTGGTAATTCACTTAAGTTATATCGCTTGGTATTTCATGTTAGATGAGTTTACTCACGCTGGTTTCCAGCCTGACCCGGGTGTTACTTTGATGTAATGCTCGGGTCAGACCGAGTATTACAGATTTTCAGGTAAGGACGTTTGGGAGTTCAGGAGACGAGCTGGATGGCAGGAACGTATGGAGTGTTTCTACTGTGTTATATTATTGTATATCTGAGGCTTGATAATTATGTATATCCAGTGTCTGTATAAATATGTAACTCTGATGTATTAAAATGTAATCGACAGATATAGTATTGTTTTGTAAAACTGTTATCATTTATTATTATATTTTATCCGCTGCGAATGTGAGATGTTGATGTTTCTGATTTTTCTTCTTCTTCTTCTTCTTCTTCTGTTTCTTTCTTCTATCTCTTCTTTTTCTTCTAACTATCTGGAAATTTCGGGTTCGAAATTTCCGGGTCGTTACACTTGGTATCAGAGCGAGGTTAAGCGAGAACCTTGGCTCTGTTGGGATTACTCGTTAAGGATAGGGTCAATGGTACCCTAGAATGAGTTGAGTGTATATATATGTATATGAGGGCGTACTTGTTATTTTCTTATATAAAGATTTTAAAATGGTTTTAAAATTAAATAATATTTATATAAGTTATCTTTTGATATATATAGAAATAATTTTTTCTAATTATTAAATATATTAAAGAAATTGGTTGTTAAATTAATTTGAATTAAATATAATAATTAAGTGGTAATAGAACTACAACCAAATTAAAATTGAATAAGGGTAAGTTTGAAATGGATCCAAACTGAAATTAAAATCTTAAATTTGTAGAAATAAAGATAATAATGAATTGGTTTCCACATATGATAATCTTGGTTATTATCATAAATGGTTGTTGTGTTTAAATAATAAAATGTTATAGGCGGGTATGACTTATAAGTTGGAATTGAAGATAATTTAAAATTGTGAAGTTTTAAATCAAAGTCTAGAAAACTTGAGATTGTTTTAAAGAAATTTGTTTTGAAATTAAAAACCAAGAATGGTTTAAAAATTTGAAGTATGACTTGAAGTGCAAATGAAATAAATATGTATATATGTTGGATATACATAAGGTCAAAGTTGGCTGGAAGTAAACACTAAATGTTGAGTTTTGAATATTCCAGAAATATGATAAGTTTTAAAAACTTAAGTGGGAAAGTTTATTAATATAAAGTTTAAAATTTGAAATGGGAATTCAAATTGAATAAAGTTGACTGGATTAAATTGAATTTAACTTAAGGAAAGTTAAATAAGTTTAGAATGAACAACTTGAATTGGGATTAAATCAATTTCAATGGAAATTGAAGTATTGAGTCAATTTAAATGGAAGAGGAAATTTAAATTAAATTGATGGGAAATCAATTGGAAATGGAGATTGGGAAATTAAACAGTTTGGTTCTGGATTATTTTCAAAATAAATTGTTTTAATATAAATATATTTTTCCAAACTATTTACTATACAATCTTTCTTCTTAAACCCCAAACTATCTTATACTTATTTTACAATTATTTTGGAACTATTTAACTATTTTGAAACTGTCTTATAAACTAATTACTATTTTTCAGTTATTTATATCTAATCACTATTTAAAAAAAAAAACTATTTTGCAATTATCTAACTATTTTATACCTACTTAACTATTTTACAGCTATTTTACAGCTATTTTACAAACTAATAACTATTTTTCAACTACTTATCTATTTTAAACTTTTTCAAGCTATTTTTAAATTTAAATTGGTCAGAGTTCAAACTGTTTGTAATTGAAGCAATAACTCAATTGGAATAGGGAGAAATTGGGAATAAGTGAATAGGAATCTAAAGGAAATGTGAATAGAAAATAGAATTGATTTGGCTGATAACCAATAAAGATAAATACGTAGGATATACGTATATTATTCTATTCGCATAGTGATTTGATCCAGATTCGAACACAGAATTTCGAGATAATATTATCGATCCGAGTTGGGATTTTTCGCTCGATTTTCAACGGCGAACCTGGATATGGATTTTTGATTGGTTCTGGATATTCTCTATCATAGTTGTGACTATGCAAGGAGAATGACGGTTTCTAATCAAGAAACCAGATCTGAGTCCGCACTAGGAAGTCGGGTGGACGATACTAGTTCGGAAGGGAAATTGTGTGATCGATTGAGCGATCAGATTGATATTGTGTATGAATGATATGTGTACATCGTACGGATTTGAATGAAATTGATATTGAAGATTTGTGGATAAGAACTGTAAAATGGTTTTTGAAAAGAAATATGGTTAATAACTTTATAAAAGATTTATCAAATGTGAATATTTGATTTAGAATAAAATAAAGTTATATATCCTTGTTATATAAGGTAAATCTTCCCTTGTTGAATCTATTGCTAAATAAAAAGGATTTTGGAAGTATTTGAAAAATAAAAGAGGTTTTATACAAGTTGAAGTGATCCAAAGATTTTCAAAGTTATATCTATCTATCTATATATATATAAAGGATCTTATGAGAATGATTTTGGAAAAGGTTTTGGAAACCTATGAATTTGGAAAAGGCTTTTGATTTTTGGGAAAATCAATTTTGGAATTTGGAAAGCCAAGTTTGGAACTATCGATTTGGATATCGATTTTGAGTAAAGGAGATTTTGATATAAATCATAAAGGATATGATTTGAAGATACTATAAGTATATAGTATAAAGTGTTTTGTGAATAGCTCTGGGGAAAAAGGCGCTTCCTTGAAATGAACTTCTCAGGAGTACCACAGGGTGGTACTGCCTTGAGCCCCAAGGGGGGTTTCTAAAGTTAATCCTGTGAGGAGTCCGGAATAAACTAGTTCCTGAGGATTATTTGTGTAGCGAAAGTCGAGGGGCTGGTGCCCACAGAGGCATTTGAGTTATGCTGTGACGACAGTTTAACTCGATGTCACTGCGATCTACTGCAGACCATAGCGAAAGTCTTGTGTGCCGATGAGAGCCAACTGTCTACGTTTGATTTTATATCGGTAGACTGTGACACTATGGTAACATAGCGGAAGTCGTTTGTGCCGCTGAGAGCCAACAGTCTGCGTTTGATTTTATATCGGTAGACTGCGACCTATGTGGGAGAAGTTTCATTTTGACAGCGAAATCGTGTGTGCCGCTGAGAGCCAACAGTTACATGGACTTTTGCTGCGATGGCAACGTAACCCTGGAATGTAACTGCGATCTGTTGTGGGTTCCATGCTGTTATTAGTTACATGGACTTTTGCTGCGATGGCAACGTAACCCGTGATGTAACTGTGACCATGGATGGGGGTGATGATTTCCAGAGCATTCTCACCAAAGATATTCCTCTATTTTTTCAAAACTGTTTTCTATATTTTCATAAAATCCAAGTATTTTCACTGAGTGTTGAAAACAGGTTTGCTAAGTCCTTATAGATTTTCAGTCCTACGTCTGATCAACATATGACCGAATTTCTGTAAGAACAAGGATAGACTTGTTGAGACATTGAGTTATAAAAGTATTTTTACAAAATTATTTTGGGTAATATTATGTAGATTTTAAAGTGTTTTAAATTTTTTAAATAAAAAGTGTTAAGAGTTAAAAATGCTCTAAGAGTAATTTAACTGATAATAAACATTTTAATAAAATTCTGGCTTTGTCTCTTTTCGGGGACGAAAAGATTTAAAGGGGGGAGGAATGTGATAACCCGGATTTTTCGAACATCTATTAATTGATAATTAGCTGGATTGAATTAATAAAATACTTATTTGTAAATTGAACAAATGAAATTCTGAGATATATCTAAAAATATCAAATTGATTTTTAAGATTTATTTTAAAAATTTTATTTAAAAAAAAAATGGTTTGAACTTATATTGGGATTTCAAAGAGATGATATATATATCTTAATATATATTTTGGATTTAGAAGTATGTATAAATGATTTTTATGTAAATATAGTTTGTCTTATTCTATTTCTTTAAAAATATTTTTCATTTATATAAATAAAATATATATTTAGTTATTAGGAAATTAATTAATAAAAGCTTTATCCATTTATAAATCCATTTTTGCATGTAAAATCATATGTGTAAATTAGTAAAATCATCTAAGCACATGTGTTAACATGTTAATATAGGGAGATGACAAATGTCAAGAATTTGTTTTTCTTTTAATTTTTAAATTTATCATTTTAGCCATTTTAAATACATATGTTTTCTCCTCTTCATTCCTTTCTTCCCTAATCAAAACTAAAGAAATAAAGAAAACTTCAGCCTGTAACAAAACTCAAACAAATTCTCTAACAAACCGTAATCAACTCCTCACAAACCTGAAAACAAAATTCAAAGCCTGGAAATCAAAAATTAAAACCTGAAGCAAATCAAATGCAAGTTCAAAACAACTCAACAATGATTCAACTGAGCATGATTCAACAGTTTCAAACTGATTCCAAATCAAAGTCTTCAAACTGAACTAAAGCAGAGAGAGATCAATATAATCGAACAACTTCCAATTCAACTGAAGAAAGCAGATTCAGGCCTCTAATTTCAGATCAAAATAAAGGTTCCAGATCAAAAGGAAAAGCTTTATCCTTTGTTATCCAAATACAGGTGAGTAAACCTTTATAAAAATCTGGGTTTTGATATGTTGTTTGAAATCATGTCTGAAATAAAATTTGAAACTGCTTGCATGTGTATTAAGTCTGTGTAAATATAAAGGAATGTATATGTGCATGTCTAAGAACAGACATGCATCTCTGTTCCAGGTTTATAAAAATTAAACCTATTCAAAAATCGAATCCTTCTTCTCTGATCATTATTAGACCTTAGGATCTAAACAAGTTTTGTCTGTTTAAAACTGATTTAAGTTTTAGAATTAAATTTAAGTAAATTAGATTGATGTTTTCTCTGGAAATTGGGAAGAACAGGCAAAACCAAAGAAAAACTGAAATTTCACCTATCATAATTTATGTTCTCAAATATATTATCTGAAATGTTTTCGAAAACAACGATTTTTGAAAGTGGAATCACGATTTTTAATTTAGTAATTATTGAGATATGCTTAGTTGGACAGTTTTGGGTATTTTGTTGATCGTCGGCGATCAAAGACGATTCGAAGCTCGTGATCGCCACTAGAGATTGCTGGGGAGTTGTCGAGTCTAGGAAAAATGTATGGTAATTTTCTTAGCCACCGTGGCGACGACATGAAGGCGATTTAGGGTTTAGTGTCTCGATTGGGTAAAGGTGGAAAATGAATCGATCTCGTCAACGACAATGGATTGGAGGTTATCGCACCAATGGGAAATGACTCAGGGAAGATCGGCGGTGTTCTGATCAGAATTTTGTAACCTCTGGTGGCCAGAGGCGATAGAGCAAGGTGACTTTTGGTGATCGATGTTGTTCCAGTTTGAGGCATGATCCTCGTTTTCGATTTCGACAGTGATTCATCGATCTGGGTGATCTGGAGGTGTATACTGATGATCGTCGACATGTCGCAGGCGGCAGGATTGACCGGAGCCCATCGGAGCTCTGTGCACGTGCATGTATCCTAGATGGTATCTGTTTTGTTAGGATGTTGGGAAGGAAGCAGTATGCCTCGGGTCATACTCGAGTTGATGGCAGGAATGACTCGAAGTAGTTGAAGATGGTGGGTGACTCGGTGGGGTCTTCGGGTTTTTAATGTTTTTGCTCGGGTTCGATTTTCCTTGGGTTTGTACTGTTTTAAAAAAAAAATATTTGTAAAAGAAGAATCAAGTTTACAATTTAAAAACAAGTTCTTTTCTAAATAAATGTCAACCAAAGTTCTAAAGTATTTAATTGAATATATTTCCAAATTTAAAATGTTTAAAGTTGTTGATTTCAAAAGTAATTAACTAAATTAATTAATGAGATAATTAAAGGTTAATTACTATTGTAATTAAGAATAATTACCTAATGGGGTAATTAGTCGATAGTTAATGAACTAAGAGATGAATCATTAACTAGAGATTAAGTGATTAATTGATTTTAAGTTAATTAATTTGTCTAATTAATTAAAGATAATCACTTATAAATTTATTAAGTATAATTACTTAGAGAAGTAATTAATGAATAATTACTTAATGTAATTAAGTAAAAAGGGAAATAATGTATGGAAGTGATTAAGGATTAATCCACTTAGTGTAATTAATTAAAGGGTTAGTTAATATAATTAATTAAGGGTTAGTTAATTAAGTAAAGAATAACTAATTAATTAAAGGGTTAAGATTAATTAATAATGTGATTAATTACTTGTTGAGGTAATAAATTAAAAGAGTAACTAATTAATGAAGTAATTAGAAGATCATTAACTAATTAATGGAAGTAATTAAAGATAATTATCGAATGGTTGAGGATAATCAATCTATAATTAAGGTTTAATTACTTAATGTAATTAAAAAGTAATTAATCAAGAATGATTAAAAAAAAAGGGATAATTAATGAATAATTACTTATTGTAATTAAGGGATAATTAATCAAGGAAGATTAATTAAGATCTAGAGATTAAGTGATTAATTAATTTGAAATTAATTAATGTTAAGTAAGATGGATTAAGGTAATCCAAGTAATTAAAGGTTAGTAAATAAATTAATTTGAGATTAATTAAATTAATTAAGAATAAATCAACTTGTTATGGATGGTTGAATAATATTGGGTTACTTGGATTGATTTTATCTCTGATGGGTAATTGAGATGTGCTGTGATATGAATGGGTTAAACTATGATAATGTAGATTACATATCTGAGTTGAATTGTTATATGATATCCTGGATTTAAATTGTATTGTTTAAAACTCAACAACCTGGATTAGAGATGACATTGAATTCGAAGAGACCGGGGTCGGGTATTAGTAAATCCCCGAAACCACTTCGATTCTTTATAAATGTGGGTTTGGAAGCAAACAGGCTGGAATGAAATAAGTTTAAGTATCATGGACATTTAAAACTGTATAATGATTCTTGGATATTGTTTTGAGATAAATGATTGACTTAAATAAGATTTGAACTCGTAGTAAAGTACGAGTTACCCTGGTAATTCACTTAAGTTATATCGCTTGGTATTTCATGTTAGATGAGTTTACTCACGCTGGTTTCCAGCCTGACCCGGGTGTTACTTTGATGTAATGCTCGGGTCAGACCGAGTATTACATATTTTCAGGTAAGGACGTTTGGGAGTTCAGGAGACGAGCTGGATGGCAGGAACGTATGGAGTGTTTCTACTGTGTTATATTATTGTATATCTGAGGCTTGATAATTATGTATATCCAGTGTCTGTATAAATATGTAACTCTGATGTATTAAAATGTAATCGACAGATATAGTATTGTTTTGTAAAACTGTTATCATTTATTATTATATTTTATCCGCTGCGAATGTGAGATGTTGATGTTTCTGATTTTTCTTCTTCTTCTTCTTCTTCTGTTTCTTTCTTCTATCTCTTCTTTTTCTTCTAACTATCTGGAAATTTCGGGTTCGAAATTTCCGGGTCGTTACAGTAAATGTAGGAATAAGGTAACAAATAGAGGCATTGTAAATGTGTATGTACATATGCTAAGTACAATAGTAGATAGGTAAATAAATACATATTTAAAGAGGGAATAAAATTTACATAAGTGGCATATATTGTTGTAAACTTACAAAAGTAATATTGATAAGTATTTATGTATATGTATAGGTGAATAAGGCAAACAAGTTAAACCATAATCGTATACTTATGTATGAAGTATGTATATGTGCAAACAAATGAATACATGTATTTGGAAGGCAAGAAAAATCTTATATGTACCTACAAATCAAAATCAGTGGATAAGTATGAATTGTACAAGGCCATTAATGCAAGCCACCAAAGCAACATTTCAGCCGAGTCAAACAAGCAAAGCAAAGGAAAAATCTCTGATTGTTTATACAAAATATCACCCTGCTGTACAAACCAAATTAATAACCCTGTAACTCATTTTATACTTGTCAGCCTTCTTCATCTTATTCTCGTCCATTCCAAGCTATGGAAAAATCTGAAGGAAGAATTCTTTAAAACTAAAAAAAACTTCAATCTAAACCAGAGATCAAATTGAAGACTCCAGTTTGCATTTTCATAAACCTGTTTCAACATAAATGATGAGCTCTGTTCATCTTCTCAGACAATGGTGAGTAAACTTCTGTTTTAAAAGGTTAATCTATTTATATGTTGTTGCATGAGCTAAATTTGTGAAGTGATGTGGTAAATATGATTTGCATGAATATATTTTGTTTGAATATAGTAAAGTACTAAGTGTATATCCCTGTACATGTCTGGGTATACATATATGCATGCTCTGTTTGTTGTTAACAGGCTAATCAAGATGCAAAAATCAATTTATCCTTTTCTAATCTCTTTCTGACCTTGATCATTGAAAAGAAATTGTTTGAAACAATGTAATATCATTTCTAAAAATAGTTTCAGGTAAAGATATTTATTAAATATTGTGGAAAAGATGAATTACAGGGAAACCCATATATAAGTCAGAAAATCAATAATCATAATTTCCTGTTTTGATGTTACAATCAGATTCATATTGCAAAATCATGATTTTTGATAATCATATCAAGATATTTAAGTTTGTATATATGGAGATATCTTAAGTTGACCAGTTTTTGGGTTTTCGTCAAATTCCGACAATCGACGAGTTTATATTCGTCATGATCAAGGTGGGGGGTAGCTGGTGTGTCGAAGATCGATGGAAAAATAGAGGGGGATTTTTTAGATGGTCGGAGTGCCCGGGAAACATCGAAGTAGGGTTTCGCAACCAGTTTTGGTCGTCAACGTTCTGAGGAATCGCGATGTCGTTGGAGTAATGGAATGGATCGCGAGTGGGGGAAACGATGTGGAAGTCGATGATGTAACTTTGGTCAGAGTCGCGCGATGGCCGGAGGTCAGAGGTGCCTGGACGAGGGAGATTTTTGTGGTGGGTTTCTGGTTCCAGTTGATCGACTATGTCGATTTTGATTTGGGTTTGTGGTGCATGCCTGGGTGGTCGGAATTGAGGGTATAGTTCATCGTCGACCTATCGAAGGCAGTCTCGATGGTCGGAGCATCACCCTGGAGTGGTGCACATGCACGCGTGTATTTGGTATATCTGGGTTGCTGCTTGTTGTGGGGAAGAAGAAGATGTATCGGGTTGATCTCGAGATTTTTATGTGTTTGACTCGGAGCAGATTGAGTTGTGAAGTGCACGGGAAGTGGCTCGTGAATTTTGTTGTGTGGCACGGAGTGAACTCGGGCATTTTATAACAGTTTTAAATTCAATAAAGGCTGATTTAAAATTTAAATGAATCAAGTTAAGTTTTCTTAAATCCAATCCTTTATAAAATAAAAGTTCTATCTTGATTTAAGAAATGGTAAGATTTGTTTAACTTAAACGTATCAAGTTAAATTCTTAAATTATTCTTAACTTAATTTTAATATAAGTTAAGTAAATGAGAAAAAAATAAAGTGTCTAAATTTATGGGTAAATTAAGTAATTAGTAAGATAAATGGTTTATCTTAAAAGTAATTAAAGGACTAACCTGTTCCGGATTAAATAAATTAAATTAATTATTAAAGGTTAATTAATTGAGAATAAATAACCAATAAGATAATTACTTAATGAAAGTAATTAATTGAAGGGCAATTACTAAATGGAAGGTAATTAATCAAGGGTGTTTAATTAAGATGAATAATCAAAGGATGATTAATTAATTGGTTATAATTAATTAATGTTTAGTAAAGGTAATCTAAGTGATTTAAGATTAGTAATTAATTTAATCAGAGATAAATTAAATTAATTTTGGAAGTGATCAATCTTGCTTATGAAGGATTGAATGATGTTAAATGTCTTGAATTGGTTGATATCTCTGATATGAAATGTTGAGTGATATGATGTGTTTAGGTTGAACAGTAATAATGTGGTTATCTATTAATGATAAATTGCAGTGTAAAAGTTGGCATCCTCAATTTAAAGTTTGGATTGAATTCCATTTGAATAACTTGGGTTAAGATGACATGAAACTCGAAGAGACCGGGGTTGGGTATCAGTAATACCCGAAGCCACTTCGATTAGTAAACTAAATTCATTATAAAATTGACCTATGTAATCAATAGGCTGGAATGAAATAATCTAAGTGAACTGGACCTTTGACACTAAGTAAGGGTACTTAGTAATTTGTTTGTGAAATAAGTGGTGGGTTTTAACAAGAAAAGAACTCATAATAAGGAACGAGTTACTCCGGGTTTTTAAATAAGTTCTATGCATTAGTATTTCTTGTTAGAAGGGTTTACTCACGCTGGTTTCCAGCTTGACCCGGGTGTTACTTTGATGTAATGCTCGGGTCAGACCGAGTATTACAGATTTTTCAGGTAAGGACGTTCTGGAGCTCGGAGGCGAGCTGGATGGCAGGAACGTATGGAGTGTTTCTGCTATGATATATCGTTGTATATTTAGACATGTTGATTATATATGTCCAGTGATTGTGTATACGTTGTAACTCTGATGTATTAAAGTGTAATTTAACTGATACAGTTTATTTGTATAAATGGTATTATATGATATTATATTTTGATCCGCTGCGAATGTGAGATTCTGTGACTTGTTTTTTTTCTGTTTCTTCTTCTTCTATCTCTTTCTTCTTTTCCTAACTATCTGGAATTTTCGGGATCGAAAATTTCGGGCCGTTACAGTTGGTATCAGAGCGAGGTTAGGCGAGAACCTTGGCTCTGGTGGGTATACTCATAAGGATAGGGTCAATAGTACCCTAGGATGAGTTGAGTGTTTATATATATATATATATATATATATATATATATATATAAGAGCGTACTTGTTATTTTCATATATAAGATTTTAAATGATTTTATGTAGGAATATATTTTGATATATATAAAGCAATATTTCTTACTAATAAATGTTAAAGTAATTGGTTGTTAAAAATTATTGGAATTAAATAAAATAATGAGAATTAAGTGGTAATAGTAATACAACCAAATTGAAATTGAATGAAGATAAATTTGAAAAGGATCCAAACTGAAATTAAAATCCTGAATTTGTAGAAATGTTTTCAAAATAAAGATAATAATAAATTGGTTTCCAGATATGATAATCTTGGTTATTATCATAAATGGTTGTTGTGTTTAATAATGAAATGTTTTTAATGAGCAAGCAGAATGAAATGTTTTAGGGAAGTAAACATTTAGGTAAAGTATGACTTATAAATTGAAATTGAAATACCTAAATTGGGAAGTTTTAAGTCTAAGCCAGAAAATTTGGAATTGTTTCAAATTGATAAAGAAATAATAAATAATGTTATTTAATATATTTAAATGGAAGGGTCCTATTTCAACAAAAGTTGTTTGAAAATTTGTTTTGAACCAAAGGTGGTTTAAAATTTAAGGTATAACTTGGTGTGCAAAGGAAATATGTATATATGAGGAATATACATAATATCAATGATGGTTTGAAATAAACTCTAAATGTTGAGTTTTAAATTTGGAATGGTATGTGAAACCCAAGGTGATAAGTTTTTGAACTTATAAGGTTATTAATGTGAAGTTTAAAATTTGAAGCAGGAATTCAAATTGGGTAAGGTTGGCTGGATTATGTAAATTGAATTTAACTTTGGGTAAGTTAAATAAGTTAACAAACAACCTGAATTTGAAATTTCAAGATGAAATTGAGATTTAACTTGGGAAGTTAAATGGTTAATTTGAATTGGGAGATCGTGTGATCTCAAGATGGGTTTGAGATCTGATGGATGTTTTAAAATAAATTGGATGATATCATCCTATTGTTATTAATAATCTTTAGATTGTGAATTGGATTTGTTTAAATGAATGAAGAAATGGATTGTGGTGATATATCCATTATTTTTTTTTGAAAAAGGGCTCAAACTTTTCTATTAAAAATATAAATCAGGTCCAACATAACAAAAGAACAAAAGCCATTAGCAGGCCCAAAGACAAAGCAAAACACAAATACAATACAATACTAGATATGCCCGTACAAATACAGCCCAAAACCCATGAGCAAGCCCAAAGACTGGAAGCCTCCAAATAGTTCCAAACTCTTCTCGTAGAAGAAAAAGGCAATACGACACCTTCGTTATCTTCATAACTCAACTCTTTCCAAAACAGCCTAAAGAGAAACAGAAATGTCTGCCATCCAGGAGCAAACTCCTCCATTTACTTTCGTAGCGACGTAACAACAACAACCTCTCTAAAAGAAACAGCTGAAAAATCGGTCTACTATCCATCCAGAAACACATATGTAAGTATACTATCTGAATTGTCTTCTACTTAGTTCCTTGAACTTCAGACTAACGAAGGTTTTTTAATTCCAGGACAGGGTTGCTGAAAAACTCTTAACAACCTTCAACATTCACTTAGCTCGAGATCAGATCTGAGTTTCTACACAGATCTGAGATTTTTGCAAGACCAAAGGAACAGCAACACTTCCTCAAGACGTCACTAAGCAAGATAAGTTTTTGATAACCCTAAAATACAGCTTCTTTTGTCCTCAGTAGAGTTGATTCCTTTGAATCTTCTAATCTGTCCTTATAATAAATCAATGTCTTGTTGTCCAGGACGAAACCACAGTCGCTTTGAGCCACCCGCAGATCAATATACTTAAAAGCTACTGAATAGTTATGGATGAAATAAAATTATAATGTAATTTAGAGAGAGGGAAAGAAAAAGCATTGTAAATTAAACAGGTACTCGAAATCTGGAGCCAAAAGACATAGGAACAGGGATGTGGCAAAGGAAACAGAAATTATGATTGTATCCCCAATTCAGCGTTGGGAGGTAAATCCCCATTTCAAAGCTATATCAGTGTTCATGCCAGTGATGTTCTTGAAATATTTTGATTTTGCCATTCTGATATTCAATCTGGAAAATTTTTAAGCAAACCTTCGACCCATCAGTAAAACGTTTATGGAAAATCCTTTCATTTCTTTCTTTCCAAATATGCCAGACGCAAACTGAAAGTGAAAGTTGAAACAAATCTGAATTGAAATTTTGTGAGCTAGAGATAGAAACTATTTTCAGTAAATCCTCCTTCAAAATGAAAGAAAATAGACTCTTCGGCTTAACGAAAAACTTTTTACAACTCCAAACCCAAATCTTTTCTGTAAAGTCACATTGAAAAAATAGATGGTCTATATTTTCAATGTGACTATTACAGAACACACATTTCTGATCCACCACTATCTTCTTCTGAATTAATCTTTCTTTAGTCAAGAGAAAATCATTTATGGCTTTAAAAAGGCATACCGCCATTTTAGGAACATGAATTTTGTTCCAGACCATAGACGCCCAAAACTTAGTATCAAACCTGGTTCGTACCGAATTCCAAACTTTTTTAAACTGATATTGCCCATCCTTAGAGCACTTCCAAGACCAGAAATCCCTCTCCTTGTTATTGTGAATCTTGACATCTTCAATTTCTGTCTGAATTTGAAATAAAAAGCTATACAAGTCCCACTTCCACTCACCATTTCTTAAAATCCTACTAAGCGTCAAATTTTCTGTACCTGTTCTAAAAGCAGTATCCCTACCAATGTGTTCCATAATAGAACTCCCATTTAACCAAGGATCATACCATAACGAAGTAGTTTTACCGTCTACAATGTTAAGGGAAAGGCAGTTCAAGGCTTCGTGTCTATTCTTCAAAATGAATTTCCACACTCCGGAGTCATCCGAACGCTGGTTAGTATCCCAGAAACTTTTAAGCCCTATATATTTACCATGCATGAATACCGCCCAAATACCTTCTAAGTTGATAATTTTCTAAATCAATTTGATATATAGCGCTCTGTTCATCTCTTCTAAGTTTCTCGGTCCCATACCTCCTTCTTCTTTTTGTCTACATAAGACCTCCCAAGGGATCTTACTACAAGGACTTTTCCAAAAAAAATTTAAAATCAGATGTTTAATCTTTTGAACAGTAGCAACTGGAAGACAGAAACATTGCATCCAAAATTGTATTATAGGATAGATGGTAGATTTTATCAGTTCCAGTCTCCCTGCTAAGCTCAACATTTTTGTTTCCCATCTGCCAATCCTAACTTTAATCTTCTCTATTAAAGGAGAACAATCCTTATCCCTCAAATTAGCACTAGACAGAGGAATACCCAAATACCTTATAAGAAGGGTTGATTGTTGAATGTTGAGGATCGAACAGATGTCTGTGCAACATTCCACCCCTTGCCCAAAAAAGATGCTAGATTTCTCAACACTTAACTCCAAACCAGTAACCCTTTTCAAGGTTTTAAAAACTTCATTAATAGCAGTCGCAGATTGCACATTGGCTTTAGTAAAAAGAATGATATCGTCAGCGTAAATCAGATGAGTCAATTTGTTACCAAAGTCTATTACTAGTGAGATCAGACCACCCCTAACTTTTTCCTCCATTAGTAGCGTAAAGTATTCCATAACTAGGGTAAAGGATAGGGGAAAGCGGGTCTCCTTGTCTGAGAACATTAGAACTTTTAAAGTAACCGTGCGCTTCTCCATTAACAATGATAGAGAAAACTGGGTCTTAATTAGGTTTTCTATAATTTTAATCCATTTATCTGGAAAACCCAAGATTCTTAACATATGAATAACAAAATCTCTATTAATCGAATCATATGCTTTCTTTAAATCAACTTTAATACACATGTATTTGTTATCCTTTCTACCGAGACCTCTAATTAATTCATGAGCTAACAAAATACCATCCCCTATTGATCTACCTTTGATAAATGCCATCTGGTTTTGGGACACCAACTTATCCAAAAAAGAACCCAGTCTATTACAAAGGATTTTGGAGAAAACCTTGTATAAAGTGTTACAACAGGCAATAGGTCTGAAATCTTGAATACAGGAGGAATGTTCTTTTTTCGGAATCAAATGAATAAACGTGTGATTCCATTCTTTAATGATTAAACCCTTTTGAAAAATATCGTTTAATGCTTTATAAATAATATCTTTCGAAAGATTCCAATGAGTCTTGAAAAACAACGAGTTGAAACCATCCGGTCCTGGAGAAACAGAATCGTTAATATCCCACAAGGCATATTTGATTTCTTCTAAAGAGAAACTCTCATTTAAAAAGTTAGCCCCAAACTTAGAAATAACCATTTTGCAAATAACTTCAGGAAAATGATCACATAAGGGCTGATTATAAGTTTGTTTGAACAAATCAATAGCCACTTCGACAAACTTATTTTCCGAAACCACCTTACCGTCAACAATTAAATTTGTCAAACGCTTTCTACTTCTTCTGTTAGACATTTTAGCGTAGAAAAAAGAAGATCCCTCATCACCCATCATCAGCCAATCACATTTAGCCTTTTGTTTGGCAGCCAGGAATTCTTTTTTGAGTGCTAAATCCAAATTAATCTTGGCATTTTGAAATTCCAAAGCTAAGTTGTGATCATTAGAATTTTCCAAAAGTTTCTGGAGTCTAGAACATTTCTCTCTCAGAACATTCACCTCTAGTTTCATATTATGAGAATTAGCACTCCATCTCTTGAGTTCTCTCTTAATATTTTTGAGAATGTTAATAACTTGGAACAAAGGTCTGTCAATGTGATTGATAACCCAGAGTTTCTCAATCATTGGAAAGTATTGATCGCATAGAGACCAATGATTCATATATCTAAAAGGACTATTCTTAACCCTAGGGTTAGAGGTAAACGAGACGAGAATAGCATTATGATCACTCACCGTAGGAGGTAAGAATTCAACTGATAGATCTGGGAATAAGTTAATCCAATCTAGATTTGCAAACACCCTGTCAATTTTAGAGAATATATTTCGACACAGACCCGACCACCAAGAAAATTCATAACCTTTAATATTAATCTCATTAAGACCAGTATATAAAGCCATTTCATCTAATTCAAACAAATTATTAAAAGTTACTGGATTACCTCCCTGTCTTTCTGAGGGTCTGCGAATGCAGTTGAAATCCCCAAGGACCATCCATGGCCTATAAATATTTATAGCATCCTCCTGCAGGTTCTTCCATAGTCTTTTCCTTAATTCAACAAAATTTTGGGCATAGACAAAGGTCATATTACATCTGAATTTCGAGGAATTGATCAGTTCGATGGTAATGTGTTGATCACTCATGCTGATAAAATTGAAATCCTAAGCATTTCCTTATATAAGAACCATAATCCTGCATTTATAATAACATGATATATTACTTATTATTTTCCATCCATCTTACAGCGTTTTTTCCAACTTCAAAATCTCTGGAAACAACAACTTATTTTCCAGAATACCAAAACAGCTAATTTTGAACTTATCTATAACTTTTCTCACTTCTCCCATTCTGTTAGGGTTGTGAAACCCTCTAACGTTCCAACAGGCCACTGACATTATAAAACCTTATTATTTCGAGTCCTCAATAACCTACTACTCGAGGACTCCCCATTGTCTTCTGAAGGAATACCTAACATCTGAACCCACTTGGGATTCTTACGGATCAGCTTATCCTTCTGAATATTATCAAACTCTATATCTTGAGGCTTTGGAAGAAGCTGTTCCTCCATCACCTCCTGAACTGTGTCAAGATTATCATAAATATTTTGTTCCTCTGCCACTTTAGTCGTTCCTATGTCCTGATCTAGATTCTCTTGTACCTGTAATAAAAAACAATGATCAGTACCTCTCCTAAAGTTAACATTATTATAAAAACCGTCATCAATAACTAAATCAGTAGAAGATAAGGATATTGGAATAGAATTGTGATCCAATGATGACAAAGGGCGTTTGAGAATAGATATGTGAGTCGATGGTGATTTTGGAGGAGATGTTCTCAGATCTATGGCTCCCGGAGTAGTTGGAGAAGCAGGAATGAATGGCTCTCTGGCTCCTTGATCAGGAGGACCTTCCGACCTGGCCAGAGGAACATTGGAGAAATCTTCACTGACTCCTGTTTCGGTAGTTGTAGCATGTTCTGGCTCTGACACTTCTGAAATTGCCCCCTCACCCCGCTCTACTGAGGGTACAACTTTTCCCAAATTCTGTTCCTGAGGTGAAATTTCTATTACAGTTGTAGATTTTTCCCTATCTTCTGGGACTTCCGTCCCTACATCTTTACAGGGGACTTCCGTCCCTGCATTGTTCTTGGCTCCGTTATCAGAATTATCAATAATAGAGGGACCTCCAGCATTCATCTCCTTTTCGGGAATATTTGAAATCTCAATTCCACAATCAGCTAAACCAGGCTTATCTGAGTTGGCAGCTTGGGTCTCTTTAGGGACCCAAGACTTAGTCATTGGACATTCAGCAGTTATATGTCCGAAACACACACACTTGCCACAGATGGGAGGAGGGTTTTCATATTCTACTTCCTGAATGAACCTCCTCCCATTCTCGTCCCTACCTTCAATAGAGTTAGGCATTCCATAATTAACATTAACTTCAACCAAAACTCTGGCATAGGCTAGTCTAGATTTATTTTTTGTGGCCTCATCCATCTTTATAGGAATTCCTATAGTACTAGTTAGAGCGCTAATGGCCTTATTGCCCCATAATTTAAAACTTAAACCAGGAAGTCTAACCCACATAGGCAAAGATGTAAGCAGATCTCTATCAGTTCTCATATCTGGGGACAATCTCTTCATAATAATCAGGTTCCGGTCCATAAACCAAGGACCTGATTTTAAAATCTTATTGCAGTCCTCCTCCAAACCAAATCTCACTACGAAAAAACCGTTATTCCTAGAGTGGACAGAGAACGGCTTCTTAGTTACCCAGACCCTATTGGCATATCCCTCAAACGTTCGGAGCCATGGTTTATACCCAACCACATATAGTAAAATGCATAAATCCCAACCTCCCTCCGCTTCTTTGATCGCTTCATCAGAAAGGGAACCTATCCTTTTACCATCCGCTACCGTAGGCTCTATAAACTCCGGATCCAGGTTACCTAAATCACCAACCGCTCCTTCTTTCACTGCCTCACTGTACGAAAATTTCTTTGCATTCTCCGAAACAATGAAAATAATTTTAGGATTACCTCCTGACATCGCAACTTTCTGCTTAGGAAATTTTAGTTTAACTGTCCGCCCAGCATGATCCGAAAGCACCCTCCTACCCGTGATTCTTTCTGTTCTGCTCGTTCTTTGACCTCCCAGATTGATCCTCTGATCAGGACCCGAAGGAACTGGCGCCTTGCCCCTTTTCCTTCTCACCTCCTCCCAACCTTCAGCATGCCGCAGAGATCCCATGATTCTAGTTTTGTGGAGATAGAAGTGAAGATCGGAAAGCAGAAAATAGCGGAGAAAATTAAGAAAACTAGGAAGAAACGAAAGAAAAAGGAGAAAAGGGAAGAACCCTAATCTCCAGATCTAGATCTGGAAGCCATTTTTTTGTTATTTTTTTGATATTTTTTGATATATCCATTATTTAGCTAAAAGGGAAATTAAAATTTGGAATTAAGGAGATGAAACCACTTTGAACTTAAGGTTTAAATGTTTAAAAAGAATTGGAAATTTAAATTGTTAAGCACTAGTTTCAAAATTTAAATTGGGTAATAAATTGAATTTTTAAGGTAAAATTGTTTTGAACTCTTACTTGAACTTCGAAATAAGTTAAGTAAAGATAACTTAAAATGGAATTTTGAGAATTGGACTCAGAATTAAATTGTTTAAAGATTGGGATTATTAATTTAAAAATAAAGGTTAATTTGATTTAAGGGGTTAAATCAACTTTTGAAAATTTAACTCGAATTTATATAATTCGAGATGGTTTAAAATTGAGATTTAAATTAAATTAGTTCAAACTGAATTTGATTTGAATTAATGGGAATTGTGATTTATGATGGATAAGTATAAGATTCAAATGGGAAATTTGAATTGGATTAATTTGAAATAAAATTTAGGAATGAATGAGTTCAAATTCAAATAGGAATTGGGATTAATTCAAATAGAAATTGATATGATTTGAAATTGAAGTGGGTTCAATTCGAAATTTGTCTAAATTAATTTGAATAATTTGGAATTGAATCAATATCGGAATGGGAAGTGATTGAAATTTGAAGCTATTTTGGTATTGAGTCAATTTAAATGGAAATTTAAATTGAATGATTGAGTTGAAGGTTGGGTAGTGAGACAGTTTGACTCTGAAACTATTTTCAACAAATTATCTTAATATAAGTTTCTTGAATCTATCTTTCCAAGCTATTTACTATATCCAACCTTACTTTTCAAGGCCAAACTATTTTATACTTATTCTACAATTATTTTTGAAACTATTTAATAATTTTACCACTGTTTAGGAACTAATTACTGTTTTTCAACTGTTTATATAACTAATTACTATTTTACAACTGTTTTGCAATTATTTTAATATTTTCCAACTATTATACAATTACTTAACTGTTTTATAGCTATTTTACAAACTAATAATTATTTTTCAACTATTTATCCATTTTTAAATTTTTAAGCTATTTTGTAAATCTAAGCTGGACAGAGTTCAAACTGTTTATGATTAAATATCCATGTGAGATAAGAAATTGGGTGGTAATCCAAATGGGGATTAAGGCAACTGTAAATAAGTGAATAGAATCATAAATGAATGTGAATAGAAAGGGAATTGATTTAACTAATAATCAATGAAGATAAATACGTAGGATGTACGTATATTATTCTATTCGCATAATGATTTGATCCAGATTCGAGCACAGAATTTCGAGATAATATTATCGATCCGAGTTGGGATTTTTCGCTCGATTTTCGACGGCGAACCTGGATATGGATTTTTGATTGATTCTGGATATTCTCTATCATAGTTGCGACTATGCAAGGAGAATGACGGTTTCTGATCAAGAAACTAGATCTGAGTCCGCACTAGGAAGTCGGGTGGACAATACTAGTTCGGAAGTGAAATTGTGTGATCGAGTGAGCGATCAGATTGATACTACGTACGGATGATATGTGGACATCGTACGGGTTTGAATAAAATTGATATTGAAATTTTGTGGATAAGAACTGTAAATGATTTTTGAAATTAAAAGTATATTTTGTGAAATATATGATGAAGTAAAGTGGAAATTGGATATTTCTATGGTAAAATTTTACTTTATCAAAGTAAGTAATTTGGTAAGTGACTTTATAGAGTAATCAAATTTGAATATTTGTTTGGAATAAACAAAGTTACGTATCTTTGTTATATATATGATAAAACTCCCCTTGTTGAACCTTTTGCCAGAAGAAAAGGGTTTTGAAAGTATTTGAAGTATAAAAGTGAATTTATACAAGTATGAAGTGATTCAAAAAAAAAAATTTCCCAAGGTTATTATATATATATATGTATATATAAAGGCTTTTTTGAAAGTGATTTTGAGGAAAGGTTTTTGGAACCTATGGATTTGAAAGGGCTTTTGATTTTGTGGAAAATCAAATTTGGAATTTGGAAAGCCTAATATGAGAATTATCGATTTTGAGAATCGATTTTGTAAAGGGGCTTTATATGAGATTCATACTTGGTGTATGATTTGGAAAATACTATATGTGTATAGTATAAAGTGTTTTGAGATTGGCTCTGGTGAAAAAGGCGCTCCCTTGGAATGAACTTCTCAGGAGTGCCACAGGGTGGCACTGCCTTGAGCTTCTAAGAGGGAGGTCCTAAAGTTGATCCTGTGAGGAGTCCGGACAAACTAGTTTCTAAGGATTATTTGGTAGCGAAAGTCGATGGCACTGATGCCTACAGGGGCATCTGGGTTATGCTGTGACGACAGTGTAATTCGATGTCGCTGCGATCTACTGTGTGGACCATAGCGAAAATCGTGTGGAGGATGAGTGCCAATAGTCTATACTTGATTTTGCCGGGATGGCAGCGCAACATCGGTAGACTGCGGTCTATGGTCAAGTGGAGGAGTTTCATTCTTTTGGCAGCGAAATTCGGTGGCGCTGATGCCTACAGTTATATGGGTTTGTGCTGTGATAACAACGTAAGGCCCGGGTATAACTGCGATCTGTAGCGGGTTCCATGGCGTAATCGAGGAGCGCGGAGACCTACAGTTATCTGTGGATTTTGCTGGGACGACAACGTAACCATCGGGTTAACTGCGACCATGGATGGGGGTGATGATTTCCAGAGCATTTTTACCAAAGATATTTCCTCTATTTTCAAAAACTATTTTCTATATTTTCAATTAAATTATTTTCCAAAGTATTTTCACCGGATGTTGGAAACGAGTTTACCAAGTGCTTATAGATTTTCAGTCCTACGCCTGATCAACGTATGACCGAATTTCTATGAGAACAAGGATGGACTTGTTGAAACATCGAGTTATAAAAGTATTTTTATAAAAACTGCCTTGGAATAATATTGTATGGATATTAAAAAGTGTTTTAAAAATGATCAAAGAAAATTGATCTGATTCTAAGCATTTTCATAAATTCTGGTTTCGTTCCTTTTCGAGGACGAAAAGATTCAAAGGGGGGAGGAATGTGACGACCCGGATTTTTAACATCTATTAATTGGGTAAATTAACTGAATTAAATCATTTGAAATACTGATTTTATAAGTCAAACAAATGAAAATTATGATAATTTAAAAACAAATATCCGAATATATATATTGGGATAAAAACTATATCAAATGTTGGAGTATGAATTCCTGCATATGATGTTTCTATGGGAAATATTATATACTTCACCATTTAAATTCAAGATAAAATATCCATAACTATATATAGATAAATATATACAAGCTCTATGACGTTGATAATATATAAGTATATAAACGTATTTTTATGTGTAGATGTTATATAAAGGAACTTAGGGAGGGGGGTTGTACAAATGTGAATATGTATATAATGATAGAATATACAAATATAAATGTGTAGGGAAATATGTACCAATGTAAATGTACGAATAAGGTAACAAATAGAGGCATTGTAAATGTGTATGTACATATTGTAACGACCCTAAATTTTCGACCCAATTTTTAATTTTAAATTCATCGTTTCAATAAAAATTTTGAAATTATAAACGATCTCAATTTACGTCCAAACTTTATTTATGACATACGTCTAGTTAGATGTGGACATAGAAAAGGTTTCGTTGAAAAATATTACAGTAAAGTCCGTTCGCGTTTTACTGTATATCAGTCCATATAAAGCTGCATAAAATTTATCTTTCAAATCCAAATATTTTTACACAGTCCGCTTGTAAAAATCATCCTGATCAAGATTATGTAATTCGTTTCGTCTAAAACTGTCATCGCCTGCTCCGTTTAAATTAATTTGCAAATCGTACAATTTAAGCGGCGTAAATGCAAATTTTATAAAATCATCGTATCGCAATAACCTGTGTACCGTTGGAACCGCATCGTCGCACTGATCAAAACGGTATACTCATTTGTGTAAATCGGAGTCCGACGTAAAAATTTTCGTGTTAATTCATCGGTTCCAGACGGACCAATTAAATAGTACTCAGCCCAAATTTTGTCAGCCGTTTGCAAAAGAAAATGTTGAATCATGAATCGGCTGGTAATTAATGAGGTAGTGGGTAGCTGGTACTAGGGGATAGGTAGGGAATGGGAATGAGCGTGACCTTTTAGGGACTCAATGCAATTCCACTGTTACTTGATTTTAAACATAAAAGAAGCCAATTCGTTCTTTCACTTTCCACTGCTCATTCAAAAGGCAATAGGTAACATTTCCTCCTCTCCCTTATTTTCTTTTCTTTCTCTTCTGAAAATAATAAATGGCTACAACCCAAGCTACACTCAACTGCCAACCCACCATGTACACGCGGCCAACCGCCCCTGCCTCCTTCGACCACGCAGCCAACCACCTTCCCCAACCGACCCTCCCAGTCAACCACCTGCCCCATCCCCTCACTGCTGCAGCCCCACCTGACCTCCACCACGGCGCTGCCACCAATCCGCCACCCACAGCCACACGCATCCGCACCTCCCTGACCGCCCGCAGCCCACCACCACCAGCAACCGCCTCAACCACCACGCAGCCAACCGCCTACCAGCACCCAACCACCTCGCTCTTCCCGCCAGCAACCCCACCTCCACGCCGTGCCACCAACCAGCCAATCACCTCGCGCCACCTCCCTCCCACTGTCCTCAACCCACCACGCATCCGCACCTCCCTGACCGCCCGCAGCCCACCACCACCAGCGACCCATTCTCCTCCTGCTGCCACCATGCTCACGCTGCGACCACCGTACCACCAACCGGCCAACACGTCTACCAGCCCACCACCAGCAACCCAAGTCCATCGCTGCCTTCTCCACGCCTCGGCCACCACCTGTCCTGGCCTCGTGTGTAAGTGTGTGTATTCAGGGTGTCGGTTGCGTGTATATGATGGCATGTGACATGAGAAAATATGTTGTTTTATATTTACATAAAAGCTTGAATGTTTTACATTTTTACATTGGAGAACAAGCAGGTGTACTTTATGTATAAGCTGTTATAATAGCCAGAAAGTGCAAATAGTGTATTGAGTCCAGTTTGAAGTGAATGATGAGTCATTGTTATAAAGTTTGGGTTAATGAAAAGGAAATGAAGTCTGGGTTTAAAAAAAAAAAAAACTTTCGCAGCATCTATATTGGTACTGAAATATAGTGATCGTTTCATTTCCTCTGTTGTTGCAGCGATCGACTGAGTTCTCGCAGCAGCACCAATTTTTCAGCTTTGTTTCGTTTCTTCGTTTCGGTAAGCATATTTATATAAATTTATAAATTATATACTAACGTTCACTGTATTAATATCATTTTCTTTTGTCGATATTACAGTGTCCGTTGTTCGTGCTGTACCGACTCTATTCGTGCTTCTTTTACTTCATCGTCAAATTTCTTTATCCACAAAAGGTGAATTAATTTTCACGACTATATTCTTATACAAGTTTGAATTGATAAATGATTGCTATGCGATGTTGAATTGGATGTAAATTGTTATTGTTAAGTGATAAATTAATTGCAAGTAAAAAAATTGGATATAGGATGGTTAACGATTTAAATGAATTATATATGTCAAATTTTGATTGTTAACTTGACACCTTTATGTGATAAATATTGATTAGTTAAATTGAACCTTTAAATTGTTAAGTTAAATTGACACGTAGAAATTGATAAATTTCACTTTGGACTCTTGAACGTATTGAATTAACTGTTGTAATTGAAATTGAACGACAAGTGAAACCGAATTGTTATAATCTTAAATCTACTTGAAATGATAGAGTAGATTCTAGAAATAGTTATATTAATTGGCGTAAATAAATACGATTATTTCAGGGTTATTTGAAATTGTTGAATTGTTGTGAACGGATGCTATTGCTTGTTTATTTACTTTGACACCATCCCAGCTATCACACTGCAAGTTCTCTTTGTATGTTTTGATTTTGAATTTAAATGGAATCGGGTTGAAATGATAAATACCCAAACAATTTTGACTTAGGATAGAAAATGAAAATAAAAACCCGATTGGCCAAATGTTTTGATTTAAATAAAAATAAAGTTTTATTTGACGAATAACAAAGTTTTGAATAAGTTGGAATTTAAAACTGAAATGAATGTAAATGTGAATATTTGAATTTGGAACGAATATTAAAGTAGTAATTGACAAAAGAATATTGTTTAAAATTTAATTATTTAATAATTAAACTTAGGATTATTTGATAATTAATTTTTGAAATAATTAATAAGAGTTTGAAAATTATTTATAGTTAAGTGTGAAATTATTAATAACGAGGTTTGAAATAATTAATAATTAAATTTCGAATTTATGAATAATTAAGTTTGGAATCATTAATGAATGAGTTTGAATAATAAATAATTAAGATTTGAAATTATTGAAATTTGATGAGATCGAATTCCAAATTAAAAATTGAATTGAATATCTTTATTAAGAGTAATTGAATTTTTGAACAAGTGAAAATAAGTTTTAACTAAGTTGAAATTTGGAAGGAATATCCTTGATAAGAAATAGAATGCGTTTTATCGAAACAAATGAAAGACTTGAAATTAAAAAGGAATTGGATTCGACAAATGTAATTGTAAATAAGTTGAAACTTTGATAATGAAAATGAACTTAAGAAGTAACGTAATAAATTGGAAATTAAATTGAAATTGCTTAATGATAAATAAATTTAATGAATATCGAATGGAAGCGATAATTGATTTAAATCGTTTTGAACGTAAATTTAGTTAAATGATTTTGGAATGAACTTATATACGAAATGCAATGAATATTTGAATTGTTTTAATTGAATCTTTGAAATTGAATTTTAGAAATGTTGAAATTGAAATTGGAAAGATTGAAACGTAATTTTGGAAATTGATTTCGAAAGGCTAACGAATTGTCGATTTGCGAATTTCAATTGAAATTGTTTTGGTTTTGAAATATATTAACGACCAATCGGTGTTATAATCACGAAAGTTATTAAAGGAACCGGAATCGGTTTGGGACATACTCACTGTCTAAACCGGAAACCACTTTAATAACCATACGCGAAGTGATGATCCAGAATGAAGTGGTTGGATTGACGAACGTTGATGATTGAAGAAAGTGAACGATAATGGATAGCCTTGACACTTGTGTCAAATTGGAAATGACTAAAACAGGAGCTGTGCCGGGCCAATGGAGGATTAGCTACCTCAAGTGGACACACTTCTTCGTAAACTATTCTTTTACTTTGTGATTGATTGGTGCGCACCCTTGAATTGGGAGTGTTGTCTCACGGTGTTGCGGGCGCTGCGGCGTTGCGTTCTCACCAGTCCGGATCAGGCGAACGGTAGTGTCACTACCTTGGGTATAGCCTCATGTGCCTTGTCATACTTGTATTCCATTTATGCGCGACCACTACGATTTTGATTTGTACCTTTAGTATATGGATTGCCCTCTGGTGACTTCCGGTTTTGGGGAAACTACGGTCTTGTATATGCTCTTGGGAATATAAAATGTGTTAAGGGTGGAATGGGCCATGACTTAACACTATTTTGATACCTTTATATTACTGATAGACATTATCTATTTATCGTACTCTACTATGTATAGATAGTTTATCGGATCCTGAAAGATGTTTATTCCATCCATCTTTGAGTTATTGTTATTTAAATTGTTGAACCATATTATCTGTATAAGAATATATGTCCTGATTCGAGTGTTTGTTTGTGCATATGCTCGGATCAGACTGAGGATTTCTGTTGCTGTGCTATTGGAAGCTGAAGACTTGAAGACTATCTTATCTTTATCAGTATTGTTCTTTCCATTTGGCTATTTGGACATCTATGTTGTTGTATTCCTTTTATTTGAGACATTGTTGTATTTACTTAGTAGCTTCATGAACTACTATTATGACATTGTTGTAATTCCGCTGCACTATTCTGTTATGTTGTATTTTCTGTGATTCTGTGATGATTCTCATTTATATACATATACTCCATTAATGATTCGTGTTTTTGCACTATTTAAGTTGACATGTGTGGATTATTGTCAATTTAAATGGTCCAAATATACGGGTTGTTATAGTTGGTATCAGAGCTTTGGTTCTCGATAACCTTAGCCTGTGGAGTTTAAAGCTCATTAGAGATAGGGTGAACATACCCTAGATTGAGGAGAATCATTGCAGAATCCACCTCCTTGATTCATCTTTCTTATTGAATTCGTTGAATAGAATTTCCTTAAGTTCTATAAATTTCTATCTTTGATTCTAAATCACTTTTGGTATTCCAGGATGGCTACCAGAAGAAATGTTAGAGGCAGGGGTGGAAATGCTCCTGGTCCACATGCTCCAGCTCCCGCGGTCCGATTCTCCACTCTTAGCAAGGAGTATACTCAGCTTGGAGGAGTCAAATTTACTGGCTCCGAAAGTATTATCGAAGCACAACAATGGCTAAAGAGTTTGGAGAGGATCTTTTCTGGCTTAGAGATCGCAGATGCTCAGAAGCGCAAGTTGGCCGCTTGGCAGCTTCAGGATGCTGCTCAAGATTGGTGGGAATCAGTCACTTCTCGAACTGATGAGGAAACCATCACTTGGGCCCAGTTTAGGTAGTAATCTATCTAAATTTCTACTAAATAAATTTCTCTCTTATCTCGTCAAAATTTTGATTCGTTTCATATCATTTGTAATAGGGATTCTTTCATGGCTCAGTGGATGCCAGCTGCTGGGAAGGCCCAACTCTATCGGTCTTTCATGGATCTCAAGCAGGGCAGCATGACCTTTACTGAGTACGAAAGGAGGTTTAACGAACTCTCCAAGTTCGGACCGGGCTTGATTGACACGCCTCTGCTCAAAAACGAGAAATTCATACATGGCGCACGCCCAGAGTATTACGAGCTCCTCACCGCTCACGTCCATGGAACTTTCACTGAATTGATGGATTTTGCTCTTCGATACGAGGGAAAGCCCAAGGGAACATCTGTCCCCAAAGCCCCAGTTACTCAGACACCGGCTAATCAGTCGGGAAAGAGGAAGCAAAATTTCGAGCAACAGAAGAAGAATTGGCAGCAGAAATCTGGGATTGGCTATTCTCAGAAGAAGCCTATCGACTTATCCTCCATCACTTGTTTCAAATGTGACCAGAGGGGTCACTACGCTAGCAGTTGTCCAGCCTCTGCTAGTGCCGCTGTTCCGCCTCCTCAGAATACTAGGAACGACCTCTGTCACGTATGTCTGCAGCCAGGCCATTTCAAGAGGGATTGTCCTATGTACAAAAAGGGAAAGACGGCCGGGGTATTTGCTATGACTTCTTCCGCCCATGATCCACCTACCCCACCGGCTCCTACTGATAACCAAGGTACATTACAGGGTATTTTTATGTTGCATACTTTACCAGTTAAAGTTCTATTTGATACTGGAGCAACACATAGTTTCATATCTATTGATTTGTGCAATAAACTTGGTTTGGAACCCATTCTTTCATCTACCTTCTTATGTGTATCAAACCCTATTGGAGGGCCCGCTAACCTTAAAAGGGTTTGTAAATATGTCACTCTTATGCATGGCATTCACCACTTCACTTGGGATTTCTATGTCCTCGGGTTCGAAGCATTCGATATACTATTAGGCATTGATTGGCTACGGAAGTTCGAAGCTATTATCTCATGCAAAGCTCGAACAGTCTCTCTCATCGATGACAAGAGTATGCCTTTGGTTATTAAAGGCAAATCACCTCAAGAATATGCTGGGAGTTTTATATTTTCACTTGACTCCCATCCAAATGAACTAAGCTCTACTCCAGTTGTTCAATTCTTTTCTGATATATTTGGAGAAGTCAATTCTCTACCACCACCGCGGGAAATTGAATTCCGCATTGACCTTATTCCTGGTGCCCGACCAGTAATTCTCCCTCCTCGGAGAATGGCTCCTAAAGAAAAGGCAGAGTTGAATGTTCAAATTGAAGACTTATTTTCTAAAGGCTTGATTCGGCGAAGTCATTCAGAATGGGGTGCTGCAGTAGTGTTCGTCACAAAATCGGATGGTTCCCTCAGAATGTGTGTGGACTATAGAGAGCTGAACAAACTCACACACAAGAACAGATATCCGATGCCCCGCATCAACGATCTATTCGACCAGCTTCATGGAGCTAAAGTATTCTCTCAACTCGATCTGGCTACTGGCTTTCACCAACTCAGAATTGCCGAGGAGAGTATTCCTAAGACAGCATTCCGCACTGAGACTGGTTTCTTTGAATGGCTGGTTATGCCGTTCGGTCTTACTAATGCTCCAGCTTATTTCGTCGATTTGATGAATAGAGTTTTCCGGGATGTTCTTAACAAGTTTGTTCTTGTTTTCATCGATGACATTCTCGTCTTCTCTAAGGATGAGGAAGAGCATAGGTCACATTTGGCTTTTGTTCTTGAAACTCTACGCAGCCATCAGCTTAAAGCCAAGTTTTCAAAATGTCACTTTTGGAAGGATGAAGTTCGATTTCTTGGCCATATTGTTTCAGAGAATGGGATTTCGGTTGATCCAGCTAAGATCGCCGTAATCAATGTAAGCTCTATTCTTACTTATCAATTCTATCAAAACAACTTACCAACTTCTTAATTCGAATCGTTGGAATTTGCAGGATTGGGAGACTCCCAAAACTCCTACAGACATCCGCAGTTTCTTGGGTTTGGCCGGCTATTACCGCAGATTTATAGAAAACTTTGCTCGTATTGCCGCACCACTTACCGCACTGACCAGGAAGAATGTGAAATTTAGTTGGAGCGAAAAGTGCGAAGCAGCTTTCAATGAGATGAAGCGGAAGTTGACCTCTGCCCCGGTTCTTACAGTTATTGATGGTAGCGAAGGATTGACTGTATATACAGATGCTTGTCGAGATGGACTTGGAGCTGTTTTAATGCAGGAAGGAAAAGTTATTGCCTATGCTGATCGTCAGTTAAAGACCCATGAAGCCAACTACGCAACCCACGACTTAGAGCTTCTTGCGGTTGTATTTGCTCTTAAGCTATGGAGGCACTATCTATTGGGAGAAAAATTCGAGTTATTCACTGACCATAAGTCATTGAGATATATCTTCTCGCAAAAGGATTTGAATCAGAGACAAGTCCGATGGCTCGAATTTCTAGCTGCATATGATCTTGATATTAACTACACTCCGGGGAAAGCAAATGCCGTAGCCGATGCTTTGAGTAGAAACCAAGCTATGATATGTTGTAATCTTGTTGAAGGAATGTTATTCCAGCTTTCCGTCTCCCCAGCTCGTATGGATCGTATTATAGCCAAGCAGTATGAGGACACTTTACTTTATCGCATCAAAGAAATAGTTCTTGGCAGAGTTGAAAATGCTGACAATAAAGTGGGTGCACATGTTGATAGTAATGGAATCTTGAGGATTGATAATCGAATTTGTATTCCTAATGTTGATGGTCTTAGACAGGAAGTGCTGAGAGAAAATCATAAGTCTTCACTTTCATTTCATCCCGGTGTCACTAAAATGTACCAGAATATGAAGAAGTTATATTGGTGGAGTGGGATGAAACGCGATATTTCTACCTATGTTAGCAGGTGCACCACTTGCCAACAAGTTAAAGCTGATCACAGAAAGACAGCAGGATTGCTCCAACCACTAGAGATTCCAGGTTGGAAATGGGAGCAGATTTCTATGGACTTTATTGATGGGCTACCAAGGACTAGAAAGGGTAACGAAAGCATATGGGTGATTGTCGACAGACTGACGAAGTCCGCTCACTTTATTCCAGTCAAGACCACTCGTACAGCTTCGAGTTTGGCCGAGATATACATGAGAGAAGTTGTTAAACTTCATGGTGTACCATCTAGTATTGTATGCGATCGAGATCCTATTTTTACCAGTAAATTCTGGAAAGCATTCCAGGATACTTTGGGCACCAAACTGAATCTGAGCACAGCATATCATCCTCAGACAGATGGCCAAACTGAGAGGGTGAATCAGATTTTGGAAGACCTTCTCCGGGCTTGTATTATTGACTTTGGTGGATCTTGGGAAGACCATCTTCACTTGGTAGAATTCACTTATAATAATAGTTACCAGGTAAAGAATTTGAATTTCAAACTTGAATAAGTATATTTGAATTTGAATTAATTATCCTTTATAAACCAGGCAAGCATTGGTATGGCACCGTTCGAAGCCTTATATGGACGGCCGTGCAAGTCGCCAGCTTGTTGGATTGAGTCTGGAGATCGATTAGTGCTTGGACCAGAAATGATAATGGAAGCTTCCGAAAAAGTCGAAGAAATCAGGGAGAAGATAAAGACGGCACAGGATAGACAGAAAAGCTATGTTGACAAAAGAAGAAGAGATCTCAAATTCAGTATAGGAGACAAAGTATTTCTGAAAGTGTCGCCTTTGAAGAATGTTATTCGATTTGGGAGGAAGGGAAAGCTTGCCCCTAGATTTGTTGGCCCATTCGAGATTACGGAAAGGGTTGGAACTTTGGCCTATAGAGTTGCATTACCAGAGAAGTTCGCCGGTGTGCACAACGTGTTCCACGTCTCACATCTTCGCAAGGTTGTACACGATCCATCTATGACCATTCCTACTGCTCAGTTGGATGAGATAGTTATTGAGCCAGACTTGACTATTGAGCGGAAGCCGCTTCGGATAGTTGATCGTGAGACAAAGCAACTCAGAAGGAAGTCGGTAAAACTCGGCAAAGTACAGTGGAGCACAGATGAGCGAGATTGCACATGGGAAACTGAGGATAGTATTCGGGATTCAAACCCCGAACTATTAATTTCAGGTATCATCCAAAATTCTCGAAATCTATCTTGACTTTTCTACTTACTTCACTCGTCTCGTTCCTTTTCGAGGACGAAAAGTTTTGAGTGGGGGAGATTGTAACGACCCTAAATTTTCGACCCAATTTTAAATTTTAAATTCATCGTTTCAATAAAAATTTTGAAATTATAAACGATCTCAATTTACGTCCAAACTTTATTTATGACATACGTCTAGTTAGATATGGACATAGAAAAGGTTTTGTTGAAAAATATTACAGTAAAGTCCGTTCGCGTTTTACTGTATATCAGTCCATATAAAGCTGCGTAAAATTTATCTTTCAAATCCAAATATTTTTACACAGTCCGCTTGTAAAAATCATCCTGATCAAGATTATGTAATTCGTTTCGTCTAAAACTGTCATCGCCTGCTCCGTTTAAATTAATTTGCAAATCGTACAATTTAAGCGGCGTAAATGCAAATTTTATAAAATCATCGTATCGCAATAACCTGTGTACCGTTGGAACCGCATCGTCGCACTGATCAAAACGGTATACTCATTTGTGTAAATCGGAGTCCGACGTAAAAATTTTCGTGTTAATTCATCGGTTCCAGACGGACCAATTAAATAGTACTCAGCCCAAATTTTGTCAGCCGTTTGCAAAAGAAAATGTTGAATCATGAATCGGCTGGTAATTAATGAGGTAGTGGGTAGCTGGTACTAGGGGATAGGTAGGGAATGGGAATGAGCGTGACCTTTTAGGGACTCAATGCAATTCCACTATTACTTGATTTTAAACATAAAAGAAGCCAATTCGTTCTTTCACTTTCCACTGCTCATTCAAAAGGCAACAGGTAACATTTCCTCCTCTCCCTTATTTTCTTTTCTTTCTCTTCTGAAAATAATAAATGGCTACAACCCAAGCTACACTCAACTGCCAACCCACCATGTACACGCGGCCAACCGCCCCTGCCTCCTTCGACCACGCAGCCAACCACCTTCCCCAACCGACCCTCCCAGTCAACCACCTGCCCCGTCCCCTCACTGCTGCAGCCCCACCTGACCTCCACCACGGCGCTGCCACCAATCCGCCACCCACAGCCACACGCATCCGCACCTCCCTGACCGCCCGCAGCCCACCACCACCAGCAACCGCCTCAACCACCACGCAGCCAACCGCCTACCAGCACCCAACCACCTCGCTCTTCCCGCCAGCAACCCCACCTCCACGCCGTGCCACCAACCAGCCAATCACCTCGCGCCACCTCCCTCCCACTGTCCTCAACCCACCACGCATCCGCACCTCCCTGACCGCCCGCAGCCCACCACCACCAGCGACCCATTCTCCTCCTGCTGCCACCATGCTCACGCTGCGACCACCGTACCACCAACCGGCCAACACGTCTACCATCCCACCACCAGCAACCCAAGTCCATCGCTGCCTTCTCCACGCCTCGGCCACCACCTGTCCTGGCCTCGTGTGTAAGTGTGTGTATTCAGGGTGTCGGTTGCGTGTATATGATGGCATGTGACATGAGAAAATATGTTGTTTTATATTTACATAAAAGCTTGAATGTTTTACATTTTTACATTGGAGAACAAGCATGTGTACTTTATGTATAAGCTGTTATAATAGCCAGAAAGTGCAAATAGTGTATTGAGTCCAGTTTGAAGTGAATGATGAGTCACTGTTATAAAGTTTGGGTTAATGAAAAGGAAATGAAGTCTGGGTTTAAAAAAAAAAAAAAACTTTCGCAGCATCTATATTGGTACTGAAATATAGTGATCGTTTCATTTCCTCTGTTGTTGCAGCGATCGACTGAGTTCTCGCAGCAGCACCAATTTTTCAGCTTCGTTTCGTTTCTTCGTTTCGGTAAGCATATTTATATAAATTTATAAATTATATACTAACGTTCACTGTATTAATATCATTTTCTTTTGTCGATATTACAGTGTCCGTTGTTCGTGCTGTACCGACTCTATTCGTGCTTCTTTTACTTCATCGTCAAATTTCTTTATCCACAAAAGGTGAATTAATTTTCACGACTATATTCTTATACAAGTTTGAATTGATAAATGATTGCTATGCGATGTTGAATTGGATGTAAATTGTTATTGTTAAGTGATAAATTAATTGCAAGTAAAAAAATTGGATATAGGATGGTTAACGATTTAAATGAATTATATATGTCAAATTTTGATTGTTAACTTGACACCTTTATGTGATAAATATTGATTAGTTAAATTGAACCTTTAAATTGTTAAGTTAAATTGACACGTAGAAATTGATAAATTTCACTTTGGACTCTTGAACGTATTGAATTAACTGTTGTAATTGAAATTGAACGACAAGTGAAACCGAATTGTTATAATCTTAAATCTACTTGAAATGATAGAGTAGATTCTAGAAATAGTTATATTAATTGGCGTAAATAAATACGATTATTTCAGGGTTATTTGAAATTGTTGAATTGTTGTGAACGGATGCTATTGCTTGTTTATTTACTTTGACACCATCCCAGCTATCACACTGCAAGTTCCCTTTGTATGTTTTGATTTTGAATTTAAATGGAATCGGGTTGAAATGATAAATACCCAAACAATTTGACTTAGGATAGAAAATGAAAATAAAAAACCGATTGGCCAAATGTTTTGATTTAAATAAAAATAAAGTTTTATTTGACGAATAACAAAGTTTTGAATAAGTTGGAATTTAAAACTGAAATGAATGTAAATGTGAATATTTGAATTTGGAACGAATATTAAAGTAGTAATTGACAAAAGAATATTGTTTAAAATTTAATTATTTAATAATTAAACTTAGGATTATTTGATAATTAATTTTTGAAATAATTAATAAGAGTTTGAAAATTATTTATAGTTAAGTGTGAAATTATTAATAACGAGGTTTGAAATAATTAATAATTAAATTTCGAATTTATGAATAATTAAGTTTGGAATCATTAATGAATGAGTTTGAATAATAAATAATTAAGATTTGAAATTATTGAAATTTGATGAGATCGAATTCCAAATTAAAAATTGAATTGAATATCTTTATTAAGAGTAATTGAATTTTTGAACAAGTGAAATTGAATTTTTGAATAATTGAATCTTTGAAATTGAATTTTAGAAATGTTGAAATTGAAATTGGAAAGATTGAAACGTAATTTTGGAAATTGATTTCGAAAGGCTAACGAATTGTCGATTTGCGAATTTCAATTTCAATTGAAATTGTTTTGGTTTTGAAATATATTAACGACCAATCGGTGTTATAATCACGAAAGTTATTAAAGGAACCGGAATCAGTTTGGGACATACTCACTGTCTAAACCGGAAACCACTTTAATAACCATACGCGAAGTGATGATCTAGAATGAAGTGGTTGGATTGACGAACGTTGATGATTGAAGAAAGTGAACGATAATGGATAGCCTTGACACTTGTGTCAAATTGGAAATGACTAAAACAGGAGCTGTGCCGGGCCAATGGAGGATTAGCTACCTCAAGTGGACACACTTCTTCGTAAACTATTCTTTTACTTTGTGATTGATTGGTGCGCACCCTTGAATTGGGAGTGTTGTCTCACGGTGTTGCGGGCGCTGCGGCGTTGCGTTCTCACCAGTCCGGATCAGGCGAACGGTAGTGTCACTACCTTGGGTATAGCCTCATGTGCCTTGTCATACTTGTATTCCATTTATGCGCGACCACTACGATTTTGATTTGTACCTTTAGTATATGGATTGCCCTCTGGTGACTTCCGGTTTTGGGGAAACTACGGTCTTGTATATGCTCTTGGGAATATAAAATGTGTTAAGGGTGGAATGGGCCATGACTTAACACTATTTTGATACCTTTATATTACTGATAGACATTATCTATTTATCGTACTCTACTATGTATAGATAGTTTATCGGATCCTGAAAGATGTTTATTCCATCCATCTTTGAGTTATTGTTATTTAAATTGTTGAACCATATTATCTGTATAAGAATATATGTCCTGATTCGAGTGTTTGTTTGTGCATATGCTCGGATCAGACTGAGGATTTCTGTTGCTGTGCTATTGGAAGCTGAAGACTTGAAGACTATCTTATCTTTATCAGTATTGTTCTTTCCATTTGGCTATTTGGACATCTATGTTGTTGTATTCCTTTTATTTGAGACATTGTTGTATTTACTTAGTAGCTTCATGAACTACTATTATGACATTGTTGTAATTCCGCTGCACTATTCTGTTATGTTGTATTTTCTGTGATTCTGTGATGATTCTCATTTATATACATATACTCCATTAATGATTCGTGTTTTGCACTATTTAAGTTGACATGTGTGGATTATTGTCAATTTAAATGGTCCAAATATACGGGTTGTTACACATATGCTAAGTACAGTAGTAGATAGGTAAATAAATACATATTTAAAGAGGGAATACAATTTACATAAGTGGCTTATATTGTTGTTAACTTACAAAAGTAATATTGATAAGTATTTATGTATATGTATTATGTATAGGTGAATAAGGCAAACAAGTTAAACCATAATCGTATACTTATGTATGAAGTATGTATATGTGCAAACAAATGAATACATGTATTTGGAAGGCAAGAAAAATCTTATATGTACCTACAAATCAAAATCAGTGGATAAGTATGAATTGTACAAGGCCATTAATGCAAGCCACCAAAGCAACATTTCAGCCGAGTCAAACAAGCAAAGCAAAGGAAAAATCTCTGATTGTTTGTACAAAATATCACCCTGCTGTACAAACCAAATTAATAACCCTGTAACTCATTTTATACTTGTCAGCCTTCTTCATCTTATTCTCGTCCATTCCAAGCTATGGAAAAATCTGAAGGAAGGATTCTTTAAAACTAAAAAAAAACTTCAATCTAAACCAGAGATCAAATTGAAGACTCCAGTTTGCATTTTCATAAACCTGTTTCAACATAAATGATGAGCTCTGTTCATCTTCTCAGACAATGGTGAGTAAACTTCTGTTTTAAAAGGTTAATCTGTTTATATGTTGTTGCATGAGCTAAATTTGTGAAGTGATGTGGTAAATATGATTTGCATGAATATATTTTGTTTGAATATAGTAAAGTACTAAGTGTATATCCCTGTACATGTCTGGGTATACATATATGCATGCTCTGTTTGTTGTTAACAGGCTAATCAAGATGCAAAAATCAATTTCTCCTTTTCTAATCTCTTTCTGACCTTGATCATTGAAAAGAAATTGTTTGAAATAATGTAATATCATTTCTAAAAATAGTTTCAAGTAAAGATATTTAGTAAATATCGTGGAAAAGATGAATTACAGGGAAACCCATATATAAGTCAGAAAATCAATAATCATAATTTCCTGTTTTGATGTTACAATCAGATTCGTATTGCAAAATCATGATTTTTGATAATCATATCAAGATTTTTAAGTTTGTATATATGGAGATATCTTAAGTTGACCAGTTTTTGGGTTTTCGTCAAATTCCGACGATCGACGAGTTTATATTCGTCGTGATCAAGGTGGGGGGTAGCTGGTGTGTCGAAGATCGATGGAAAAATAGAGGGGGATTTTTTAGATGGTCGAAGTGGCCGGGGAACATCGAAGTAGGGTTTCACAACTAGTTTTGGTCGTCAACGTTCTGAGGAATCGCGAGGTCGTTGGAGTAATGGAATGGATCGCGAGTGGGGGAAACGATGTGGAAGTCGATGATGTAACTTTGGTCAGAGTCGCGCGATGGCCGAAGGTCAGAGGTGCCTGGACGAGGGAGATTTTTGTGGTGGGTTTCTGGTTCCAGTTGATCGACTATGTCGATTTTGATTTGGGTTTGTGGTGCATGCCTGGGTGGTCGGAATTGAGGGTATAGTTCATCGTCGACCTATCGGAGGCAGTCTCGGTGGTCGGAGCATCACCCTGGAGTGGTGCACATGCACGCGTGTATTTGGTATATCTGGGTTGCTGCTTGTTGTGGGGAAGAAGAAGATGTATCGGGTTGATCTCGAGATTTTTATGTGTTTGACTCGGAGCAGATTGAGTTGTGAAGTGCACGGGAAGTGGCTCGTGAATTTTGTTGTGTGGCACGGAGTGTACTCGGGAATTTTATAACAGTTTTAAATTCAATAAAGGCTGATTTAAAATTTAAATGAATCAAGTTAAGTTTTCTTAAATCCAATCCTTTATAAAATAAAAGTTCTATCTTGATTTAAGAAATGGTAAGATTTGTTTAATTTAAACGTATCAAGTTAAATTCTTAAATTATTCTTAACTTAATTTTAATATAATTAAGTAAATGAGAAAAAAATAAAGTGTCTAAATTTATGGGTAAATTAAGTAATTAGTAAGATAAATGGTTTATCTTAAAAGTAATTAAAGGACTAACCTGTTCCGGATTAAATAAATTAAATTAATTATTAAAGGTTAATTAATTGAGAATAAATAACCAATAAGATAATTACTTAATGAAAGTAATTAATTGAAGGGCAATTACTAAATGGAAGGTAATTAATCAAGGGTGTTTAATTAAGATGAATAACCAAAGGATGATTAATTAATTGGTTATAATTAATTAATGTTTAGTAAAGGTAATCTAAGTGATTTAAGATTAGTAATTAATTTAATCAGAGATAAATTAAATTAATTTTGGAAGTGATCAATCTTGCTTATGAAGGATTGAATGATGTTAAATGCCTTGAATTGGTTGATATCTCTGATATGAAATGTTGAGTGATATGATGTGTTTAGGTTGAACAGTAATAATGTGGTTATCTATCAATGATAAATTGCAGTGTAAAAGTTGGCATCCTCTATTTAAAGTTTGGATTGAATTCCATTTGAATAACTTGGGTTAAGATGACATGAAACTCGAAGAGACCGGGGTCGGGTATCAGTAATACCCGAAGCCACTTCGATTAGTAAACTAAATTCGTTATAGAATTGACCTGTGTAATCAATAGGCTGGAATGAAATAATTTAAGTGAACTGGACCTTTGACACTAAGTAAGGGTACTTAGTAATTTGTTTGTGAAATAAGTGGTGGGTTTTAACAAGAAAAGAACTCGTAATAAGGAACGAGTTACTCCGGGTTTTTAAATAAGTTCTATGCATTAGTATTTCTTGTTAGAAGGTTTTACTCACGCTGGTTTCCAGCCTGACCCGGGTGTTACTTTGATGTAATGCTCGGGTCAGACCGAGTATTACAGATTTTTCAGGTAAGGACGTGCTCGGAGGCGAGCTGGATGGCAGGAACGTATGGAGTGTTTTCGCTATGATATATTGTTGTATATTTGGACATGTTGATTATATATGTCCAGTGATTGTGTATACGTTGTAACTCTGATGTATTAAAGTGTAATTTAACTGATACAGTTTCTTTGTATAAATGGTATTATATGATATTATATTTTGATCCGCTACGAATGTGAGATTCTGTGACTTGTTTTTTTTCTTCTGTTTCTTCTTCTTCTATCTCTTTCTTCTTTTCCTAACTATCTGGAATTTTCGGGATCGAAAATTTCGGGCCGTTACACCTAAATGCATTACACTTGATATATCATAAAGCAGGAAAGAAAATTTATTTTGTAAGTGGATCAATATTGAAACAGTAGGAGATTGTATACAATTGATGTTTCTTGGGACTAATGTAACAACCCGAGAATTTTAACGATTTTATAACGTAATTAATTAAAAAAATTCATGAAAATAAACAATATAATTTTGGAATAAAAATTTGATATTTGAAATATTTCTATTTAAACATAGCAAATGGTAAATTTTTTATTGGAAAATACGAAAGTTAGTTTAATTGTGAAATTTCAAATTTTATCAGTTTATTTGTTGAAAATTTAATTGTAACGACCCGGAATTTTGGTCGTTAGATTTTGAACATTTAATTCGTTTTAAATGTGAATGTGAATTATAATTTGATCTTGAAATACAAAGATCTGGTTCAATTGATAAATTTAGTTATAATTTCAAATATAGCAATTTAATTGGATTTGAATAATAATAATTAAATATTTGAAATTGGGATAATTGGTGAATCTGGGTGTATATAGTTATGAAAATGGTTTCTAAGATTTGTTTAAGTCTAGTTTGATTTGAATTTTAGTATTTGACTTTTGGATGGAATCAAAAGTCGATAGGTTAAATTTGGAATTTTATATTAATTTAATAATGGAATTTAATAATATAATAATGTAAATAATCAGATTTTGATTCAAAATGAATCAGAATGATTTCTAATGTGATTATAAATTCTATATGATTTATAATTATGTTTGTAAAATGTTAAAAGTGAAATTTTAAGTGATTTCGACGATTTCGAAAATCGCTCGAATTAATCGACGAGTTAAAATAGCTTTCCGGGGCACAGTCTCGGAATTCGACGAAACCAGTTCCATTGGATCCGTAATAGTTAGTTATTATCAGATTTCAATTTTCGTAGAAATCGGAGTTGACGTTTGACCGTGGCAGCTCAAAATACAAAGAAATTATTTTAATCGATTTAATTTAAAATTGATCGTTTATTTCTGTAACTCGCGTATATGATCGAATTAGCTTCCGAAACACGTTCCATTGTGTTTGGAATATAGGTAAAACCTTATAAACGCCAGACGGTACGTGTGATTTGGAGTTCGTTCGGGAAATCAGGTAATTTGTGAATATATTATTAAATTAATATATAACATATATATATATATTCACGTTTTAGGGCTGAAGCCCTAGTTGCTTTCGTAGCCGCCGTTTACTTCGTTCAATGGCCGATATCTTCTTTACTTCTCATCAATTTTTCTCCTCATACATCAACTAATTTAAGAAAATTTCAACTAGCAAATCGTAGAGCTCTACGAGGCGAACACATCTAACGGTGGCGATGCATTTTCGCGAAGTGAATTGATGGCTACGGGGGTTCGAACGCAACACGTTCGTGTGCGAAATAGGAGGAGGTGGTGACGTCGAGTTCAACCAGATTCCGGCCGGAGGTAGGGGGCGTGGAGGGGCGTGTCGTGGTGGTGGTGGATCGTTATCTAGGCGAGCATCTTGGTTGCGATATTGGGTCAAAGCACGACGGCTATGGGTTTTGAAAACTATGGGTTTACCTCGCATGAAGAAGATGAACAGGAGAACGGCCTTGATTCTGAAGCACGATCAACGGCCCCGATTTGATCTGGGTTTGTAAAATATAAAGAAAGTAAATTAATATACAAAATTATTATGCAAATGTTTAAAATAATGTATCTCATGCATATATTATCAAAATTCGACGATTTTGGTGGCGCCGGAATCGCAGCGACGCGATCTATGCGATGCAGCTGATTTGGAGGCATTCTGAACTAGCGAGTATTTTTGATTAAATCGAAGGCTCTCGATTTAGTTTGAAATTGTAACGCTCGGCGTTTGAATTCAAGGTGAGTTAATCTCACTCACATCTGGATGCCATTTAATTTTAATTAGCTAATATTAAATGATTGATTGGTTGATTAGCTGAAGGTGATGATTTTTACTAGATTGGATGGATATTTGCTATTGTGCTAACGTCTGTGGATGTAGGGAAACAGGTTAGAGGGATCCAACTGGATTCCTCACAATATAGAAATTATCCTCATAATCTGTGTTGTACTTTATTTATATCCCGTGATAGATTAATTTGGAATTTTGTTATGCTGTGTTATGGTTGAATAAATATAATTTGGTAGTTTAAAATATCAATAAAATGAAGTGGGGATGTAAAAGGGAAATGAAAGGGATTTTCAAGTAATGAATTTAAGGAGATTAAATTCGGGAAATTGGTTTGAAATTTGTAAGAGTTTTTGAAACTGTGGTTTAAAGAGGGAAAATAAGAAATGAGAATTTATAAACCGGGTTTATAAATGAATTGGGATATTTATCGGAGGATAAACTTAAAAGTATAGATTTTCCGGTGGGATTTTCTCTAAGAAATGCAAATTGTCTTAAAAGAAATTGTGGAATCACCTTTAAGGTGGAAAGTGTAATTTCTTCTCCTAGAAAATGTAGTAAGTTTTCAAAGGAAAGCTTTCAAAGTGTAAAATAGAAGTTTAAAAATGTGTTTTGGAATGTTTTAGATAAATAATTATTTTAATTATTTTTTTAGAGAAAGGTAAATATTTATTTAAGTAATTATGGTATTTAATTATTTTAAAGGTAAATTAGTATTATGCTTCTAAAGGAAACTTTAACCTAGATATTTGATATAGTAACTTTATATTAAAAGGAGCCTTTTGATTTTAGCTACTCAGGAAACTTTTATAGATTTTCAAAAGTATATTTTGAAAGTGATTTCCAGGAAATGGGAAGTATGCTTAAAAATAAAGGGAGTTTTATTTTTAAAGTGTTGGAAGAAATTTACGGGATTCAAAACGTAAATTTGAATTGAGATAAGTCCAGCGGGATTTATAAAAAGAATTCTTTGGTTTATTCTGAAATGGGAGTATATTTCCCTGAAAAGCCAAGTATGTTTTTAAAGCAGATGTTTAAGCAGAAGTTAGAGGTTTTGAAATTGTTTTTAAAGGAATGTTTTAAGAAATTAATTGAGTTGTGAAAATTTTAAAAGTAAATATTACTAAATTAGTTACAATAGTAATTATTTTAAAGGGTTAATTGGTATTATGTTTTAAAAAAGAATATTATTAATATTCATATTTTATAAAATGGATTTATATTATAGATAGTTTGGTAAAAGTTTATTTGAAACTTATGTAGGAGTTTGTAACTCTTATTTTAAAAATTTAGTTCGACTTAACTTTTATTTTAAAGTAAGTTTTATATTTTATAAAAATGGTTTTACCTTAAATATTTTTAAATATATTTTGGATAAAGTGATTTAAATTATTTTAAATCTTAAGTGTTTGGACTTAGTGATTTCAGTGGAAATAGAAAATGTTGGGAAATTTATTTCCGTAAAAGGAAGTGGGTTTAAACTGTTTTCAAAGGGTTGAAAATAAAAATATATCTTGCGAAGATATTTGAGATTAATAAATAATTTGGGTGATGGATGTTTGTGAATGTTAATTGATAGTTAGATAACCGCCTATCAATATTGGCCAATGCGCTGATCGTTTCGAAGAGACCGGGATCGGGATTTATTTTCCGAAAACCACTTCGATTCGGTTTGTACGTTTTCGTGGAAAACGAGTTTGAAATCAAAGATGGAGCAGTGAAGTGCAAGGGCTAGTCGCTACTAATCTTGAAGGTGATTCCAAAATGGATGTAGTAGGAGTAGTGCCTTCGGTTCCGTTCGAACCCGGGACAGACTTGTATGGATGAATGCTTTCGGAACATCGTCAGGTGGACGATGGGCATTCTAAAGGATATGTTCTAAAAAGGTAACGCTTAGCCTCAAGCCTCATCAACCGAGAATGACTTAAAATCATGGGTTATGCAGCAAGGCTATGTGGGTCGCACCCATTAGGGTGAGGTCATCCCTGTCTAGATGTTCCTTTTTTTTCGGCTTAGTGGTGCGGTTGCTGATCCCAACCGTGGGGTGATCTTACTCGGAATTATCCAGTAAGGGGTAGTTCCGGTCTTGTGTTGCAGGGGATCGGGCGTGGTCCTCGGTACGTTGATCTAGACCAGGTACTGTGACAGGTGGTACCCCAGTGCCTAGTCATTCGTTGGAAATCCATTCTCCCTACATGCCTTTACGATTTTTGTTTGTATTACCCACTTTGTGGCTAGTATGCTGGAATTTAATCATGTAACAATTTCAGCTATTTTAATAAGTATTTGTATACAGACACTATTATAATATCAGAGGAATTTGATAAAAAGTGTATTGGCTATCGTAAGGTAAAAACCCGACATGTTTATTTGTGGCGTGGTCTTACGAGATGCTTTGATTCCAAAGGATTTTTGAAACTTTAAGAATCAGTTTGGATGTATTTTTCTGATGTTGGTATTCCAGACTGACTTGGGTGTTATTTCATTATAATGCTCGGGTCAGACCGAGTATTTCAGGTTCAGGATTGGATAATTTGGAGCTCAGGAGAGGAGCTGGAGTTCGAGACGTATTATTCGTACTTGTTTATTCCGCTGCTATGGTTGTTTGAAAATTGCCAGCAGTTGTGAGGCAGGCTGATATAACTGCCAGGCTGGTAATTGTTGTTTACTTGTGTTATACTCTGATGATGTATTATATAAAACAGATATGGTTTCATTTTGTGTAAAGGTCTGTTATTTTCTATTATATTTTATTCCGCTACGATTGTGAGATTCTGATGTTTTTTAGTTCCTTCTTTCTTCTATCTTCTTTCTTTTTCCTCAACAATCTGTCTTTTCCGGCACACGATCGTCGGCATATTATACCGTGGTGAATTTTGTGTCGATTTTTGAGAGTCGAGAAGGGTGGGTCGTGTCATTTGGTATCAAAGCATAGGTTGGCAACAACCTAGGCTTTGGAGGAAGAAATTACTCATTATAAATAGAGTCAGAAGTACTCTATAATGAGTTTGAGAGTAATAATAGATATGAGCGCGTATTTGTTAGTGAATACAAAAACTGTTTTTATACTATGTTGAATTATCGGTTGAGTGTTTATGAATTTTGGTCGGTACGGGAAGTACAACCGTATCGATAGGGGTTTCTAAACTCTTAAACAAGGTAAACCGACATAGTATTGTTTTTAAAAGTGGGTAAATGAAATAATTTTACCCAAAAATTATATTTTGATATAGAAGAAATAATTTTCTGAAATTATTATATATATATATATTTGGATGTTTGGTTGTGGATATCTTAATCAAACAAGACTTTGAAATTTGAAATGGTTTATAACCAAAGAGAATTCTATAAGTATGACTTATATAATAGGAGTATAACTAAAATTTGATTTAAACCAGAATTTAAATCCCGGAAATTTTGAAAAGTGTTTTAAATGTATTTAAACATGAGTTTGGAAATTTAAAATCTTGGGGATGTTTGAAATGTTTTCCAAAGTGTTTGAAGGCAATAATGGAGTATTATTTTGGGGAAATATTTTGGAATGGAAATTGTTTTAAAATGGAATTGTGGAAGTAAAGAAGCACTGAACTCACTTCAGTCGCTGGAAAATAATCCTGGTGATGATGGCCACATCATCAGAATTCATTTTCGAGTTTCTAAAGTGATGGATTGCTACCATGGTGATTGGTTATGGCATTTGTTTGGACTTGTTGGGTATACAAGTTGTTTTAGAAATTTCAAAAGAAAAATTTGTTTTGGTAAAACCAAGTATTTTGGAATCAGGGGATTTGATTTGATATACCAAGAGGGTATGTGTTGATTATTATTTCAAAATAGTTTTGAAATAAATCCGGGCGATGGAATTCTGGAAATTCTATTTAAATAAAATGTGAAAAGTTAAGATGAGATCAGTTATTGAAATTATAAATGAAGTTGATCCAAATAAGAAGGAAATTGGAAATTTTAATATTGGAATTAAATTTTTAACTTGAGTAAATTCAAGTGGATAAGATATATTTGAATTTAACTCAAGATAAGTTAAATAAAATGTGAATTGGAATTGAATTAAATTGGATATAAAGTTGAAATGGAAAATGATTTTATAACTGAGGATTATAATTGTGTAATGGAAATTTATACCCTTAAGTTATTAAGTGGTATATATATAATTTGGAATTGTGATTATAAGGTGAAAATGACTCCAACAAGCAATATAAGCTTTTAAATAAATAAGTTATTGAACTTATGAGTAGAGAAATGAATTGTAAAACCTAAATAGAAATGGTTGAATGTTATGGTAAAAAGAATGGAATTGTGAAACCAAAGTAAGATGGTTGGTATTTTATGGAAAATCCAAATTTAAATCCTAAGTGAAATGTAAAGTGAGATAAGGTGAAGTAAATATAACTTGTGAATGGACTTAGGTTAGTAAATAAGTTTTGAACTTATATATCGAGAAATTAAATGGAATAGAGATGAATTTGGATTAAATTGAAACCAAAATTTAGTTTTGTTATAAATGACATTGAATGAAATTCAATTCTTATTTAAAATAGTATAAATTTAAGTTGGCTAAATAAAATTTAGTTGGACTTGAATTAAAATTTGGAGAAAAATTGAATTGAAAGAAATTTAAATTTGGTTGAAATGATATTGAATGGATAAAATTCTCACTCAACTGAATTCAGAAGGAATTGTATGAAGATGAATTTAGCGTAAGCTAAATTTAATGGAATTTGTATTGGCATGGATGAAATTTTGGTTGTTTGTTAAAAATTTGAAAAGCAAAATAAAATCCAGTTCTGATTTAGAATAATTGGAATGGTCATGTTATTAGTAAATTCAGAAATGAATTGAGAAGGTGAATAAAATTAAGATGGATTGGAAATAAACTAATTGGATTAAAATTTGTAATGGAGTGAAATTTGATTGGATGAGAATCAAATTAAAATGGGAATAAATTTGATATAAGAAGAAATGGAGTTATTGTGGATTTGAAATAACTCAAGTAAATTTTGAAATGTTTGTTGTTGAGTTGTATTGAATGGTTTTGAATGAAACCGGTTTGGATAATGAAATTAGAGTGTAAGAGTAAGGACTTAATCTAAAATTGAAATGAAATAAGAATGTATGAGTTGTAAATAATCCAGAATGGAATGATATTAATATAAACTTAAGTTGGATGATGAACTTGAAGTGAGAATAGGGATTTGGTTTAATAATTTTGATGAAGTAAAAAAATTGTTTGGGTTATGAATAATTCCGAATGAAATAAATTTATATAGATTTAAGTTGGAATTAATTTTAACGGTTATAAGCTTAAGTAATGGTTACTTGTTTGAATAACAACGAACTTGCATAGAAATTTTTCGTTTTGTCGTAAGCGATAGTGAATGAATTAAAAGAAGTAAATGAAATTGGTTTTTGAATCATTTGGAATGAATTGAAATCTTATTAAGGGAATTTATATAAAAATGCAAGTGAATCATAAAAGAGATGCAAATGAATCAAATAGAAAATAAATTTGATTTTGAATCAATTTGAAATTGAATTGAAGTAAAGTAATGTAAGAAAAGCATATGTTAACCATATTGAAGTGAATTATGAATGTGATGCAAATTAATCAATTTGGAATTGGGTAGGGAGAAATTATGTAAGTGGGTTATAAACCAAATTGATATGGATATGAGATTAGTTGTTGCAATTATGAATTGTATGTAGTGAACTTGATTGGGAATCATTTCGAGTGGAATAAAATGATATATGAATTTATAAAGGAAATAAATTAGTGGTGAAACCTTGTGATTGCTTGTAAAATATGGTTTTCATGTAAGATATGCAAATTTGTTGTGTAGGATATGAAATTGATATGTCTAGCTAAGATTAATGAATGGAATGTTGTTAAAAATCTCATATTATTTGAAACTGATGTGTTTGTTTGAGTAAGTATAGGTGCAGGAGGCAATTGATAGAGTTGGAGCGCGTAAATGCATAATATATTAGCCGCTTGCTTTTAAAATGCTAATCAAGGTACGCTTACGCAATAAAATTGGAAAATGATATATATATTGTGAAATATTTTGTTTTCCGACCGTGTGGGTCGATGTATACATATTTATATCTATTGTGATATTGTAAAAGGCTCTCCGTACAAAGGAGGCTGTCAAAATTTTTGGAAGTTAGAATATATTTTGGGAATTTTGAGAATTTTGGTTTAACTAGTAAAGTTGCATTTTGAAATGATGTACTAAACAAAGCTTTTGAGTTAGTAATAAGCAAATGGTTTTGGAATTGAACTAAAAAGGTTTTGGGAAGTGGATGTACGTTGTATAGAGTGGGTTTTGGATAAGTTATTGAGTTTAGTAGCATTTTTCTACCTTGGCAAATTTCGGGGATGAAATTTTTATAAGGGGGGAGGAATGTAACGACCCGGAAGTTTGGTCGTTAGATTTTGAACATTTAATTCGTTTTAAATGTGAATGTGAATTATAATTTGATTTTGAAATACAAAGATCTGGTTGAATCGATAAATTTAGTTATAATTTCAAATATGGCAATTTAATTGGATTTGAATAATAATAATTAAATATTTGAAATTGGGATAATTGGTGAATCTGGGTGTATATAGTTATGAAAATGGTTTCTAAGATTTGTTTAAGTCTAGTTTGATTTGAATTTTAGTACTTGACTTTTGGATGGAATCAAAAGTCGATAGGTTAAATTTGGAATTTTATATTAATTTAATAATATAATAATGTAAATAATCAGATTTTGATTTGAAATGAATCAGAATGATTTCTAATGTGATTATAAATTCTATATGATTTATAATTACGTTAGTAAAATGTTAAAAGTAAAATTTTAAGTGATTTCGATGATTTCGAAAATCGCTCGAATTAATCGACGAGTTAAAATAGCTTTCCGGGGCACAGTCTCGGAATTTGACGAAACTAGTTCCATTGGATCCGTAATAGTTAGTTATTATCGGATTTCAATTTTCGTAGAAATCGAAGTTGACGTTTGACCGTGGCAGCTCAAAACGCATAGAAATTATTTTAATCGATTTAATTTTAAATTGATCGTTTATTTCCGTAACTCGCGTATATGATCGAATTAGCTTCCGAAACACATTCCATTGTGTTCGGAATATGGGTAAAACCTTATAAACGCCAGACAGCACGTGTGATTTGGAGTTCGTTCGGGAAATCAGGTAATTTGTGAATATAATATTAAATTAATATATAACCTATATATATATATATATATATATTCACGTTTTAAGGCTGAAACCCTAGTTGCTTTCGTAGCCGCCGTTTACTTCGTTCAATGGCCGATATCTTCTTTACTTCTCATCAATTTTTCTCCTCATACATCAACTAATTTAAGAAAACTTCAACTAGCAAATCGTAGAGCTCTTCGAGGCGAACACATCTAACGGTGGCGATGTGTTTTCGCGAAGTGAATTGATGGCTACGGGGGTTCGTAAGCAACACGTTCGTGCGCGAAATAGGAGGAGGTGGTGAAGTCGAGTTCAACCAGATTCCGGCCGGAGGTAGGGGCGTGGAGGCGCGTGTCGTGGCGGTGGTGGATCGTTATCTAGGCGAGCATCTTGGTTGCGATATTGGGTCAAAGCACGATGGCTATGGGTTTTGAAAACCCTGGGTTTACCTCGCGTGAAGAAGATGAGCAGGAGAACGGCCTTGATTCTGAAGCACGATCAATGGCCCCGATTTGATCTGGGTTTGTAAAATATAAAGAAAGTAAATTAATATATAAAATTATTATGCAAATGTTTAAAATAATGTATCTCATGCATATATTATCAGAATTCGACGATTTTGGTGGCGCCGGAATCGCAGCGACGCGATCTATGCGATGCAGCAGATTCGGAGGCATTCGGAGCTAGCGAGAATTTTAGATTAAATCGAAGGCGCTCGATTTAATTTGAAATTGTAACGCTCGGCGTTTGAATTCAAAGTGAGTTAATCTCACTCACATCTGGATGCCATTTAATTTTAATTAGCTAATATTTAAATGATTGATTGGTTGATTAGATGAATGTGATGATTATTACCAGATTGGATGGATATTTGCTATTGTGCTAACATCTGTGGATGCAGGGAAACAGGTTGGAGGGATCCAACTGGATTCCTCACAATATAGAAATTATCCTCATAATCTATGTTGTACTTTATTTATATCCCGTGATAGATTAATTTGGAATTTTGTTATGCTGTGTTATGGTTGGATAAATATAATTAGTATTATGCTTCTAAAGGAAACTTTAACCTAGATATTTGAAATAGTAACTTTATATTAAAAGGAGCTTTTTGATTTAAGCTACTCAGGAAACTTTTATAGATTTTCAGAAGTATATTTTGAAAGTGATTTCCAGGAAATGGGAAGTATGCTTAAAAATAAAGGGAGTTTTATTTTTAAAGTGTTGGAAGAAATTTACGGGATTCAAAACGTAAATTTGAATTGAGATAAGTCCAGCGGGATTTATAAAAAGAATTCTTTGGTTTATTCTGAAATGGGAGTATATTTCCCTGAAAAGGCAAGTATGTTTTTAAAGCAGATGTTTAAGCAGAAGTTAGAGGTTTTGAAATTGTTTTTAAAGGAATGTTTTAAGAAATTAACTGAGTTGTGAAAATTTTAAATGTAAATATTACTAAATTATTTACAATAGTAATTATTTTAAAGGGTTAATTGGTATTATGTTTAAAAAAAGAATATTATTAATATTCATATTTTATAAAATGGATTTATATTATAGATAGTTTGGTAAAAGTTTATTTGAAACTTATATAGGAGTTTGTAACTCTTATTTTAAAATTTTAGTTCGACTTAACTTTTATTTTAAAGTTAGTTTTATATTTTATAAAAATGGTTTTACCTTAAATATTCTTAAATATATTTTGGATAAAATGATTTAAATTATTTTAAATCTTAAGTGTTTGTACTTGGTGATTTCAGTGGAAATAGAAAATGTTGGGAAATTTATTTCCGTAAAAGGAAGTGGGTTTAAACTGTTTTCAAAGGGTTGAAAATAGAAATATATCTTGCGAAGATATTTGAGATTAATAAATAATTTGGGAAATTATTTATTGTTTGATGGATGTTTGTGAATGTTAATTGATAGTTAAATAACCGACTATCAATATTGGCCAATGCGCTGATCGTTTCGAAGAGACCGGGATCGGGATTTATTTTCCGAAAACCACTTCGATTCGGTTTGTACGTTTTTCGTGGAAAACGAGTTTGAAATCGAAGATGGAGCAGTGAAGTGCAAGGGCTAGTCGCTACTAATCCTGAGGGTGATTCCAAAATGGATGTAGTAGGAGTAGTGCCTTCGGTTCCGTTCGAACCCGAGACAGACTTGTATGGATGAATGCTTTCGGAACATCGTCAGGTGGACGATGGGCATTCTAAGGGATATGTTCTAAAAAGGTAACGCTTAGCCTCAAGCCTCATCAACCGGGAATGACTGAAAATCAGGGGTTATGCAGCAAGGCTATGTGGGTCGCACCCATTAGGGTGAGGTCATACCTGTCTAGATGTTCCTTTTTTTTCGGCTTAGTGGTGCAATTACGGATCCCAACCGTAGGGTGATCTAACTCGGAATTATCCAGTAAGGGGTAGTTCCGGTTTTGTGTTGCAGGGGATCGGGCATGGTCCTCGGTACGCTGATCTAGACCAGGTACTGTGACAGGTGGTACCCCAGTGCCTAGTCATTCGTTGGAAATCCATTCTCCCTACGTGCCTTTACGGTTTTTGTTTGTATTACCCACTTTGTGGCTAGTATGCTGGAATTTAATCATGTAACAATTTCATCTATTTTAATAAGTATTTGTATATAGACACTATTATAATATCAGAGGAATTTGATAAAAAGTGTTTTGGCTATCGTAAGGTAAAAACCCGACATGTTTATTTATGGCGTGGTCTTATGAGATGCTTTGATTTCAAAGGATTTTTGAAACTTTAAGAATCAGTTTGGATGTATTTTCTGACGCTGGTATTCCAGACTGACTCGGGTGTTATTTTATTATAATGCTCGGGTCAGACCGAGTATTTCAGGTTCAGGATTGGATAGTTTGGAGCTCAGGAGAGGAGCTGGAGTTCGAGACATATTATTCGTACTTGTTTATTCCGCTGCTATGGTTGTTTGAAAATTGCCAGCAGTTGTGAGGCAGGCTGATATAACTACCAGGCTGGTAATTGTTGTTTACTTGTGTTATACTCTGATGATGTATTATATAAAACAGATAAGGTTTCATTTTGTGTAAAGATCTGTTATTATCTATTATATTTTATTCCGCTGCGATTGTGAGATTCTGATGTTGTTTAGTTCCTTCTTTCTTCTATCTTCTATCTTCTTTCTGTTTCCTCAACAATCTGTCTTTTCCGGCACTCGATCATTGGCATATTAACCGTGGTGAATTTTATGTCGATTTTCGAGATTCGAGAAGGGCGGGTTGTCTCATTAAAATTTTCGGAAACTGAATATTTTTATATAATAAAATGTAAATCATTTTCTGAGTGAGACGTCGTATTTCGTTTCACCAAATTTCGACTGCTATAGTCCCGTTTATCTTATTTTCGGCGTTTTAGCAGCATTTTCAGTTGTTTTATAACTTGATCGTATCGCCGATATCTGTATACCATTATGTTTGTCTCGTCGTGCTGATCTCCATAGTATATTCATTCCTGTAATTCGGTGTCCGGTACGCGACGGAAACGACAAAACAGTTAGTCGTATCGGTATCATATTTGTGTCTTTTTGTTTTTCCTGTGCCTTTCCAAATCTCCAACCGAATAAAACAATCAGTCATTGCTTTAGTAAAGTCTGAAAAAAACATTTGACCATTCATATTTCAATTGATTATCATATATATTTGTATGCCTTTTCATTTTTGACCTCAATTGTTCATTCTGAAAAAAGAGAGGTAAGTTTCGTTCCCGTAGCTTTCTTCTTCTCCTCCATTTTTTCAGCTGAGCTCACTTCCGTGCTTTTCCTCTTCAAAACCAAGCCTTTTTCCCCTCAAACCCGAAGCAGTTCCCTCCCCTCATTTTTCCGTGCCTTCCCACATTTTTCACGAAGCAAACCCCGAGCCTCCTCTCCCCTGACTCGAAGCACCAGGCCAAACGACCCATACTCACACGGTCGATCAACGAATCACCCCGCCTCACCACACCATCGCCTCAACCTGACCCAAACCCGCCTCACCACGCCATCGCCTTGACCCGAACCAAACCTGAAGTGAACCCATCCACCACCGTCCACATTGCCTGATCCAAGACAACCTACACCGCCTGAAGCCGCTCGGCCTACCAAACACAGCCACCGCCTGCCTCACCTCGGCCCACATCGTCACCACCCAGACCCAAAGCCTAACCCAAAGGAAACCCCTCCTCGACCCGAAGCCGACCCAAACCACCATCACCTTCTCTGACCCGAAGTCATGCTCGTGAAAACCACACCCTGACTCGAAGCATGACCGCAAGCGAGCAGCCACCACTCCTCGGCCACGCATACACCTCTGTGCCTTGTCCTTGTTAATCTCTGTTCTAGCCATATATATATATATATATATATATATGAATGTTTATATTAGTGCTTGACTTCGTGTATATGTACAACCTATCATTTTGTTTGCTTTTGAACCTCCCTTCTGTTCGCATTATTTTGCTTACATGAATGTCTTTTTCCTCTGCTTATTTATGGAAATAAATGCAGTTATATATAGGATGTGTAGATCTTCTTGCTATGGAACGCGTATACCTGCTCATTTAAACAGCCTATGTATGTTGTATACATATAATACATACATACACACATACACATACATACATACATACATACATACATACATACATACATACATATATATATATATAGTCGACAAAGGCCATATATATCACATTATATTTGTCGACAGAAAGTTTATGTGTTGTATATGTAAGCATTCGTTCAAATATTTATAAAAAAACAAATGTATATATATATTGCATATGTATGTATATTTGTTTTTCATCGAATTATCGTGCTAAAATCTTTTTTTGCTTGTCGCAGCCATTTGAAGTGTCGTGCCAGTGTCCGTATCCGTGTCAGTTGCTTTTCAAATTCCATCATTCTCTAGCCACGAAAGGTGAGCAATCACTCACGATTAATGTTCTTATGCTTAGTATATCGATTTCATATGAAATGACGATTTTAAAATGCTGTTAAATTGGAATTGTTAATTATTTAACTGTTAAATATGATATGTGATATTTTAAATTGATCACTTATATAACTAGCACCATAACATGTTGACTGACTATTATATTTAAATTGTTATTGATCATATATGTTAGTAATCGATATGTTATGCTATTTCATTTTATTGTTCTCGCTCTGCAAGTTCCCTTAGTTTTAGGAATCACTGTGGGTTGAAATGATAAATACACGAACAGACTTTAGATTAAGGGATGATCGTTATGGGTTGAAATGATAAAGCCAAGCGATTTTCATTAATTTTTGAAATTGCGGGATTGCGGGTTTAATGATATAAACCCGTAAATTTAAATTATTGTGGATTGAAATGACAAATATCCATATAACGTGACCATAGGATAGAAAATTATATACGGACGTCGTTGGTCTATTTTTGAAAATGATTTCCAAGGTTTTGAAAGGAAATATATGAGTTTTGATTTTTAAATATAATAAATATTTTATTTTAATATGTGTAAATTTAGAATTTTAAAATTTTATGTTTTGGAAATTTTAAAATTATAAGTTTAGTTTAAAATTTAAATTATAAAATTTTACTTATAATTTTTTATATTTTTAATATATAAAATAAGATTTAAAATAGATTTAAATAAAAGGTTTAATTTAATTAAATTTTATAAAATTTATTTTAATTAATATATATAGTATTTGTAAATGTTTATTTTAAACTTGTATTAATATTTAAAATAGATTTTTATAACTTTAATCAATTAAAAGTGGAAAGGTAGATTGAAATTGATTTGTAATTTAAATTGGTTAATAATTGAGTTAAATAAGGATACATTTGGATCTTAATGATTTGGAAATATAAAGTATGATTTACAACTTGATTTAATTAAAGGTGATTAAATGAATAGTTTCAAATTTAAATAAAAATTAAAATTGAATATTTAATTTTGATTTAAATTGATGATTTGAGATTTTGTTTAGAAATTTAGAAAGTAAAATTAAAATGACCACGGTGCGAAATAAGCATTTGGTTGTTAAAGAGACCGAGATCGGATATTGTCGTACTCTCTGTCTATACCGAAGACCACTTTAACAACTGTGTACGTGGTGGAGATGCCAGAACGAAGTAGGATGGTTTGAGGAACATCTATATGAGGTATATGGGTAACGCCTTAACGCTATTTTAATATTTTACTTTACGGTAGACATATATATGTAGCGTATTGTACTATGTATGTAGATAGTTTATCAGATCCTTAAAGGATGGAATCCCAACATCCTTTGAGTTATATTGCATTCCACTTGACATTTCACTTGAGTTTGATTTACTTGCACAAGAATGTTAATCCTGACTCGAGTGTTTTATGGTTTTCTTTATGCTCGGTCAGCCTGAGTGTCATAGTTTTGAAATTCATCTTTTGGAGCTTGGAGTTCGCTTGGAAGACCTATATTATCTATTTCAGCTTTCAGTTTATTTATGTTATTTTCAGTTGTATGTTTCAGGCTTGTCATTTTCTTTTGTGTTAAAGACTTCTGTGTATTGGGATTTCTGTTGTATTCTGTTTTGGACTATGTTATTTCTGTAGTAGCTTCATGAACTACTATTTATCTATTCCACTGCTTATTGTTGTAAACTCTATGTCTGTGATTCTATGATCGATTTATTTATTGTATATGATAAGTTTTGCCAATTATAAATTAACAATATGTTATTTGGAGCAATTCAAGTCTGACATGTGTAGATTATTGTCGATTTGAATGGTTCAAAATAGCGGGTCGTTATAGTTGGTATCAGAGCTCGGTTTAGGCAAAACTTAGCATATGAAGTAAAAACTTATTAGAGATAGGGCAGTAATACCCTAGAATGAGTTGAATTAATTACGGAATCATATTCGTTCGTGCTTGAAATTCTTAGCTAAAATTCTTTTAGGATTTCCTTTGAATTTTGAACTTTACCTTTGTTCTAAAATCAATTCTTGTCCTTTTTCCAGATGAGTAACTGAAGGAATGTCCGTGGTAGGGGTCGTGGAAACGTTCCTGCACCACTAGTTGCCCCTGCACCACATGTCGTTGCACCTGTTCCACCGGTTCAGCCTGTTAGGTTCACCCAGCTTTGTAAGGAGTACTCTCAGCTTGGAGGTACAAAGTTCATTGGAGCAGAGAGTATTATCGAGGCTCAGCAATGGATGAAGAGTTTAGAGAGGATTTTCACTGGACTTGAGATCACTAATGCTCGGATGCGTCATTTAGCTACTTCACAGTTACAGGAGTCCGCCCAGGATTGGTGGGAATCTGTTACCGCTCAGACTGTCGAGGCTAATATCACTTGGCAGCAGTTCATGTGAGATCCCTAGTTATCCTTTTCTAGCTTATCTCTGTTGAATCTATCACTTTGAAATTTATCTCTTTATCTCTGTCTTATCTTGGATCCATTCTTTTCAAGGATGCTTTTGTGGCCAAGTGGATGCCCGAAGCCGGGAAATCCGAGTTATATAGGGCATTCATGGACCTTGAGCAGGGAGATATGACTTTTGCTAAGTATGAGAGGAAGTTCAATGAGCTTTCTAAGTTTGGTCCCAGTTTGATTGACACTCAGCTTAAGAAAAATGAGAAGTTTATTCACGGTGCTCGTCTTGAGTATTATGACCACTTGATTAGTCATGTTCACGACACCTTTACTTCTCTTATGGATATGGCCACCAAATTCGAGAACTCTAGTTCCAAGGGTAAGCAGGCAGTTTCAACATCTCAAGGTAATTCCATTGTTTCTAAGAAGTGGAAGCCCAACTTTCAGCAACAGAAGAAGAAGTGGCAGAATACTCATGGTATTGGTTATGCTCCTCAGAAGCGATCTCTTGACCTATCTTCCATCACTTGTTTCAAGTGCGACCAGCAGGGTCACTATGCCAACAACTGTCCATCTTCTGCCAGAGCCGCTATTCCTCCTCCAACCCAGGCAACCAGGAACAATCTTTGCCACCTTTGTCTCCAGCCTAGTCATTTTAAGAATAACTGTCCCACTCAGCAGAGAGACAAGACATCTGGAGTCTTTGCCATGTCTTCTTCCACCCCTCCTCTTCCTCCACTTGCCAGTGATAACCAATGTACTCTTCAGAGCTCATTTTCTTTGCATGGTTTTCCTGTTCGAGTTCTATTTGACACTGGTGCATCCCATAGCTTTATATCCGTTGATCTCTGTAATAAATTCAAGCATATTTTGCAACCTCAATTGGTGACTTCATCATTATGTGTGATTAATCCCATTAGCGGTCCCGCCAATCTTGGTATGATTTGTAAAGGGGCAAACTCCTTTACAAGAAGCGTCGATTCACCGGAGATTTCTATGTTTTGGGTTTCGATGCATTTGATATTTTACTTGGAGGTGATTGGTTAAAGCGTTATGATGCTATCATTCCTTGTAAGGCCCGAACTGTTTCCTTAGTCAGTGAGCGGGGCAAACCTTTGGTTATTGAATGTCAAATGCCTCAGGATTATGCATGTAGTTTTATCTTTTCTCTTGATGCTCAGCCTAGTGATCTTGAATCCACCCCTGTTGTCCAACTCTTTTCGGATGTTTTTGGTGAAGTTACTTCTCTCCCTCCCAAGCGGGAAATTGAATTCCGCATTGATCTTATTCCTGGTGCTCGACCTGTTGTTTTCCCTCCTAGACGGATGGAACTCGAGGAGAAAGTTGAGTTGAAGAAGAAGATTGAGGATTTGTTCTCTCTAAGGGTTTGATTAGGCAGCGTTTTTCTAAATTGGGAGCTATTGTGGTCTTTGTCACCAAATCTGATGGGTCTTTGAGGATGTGTGTTGATTATAGAGAGCTGAACAAGCTTACTCTCAAGAACCGATATCTGATGCCTCGCATCAATGATATGTTCAATCAGCTCAAAGAAGCTAAAGTATTTTCTCAGCTTGATCTTGCTACCGGTTTCCACCAGCTTCGTGTAGCTGAGGAAAGCATTTCCAAGACTGCTTTCCGAACAGAGAATGGTTCTTTTGAATGGTTAGTCATGCCCTTTGGATTAACCAATGCGCTTGCCTTCTTTGTCGATCTTATGAATCGCATTTTCCTCGACGTTCTCAACAAGTTTGTTCTGGTTTTCGTTGATGATATTCATGTCTTTTCTAAGTCAGAGAAGGAGCATGAATCTCATTTGGGCTATGTACTGGAAACTCTTAGGAGTCATCATTTGAAAGCCTAAGTTTTCTAAATGCCATTTCTAGAGAGATGAAGTCCGATTTCTTGGGCATATTGTTTCTGAAAATGGAGTCTCGATTGACCCAATTAAGGTCGCCGCGATTAATGTAAGTCTATCCACCTTTTCTCTTTTGAATTCATTCGTCTTATCTTCTTTGAACTTATCCACCTTATTCTATTTCCAGGATTTGAAGACACCTATGACTCCGTCTGATATCCGTAGCTTTCTGGGCCTTGCCGGTTATTATCGGAGATTTATTGAGAATTTTGCCCGCATAGTTTCACCTCTCACTGCTTTGACTCATAAGAATACCAAGTTTGTTTGGAGTGATAAGCGTGAAGCTACATTTAGTGAGTTGAAGCAAAAGCTCACTTCTGCTCCTGTTCTCACCGTTTCGAATGGGAGTGAAGAATTATCGGTTTATACCGATGCTAGTCGAGAAGGTTTGGGTGCTGTGTTGATGCAGAGTGGGAAGGTCATTGCTTATGTTAGTCATTAATTGAAGCCCCATGAAGCTAATTATGCCACCCATGATTTAGAATTGCTTGATGTTGTGTTTCAATGAAGTTATGGAGACATCACCTTTTGGGAACCAAGTTCAAACTTTTCACTGATCATCGGTCTCTTAAGTATATCTTCACCCAAAAGGATTTGAACTAGAGGCAGGTTCGATGGCTCAAGTTCTTATCATCTTATGACCTCGACATCAACTACACTCCTGGGAAAGCAAATGTTGTTGCTGATGCTTTGAGTCGTAAGAAAGCCTTGTTGTGTCAGATTGTAGCTTCTCCATCTCTTTTGGATCATATTGCAGCTAAGCAGGATGAGGATGCGATGCTTAGGCTTATGAAGGAGAATATTCGGAGTAGAGAGGGTGAAAATCAGAATGAGTTAGGAACACAGGTTGATCAGAATGGAGTTTTGAGGATTAATAGATGGATTTATGTTCCGAATGTCGATGGTTTGAGGCAAGAAGTTCTTAGAGTGAATCATCAGTCCAGACTCTCCATCCATCCAAGTGTCACAAAGATGTTTCAGGATATCAAGAGGCTATATTAGTGGAGTGGTATTAAACGGGATATCTCTATCTTTGTCAGTAGATGTGCCACTTGTCAGCAGGTTAAGGCTGATCACCGGAAGACCGCAAGATTGCTGCAACCCCTTGAGATTCCCATTTGGAAATGGGATCAGGTTTCTATGGACTTTATTGATGGTTTTCCAAGGACTATAAGGGGTAATGAGAGTATTTGGGTAGTTGTTGATTGATTGACCAAGTCCGCCCATTTTATTTCGGTCAAGTCGAATCGAACAGCTTCAAGCTCAGGTGAGATTTATATGAGGGAGATTGTCCGCCTCCATGGTGTTCCTTCTAGCATTGTTTATGATCGTGATCCTATCATTACCAGTAAGTTCTGGAAAGCTTTTCAGGAAGCTTTGGGTACTCGTTTGAACCTTAGTACGGCTTATCATCCCCAGACTTATGGTCAGACGTAAATGGTGAATTAGATTCTGGAAGATCTCCTTTGTGCTTGTGTTCTTGATTATGGAGGATCTTGGGAAGATAATCTCCACCTTGTTGAATTCACCTATAATAACAGTTATCAGGTATAACTCTATCTTTTAATTTTCAACCGTCTTAAGCTTAATCCATCTATTAATCCCGATCTTTTGAAATCAGGCAAGTATCGAGAAGTCTCCATTTGCCGCTCTTTATAGACGATCCTGCAAATCTCCATCTTGCTGGATTGAGTCCGGTGATCACTTGGTTCTTGGGCCTGATATGAACTTGTAAGCATCGGAGAAGGTCGAGGAGATTAGGAGGAAGATGAGGATTGCTCAGGATAGGCAAAAGAAGTATGATGATCGGCATAGAAGGGATTTAGAATTCTCAGTGGGAGATCAGGCCTTTCTTAAGATCTCGCCGCTGAAGAATGTGGTTCGATTTGGTCGGAGAGGGAAGCTTGCTCCCAGGTTCATTGGTCCTTTCCGCATCCGGGAAGGAGTTGGTCCTTTGGCTTATAGAGTTGATTTGCCGGAGAAGCTGGCGAGTGTGCCCAACGTGTTCCACGTATCTCACCTTCGCAAGTACCTCCATGATCCATCCCTGATTGTTCAGCCTGCTCTGTTAGAGAATTTGGATGTTGAGCCAAATCTCACTATCGAGAGGAAGCCACTTCGTATTGTCGATAGAGGTACGAAGTAGCTTCGGAGGAAATCTATCAGTTTGGTCAAGGTACAGTGGAGTACAGATGATCGGGATTGCACTTGGGAAACTGAGGAATCCATGTGTGCCTCAAATCCTGAATTATTCGACTCAGGTACCATTCGTTTGATTTATCTTGTCTTTCTGTTGATTTTGTTCTCCTATCTCGTTCTTTTTCGGGGACGAAATGTTTTGAGCGGGGGAGAGTGTAACGATCCGAGAATTTTAACGATTTTATAATGTAATTAATTAAAAAAATTCATGAAAATAAAAAATAAAAATTTGAAATAAAAATTTGATATTTGAAATACGTCTATTTAAACATAGAAAATAGTAAATTTTTATTGAAAAATATGAAAGTTTAGTTTAATTGTGAAATTTCAAAATTTAAATTTTATCAGTTCATTTGTTGAAAATTTAAAATTCTCGAAAACTTAATATTTTTATATAATAAAATGTAAATCATTTTCTGAGTGAGACGTCGTATTTTATTTCACCAAATTTGGACTGCTATAGCCCCGTTTATCTTATTTTCGGCATTTTAGAAGCATTTTCAGCAGCGAAAAGTCGAGTTTTTATAACTTGATCGTATCGCTGATATCTATGTACCATTCTATTCGTCTCATCGTGCTGATCTCCGCAGTATATTCATTCATGTAATTCGTTGTCCGGTACGCGACGGAAACGACAAAACAGTTGGTCGTATCGGTACCGTATTTGTGTCTTTTTCTTGTGCCTTTCCAAATCTCCAATCGAGTAAAACAATCAGTCATTGCTTTAGTAAAGTCTGAAAACAACATTTTCCCCTTCATATTTCAATTGATTATCATATATATTTGTGTGCCTTTTCATTTTTGACCTCAATTGTTCATTCTGAAAAAAGGAGGTAAGTTTCGTTCCTGTAACTTTCTTCTTCTCCTCCATTTTTTCTGCCGAGCTCACTTCCGTGCTTTTCCTCTTCAAACCCGAGCCTTTTTCCCCTCAAACCCGAAGCAGTTCCCTCCCCTCATTATGCCGTGCCTCCTCACATTTTTCACGAAGCAAACCCTGCGCCTCCTCTCCCCTGACTCGAAGCACCAGGCCAAACGACCCATACTCACACGGCCGATCACCAAAACACCCCGCCTCGACCTGACCCAAACCCTCCTCACCACGCCATCGCCTCGACCTGATCCAAACCCGAAGTGAACCCATCCACCACCATCCACATCGCCTTATCCAAACAACCTGCACCGCCTGAAGCCGCTCGGCCTACCAAGCACAGCCACTTCTTGCCACGCCTCATCCCACATCGCCACCACCCAGACCCGAAGCCTAACCCAAAGGAAACCCCTCCTTGACCCGGAGCTGACCCAAGCCCCCATCACCTTCTCAGACCTGAAGTCATGGTCGAGAAAACCCCACCCCGACTCGAAGCTTGACCGCAAGCGAGCAGCCACCCCTCCTCGGCCACGCATACACCTCTATGCCTTGTTAATCTCTGTTCTAGCCATATATATATATATATATATATGAATGTTTATATTAGTGCTTGACTTCGTGTATATGTGGAGCCTGTCATTTTGTTTTCTTTTGAACCTCCCTCCTATACGCATTATTTTGCTTACATGAATGTCTTTTTCCTCTTCTTATTCATGGATATAAATGCAGTTATATATAGGCTGTGCATATCTTCTTGTTGTGGAACGCGTATACCTGCTCATTTAAATAGCCTATGTATGTTGTATATATATAATACATACATACGTACATACATACCTATATATATATTATTGACAAAGGCTATATATGTCACATTTATATTTGTCGACGGAAATTTTATGTGTTGGATATGTAAACGTTCGTTCAAATATTTATAAAAAAACTAATGTGTATATTATTGCATATGTATATATATTTGTTTTTCATTGAATTATCGTGCTAAAATCTGTTTTCGCTTGTCGCAGCTATTTGAAGTGTCATGCCAAATTCCATCATTCTCTAGCCACGAAAGGTGAGCAATCACTCACGATTAATGTTCTTATGCTTAGTACATCGATTTCATATGAAATGACGATTTAAAAATGCTGTTAAATTGGAATTGTTAATTATTTAACTATTAAATATGGTATGTTATATTTTAAGTTGATCACTTATATAATTGGCACAATAACATGTTGACTGACTATTATATTTAAATTGTTATTGATCATATATGTTAGTAATCGATATATTATGCTATTTCATTTTATTGTTCTCACTTTGCAAGTTCCTTTAGTTTTAGGAATCCTTGTGGGTTGAAATGATAAATACCCGAACGAACTTTAGATTAAGGGATGATCGTTATGGGTTGAAATAATAAACCCAAGCGATTTGCATTGGTTTTTGAAATTGTGGAATTGCGGGTTTAATGATATAAACCCGTAAATTTAAATTATTGCAGATTGAAATGATAAATATCTGTATCACTTGACCATAGGATATAAAATTATATACGGACGCCTTTGATCTATTTTTGAAAATGATTTCCAAGGTTTTGAAAGGAAATATATGAGTTTTGATTTTTAAATATAACAAATATTTTATTTCAATATGTGTAAATTTAGAATTTTAAAATTTTATGTTTTGGAAATTTTAAAATTATAAGTTTAGTTTAAAATGTAAATTATAAAATTTTACTTATAATTTTTTTTATTTTTAATATATAAAATAAGATATAAAATAGATTTAAATAAAAGGTTTAATTTAATTAAATTTTATAAAATTTATTTTAATTAATATATATAGTATTTGTAATTGTTTATTTTAAACTTATATTAATATCTAAAATAGATTTTATAACTTTAATCAATTCAAGTGGAAAGGTAGATTGAAATTGATTTGTAATTTAAATTGGTTAATAATTGAGTTAAATAAGGATTCATTTGGATCTTAATGATTTGGAAATATAAAGTATGATTTATAACTTGATTTAATTAAAATTGATTAAATGAATAATTTCAAATTTAAATTAAAATTAAAATTGAATATTTAATTTTGATTTAAATTGATGATTTGAGATTTTGGTTAGAATTTTAGAAAGTAAAATTAAAATGACCATGATGCGAAATAAGCGTTTGGTTGTTAAAGAGACCGGGATCGGATATTGTCGTACTCTTTGTCAATACCGAAGACCACTTTAACAACTGTGTACGTGGTGGAGATGCCAGAACGAAGTAGGATGGTTTGGGGAACGTCTGTATGAGGTATTTACGTAGCCCTGACTCCCGCGTGTCAGCTTGATGTGGCTAAAACAGGAGCCACGCCGGGCCAAGTGAGGCCGCACCTCCTATCGGGCACATTTCTTCGAAACCATATCTATTGTTTTTATGATTTGAATTTGGTGTACACACCTTGTATTTGGAGTGTGTCTCGAGGTGGGCGGTAGTAGCTGCTATGCGTTAATACCAGTCCGGATACGCAAAACGGTAGAATCCTACCCTAGGCATTGCCTCGCATGCCTTGTCACATGCCTTATCGTGCCCACTACGAATTTGGTTTATGTCATACCTATGGAGTGCTCCCTGATAGCCTACCTTCTCGGTGGAGTTTACGGTACTGTATAGACTACGACATTATATAAAATGTGTTAAGGGGGATATAGGTAACGCCTTAACGCTATTTTAATATTTTACTTTACGGTAGACATATATATGTAGCGTATTGTACTATGTATGTAGATAGTTTATCGGATCCTTAAAGGATGGAATCCCAACATCCTTTGAGTTATATTGCATTCCATTTGACATTTCACTTGAGTTTGATTTACTTGCACAAGAATGTTAATCCTGACTCGAGTGTTTTATGTTTTTCTTTATGCTCGGGTCAGCCTGAGTGTCATAGTTTTGAAAATCATCTTTTGGAGCTTGGAGTTCGCTTGGAATACCTATCTTTTCTATTTCAGCTTTCAGTTTATTTATGTTATTTTCAGTTGTATGTTTCAGACTTGTCATTTTCTTTTGTGTTAAAGACTTCTGTGTATTGGGATTTCTGCTATATTCTGTTTTGGACTATGTTATTTCTATAGTAGCTTCATGAACTACTATTTATCTATTCTACTGCTTATTGTTGTAAACTCTGTGTCTATGATTTTGTGATTGATTTATTTACTATATATGCTAAGTTTTGCCAATTAAAAATTAACAATCTATTATTTGGAGCAATTCAAGTCTGACATGTGTAGATTATTTTCGATTTGAGTGGTTCAAAATAGTGGGTCGTTACAACTAATCTCAAATATACTATGTGTTTATGTTTTACATTTACAAACCAACAATTGGAATCGAAAGCACAAACTATTTGGATCTGTTGGTTTAGAATTTCTATAACTTTTGTAACTATAGTCACAAATTGTGGGTTGAATGTTACAAACCGAATAGTATATCCACGTTATAAATTCATCAATCTTTATGTCCTATAGATGTTTAGGAATTAAGAAACTTGTATCCCAACTTTGGTAGTCGAAGATGTAAGATTAGAAATTAACATTAAAAAAATGATATATAACTTATATTTTAGTAAAATCTAATAAATGAACTTTTGAATTTTTTAGCATAAACCACATATTTAGAATTATCTTTGTCTGCACTCATGCAACTAAGTGAAATACTTGAAATTAATATATTAGCATTCATGAAATTATGAGGCATTTATACAGGATCATCGTAATGTCTCTACTTTCAAAATATTCAGAAACGACGAACTAGCGAAATAATACATTGGATGAAGGTAGGTGCAACCACCCTAGTTTTGGAGATTACCTGTTAATATTAAATTATAACGGTAGTTATAATTTAATATTGTAAATTAAAATAAAATTGGAGATTTTAATTGTTTATTTGGAATAAACAATGAATTTTAAAAATAAAATTAGAAAAATAAAGTTTGGAACTTTATTTTATTTATTTGGGTTAATAATGATTGGAAAATGGATTTTATTTGGAGAAAATGCAATAATTGTATTAATTATTGCAATTACTTCTTTTAATAATTTTTGCAGCCTATGTCGACCTGGGTGATGGGCTTTTTGCAGCCTATTTTTGCTCGTTTTCTGGTTGTTTTCGAGTCTTTTCTGCTTGTTTTCTTGCCTTGTTTTGTGATATTTCTGCATATATTCTTAGGCCATGATGTCTATCATTAGACTAGCCAAATTTTGGAGGTTTTAAGAATTCAAATTTTGAATTATTTTGAATTTAAATTCGAATATCGGTTTGGGTGAATTTCCTAGTTTTTGTTCGTTTTCGACCATGGTTTTCTCCAAATCTTTTTGAAATGATTTTAAAATTAATGGGCATTTCAAAATAATTATTATATGATGTTTTAAAGTATTTTCAAGTATAAAATATAATTATTCTCAATAATAAGAGAAATGTTCAAATAGAGTTTTCAAATTGATTTCGAAAACTGGTTTTCAAAGTTTGTTTTCCAAAGTAAATTATTTATATATAAATTACACATTTTTGCACTATTCGAGTGAATGAGAAGGAGAATTAAATGGTTTGATAAAACATGTGGTATGGGACACGTGCGTTTATCTTATCGGTTAATTCCCAACTTGTCAGTTTGATCGTTTTGACCTTCGAGTCGAGTTTACCGATGAGATGAGGTAAACTTTTTACTGCTTTGAGTGTGAAATTTACTAGCGGTTAGTAAACCGTCTAGTGCAAATGTGTGGTATGGGACACACGTTAACACTGTTCGGGTTCCTATCAGAGAGTTTATGACACATTTGCCATTGCGGCGTGCCAGTACTTGACCTTCGGGTCATTGCCATTGCGGCGTATTTGTCTTTGAGACGTTTGCCAGTGCGGCATTTCCCATCGCGACGTATTTGCCATTGCGGCGTATTTGTCATTGTGACGTTTTGCCTTCGGGCGAGGAACCTATTTGAGATAATAGTACTCGGCAAGGCTTCGTCCACATGCACGTGCTAAACTTTTTAGATGATTTCTTTGACTATTTTCCCTAGTGTATCGCCCCTTTTCGGAATAGGTCCTTTCAACCATTCGATAAATTTATGGCAATCACCTTTCAGGAATTTGAACTCTGGGGAGTTCTATCTTTGAGATTTGAGTTGCCTACACTAGCGTTATTTGAGATTTGCCTATTGGCGTTATTATTTGAGATTTGCCTATTGACGTTATTATTGAGATTTGCCTTTTGGCGTTTATTTGAGATTATATTCTCCTATGTTGGAGAATTATATTTAATTGCCTTGTGGCGTATTTTTGAGATGGTGATTTCTTTGAGATTCTTTGAGTTGCCGATATGGCGGGTTTGAGATTTCTCCTTTTTAGGAGTTATATTTTCCCTAAACCACTATTGATGATTTGTGATATGCCGATGATACAAAGCTTTCTATATTTTACATTTTATGGATTATTTTATCTCTTTTGAGATTATATGTTTGTGTAAGTGATATCACCTCATCACTTAGAGTAACCATACCATACTTATACTCATGCTTATACTCAGTATTGTTCCTTCTTGTTTAAGAAGAACATTACCCTTATCCTTATGCATTTATTATTGCTTAACCTCTTAAACTGATTTGTTTAGCTAGACTGACCCGGGTATTTTATACTCGGGTCAAACCGAGGTGTTTCAGGTTAGGTACCCTTATGGACTTAGCCTATTCTACTTCCACATGGACTTATCAGCTAGCCCTTTTTGCTGTAGTCTTTTTGTCGCTACTCTGTTATGTATATTATTTTGACTCGTGTGTATATTGTGCTCGTCATACCACTTATGATGTATTATTTGTATTGTATTGGGATGTATTGGTATATATATATATATCTGTTTGCTGTTCTGTGATGTGTCATGCATTTGAGTTGTTATATTTTGTTCTGATAGATCCTATAGCCACCTAGGATTTTTATTAAGTATTTATTGGATATGTCGATCCACTTGAATTAGAAAATAATATAGAGTATTTACCGACGTATTCAATAGAAATTTAAGACAAGGCTATAGATGGTCGCTCCTAACCAGCCCTATTCTCCGCATTAGCAGACAGTATTACCCGGTAATACTCTTTGTTAATGTGGGTCTTGGGGTGGGGCGTCACAGCTTGGTATCATAGCTGAGTTCAGAACAAAATAGGATAAACACAAAACATAAGCGTATATTACGATATATCCAAGTATAGTACAAGTGTTACAAATCCCTTAATCATCGTGTCCTTTATCTTATCGTGCCCTTTGAGATAGAAGTTTGGGATATGTCTAGGAATATATTTTATTCCGTAGTATCCCATAATTGTATTGATTATATCTTATATTAAGATTAATCCTAATCGTGATTGTTTTATTCAAGTCCTTTTCAATAGAGGTGCGTGACACCCATCCGTATCGGAGGAGTTTGTTGATGCTTTTGGTTGCTCTTGTCTTGTTCTTTTGTGAGGATTGCGAATCCTATTGAGTGGATCCACAATATTTGACATGATGTATGAGGATTTGGGATTGTTGCTTATAGCTTATCTTTTCGTGCGAATTAGCATGCCATTTTCTCTCTAGAGTTTGGAGTGTTTGTGATGGAGTGGCTTGCGTATTATCAAGCCACATTCTATGATTCGAAGAATCCTATATTAGGTATCCTTATTCGGCTGATTTGTTGCTTCTTGTCCTTCGGAATGTTAATGATGATTCCGAAGTCTCTGTATTCACTCTTGAGTTTCGAGATGTTGATGATATATCTCGAATTCCAGTCATGGTGACTCTATTGATTTCTGTGAGTCCATTTCGGGTATGACACCCAATCGGGCAATCGAATGTTGTATTGACTTCATTCCCGGTTCTTAGCCTTTCGGTCATCCTCCCACGAGGGTGTCCACTAGGGAATGAGGTGATCCATTGAATTTATTTGATATTGCCATTCTTACCCTTTTTTTGAGATATCCTCTTTGGATACTCAATTGTTGATATACTTTATAGTATTACTTCACTCGAAGTAATGATTTGTTGTTAATGTTACTTCTCCTCATTCGAGAAGATATTTTACCCTTACTTTTATATCTCATTTCTCTCTGTTAATCTATAGTGTGGTGCTAGGGTCATTCTTCAGCTTGACCCTACACCGATTTTTCATGAGCTACGAGTCGCGGAGGATAGCGTTACTCTTACCACATTCTGCACTCGTTATGAGTCTTATGAGTGGTTCGTTATACCGTTCGGAATAATGAACACTCCAGTCTGTTCCATAAATCTTGTGAATCGAGTATTTTGGGAATATCTTGATGAGTTCTTCTCGTGTCTTTGATTTTGAGAATAAGTTATAATTGAATTTTCAAATCTTTCAAATTGAAGATAAGTTTTGAGAGAAATTGGATTTTTTTTTGGAAAAAACAAAGAATACTTTTAGGATTATATATGAGGTATTTCTTTTTAAAGAAAATGAATTTTTGTGTTGGGTTTGTCCGTCAAGTGCTTTAAGAATTCTTGTCGATGCGTTTGGCCAACGTTATCGATAGGAATTTCCTAAACATTGTGATGAGACAGCCAGACACGGTAAATTGAGTTTATTAAGTAAAGTTTGAAAATAATTAATATGGTGGAGTATTAATTTTTATTTTAAATGTTTAATGAAACCATTGAACTATAGTGAGTGTTGGATGAGCGGCGAGGCAGTTTTGATCATTTGATCAACTCTGCAGCCAATCGATGGGGTCATTCACTATAAATCAATGGCGAGGCAATACCCTTATAATATTTGAAATTTGAGAAATTGAATATGATAATTTGGGTAAATAAAAGTGAATAATTCTAATTAAGGGGATGTCATAATTAGAAGAAAAATATCATTTGATGCTTTGATTAATAAAATGTTGTATTTAAAGTAAAAGAATACTTTGGTTTGAAAAATTAAAATATTAATGGAATATTTTAGTATAAGTTGCTAATGATGACTATAAAATTTGTTTTTGACACTTAGTTGTTTGAGTAATAGTAGAGGATAGATATAAAACTCTATCTCAAGAGAAAATAAAGAAGTGTTAGTTTAGAACACTTAGTATAAATTTGTGAGCTAGTTTTTGTTTTAAACTTAAATGGTATTAAAACTTGTGGGTTTGAAATTGCAAAAATTCTTTTGAAAACAAAGTTGAATTAATTATCAACTTTAATTAGTTTTATGTTGATAATTAGATGGAAATTTAATTTTTGTGACAAGTGGAAATGTGAATTTGGATTGTTTGATAAATGAACAATTCATGTAGTATAATCATTTTAAATTGTGAGAATAATTTTAAACTTTATATATATATATATATATACACATATCCCAAAAATTTATTTAGGTGGATAATCAATAATCATCTCTTGATATTGGAAGAGATTAGTATCTCTTCCAAAATGAGTTTTCAAGTTAATTGTTTTAAAGTTAGATTTTGGAGTAATGAAAATATTTCCACTTAATAAAGTGTTTTATGATGATTACATATAGTTGATCATACTTTTGTATGTCTTAGCTTTCCAGGGGAAAAGAAAATCATTTAATAAATGATTTAGCAAAAAGCTTGTTTAAAAATGTAGTTTGACATTAAAATGGTTTGGGTAAATTTCAAATTTCAAATTGATTTAAAAGCTGAAATTTTGTTTGGAAAAGTGTTGTACTAAAACAGCGATAACTTGAGATTTATAACACCAAATGAGTTCAATCTTTTGCAAATGAAAGAGCTTTCAGTAAGCTATAAAGTTTATTTTTACCACTTCAAAAGATTTTGCTTTTTACCGAGTCTAAAATGGGTTTGAAAGTGAATAGGCAGTTTTGCCCTATTACAAAATTTTCCAAGTTTAAGCTGAAACTAAATTTAACATAACTTTCAAACCGTAAATCTAATTTTGATGACTTTATATTGTTGGAAAGCGTAGACTTAGTAGAACAACTTTCATATAATAATAATTTTAAGATTTGGTTGTTTGCTGGGTTAAAACATGTCTTCTTTATAGCATGTCTGAAATGAAATTGATCTATATCTCCTTAATAGTTAAATGTAGCACTTCTTATGCACTAATATCATTTAATCGAGTTAAGTACATGTGAAAAGAGGATAGTTGAAATATATTTTGAGCAAAAAGATTATATATAAGAGTGTGCAAACTCGCTTTAAAATGCTAAAAAGAAAGCTATGTTTTCAGATTAATTTTAAAGAGTTAAATGATGATATACATTGTGTTAATGACCTAATGGTCGATGTATATTATATAAATCATTTTTATAATATTGTATACGACCCTCCATACAAAGGAGACTCCGTCGATTTTTCCGAAAATTTCTAACACTTAGAAAATTTGAGAAACAAATTGAATTAGGAAATAAACAACTTTATTTACTCTAATAAAGAGTAATGAATATAAATTTAAAAATCTAACTGAGAAGATTTAGAAATTTTCAAGTGTTGAAAATTGAGAATTTTAAATCTTGAAGATAATGGGTTGGAAAACTTTAAGAATATTTGATTAGTAAGAGAGAATTTAAAAATCTATTCCTTGAGTCTTAATTTGCCTTTGTGCAATTATTTTATGACTTGCATTTATGCAGTCGTATGAGTTTGGTGGTATTGGGGGAAAACCACCTACCTCTTATTAGGTTTTCTTTCCATAATAGTTGCAATCTAATATCGGTATGACTTCCTTCGTAGTATTATACGGAAAGTCGTATTGTGTAACAACCCGCATATTTTACGATTGTATATTTAAATATTTTATTTAAATATAGCATCGTTAGTCGGATTAAAGTCCGAAAAGCTACTTTTTGCAAACAGTCGAATTAAGACTCGAGACCACTTCCATTGAGTCCAAAATGGTGTTTGCGACCTTTTTGATTATAAACATCGATATGTTTGGAGTTGAGTGAATTTTGCTATTTTGCACTTAGGGCTTTGGGTTTGGGTTTTAGCCCATTAACCCAACATATTAACCCAACTCTACTCCACTCCTCTTCATTCCTTCATAATATTTCCTAACACTTCAAGCTTTAGGAAAATGGGGGAAGAGAAAAGGAATTAGAAATTCCTAAGCCCTAGATTCATTTGCAAACTCAAGTTCTAACTCCAAATCTAAGAGAAGCTTAGGTAAGCATCCTCTTCATCTTCTTCATCTCATTTCCTCTTCAATTTCAGAAATTTCCTAAACCCTAACTTAGGAAATGTTTTTCTTTTGAGCTTAGATTGAAGCTTCTTGGGTTAAAATTGAAGAGAGATTGTTCTTGCCTTGCTCTATAGCTTCTCTCTTGTGCTTTTGGGCTTAAAGGTGATATCTTTAACTCACATCTACGTCTATAACTATCATTGTTATTAGGTATGAATTCCTAACACTTGTGCATATTCATTTGCTTTTGATTTGAATTGATTTGGTGAATTTTCCAAATTTTGGTGCTTTGGTCCAATTTTATGAAAATGATGTTTGGACATTGATGATTGGGGTGTATCGAAGAGCCTATAAGGCCGGGTTATCACTTGGCGTAAATCCTTAGTCGTCGTTGCTTGTCCGATCGCTCCCGATACGAATTGGCCATCATTGGCCTATGTTCATTCTTTGCCTGAGCTTCAGCTCAGACGTCTGGAATAAGGATCAGACGTTTGAGCCTAAGGAATAAATATTCCAGACGTTCAGCTTAGACGTCTGACCTTGCTTTCCAGACGTCTGAGCAATCCAGACGTCTGATCCTACTTCCCAGACGTCTAGGTGTTCTGGAATAGAATTTCCAATATCTCAGTTCAGACGTCTGATTTACAAGGTCAGACGTCTGGTTACGATTCAGACGTCTGCCTTGTAAATTCAGACGTATGGAATCTTTCTGGATTGTTTTCAAAGAATAAATCCAAACGTCTGGATTTACCCCTAGACGTTTGGAACTGTGTATATTTGCATGTTTAGGCCTTTCTTGATTGAATTTCCATTGTTTATCGATTTTAGTTGCTCCGATTAGTTGTTATCACTTTTATCGACCTTGATGACTTCTTTTTCGGGATTTTTGGGAATATCCATTTTGATGGATTTGGTATCGATTTCTTTGGATTTAATTCACATCTTCGTATGTGAATTTTTGGCGATTGATTCTTTCTACAATCATTTTTGTGATATGTCACTTTTAAAATATAAAGGTTTTTATACTAGTAGCAAATACTCAAACTCCTTCATCAAAACGATTTCAACACTACTTTTAGATACAAAGCTCTCTTTTAAAACCGTTTTCCAATCTATTAGTATATATAAACCTTTACCTCATTCGTATGAGAAATCTAATTAAACGGCTTAGTAAAACAAGTGGTATGAAACGCTTGCGTTTACTTCGTCGGTTAATTCTTGGACTTGTTCGATTGAACTCTTGTGACAATTTTCGAGTGGATATCTACAATTTGTTCGTAAATATTTAAGTTAAGCTAGTGGTTATGGGACATGAAGCTAAACTCATTTATTTACTAGCTTAGTGTAATCGACACTTCTTGATGATCGACGATGATCATTTTATGGTTTAGACTAGCGATTTGCAATGTCTCTTTGTCCACGTGGGGGACTGTACCCCGATTTATGGAGCTTCGTCTCATTTTTATAGGCTAGCGACCTATGGTTTTATGGAGTTTGGTTCATCGGACGTTCGTGGTACTACGTCGTTGTTCCGTATTATTTGTGTTCTGGTTCATCGGGCGTTCGCTGTACTACGTCGTTGTTCCGAATTTATTTGTGTTCAGGTTCATTGGGCGTTCGCTGTACTACGTCGTTGTGCTTGATTATTTGAGTTTGGTTCCTCGGGCGTTCGCTGTACTACGTCGTGGCACCGGTTCTATGGTTAGCAATCATGGGTTAACAACCCATTTGTGATACACGTGTTGGTGAGTTTTCATGCTCCCGTTTATGATAGGCCTTCCCCCCTTTGTGATTTTAGGATTTCTGATTGTGATTTCTAGAATTTGTGTTTCACCAATTTTCGTGGTTTGCATTGATAAGCTCTATCAATATTTGTGTTTTGGTGAATTATTTAAAGAATATGACATTCTTTCTGGTGTTTGAGAATATTTGAGATATTGTATGATTTTCGTTGTAATTGATGTATACTTGACACAGTATAACATTTTTGTTATCATACGTTTTTGGTCATATCTCTTATCCTATCTCATTTTATTTGATATTTATAGCTAGACTAATCCGTTTATTATTTTCTTCTTAAATAATACTCGGGTCAGACTGAGGTATTTCAGGTGCTTCTGCTTGACCTCTTATCTAGGACCATCATCTGACTTTTGGCTAACTACTTTAGATTAGTAATTTTTGTTTTTATACATTTGAGATATAGACTCCTTGATGTATAATTATTCTTTTGTCTAGCACTTGTATCTATTCTTTTGTTATGTAGTGGATCTTCTATGACCACTATTTTGATGTACACTTTCATGTGATATATTCATATCTTATTCCGCCTTTGTGATATGAATGTCTGTGAATGATTTGTGTTATGTTTATTTCTATATTTGTTTCCGAAGGCCTCATAGCCACTGTGTGGTAGCTTTGAGTTTGTATTTGATATGTCAGATTTCTTCTTGAAACGAAATGTAAGTTATATTATCTGACATATCGGTACTCGCACAAAGCAATTGCACAGTTGGTCGCTCCTCAACAGCCTTATTCTTCGCGCTAGTCGACGGCATTATCTCATAGTGTCCTTGGCTAGCGTGAGTATAGAGGTGGGGCATCACATATTGATTATCATCTTGTGGGTTGGAGTTCGGGATAAAGTTGTGAATGAATCCTGACTCGGTTCGTGAAGCTTCTTAGGAATCGATCTCACCCGATTTATCTATTGCGTAACATCTTATCCGTGTTTTTCTTCAAAGGTGAAATGCCTTCGATATAAGGATGTATTGCTCGTAGAAATTCAGTGGTTCGCAATCCCAGTAATCCCGCTTGGGAAACCATAGAATTAATCAAGCGATCTTATCTTGGTTTTCTATCATCTTGTGTTGAGGGTGAGAAATTTTAAACTCGAGCTTATCTATCTTCCTCTGATTGATGAAATAATTATGTTGAATATAAACTCTTCTCTAGAAATTGCATGGACGCAATTTTGTTAAAGTAGGGAGTCTGTAACAACCCTGGTTTTGGAGATTACCTGTTAATATTAAATTATAATGGTAGTTATAATTTAATATTGTAAATTAAAATAAAATTAGAGATTTTAATTGTTTATTTGGAATAAACAATGAATTTTAAAAATAAAATGAGAAAAATAAAGTTTGGAACTTTATTTTATTTATTTGGGATAATAATGATTGGAAAATGGGTTTTATTTGGAGAAAATACAATAATTGTATTAATTATTGCCAATTACTTCTTTTAATAATTTTTAAAAGAAGCATGAGATTTTTAAAGGTTGTTTATTTAAATAAAAAAGTAGAAATTAGTTTAAAAATATGTTTTGGCCATAAATTATGTTTGGAAATGGTTTGAAATATTTTTCTAAGTGAGAAAATAAATTTTATTGAATTTTAGAAGTTAAAAACAATGTTTTATCCATTTATTTGAGTAAATAGTGCATTTTTGAAGAATAAAGGATTTTAAAAATAATAGTGTTTCAAAAATTATCTTTTTATACGATGAAAATATTTTATTTAATATGTAATTTTGCTTACATATTTTGTTTGTGTAGAAAACATTGAAAGGAAGTGACATTTATTTTATAACTTATGTATATTTGGTTAAGTGTTGTATTAATTTACTTGGGCTTATTTGATTTCTTTTATTTATTTTGGGTCCAAAGGCCCGTTAGACAAGTAGTAGCCTAAAGTTAGGAAGTGAGAAACATTATCTCATTCCCTGTACGTACAGAAATTAGTTTCCACCTTCTTCCTCTTCAGCCAGTAAAAGAAAAGCTCCATTTTCTTAAAACCAAGCTTTCAAATTCAAATCTTTTGCAAACAAATTGCTGTTTTTATCAAAATAGAAAAGATATTAAAAGGTAATCTCATTACAAAACATTGTTATCTCATCAAAATCTTGTTTTTAGAAGAGTTGTCTGTTAATTACTTTCTTTCCTGTTGCATGTTTCTGCCTTGAGTTCTAACAGGTTAGGGAAGCTCCTTCTTCCCAAAAGCAAGCTACTATCCTCCAATTCTTCTTGTTTGCTCTCTAAATAGCAAAGGTTAGTTTGTTAACTCACAACTCTAGCTGAATCTTGCCTGCTAATAAAAAGATCTGGAAGAAAATAACTTACTGTAACAAATTTTGTCAAGTTTTATTTACAGTATATAATCTTGTTTCTCTTGCATCTTTGGGTAGTGATTACTCCTTGATATCTTGATGAATTGTTGCCAAATCTTTTCTAGATCAAAGTTTGAATTTTGTAATACATGCATGCCAAATTTCATAGCATTTCATCTTCATTTGCTATGTCAAACCTTGCTCTGAAAATCAGTTCGCAGCCTGAAAACGACCCGGAACAATTCACGTATGAAGAAGTCAACATTCCTCTCCCTAGCTCGACATGCAGGTCGACTCAGAGGACCCTTAGGTCGACAGGTATGTCAACCTAAGAGACATAGAGGTCGACCTCCATGTCGACCTCGGTGATGGGCTTTTTGCAGCCCATTTTTGCTCGTTTTCTGGTTGTTTTCGAGTCTTTTCTGCTTGTTTTCTTGCCTCGTTTTGTGATATTTCTGCATATATTCTTAGGCCATGATGTCTATCATTAGATCAGGAAATTTTTGGAGATTTTCAAAATTCAAAATTTGATATTTTGAATATAAATTGAATTTAAATTCGAATATCAGTTTGGGTGAATTTCCTTGTTTTTGTTTGTTTTCGAGCACGGTTTTCTCCAAATCTTTTTGAAATGATTTTAAAATTTATGGGCATTTCAAAATAATTATTATATAATGTTTTATAGTATTTTCAAGTATAAAATCTAATTATTCTCTATAATAAGAGAAATGTTCAAATAGAGTTTTCAAATTGATTTCGAAAATTGGTTTTCAAAGCTTGTTTTCCAAAGTAAATTATTTTATATATAAATTACACATTTTTGCACTATTTGAGTGAATGAGAAGGAGAATTAAATGGTTTGGTAAAACACATGGTATGTGACACTTGTGTTTATCTTATCGGTTAATTCCCAACTTGTCTGTTTGATCGTTTTGACCTTCGAGTCGAGTTTACCGATGAGATAAGGTAAACTTTTTACTGCTTTGAGTGTGAAATTTACTAGCGGTTAGTAAACCGTTTAGTACGAACATGTGGTATGGGACACACGTTAACACTGTGCGGGATCCTATCCAAGAGTTTGTGACACATTTGCCATTGCGGCGTGCCAGTAGGACCTTCGGGTCATTGCCATTGCGGCGTTTGCCGTTGCGGCGTATTTGTCATTGTGACGTTTTGCTTTCGAGCGAGGTACCTATTTGAGATAACAATACTCGGTATGGCTTCGGCCACATGCACGTGCTAAACTTTTGAGATGATTTCTTTGACTATTTTCCCTAGTGTATCGCTCCTTTTTGGAATAGGTCCTTCGAACCAATCGATATATTTGTGGCAATTACCTTTCGGGAATTTGAACTCTGGGGAGTTCTATCTTTGAGATTCGAGTTGCCTACACTGGCGTTATTTGAGATTTGCCTATTGGTGTTATTATGTGAGATTTTCCTATTGGCGTTATTATTGAGATTTTCCTATTGGCGATGTTACATGAGATTCGCCTTTTGGCGTTTATTTGGGATTATATTCTCCTATGTTGGAGAATTATATTTAATTGCCTTGTGGCGTATTTTTGAGATGGTGATTTCTTTGAGATTCTTTGAGTTGCCGATATGGCGGGTTTGGGATTTCTCCTTTTTAGGAGTTATATTTTCCCTAAACCACTATTGATGATTTGTGATATGCTGTTGATACGAGGCTTTCTATATTTTATGTTTTATGGATTGTTTTATCTCTTTTGAGATTATATGTTTGTGTAAGTGTTATCATCTCATCGCTTAAAGTAACCATACCATACTTATACTCATGCTTATACTCAGTGTTGTTCCTTCTTGTTTCAGAAGAACATTACCCTTATCCTTATGCATTTATTACTGCTTATCCTCTTAAACTGATTTGTTTAGGTAGACTGACCCGGGTATTTTATACTCGGGTCAGACCGAGGTGTTTCAAGTTAGGTACCATTATGGACTTAGCCTATTCTGCTTCCACATGGACTTAACTGCTAGCCCTTTTTGCTGTAGCCATTTTGTCGCTACTATGTTATGTATATTATTTTGACTCGTGTGTATATTGTGGTCGTCATACCACTTATGATGTATTATTTGTATTGTATTGGGATGTATTGGTATATATGTGTGTGTATATATATATATATCTGTTTGCTGTTCTGTGATGTGTCATGCATTTGAGTTGTTGTATTTTGTTCTGATAGATCCTATAGCCACCTATGGCTTTGTATTAAGTATTTATTGGATATGTCGATCTACTTGAATTATAAAAAAATATAGAGTATTTATCGACGTATTCAATAGAAATTTAAGACAAGGTTATAGATGGTCGCTCCTAACTAGCTCTAGTCTCTGCATTAGCAGACAGTATTTCCCAGTAATACCCTTTGTTAATGTGGGTCTCGGGATGGGGCGTCATAGTAGGGATCTGCCTTAGCTGCATATTCTCAATGCATAACAAACAAATTTGGACCATGCAATCTATTATAATCTTATAATGTCAATATTATAGCTCTTATTAAGATCAATAATTAAGTATGAAGAGTTATGGATACCAGCGTGGGAAAATCGTAGAAAGCAAGAAATACGAAATGGAGATCAAGAGGATAATCTTTGCCATATAAAGCATATATTGAGCATGAGAATGAAACAAGTCATGTTTGCAAAGGTTATCCTAGCAATTAGTTGACTAGGTTTTTATGTAGTAGTCATCTATAATTTGGATTTTGAAGTTTGATCATCCTTGAAAATTGATTGTTTTATCCATACTTTAAGCTTATTCTATGGTTAGAAAAATATGAATTTTGACTGATTTCCTTTTTCCTTTAGGAATGATGTTAAATTGAAGCACTATTTATTTGGGATCTAATAATGACTAAAAATTTTCATGTATAGGAAAACATTCAATTGGCAAAGTAACTTTCAACGACTAAATTTATTTTTTAAATTTTCACACATCTCCATCTATGATAAGTAACTCTAAAACAGTTAGATTGAATCTCTTTGCCTTTACATCTAAATTAAAAAAAAGACCTTAAGCAATCATTTTCATTTCTAGAAAACTAAATTTATTATATACTTTTACAAATTTGTACTCATATTTTTGATCAAAATCAGATTTTCTTTAATTATTAATGATATTTATTTCATTCTACAATTCCAAGCCAATATCCCATTGTAATTCATATATAAATAAGCCAGTGTACCGATACTAAAGTCTAAAAAAGTTAATCAATGAATCATATATTGATGCGCCCATTATTTTCTTTTAGTAACAAAAAGTAATAAAGTTCTAGATCATTTTACACATTCACCACATAATCTAACGACATCTTCAATGATGTTGAACGATCGGACAAATCAGAATCAGAAAGAGGGAAAAAAATAGAACAATATGATTTATTTTGGTAGGATAATTCATAATAAAGGGGCTATAACGGGGAGTGAGGTAGTGTTCGCAATAATAAAATGACCCATTTCTCCATTTTTGACGTGTCTGACGTGTCGAACGCGGCAACAGACATACCACTGTTCTCAACCCCATTGGGTGAATGGTGGGGAAAGGAAGGGTGGCGTCCGACGTGTCCGATGCGTCGGATGCCAATATATTGATGCTGATTTCCCCTTTTACAAATTATTTAATAATTTTAAACTAATTAAATTTATATTTTTATGATTTTCTAAAATTAATAACTTATGCCAATGAGGTCCGTTTGAGATGCGGTTTTTTGCGTTGTGATCGTGTCGAAGTGCTCTAAATTATGGAGTTGATTTGAACTAAATCCGAGCAATATAAAATTTTATAATTTATTTATTTGAATTAAAAATGTATTTGTTTATTTTAATGAAATTCTGCAATTTATTTCGTGTTATTTGTAATAATTAAACGCACATTACACAATTAAAAACAAATAATTAAATAACTGCAAATTAATTAAATTAAAAATCACAACTTAAATGCTCGATACCTAGTTTGTAGCCGTAAATTCATTCCTTGTTCACCAATCTTCCCTCCTCAAATACCCCGCTTAGATTTTCCGCTCAAATGGGGAGGATTTGAGTGGGGAATCTGAGTGGGGGTATTTAGAAGGGAAGATTGATGAATGGAGAATGTGTTTGCAGCTACGAATGGGGTATTTGAGCGGAGCATTTAAGTTGTGATTTTTAAGTTGATTGATTTGGAGTTAATTAACCATTTGTTTTTAATTGTGTAATATGCATTTAATAATTGCAAATAACACAAAATCAATTGCAGAATTTCATTAAAATAAAAAAAATACAATTTTAAATTCAAATAAATAAATTGTAAAATTTAAATTGCTCGGATTCAATTCAAAACAACTCCATAATATAGAGCACTTCGGTACGATCGCAATGCAAAAAAAATCTTAAATGAACCTTCTTTGCACAAGTTATTAATTTTAGAAAATTATAAAATATAAATTTAATTAGTTTAAAATTATTAAATAATTTATAAAAGGAGAAAATCAGACATGTCCGACGCCACCACTACTTTCCCCAGCATTCACACAATGGGATTGGGAACGGGGGTATGTCCGTTGCTGCGTCTGATGCATCGGACGTGTCAAAAACGGAAACGAGCCATTTTATTACTGCAAACGCTACTTAAAGGTTAAAAAAGGGAAGGAACTGGATGGCTTGATCTTAAATACTGATAATGTAAGATGCCATGTTGGCTTTGTATGGTTTCTGTTTGTTAGTTTAAGTAATAGTTATACCTATATATACGAAAGTAGTATTTTTTGTCCACAATTTTCTTCATCCGAAAATGAAATTAACTGGTTTGAATGGATGAAACATACAATCACATTATCTTCCTTTTTATCCTTTATTCAATTATATAGCTGTATAATTCTATTGCATAGTTTCCATAGGATGTTGCATGCACCATTTTTTATTCCCAATAAATAAATGTTAGACTTACAAATTGTCCATCCTAACATATGAGCTTCAAATTCATGTCAGTACTCAGTTTATTAACTGTTCACATTAATTGGCCCGACCAACATCTATGACCTCCAAATTTACACTAGTAAAAGTGATTTGCTAAATCCCCGTTGAAAAGTCTTTCTCGATAGTTGCGACATTGGCTTTTCATCTCCTATGGCATCTCTTTCACTTCTCATCACTGTAATTGTACTTCTCTATTTTCTTGTGTTGGTTTTCATGCTTCTGCTAAAAATTTGTCTTTTTTCTCTTATGGTTGTTAATCAGATTTTATGATATGTATTCAACAGTCAGCTCCTATTAATTTCCAAGGTGTTGTTTATTAGCTGGAATCTTCATAGTTTGTGAACTTCTAATAGCTTGCTAATAGAACGACGTGCACACTTTTACAGTTTAATACAAATAAATTTTTTCTAAACCATTTACATTAGGTAGGTCAAAGATCGTCAATTGTTCTTTCTACATAGTTCTATTGCCAGGTTATGCTGATTAATTTCAAAAAAGGTGGATTCTATCAATGTAGTCAGGTAACTATAATATCTATTAGATAAGTAATCGGTCCATGAATTTGATGAAGTACGATTCATTTCAATCTACAACAAAGCTAATGTTTAAAATTAATTTGTCGTTCCAGTCGATTACTTTCTTAATAAATGTCATAGTTAACTATAATTATATAGCTATGTAGTTAGTATCTAAACTATTAAAAGAATTTTGCAATCAATTTATCTGTTATACTTAGCGAGGAGGACATAAGTGGAACATAGTTTTTCATTTCAATTTGTAACTTCGTGACGATTGTAGAGTATTTACTCTTCCTACCTTCTTTCAGTTTAAGGTACAATAAGTTTAGTACATGTAATAACTAAGAGTAATTTCTATAAACAAAAATACAATTAGAAGGTAAACAAGAAAAAGTAATATATGGTTTTAGAGAGCAATGGCTACTAATCTATCTATTGTTATCAAAGGCTTGTTGTAACGGAGAACTGTATTAGTATTCAGCAACATTGTGTTGGTATTTTTCTTTATGAAATAAGAGTATTTTATCGGTGCAACCAAAATGATTGGTAGGTATTCTGCGGTGTTAGGAAATTATTTTCATATATTACATTTGACTACGTTGTTTGTAACTATATTTCCTCTCACTAGGTACTATAGAGGCTCAATTATTGTTATCCAAATTGGAGTAAGGCTATCTAAATAAAATATTTGGTTTACGTCATTTTTGACTATTATAAAGTTTGACTATGAGCTATAATACTTTATTTAGCAGCTTTGGAACTTCTATTTACAATCGTGATACATAAACAAAATATAGCTTAGACATAAAAACTATGTTGTTGGGGTGTGTATGCCTTGATTGCATATGCATGTGCATGTGCATCATTATAGAATTTATGCATGTTATTTACATAGTCATCTTATACTACGATGGTTCGTCATAGATGCATATTGGTTCATATATACATAATTGTTTATTGTTAATGAAACATATGACTATATGCTAAACTTCAATAGTACTTTATTGCCACTATGATACAATAATTAACTTCTCTAATGATATGGAATATAAGAAATAATAAGTTTTTTCCATTCATACGAGAAGTTGCACTTGATGTTGCATTTTAAATTATTTTACTGGCCATAAAATTCATCATAATTGGTTTCTTACTCATGAGTATGTTTAAATAACAATGTGTGCATGACACTTTCGATGTATATAACACCCTAGTTAGGTAAATGTATCGATTTTTTGGATGCTACCTTTTGAACATGGAGAACTTCATCTTATTTAGTATTGTATCACAATTGTAAAATGACTTGGTTGGTGGACTGGATCTTAAATATGTTAATACCTTAGTTATTAATTTTGATGAAAACAACCTTGATAGCAATAATACATATAAAATATGGATACTAATGATTTTTGCCAAGTTATATAGTATATAGTGTAGGATATTATACATGTGTTGATTCGAAGACTATACAGTATAAAGACTTAAGAACTGAACAAGAAGACTCATGAGTTTAAAGGTCAAAGATATGAAGATCTCAAAACTATGGTATGGTACATAGAGTCATAGAATACTGTTAAAATCCATGGTAGCAAGCTTTGATCTCTATTTCTCAATTTTTTTTATTTTTTAAGTTTAAAACAAAGTATATTATTTTTATATATATTTAAAAATATTTTATAAAAGTTTTTTCAAAATTTAAAATGTTTGCAAACTATGTTTAAACTATTTTACAAAGTATCAAAATATTTTACAAAGCATAACATTTTTAAAAACATTTTAAATAAAATAGTTTTCAAAATATACATAGGTATGTCGACGTATACCGTATAAGTATGTCGATATGTATGCCGAAAATTTGAAATTCAAATCTTGAAATGAAGTGGCTATTCACCGTAACCTTCGCGAATAGACATGTCTGTTTATTCTCTATATATAGGGGGTTTTAAACAAATTTTTATTAATTACTTTCTTATTATCTTCTTTCCTCTTACTCTGCCAAAATTTCTACTAAAAATACATTCAAATCTTCTTAAATTCAAACCAGAATCAATTCATTGTATTGATTCTCTATGATTTATTCTTCGATTTCAATCATCTCTTTCTCGATCAAAGATCAAAGTGTTGTCTAAGAGCCTATAGGATTCATGTAACCAAAGATCAAGAAATTATCGTTGGAAAAACCATCAAACTCTAGTTGTATTTGATTAGATGTGCTTGGTGTCCTGAAAATCCATGTGGGTGTGCTTATGTCCCGTCTAAATCAAGTGAATGTACCCTGAGTTTGGAAAATCTGGAGGGTACATCTCGTAGCCATGAAATCAAGATTGTATTGGGTTTGCATTATTCCCATTTAAAGATTGACATTTGAAAAGAAATCCGTACAAGACAAGCACCATTGTCCCAGTGGTTAAGTGATTTGGCTTTGGTGCGAGAGGTCACAAGTTCGAAACTTGCGTAGTGTGATTCAAACATTTATTGACATGTGATTTGTTGTCACCGTGATTTGTTGTATATAAAGTACCATTTCAAAAAAAATATGTATAAGCAATTGTACATGACTAGATGTAGGGTACTTGCGAACCAATATGAAAATCCCTGGTGCGATCTCTCTTATTCCTTACGTTTTACTTTACTTCATTTATACTTATCTGCGTTTACAGTTGTGATTGTTCATTCTGTGTTGATTAATAATAATATTGAAATAATTTTGAAAAGATTCATAAAAATTAGAAAACACAATACATCCCCCTCTAGTGTTTAATTAGCCTTAAGATCTATAATTTTGCAACCCACATGTGGTATCAGAGCATTGGGTTTTCAAAAACTAGTAATTTGATTTTTGAAAAGTTTAAATGGCTGGTAATATTTTTAGCAATTTTGCAGAAAAACAATTTTATGGAACCAATATGCTTTTAGAAACTAATTGTTTTAAAAGGTCACTTGATTTTTAGAAAGTATGATTTTAAATTATAGGAACAAGTTTGTTATATAACTAATGGTGAACAGACAATTGAAAATCAAATGTCACAAATCAAGAAGGATAAGTGGATATTGGATGTTCAAGATACATAACTGGAAATCCGGTGATCTTAAAAGGTATAGTATATAATGATGGTAGATCGGTAAACTTTGGAGACAACTCAAAATGATATGTGATTGGCGTTGGCAACGTCGGTAACTCTAAAGCTCCTACTATTTCTAATGCTTGGCTAGTGAAATCTAAAACATAATTTGCTTAGTACCAGTTAATTGTGTGAGAAGGGTTTTAAAATTAAGTTTAAAAAATATAACTGCCATATCGAAGATAATGAGTCAAATATTATTTTTGAAGGTATTAGGAAACATAACATCTATAATTAAGTATGAAGGTGTCCGATGACAACCTATGCCTTTTGGCTGAATCTAATGACCCTTGAATTTGGCACAAAAGATTTGGTCATTTGAACTTTAAACACCTTTCTAAAGTTGCAAGATGTGAACTTGTCAGGGGTCTTCCTAAAATGAGTTTTAATGTTAATAATTTATATGATGTGCGTCAATTTGGAAAACTTCGTAAATGCTCCTTTAAATCTAAAGATATGATTTATACTTTTCATCCCCTTGAACTTCTTCATCTGGACCTTTCCAGACCATCGCAAAAACAATCAATAAATCATAATAGATATGTCTTTGTTAATTTAGATGATTTCTCCTAATTTACATGGACAATCTTCTTTAAACTTAAAAGTGATGCTTTTGAAATGTTTAAAATTTTTACTAAAAGAATTCATAATCAAATGTCAACTAAAATTAAACGATTAGAAGCGATCATGGATGAGAAATCGAAAAAATAATTTTAAAAACTTTTGTAATGAGAAAGGCATAACACATAACTTTTCATTTCAAAAAACGCCACAACAAAATGGAGTAGTATAACGTAAAAACATAACTATACAAGAATGTGCTAAAACAATGTTATTGATAGCGAATTACGTAACAGTTTTTAGGCTAAAGCAGTTGCTATAGCATGTTATATTTTATATAGAATTATAATAAGACCTTTGACTAAGAAAACTCCTTATGAATTATTTTATAATAAAAAGTCTAAAATATATTATTTTCGAGTTTTTGGTAGTAAATGTTTTATATTAAATACAAAGATAATTTAGATAAATTTGATGCTAAATCAGATAAAGATATTTTTATTGGTTATTCTAAAAGAAATAATTCTTATAGAGTTTTCAACACCAGAACTAACACAATTGAAGAAACATTACATGTTTCATTTGATAAAAAATTTAAAATCAATAATACTAGTTTTGACGAGGAAGAAAATGTTGATAAAACTAATGAAATTACTAATAATGAAAATAATGATAACTTCGAAAATTTACATCTAAATAAAAGAACAAAATATTTGAAAGATCACCCTATAGCAAAAAATTTCTAAGAAATATAGAATCTGTTGTAAGAACAAGAAATCAATTAAATAAAAATGAGTAATGTTGCTTTTATCTCAACTATTGAATCAAAAAATCCAAAGAAAGCATCATCGGATGATTCTTGGATTCTTGCAATGCAAGAATAACTGAATCAGTTTACCAAGAATGAAGTTTGGTAATTAGTCCCAAGACTTGAAGAAAAATCTATAACAGGAACTAAATGGATATATAGAAATAAAATTAATGAATAAGGAGAAGTTATTTGAAATAAAACATGTTTAGTTGCTCAAGTTTATAATCATGAAGAAGTTATAAATTTTGATGAAACTTTCCCTTCTGTAGTCATATTAGAGGCTATCATAATTTTACCTGCTTTTACAAATCATAATAATTTTAAATTATTCCAAAAGGATGTCAAAAGTGCCTTTTTAAATGGATTTATTAAAGATGATGTATATTTAGAACAATTCCCACTTTTGAAGATGAAAAACTACCGAATCACGTTTATAAGTTAAAGAAAGATTTATATGGTTTAAAACAAGCACCTAGAGCATGGTATAATGGACTAAAATCTTATTTATTACAATCCAATTTTGAAATAGGTAAGGTAGGTAGTACTTTGTTTATTAAAATAAATAACAATGATATTCAAATTACACAAATATATGTAGACGATGTTATCTTTGGATCAACAAACGAACAGTTAAATATTTTTTTTTTAAATATAATGACTAAGGAATTTGAAATAACTCATATGGAAGAATTAACCTTCTTTTTAGGATTACAAATAAGACAAAAAACAATGTAATTTTTATAAGTCAAGAAAAATATATCAAAGACTTAGTTTAGAAATTCGATATGTGAAATACTAGTGGTAAGCCAACTCCCATGGCAACTAATGAAAATTAAATAAAGAAGAAAACACAAAAGATGTAGATCAAAAATTATATAGAGGTATGATAGGATCATTACTTTATATTACTTCTAATAGACAAAGTATAATGCATAGTGTTTGTCTATGTGCAAGATATCAATCTCAATATAAAGAAACTCATCTAAAATCAGTGAAAAGAATATTAAGATATGTAAACAATACCCTAGATTATGGCTTTTTTTTATCCAAAAGAAGATTCTTTTAATTTAATTTCATATAGTGATGCTGACTATGCTAGATGCAAATCAGACCGAAAAAGTACAAGTGGAACTTGTAACTCTTTAGGACACTCTCTGATTTCCTGGTTTAGCAAAAAACATAATTATGTATCTCTGTCCACAACAGAAGTAGAATATATTTCAGCAGCATTAGCATGTTTACAGGTTATTTATGTGCAACAAACATTAAAAGGTTTTGATTTAAATTTTACTAAATCACCAATCTACTATGATAATATTAGTGCAATAAATCTATCTAAAAATCCAATACATCATGCTAGAACTAAACATATTAATATAAGACATCATTTTCTAAGTGATTGTGTAAATAAGAAAGTAATATCACTCGAATTTATAAATATTGAAAATCAAGTAGCTGATATTTAACAAAATCATTAAATCAAACATCTTTTATTAAGCTTAGAAGAGAGTTAGGAATATATTCGTTCTCTGAAATATAGATATAATAAAATAAAAATTAGAAAATTAGAAGAAAAATAAATTGTCAAAAACCTACATATGTCGACATACTCCCATCTAATATGTCGATATATACTGGAAAATTCTAAAAATGGATTTCCCTTCTAAATTCTAAATTCGAAATACACTTATATAACCACCAAATTTTGAAATTAAACCCATTTTTATTTCTTTCTTCTTCTATAATTTCTGAATAAAAATAAAACCATGGCTTCCTCGAGTTCCAAACGTTCAAAAGAAGATAATGCACCATTTTCCTTTCAAACTCCCACTCAATATCCTCTCCAAAACATCACCATGGCCAAAGTAAATAAGATTGAGGATGATAAGAAGCATGTACTACATATGCTTTCTGAAATAGAGGTTGTACAACTACGCCTTTCAAAAGAACAAGAAAAACAAGGATGAATTCTACGAAATCTCCAGAAATATTTATCGGATAATCTAATAAATCCGATTGGAATTAAAGAGGATGATCCTAATCAAGTCACTCGGAATCCTATAAATGAAGAAGAGGAAGAAGAAGAGGAGGGGGAGGAAGAGTGGGAGGAAGAAGATGGAGATGATGAAGATGAAATGCGTTAGAGAAGTTTGCTTCGATCGAGATGGAAATCTCATCGAACAAAAAAGTAACTTTTTTCCTTCACTACCTTTTTCGTCTCATCCATAAGTCCCCTATATCTAGGCGAAAACCATAGACCTAGTTATAATATGTAATAGTTTGGTTTGTTAGGATTAGATTTAGCTTTGTGTGCATTTTAAGTTTTTAGGATTTGGGTGCTTTAGTTTGGTTTGATATTGATTTGGATGGGTGTGTATTGGATTTGTTTATGTATAGTTTGAAATTACATTAATAAATTTACTTTACTATATATCATTATGTTTAATAGTTTCATTTATCATATATTTATTATATATATCATCATTTTTACTTGGATTATTGATTTTGAATTATACATCACCATATATCATTATGTATTTCATTTAGGGGGGGTTATTTATTTTTTATCCATTTTTGTTGATGACAAAGGGAGAGAAAAAATATAAAATATATACATATGCACATATTAAGCGGGAGTTATCTAACACAGAGGGAGTTATATCATATTATATATGTAGAATAATAATGGTTGTCATCATCAAAATGGGGAGATTATTAATACCTTTGTTATTGATTTTGATGATAACAACCATGGTAATGATAATACATTTATATAAAATCTGGATACTAACGATTTTGCTAAGTTATATAGTATATAGTGTAGGATATTATATATGTATGGATTCGAAGACTGTACAGTAGAAAGACTCAAGAACTAAACACGAAGACTTATGAGTATAATGATCAAAGATATGAAGATCTCAAGACTATGGTATAGTACGTAGAGTCAAAGAATATTGTTGAACTCCCTCATAGCAATCTTTGATCTCCATTTCTCATTTTCTTATCTTTTAAGTTTAAAATAAGGTATATTTTTTATATATTTAAAAATATTTTATAAAAGTTTTTTAATGTTTAAAATGTTTATAAACTATGTTTAAATTATTTTATTAAGTATCAAAATATTTTACAAAGCATAACATTTTCAAAAACATTTTAAATAAAAGAGTTTTCAAAATACACACGGGTATGTCGACATATACTCTATGAGTATGTCGACATATATGCTGAAATTTGAAATTAAATTTTGAAATGAAGTATCTATTCGTCGCAACTCTTCGCGAGTGTACATGTTTGTTTATTCTCTATATATAGGGGTTTCAAACAAATTTTTATTAACCACTTTCTTATTATCTTCTCTCCTTTTATTCTGCCAAAATTTCTACTAAAAATATATTCAAATCTTCTCTAATTCAATCTTCATTTTGTTGATTCTCTACTATTTACTCTTTGATTTCAATCAATCTCTCTCTCAATCAAAGATCAAAGTGTCGTCCAAGAGGATATTTGATTCATTGTAAGATCAAAAAATTGTCTTTGGAAAAACCATCAAACTCAAGTTGTATTTGCGTGGGTGTGATTGTAGCACGTTCAAATAAATTTGGTGTGCTTGGTGTCTCGGAAATCCAAGTGGGTATGCTTGTGTCACGTCCAAATCAAGTGAGTGTACCCAGAGCTCGAAAAGTCTGGAGGGTGTGTCTCGTAGCCTTGAAATCGAGATTGTATTAGGTTTGCCTTCTGCTTGTTTAAAGATTGGCATTTGAAAAGAAATCTATACAAGCAATAGTATGAGACTAGATGTAGGGTAACTCCGAACAAATATAAAAACCCTTTGTGTGATGTCTCTAATTCTCTACTTTTTACTTTACTACATTTATACTTATCTATGTTTGCTTCTATGGTTGTTCATTTTTTATTGATTTATAATAATATTGAAAGAATTTTAAAAATATTTGTAAAAATTAGAAAACACTATTCACCCTCCCCTTTAATGCTGAATTAGCCTTAAGATCCATAATTCCACAACCCACAAAATATGGTAGAGAAACGTGTGTAGAGGTATTTCTACTAATATTCTGAAAATCAATTACTATTTAGAAAACACAATTTCCTTCTTAAAGCTACCAGTTTTTGACTTACATTTTTGTCATTGTTAATTTTGTCCCAAAATTTAGTATCACCTTTTCTTGTTATCAGCATGCTAAAAAGAAAGTAGACGACACCGTCATATAAGGGATTTTTATTAGGCAGCTTCCTTCCTTTAGTAATAAAATAAAGATTAAATGATATATTTGTATTTGCATAAAATTTATTTGCCTTATACCCTACTTTGTTATAATGACCCAACTTTTCAACACTTGAATGTCGACACTAAATACATCCACGATATTCATGTGCCAAACACTGAAGTGCTGGAAAGACAAAAAGTTAGGGTAAAACGAAAAAAGAATAGGAAAGGAAAGGAAGAATACAACATCAGAATCTCATAGTAGAAGGATAATATATAATACCAAAAGGACAGTACAAAGGGTATTCCAAATATAGGAATCCAAAGTTACAAAACCTAAGTACTATCGCCTATCCTTACAATGCTAATATATACATAGCTAATACGGTACAATAGAAATAGAAATAGGTAGATAATGGAGGCCTACAAATCGTCTCCTAAACTCTGAAGCATCCAAAGTAAAACCTGTTATACTTAGCCTACTCGAAAGAGTATGAAAGGAATTTAGGGAAAACAAAAACCAAGGGTTAGACATAAGTCTAGTATGAGAAAACTCGAGATACATGCAACATGTAACAATAACTGTTGAGACCGTACAGATTCCCGTAATAGTTTTCCCCTCAAAAGGAACCAACTATTCATTAAGCTTAATACAGTGATATGATAGATAATGTCTAGGGTGTAGAATAAATCATATCAAATAGTTGTAATGCATAAATTGGTCACACCATAATATATTTTGGTTATATTTAAAACTGCTAAGGCACTTCATATATTGGATTTTCCATGGAGACACCTCTAGTAAACTAATGCGGATCTCCATGCACAATGATCAGAAAACACCTTCTAAGCACCGTATATCTCTAGATAGAATATACCATAAGGTAAACACAAGTGGCCAGTAACAATCCGCACTCAAGTGGGCCTAGATTTTTCGCTAACTCGGAAACTCAAGTCCACCAAAATATGGATCGTTAGTTTGGTATCCTGCAAAGAGAAATAATATCAGAGCACTAATAGTGATAACTCACAATGAAAATAAGTAAATATAATAGATCAATATTATTGACCCAAAAATCGATATCTCAAATGTTAAGAGTCTCAGCCAGACAACTTCTCTCAATTAATACCAGTACTTGCCCTTTTAAATCCTATAGGTTGTAATGAGGAAGGAGTCAGAACAACGTTCTGGTGACTGGAAAATTATAAATCTTATACATAATAGTAGCTTTTTCCGATTGTTCACCATTTCATGTTATGTCAGACTTTATCCTTAGTTGTTATGACTCCATCACCGTGTACAAACCGTACCCATCAACACCATGTAGATATATATGCGTGTGTGTTTATATATCCCTTCGTCCACTAATGGACCTAGATACTATCCCCACTAGTATCTAGTGCTCATCACCTCATAAGGATTCATCACCTCGCTACATCATGATCGTTGTGTCACTTGAGGAAATTCTATAGTGCGCATCGATGGCCTCCGGTCTATAAGGTCTTGTATTCTTCGGGGATTTCCGACTCCACGCACCTCTACCCCATTCGTGTTTTGAAGGAATCTCCATATGGATTAACAAGCCTTACCCTATCAAACAGACTAACAAACAAGTATGGCGGTGCATAACCAAACTAAATCAACCCTGGTAGGCAAAAGAGACCAGTTAGGCGTAACCTTGTCCTTCCCGTTGACGGAAAGGGACGGATGATGAGCTTGCTAAACATGCAACTAGTAGTCCTAGTTCTGGTATCCAGGTACGCCGGCCTTTTGCACATCTAGTTACAATTCATTTGGTACCTACGCACGCTAGCCTTTTGCATGCCCTGTTGCATAAGTCAAATCTCACTCATCATCCATTTAGATTGCCTAGTGCAATCAAGATAATACCCTCCTCAGACAAATTTGAAGAAGACTACTAGTGTCGGTACAGTCTCGCCATCCGTAAGAGGTCTGCCCGGTGCCTGCAATTATGGAGGTTTCAATCTAAGCACACCTAACCTGAGGATATCCCTTCAACTATACACAACCGTATACTATCCATGTGTCATGATGGTTGAATATGTTTTTAGCGTCCCAACCTAGAATGACCTTCAGTTATTTATTCTTTATAATTATAACAGATAATTAGTCACACCCGTCATAAATGCATATCTGAGGCTACATATATACATATTTCAGACTCATGTATATTTATTCTTCTTTGATTTTCTTTATTGCCTCACATATTTTATGTCTAACTCTAAGTCTTTATTCTTATTATGAGTTTATTTTATACTTTATCAAATTTATTCACTGTCTCTCATTTTCCATCATCAATATTGCTGCAACAACATTCATTAGTTCAGCATTTGATTTTTATTCCAATTCATTTAATTATTGGACTTAATACTGACATCTTTCAATTTACTTGTTTTAAGCAAAATAATCCATTTCATTCAATTATCAGACATAATCTAGACATCAATTTCATTTCCTAGTTTCTTTTTTTTGCCTACCACTCAAACTTCCTTTTTCATTAGTTTCCATTTTATCTACCTTTTTGTTTCAGTCTTGTCTTAATATTCCACTTTTAGAATTTACTACATTTTGATAAATTAGAATTTAAACTTTAACAGTTAACTATTACACATCAAATTTCTACATCTTGTCCAAAAGAGGTGGTCTGTGCAATGTTTGTAATTATAAGAAACTCTCTCTTTATTTATTGAAATAGACAGTACAAAATGCAACAAATACCTTTATTTTGTACATCTATTTCTTTTTAAGGCATATATTTTCTCCTTGTTATTTCAAACAACACACTTTTGCTAAATTTAAACTTGACAATATATGAAAATCCACTTACAATAATATATATTCCAATAAATTAAAATATCACTAAAATTCCAAAAGTCCAATTAACTTTATTTTCAATCTCATCCATCAATATCAATAAAATGGAATCTTAATTTATTATGTTTCAGTTAAATAAACCGACGTAAAACTAATAGTTATAAATCCTTTCGCAATTACAGAATTAAATCTAACCATTATGCTTCTGGAGTTATCAATACAAATTTATAGGCAAGTTTATAGTCTTCAACGTTTCATACATATGAATTTATTGCAATTTAATTCAATTCTCAGATATATAGGAATAAACCTACAATGATATAATCTATTATTATATAAAAATATATAATATTCTCACTCACCTTGTTTTAGCATTCCTAAATCTCTAGACCTAATCAAGATCCAGCCATGTTATTTGTATTCTCCACCTTTTGACTCTCTATTCAGATTCACAGAAAACGTTTATACAGACCTATTAGAATTTGTATTAGAGAAAAGAGAATAAGATTAATTTTATTAATTAAGATCATACCTAAAGTTTACCTTCAACGTAGTGTCTTGGTTTGAACCTATCCTCTATCCTCTATCCTTTTCTATTCTTCTCTAAGTGTATACATGCAGTCTATTCTATTTCTATGTGTTTAGAAATTTTTGAATGAGAAGAGAAAGTGACAGAGCTTCTACGCTCCTTAGAAAATAATGAGTTAGAAGTGAAGCCCTAGGTCCTAATTTATAGAGGTTCAAATCAGTGCTAATCGTCGGATGAAACTAGATTAAATCTGGAATGCTTAAAAAAAATTCACCGCTGCACACAACCATTCAGATCGACCGTCCTAGGCCCACGTTCGACTGCCCACGGTCGACTTACATAGGTTACTTTCGAGCATTTTAAAACGTTGGTTGATTTGTTGTTTAATTTTGTTGATTAGTCGATTAGTTTTCTTTGTTAATTGATTCTTATTAATTCTTACCCATTTTATAAATCCTCTGAGATCTTAATTTGAATGTCAACAATTATTAACATCTAGTTAGTCTTAATTGATTTTATTACCACATTTACATATATAATTATTTCTGAGGCTAAAACTTCAGACGCTAATTACTTTTCCGTTTGACGTTAATAACTTTTCCGTTTGAACTCCTATCAGAAAACATTATATATGAAAATTGATCAGAAAATCGTCATGAATCTAATGGTATAGATTTCGCGGTCAAATTCCAAAATTTACAAAATTCCATTTTCATTATTTATTATTTATTAATTAATTTCTATTTTAATTAATTGTTTCCTGGAGATTTGACCAAGCAACTGAGCACTCAGCATTGGCAGGTACTCGGCATCTATAGCGCTCGGCATCTATAGTACTCGGCATCTGTGGTACTCGGCGTCAGCCAGTGCTCGGCATCAGATAGTACTCGGTGTGGTACTCGGCGTCAGGTAATACTCAGCATCAGATAGTACTCGGTGTGGTACTCGGCGTCAGGTAGTGTTCGGCATCAGATGGCACCCGACATCAGGTAGTGTTCGGCATCAGATGGCACTCGGCATCAGGTAGTGTTCGGCATCAGATGGCACTCGGCATCAGGTAGTGTTCGGCATCAGATGGCACTCGGCATCAGGTAGTGTTCGACATCAGATAGTACTCGGCGTAGTACTCGGCATCAGGTAGTACCCGGCATCCAGAAGACGTTCGGTGTGCGTAACTACACAACGGGACACTATCGTTCGGCCAAGATGCATCATTCGGTCATGGAGCATTGTTCGGCCAAGAGCTTCGGACAGAGACACATTCGGCTTCGACTGACAACTATCCTGCACTTCCCACACATCGAACATACCGTTCGGCATAGAAAGTTATCGTTCGACATTATGGTGTTCGGCATACCTTGCTCGGCATACATCGACCACTGTACTTGGGCTAGAGTGTTCGGCCATCAAGCCCAATTGGGAAGTCCAGTCCATATTTGTCTATAAATAGAGGGGCAGGGTCACAGTGAAAAGGGATCTTTTTTGGAGAACACTGGGGAGACTCTGCCATTCTTGAAACTCATCTTCTCTACTTAACAACTTCATTCAAGCATTTGATCTATGAATTGTATTTGTAATCAATCATTAAGAAGATCAATAAAGTTTAATCTCAAAGTGGACGTAGGCAATTACGCTGAACCACTATAAATTTGGTGTTCTTACTTTCTGCATTTAAATCAGCATTGTCTTCTCTTCTTAATTTACTTTCATCACTTATTTCCCTACACAATCTTTTTCTACGAGGTTAGTGACCAATTTTGGTGCTAACACTTTGGTGCTTTCATTGAGAGTTGAATTCTCAGACCTTAAGGATCTGCTTTGAAGCTACTGGATTGAACAAATCCCCCAAAGAAGATCCGAGTCATTGACAAGACATCCGTTGATTCTACTTAGAGTTCATACCAATAACTCTACAATGGCGAGACCACGTACCAGGTCAGCTTCTCATAATGCGGATGCCCATGAGACTGCTAGCGTGCAACAAGCAGGACCTAGCAATCAGCCAGCAATTCCGGGTGTAGGAATTGCCGCCCAAGACCAAACTCCGGTTGTCACCAGAATAGAGTTCAACGACTTGATGAGAGAACTCAGGGAAAGCAGGAGACAACTAGGAGAGCAGATGCAAGCTAACGCCAACCTGATGGCACAACTCACTCAACAGCAGCAACAGAATGCTGGGGGCAATCCCGCTCCCTATTCCTCATCCGACAGCTCAACTTCTTCTGATGAACCTCCCAGGCGCAGACGCCGTAAGACTGAAGCTGCACGGATGGGTGCTGCTGCCCAAACAGCTGGAAACCACGACCAAGTCGGAGCTGGGAACTTAGGAACTGGAGTACAGGTGGAAGCTGGAGGCCCAGACCATCAAAACGCTAATGATGTCGAACCTCAAGACGCACGATTGGCAGATCGCCAGGAGAGGAGGCATCAACATGGACAGTCGCGAAGAACGGACTCTAATCTCCCACCTTCCATACAGACACCAGACCTGACAGCCATGGTCAGGCAATTGATGAGAGAAAATCAGGGCTGGACAAACGACGATTGGGGAGTATCAAGGAGTCACACTCCGTTCACAGATGTTGTGTTACAGGCGGCGTACCCTAGAAAGTTTAGTATGCCAACTATCCCTGCGTACGAGGGAAAGACTAATCCCAGACAGCATGTCATGAGGTACGAATGGATGATAGATTCAGCTAGAGCAAATGATGCCACCAAGTGTAGATGCTTTCCAATTACTCTATCTGGGATAGCTACTATGTGGTTTACCCGACTTCCTCCGCCATCTGTGTCCAATTTCGAGGAGTTGGCAAAGAAGTTTATTGAGCAGTTCAGGATACACACTAGTCGTTCGAAGGACGTAGTGTCTCTGTCCAGTGTAATCCAAAGTCCCAGGGAGTCATTGAAGGAATATTTACAAAGGTTCCATGTTGCGGCAACTGAAGTCAGTAATCCCAATGATCATGCAATTCTAATGGCTGTAATGAGAGGTGTGGATCCGGAGTCTGAATTTGGAGACTGGTTGGCAAGAAAACCTCCGACCACACTAGAGCGTTTCTACTCGAAGGCACACCAGTTCATAAGGAGAGAGGAAGCCAGGTGGGTAAGACGAAATAAGGCACCAGGACTTGTCCAAGAGTCTATGAAGAGCAACATTGCTGTGAAGCAGTCCGGAGACAACTCGGGAAAGGTCCAAGTCAATGTCCAGAACAAGCCTGGGCAGTCTAAGGAGTCCGGAGGAAGAAATTAAGGGAAGAAGAGAGAAGCGGGGAAGTGGAAATCGAGAATTCCAAGCTACAACGAGTATACTCCACTGAATGCGCCTCTTTAGAACATTTACCTATCTACCTGCAATACTTTTCAGTAAAGAAAACCACGTCCAAAAGAATCAACTGAGGAGCAGAAGCGAACTGGGAAATATTGTCGCTTCCATGAGACTTATGGGCACAATACGGAAGAGTGCAGACACCTGCACGACGCTATCGAGAAGTTAATCAGGCAAAAGAAGTTGCAAGAATTTGTGAAGGATCCGCAGGAAGGAGGACAGGGAACGTCCAACCCAGGTCGTGCACCGGCCCCGCGTCACCGCGAGGAGCCTGCCCGAACCGTGGGCCGACTAGTCATAAATACTATTATCGGCGGACCTCACCCCGCGGATAAGAATTGGCAAGAGATGGAGCGGTACGCAAGCTCCCTGAAACATGCAGATTTTGAGTGCTGTTCAAACATGGAGGATGGGACTCCTGCCAAGTAGCAGCGCGTAATGACAGACGACATAGTGTTCAGAAACAGGGATGCTGATCAAGTAGAGGCTCCAACCATCGACCCGATGGTCATATCTGCGACAATCAGACCGGCATATGTGAAGAGAATTCTGATTGATTGCGGAAGTTCTGTCAACATCATCTTCAAGAAGGCTTATGACCAAATGAAAATGGAAACAAAGGACTTGAAACCGTCCAAGGCTCGTATCCACGGCTTTAACGGCGCTGCGACCGATGCAGTGGGGTATGTCGAGTTACCAGTTGAACTGGGACAAGGCGAGCGTCGGAGGGTGCGAATCCTACCCTTCGTAGTTTTGGATGTGGATTCTCCATATAATGTTTCCTTGGGCCGGCCGGCCCTGGCTGAGTTTAGGGCAGCATTGGCCCAGTGGTGTTTAACTTTGAAGTTCCCAACTGACAAAGGAGTAGGTATTGTTCATGGCGACCAAGCAGCTGGTCGTTCCTGTTATGTGGCTGAGCTCCGGGAGGCCCACCGGATGGAGAAAGGAAAGGTTGCGGACAATCCCGTCCGCATCCATAATTCGGATAATTGACAAGTAGTGCCTGAGCCCTGGCTCGGGCATAACTCTCGGATCTTCAGAGACATAGATCCGAGAGACAACGATGAGAAACCCAGAGAAGAAAAGGCGGCGCCGGCTGAACTAACGGTTGACATTTCAGTCAGCTAAAGCGACCCCTCACGAATACTGAAGATCGGATCACAGCTTGGCCCCGCAATGACTGAAGACCTTAGTGAGTTCCTCCGGGCGAATCTTGATGTTTTCGCCTGGACGCATTCTGATATGTGTGGGATTTCTCCCGCCATCACGAGTCATATGTTGAACATAGACCCGAAATACGTCCATGTTAAACAAAAGAGGAGAGGAATGGACCCGGAGAGGTCCGCTGCTCTCAGAGAGGAGGTGGACAAACTCAAAGCCAATGGGTTTGTCCGCGACGCCCTCTATCCTGAATGGGTATCGAACCCCGTACTGGTGAAAAAGGCAAATGGGAAATGGAGAACTTGCGTAGACTATTCCGATTTGAACAAAGCGTGCCCCAAGGACAGTTTCCCGTTACCAAGGATCAATCAGTTGGTCGACTCCACCACAGGACATGAGCTGTTGTCATTCATGGATGCATACTCGGGGTACAACCAAATCCCGATGCATATTCTGAACCAAGAACACACCAGCTTCGTTACAGATGTCGGGCTATATTGCTATGTAGTAATGCCCTTTGGACTGAAGAACGCAGGAGCGACTTATCAGCGTTTGGTGAATCGAATGTTCAAGGACCAACTTGGTAGGACGATGGAAGTCTATGTGGATGACATGCTCGTGAAGTCACGGCAGTCAAACGACCACATTCGAGACTTGGCTGAAATGTTCGACATACTCAGGTATTACGGGATGAAGATCAACCCTCTGAAGTGTTCCTTCAGCGTTGCGTCGGGGAAGTTTTTGGGATTCATCGTCAATGCTAGGGGAATTGAAGCTAACCCCGAAAAGATCCAAGCTATTCGAGATGTGCAAGTACCCAGGACTGTAAAACAGGTATAGAGCTTGAATGGAAAAGTAGCTTGGCTAAGTCGATTCATATCCAGGGCAACTGACAAGTGCATCCCTTTCTTTGATATAATAAAGAAAGGGAAAAGGAACTTCGAATGGACGTCTAGTTGTGAGGAAGCATTTCGGGATCTGGTGAGGCATCTGGAGAGTCCACCAGTGCTGTCAAAACCAGTAGACCACGAGATGCTGTACGTATACTTGGCCGTATCCCCACATGCAATAAGTGCGGCTTTGGTTCGCGAGGAGGACCGAATCCAAAAGCCGGTGTATTATGTTAGCAAGCGTTTAACGGGGGCAGAAAGAAATTACCCTAAAATCGAGAAATTGGCCTATTGCTTGGTGATCGCATCACGTAAGCTACGCCCATATTTTCAAGCACACTCAATCAGTGTTTATACCGATCAACCCCTACGGCAGGTACTCCAACGACCAGAAACTTCTGGAAGATTGCTAAAATGGAACATCGAGTTGAGCCAGTTCGATATCGCCTGCTTGCCACGGAGAGCCATACAAGGGCAAGCATTAGCAGATTTTATCGCTGAGTTTACCATGCCCACAGAACCAGATAATCATGACGCCATTCCTCCCGTTCGATGGAAATTATACACTAATGGGGCATCCAACGACCGTTGCTCCGGCGCGGGTGTAGTTCTTATAACTCCGGAAAACCGATCAATCTGTTATGCTTTGAAGCTTGATTTCCCAGCTACGAATAACGAAGCAGAGTATGAAGCATTGATTGCTGGCTTGAAGCTCATCGGGGAACTTGGGATCAAATCAATTGAGATCTTTTGTGACTCACAGTTGGTGGTTTACCAAGTGCGGGGAGATTACCAAGCCAAGGGACAGAAGCTTGCTCTGTACCTTGTTCAGGTCCAAGAACTACTGTCGAATCTCGAGCATTATGACATTTCGCATGTCCCGCGCGAACAGAATAAAGAAGCCGACTTGTTGGCTAAGTTTGCAAGCACAGGCGATGCACAGCAAATGGGATTGTATCCCGTTGAGGCCTTGCACGCCCCGAGCATAGACGAGATGAAAGTTGATTGTATATTGGAAACGGAAATCGAGAAGGAATCGTGGATAACCCCATTCAAACTGTACCTGACGACCGGGACCTTACCAGAAAAAAGGAGCGAAAGACGCCAGGTCCTTCGAAAGGCCGCGCGATACGTGATGTAGGATGGACTAATGTATCGAAAAGGTTTCTCAGTCCCATTATTACGGTGCATCGCTCATGACGAGACAGAGCGGGTCTTAAGAGAGGTTCACGAAGGGGAATGTGGCGACCATACTGGGGGGCAAACGCTAACAAAGAAGGTCCTCCGCTACGGATATTACTGGCCGACCGTAAATTGGGACGCTGCGGACTACGCAAGAAAATGTGACAAGTGTCAAAGATATGCGAAATTCCCGAGGACTCCATCAACGGAACTCACGCAAATGGTCAGTCCCTGGCCGTTTGCAATCTGGGGGATCGACATAATCGGCTCTTTGCCTATATCCAAAGGTGGTGCGAAATACGCGATAGTTGCAGTCGACTATTTCACAAAATGGGCTGAGGCAGAGCCTTTGGCCACAATCACCTCTAAGAAGGTCATTAACTTCGTTGTACGAAACATTATATGCCGCTTCGGCCTTCCTCGCTCCATCATTACAGACAATGGGACGCAGTTTGAAAGCAGAGAGTTCAAAGAGTTCTGTTTAAAGTATGGCATCGAGAAGAAGTTCACCGCCGTTGCACACCCAAAAGCCAATGGACAAGTCGAGGCCGTTAACAAAATAATCAAGTCCATACTAAAGATGCGTCTGGAGAAGGTTGGAGGCAAGTGGGTAGATGAGCTCCCAACAGCACTATGGGCTTATAGAACTACCCACAAGTCCGCGACCGGCCACACTCCATTCGCCTTGGCATACGGCTCGGAAGCCGTTATACCTGTGGAACTTGAAGTTCCATCACACCGAGTGACCTACTATGATCCCAAGACGAACCAGGACCTCTTGTTGGAATCACTGGACTGCATCGATGAAAAGCATGAAGAGGCCGAATTAAGGGCGGCAGCACATAGGCACCGAGTCAAGCGTTACTACGACGGCAGAGTCCGCCCAAGAACTTTTTATGTAGGTGATCTCGTTCTGAAACGAGTTTTCTCGGTTCCATCGCGCATGAATCCCAACTGGGAAGGTCCATACGTCATTGAACGGAAGCTTGGAGAAGGAACATTCAAGCTAGCGACCGTTGATGGCGCAACACTCCCCCGAGCATGGAACAGTGAGCATTTGCGGCATTATTACATTTAGCATGTTTTCCTTTCTTGTTTTAGGCACTGTTATTTCCTACGTGTTTTCGTTCAGTTTTAGCTTAGTTTCTTTTTAACTATGTAATCAAGCAGTCTAGTTGTTTTTCATTAATAAAGGCTTGAAGCCGTATTTTCCACAAATCACTAATGTTTCTATATCTCATGATTGGATGACGAATTACATTATCCTATACGATATACAGACTCGTATAAACAATTTCAAATCTCCGAATCCCCAGAGCGTGGATCGGAGTACTCTAAGTCCCCAGAACGTGAACTAGAGTATAAACGATGTCAAATCTCTGAATCCCCAGAACGCGGATCTTAGTACTCTAAGTCCCCAGAGCACGGACTAGAGTATAAACGATTCCAAATCTCCGAATCCCCAGAGCGCGGATCGGAGTACTCTAAGTCCCCGGAGCGCGGACTGGAGTATAAACAATTCCAAATCTCCGAATCCCCAGAGTGCGGATCGGAGTACTCTAAGTCCCCGGAGCGCGGACTAGAGTATAAACGATTCCAAATCTCCGAATCCCCAGAGCGCGGATCGGAGTACTCTAAGTCCCCAAAGCGCGGACTGGAGTATAAAGGATTCCAAATCTCTGAATCCCCAGAGCGCGGATCGGAGTACTCTAAGTCCCCGGAGCGTGGAATAGAGTATAAACGATTCCAAATCTCCGATTCCCCAGAGCACGGATCGGAGTACTCTAAGTCCCCGGAGTGTGGACTAGAGTATAAACGTTTCCAAATCTCCAAATCCCCAGAGCGTGGATCGGAATACTCTAAGTCCCCGGAGCGCGGACTGGAGTATAAACGATTTCAAATCTCCAAATCCACTGAATGTGGATCAACTTACTTTGAATCCCCAGAGAACCGATTCAGAAAGGAGTCCAAGTACTCGAGAAACGTGGAACAAGAAGTACGCCGCGTCTGGAAATGCTTGAACAACACGAGAATAGACTGGGAGATAATGCAACTTGTAACAACTAGAGTCATGACTACAGTTAGTCAACAAATCAAACGAAAAAGAAACTAAACTTCATTCAGTAGTTCAACATGGGGTTACACGGTTACTCCTACAAAACTCAGAGTTCAGAACCTATCTATACAAACTACAAGCCACAAAAAATTAAAGCAACGATAAGACTTAAGCAAGAAGCTCGTCGAACGAGTGTATATATTACTTCTTCGTTTTCTTCTTCTTGTCTTCCTTTGTTTTTTCCGACGACTCCTCTCCTTCACGCTTTTTCTTGGATTTCTTACTTGCTAAAGAAGCGGAGTCAGGAGTAGGAGACGGAACATCTAGTGGTTTGGACCTGCCCGAGAGAATGATTTTCAAGGGCCTGTTCCGCGGATCGGTAAGTTCCAGTATTTCAGGTTCAACTTTGACCTCGGCCTTTTTCTTCTCCTCTTCGGCGAGGCGGTCCTTCATGCTCATCTTTGAAGTATGCTCGGAGGCGCCGGTAATCTCGATTTCATCGCTCCCTTCGGCAGGGGACGAAGTGTCAAGCTTGTCATCATCTAGCGCCCCGATCACTTGAGCGCCAGGGCCAGGAGTTACTCCCGCGTGAGCAACATCGCTTGTTTTCTCCGCCTCCTCCTTAGCGTCATCGCTCCTCGGAGTTGGCTCAGGATCAGAGCACCCTGCATGAAAACATAAAAAACGAATGTTAGAACGAATAAATACTGGAGAATGACAAGGTCTTTTGACTTCTAGAGAAGAAGAGTTTCCTACCGGGTTCAGGTTGGCTATCGGTTGCGCGTGGCGTTTCACCCTCCAGAATACGAGATAGCACGTGAACGCCGAGCCCGGGATCTTCAGGACCATAGCTGGCATGCTGCTCGAACGGGTCAAGTGTCGGCCGACCGGCCGGTTGAGCAGCGGGAGGAGCAGCAATATGAGGAGCCGTAGTCTCAGCCCCAGACGGGCCAGCTTCATCACTTTTCTCTTTTGGAAGGGGAGAGCCTTTGTTATAAAGCGCCAAAGCTGCGGACAGATCCGTTGGCTCATTCCCCCTAAGAAACTCCTTCACCAAGGCATCCTCATCGACCTCCTTAGAGCCCGACTCGATTTTCCTGATCTTTACTAAGGTTTCCCAGGCCTCAGCTAGGGATTCGAGATAGCCATCGCCCAAGAATGTTAAGTCACGATGCATAAGGACGCGGGCTCCATACTCAGCAATCAACGGGTCAAACATGCATTTGACCTCTTCCCTGCCAGCTTCTGCGGCTGCCTCGAGGCGAGAGTCAATCTCCTCCGCAGCTTTTCTTTTGCCCTCCTCATGGGCTTCATCCTTCATTTTCTCAACCCCAGCAAGTTCGTCATCGAGCTTCATTTTCAGGAGACGAGTAGCAACGATTTCATCACAGTATCGTTGTGATTCTTCTTGAGCAGCTACCTTGTCCTCCTTTTCCTTGGAAAGTGATTCCTTCAGCTCTGTGACTTGTATGGCGAGCGCGTCCCTTTCTTTTTGAACGGAATCTTTCTCTAGGGCAAGGGCACCGCTGCGCTGGACTGCTTCATCAAGCTCCTTCTTGTGAGCCATCTCTAAATGAGTAACTGCCTCGGCAGTATCTTTTGCGCTTTGTTCAACGGCTTCCAGCTTCGACTTGTACGAAGCGAGCTCTTCGTCTTGGTGCCTGATGATGTTCTTATCGCAGCCAGCCTCCAATTTCGGGCGATCAATCTCATATTGACGCTCAACGGACACCTCCGAGATCTTTTCAACCAAGTGCACAAACGCGTCATGTTGAACATAGACGTCGTTATTGCAGGCAATGGAACTCTGCTTCACGTGCCCGGGAATATGGTGAATAGTCGAGAGGAATTTCAGACCATCGAAGCAAATTTTTGGAAACTTGGCCTTAAGATCGACCATCTTTTCCGCTATAGTTGGATCAACTGCGGGAGTAGGGGGAGGAGGCTTTGGAAGTTCTGCTCTTTTTCGTTGCTCCCGAACTTGCCTTGTACTCGATGAACCAGAGTGTTGTTCTCGAGGAGCATCAGATTGGTGACCCTTCTGTGAAAACTTCTCCTTATCCGGCTCAGTTGGAGGAAGAGGATCGCGGGACTATGAAGATTGAGAATATGCCTTCTTACGGTGAGACGACTCGCGGGGACGATTGTCTCTATCTTCATAATCATCTCTGTCCCAGCGTCTGCCTGAACCCGAGTCCCGTCCAGAATGATGAAATATGGAAGAGCCATGAAGGCGATCGAATCCATGAGAGCGTCCCATGTCACCTGCAAAGAATGGAGATAACAACGAGTTAAGAAAAATCTGGGAAATAAGAAAGAACTTGAAGTGTATGATGGAATGCGTATGTGTGTGTGTGTCCTAGTGTTCCCCCCTACAGACCAGTTCTTTTATCTTTACTAATCAGAGTATTGTCTCCCTGGACTGGGAGTTGAACTCCCGCATTGCCTCTAGCGGGCGAAGAAAACTTGAGGGCTTCAGGATCGTCAAACCCGTAGTTAAGTATGTCGTCGGGGATAGAAAGATTCGACAAGCCCCTTAGAGAACTTTCCAGGTGCTGTGAGGACGCCTCTTTCTCTGGCGGGACAGGCGTATCTTTTGAAGTGCCGCCAACTTTCTCCTTCCGAATACTGTATCTTAACCTCTTCTTTCCCTTTGAAGGGGAGGACGACGTTTCAATGTCATGAACTTCGACCGCCGGATTCTAAGCAGGACCCACATTCTCGCCTTGGGTCTCAGGAGCTTCGTCCTCTTTGCGCTCACCTTCTTCGTGCGTATCGGGGGTGCGACGTGATGACGATCCGGCCTGTTTTTTCCCTTTACCGGATGCTGGCTTGGGAATGGAGACACCCTCTGGGAGGCTGATCCGACGACCTGGGGCTAGCAAGCCGAACCTTGACAATGATTCGTTTGAAATGATGACCTGAATGTCTCGTTCCTCGGCAGGAAGAGCTCTAATGGCCTCGACGGCCTCAGAGTATCCCCGGCCCTCCGGACGCGGGCTGATACCTAAAAAAGATGAAACGGGGAGTTAGAAAAAGCATGATTCCGATTAATCGCGAATGATGATTCAGTGGAGAGACTTACTGCCTTCAACCCATCTCCTCGCAAAACCAGGAGGGCAACGCACGTAGAACCATTCCTGTTTGTACAAGGCGAATTTGCTACATGCCCCTGTCAAGATCTGGCATTTGTGGTATGGCTCAAGGAACATGAAGGAAGGGCTGTCTTTCCCCCTCTTGATCATATAGATGTATCTGATGTCGCCAGGAGTTGGAGGTCTGGAGAAGACAGCCACGAAGAGTAGGTAGGTCCCATGTAGAAACGCGTGACCATTCGGGTGCAGCTGCGACGGAGCAATGTCGATGTACTGTAACACGTCCCGAAGAAATAAGTTGAACGGAGGCACGCTGCCCATCCAACACATGAACTTGTTGCAAGTGGTATATCCGACTGGGGGCAGGTGAGGACGGTCATGTCGCGAAGGGACTAGCACATTGGTGAGGGGAATCTCGTGGATGGAACATATCCGTTGGAGTGCGGCTTCATTGATTTTCGAAGCCTGTGAATCGATCGGATTGTCTAGTAGAATTGTTGCCTCCAGGACATCGGGTGCTAAGTTATGAGCAGGAGAAGTCGACGGATTAGAAGTATCAGCGGCTTCTCGCCTTGATGACGGCCCAGGCCTGTCAGATATAGTGGCGGAGCTAGACTTTCTTGACATCCACAATAAATAACGAACCTGGCTAAGTGCCTGAGAAAACTATACTTGAAAAACGTCGAGCGTTAGAATTAAAAACACGAATTTTCCCCCCACGTGATGTGTGAACTAGTGCAAGCAATCGTGTACGAGAAATAAGAATCTAGAGATTTCAAAGATATAAAAATGGGCTTCAAATCATCGCTTCCGAAGACCGTCATCGCTGACCGTCTCAAAAAGCCCGCCTTGTGATGGTTAAAGTTTCAAGTTCGGGAAACGAATGTTAATCTAAGCTCAGATCTATGTCTACTGAAGCTATGGGGTTAATGATCCGGATCAGTTTCATGTGATAGTGTGCTTAGGTCCAGGTCCTTGTTTTTGCTATATGAATAGGCAAGGTTAATAAGTGTTCGGCCTAAGCATCGTTCGGTAAGTTAATTGTTCAACATGTATATACTGTTCGGCGATCGTATTGTTCGGTCTAAGTACTGTTCGGCAATCGTATTGTTCGGTCTAAGTTCTATTCGACATATAAGTGTGTTCGGCTTGGGTTCGGTTCGGCATTCACGTATTGTTCGGCCTTGATACGGTTCGGCATTTAAGTGTGTTCGGCTTGGGTTCGGTTCGGTTAAGTTATTGTTCGGCATTTAAACAATTGTCCGGCTTTGGTTTGTTCGGCTAAGTTGTTGTTCGGCATTCCTCAGTTTGATGAAATACTGTTCGGCAGCCCTCCATTCCACCATTCGGCGCATGACAACATACGTCGAACCAGAGCTATGCCATCCAACACCCTTACCACCTCCAACGTTCTCATTTCCTTTTTTAACTTCAGTTCGGCGCGAAGAAGCTAAATCCAATAGCCATATGTGCAAACAGTCCAAATCATTCCTCCTCGCCTCGCATCATCGTTCGGCAATAAGGACGGCCTACTCAAAAGCTCTCTACATGACACACTTGGCCATCTCGTTTGAAACCTATTCGAGTTGTACAAGGAACAGTACCTAGTTTGCATATTGGAGCTTAGGAAGGAATGGTCAGGTTTTGAATCTGATCGGCTGGCGAGAATTGCAAATCTTTGAAGAGTGGCAGAAGTAAAAAGGTAAAGGAGAGGAGACGGGAAGGACCTAGTTTTATAGGGGGAAGATTGAAGTTGAAAAGGCTATATCTGGTGGAACCGGTCAAAGTCTTAGCGTTCGGCTTCAAAGCAAGGTACCGTTCGGCACATGAGGATTGTTCAGCTTCGAACGTATCGTTCGGCGTCCATACCACGCTCGTCACACATATTCTCGAGAAGGCATCTCCAAGGAAAGTTCATCTAGGTCCAAAGCACATCACGTTCGGTCACGTAATACACTTCGGGGGGCAAGTGTTTCCTGGAGATTTGACTAGGCAACTGAGCACTCGGCATTGGCAGGTACTCAGCATCTATAGCGCTCGGCATCTATAGTACTCGACATCTGTGGTACTCGGCGTCAGCTAGTGCTCGGCATCAGATAGTACTCGGTGTGGTACTCGGTGTCAGGTAATACTCGGCATCAGATAGTACTCGGTGTGGTACTCGGCGTCAGGTAGTGTTCGGCATCAGATGGCACCCGGCATCAGGTAGTGTTCGGCATCAGATGGCACTCGGCATCAGGTAGTGTTCGGCATCAGATGGCACTCGGCATCAGGTAGTGTTCGGCATCAGATGGCACTCGGCATCAAGTAGTACCCGGCATCCAGAAGACGTTCGATGTGCGTAACTACACAATGTGACACTATCGTTCGGCCAAGATGCATCATTCGGTCATGGAGCATTGTTCGGCCAAGAGCTTCGGACAGAGACATATTCGGCTTTGACAGACAACTATCCTGCACTTCCCACACATCGAACATACCGTTCGGCATAGAAAGTTATCGTTCGACATTATGGTGTTCGGCATACCTTGCTCGGCATACAACGACCACTGTACTTGGGCTAGAGTGTTCGGCCATCAAGCCCAATTGGGAAGTCCAGTCCATATTTGTCTATAAATAGAGGGGCAGGGTCACAGTGAAAAGGGATCTTTTTTGGAGAACACTGGGGAGACTCTGCCATTCTTGAGACTCATCTTCTCTACTTAACAACTTCATTCAAGCATTTGATCTACGAATTGTATTTGTAATCAATCATTAAGAAGATCAATAAAGTTTAATCTCAAAGTGGACGTAGGCAATTACGCTGAACCACTATAAATTTGGTGTTCTTACTTTCTACATTTAAATCAGCATTGTCTTCTCTGTTTAATTTACCTTCATCACTTATTTCCCTACACAATCTTTTTCTACGAGGTTAGTGACCAATTTTGGTGCTAACATTAATTACCATAAAAATGTGGGGTGTTGCATTCTTCTCCCTTAAAAGTATTTTATCCCCGAAGTTTCGCAAGGGCTCGATCATGTAAACCATCACACATCCATTCTACACTAACAGTCAATTAGTGTATAACCAATTTTGCAATAATCCGTGTACATGTGCACAATGCATCACAATAAATATGATATGCATGAACAATAATTTTTAATTGGCGGCTCCTATATGAATGATTTCTTTTTAAATCAACTTCGAAAATATGATGCTAACATCCTAAATATACTGCCAGTTCTACATAAATGCAACATTTTGAAAAATCAAAAACAACATTTCATCCAAATTTTCCCATACTTCGACAAATAGAAGCATAGTTCAATCAATTTTTCATCCAATTCTTACCATCTAATTTCCTAGCACACCATCACTAACATCCAAATTCAAAAAACTACAATTTTCTAAGTCTAATTTCTTATGCTTGGAAAGGGTCTAGATGGAAAATCTCATATTTCCACCCTTCTCTTATGTGCCCTTTCTCCACTGTACCTTAGGATCTACTCTTTTACCCTAATTCCTTTTCCAACTTTTCCAAGTACAGTTTGCATAAGCAACTTTTATTTTCAAAGTTCCAAAACATTGCTTACTATGACGACCCACATTTCAGAATGTTTAATCGACAATAATCCACACATGTCCAACTCAAAAAATCCAGAATACAAATAATCAATGGGGTTAATTAAGAAAATAGGAAAAGAAGAAAACAAATGCAGAATCTCATAGTGGAATGACAAAATATAATAATCAAATAAACAGTTCATGAAGCTATTTATAATATACATTTGATTAAAATTTACAACATCTATCAAAGTTCTATATACAACAGAATAATAGAATGATGCAACTTAACAAACTAGTAATATCATATACCAAATCTTCGTCTTCGTTCTACAGAAAATATGATCTTCGATACGCTGAAAACTCAGGGCTGACCCGGGCGTAATAAAAAGACAAAACACTCGAGCCAAGACTAAAATATCCTTATGTGAGTCAAATCAATACACATATAACATGAGTGCAATAGCATCAGAGATGTTTATGAGGTTTTACATCTCCTATCCAGTGTATAATGTGCATGCAATAACTCAAGAGATGTTAGGGGATTTTCCATCTCTTAAGGATCCGTCAAAATATCTATATATAGTAGAATACGCTATATATGTAATGTCTAATCAGTAAAATAAACATTTTTCTTAGCGTTAAGGCTTTACATTAATCCCCCTTAACGCGATTTTAAGCATTGTCGTACAATTTGCATATAACGTCCTAGTAGCACATCAGGGGATAGGGATGCGCCGTAATACGACAAAATTAAACCAAACTCGTAGTGGTCTCATATAAGGATAAAAGTATGAAAAGGAACGTGAGGCAATATCCAATGTAGGATACTACCAGTTCGTGTTGCAGCGTTGGTGGTAACGCATCGTAGCCACGACCGCCCACTGCATCCATCCATCCCATATTGAGTCAAAGGGAGGTCATCCTAAATAAAGCTGCATAAATCGAAACCAACATAAAAAGTAGTAGTATGGACCAAGTCCAAGAAGAAAATTGAAGAACGGATGTCTGCTAGGGGTAGCTAGCCCACTTGGCCCTGTTAAGCCGTCCTGTTTTAGTCATTTCAAATTGGCACAAGTGCCAGGGTCTATCCATCATCGTTCTCTTTCCTCAAATCCAGCAAACGTACGCCAAAATCCAACCACTTCTGGAGTCTCCTCCGCGTTACAGTTGTTAAAGTGGTTCCAATATTAACAGAGAATATGCCAATAAGTGTCACCGGTCCCTTTAACAACCAAAACGTCGTTTTACACACCGGTTGGTTCTTTTACATTTCGAAGACGATTCATACTTGATATCAAAATATCATATTCACTTAAATATATCTTTCATTCCAAAATATCATATTTACTTAAAATATGTCAGTTTCACTTGAAAATAGTTTTCGCTCCAATATCTTAATTTCACTTCCAAAATCGTTTTGAATTTCAACTTAGGTTATAACTTCATTTTAATCCAATTTGCATTTAAATCTATGATTTAAATATAAACAATTTTCACTCTGACCAGTTTGAATTTTTTTGAAATGGTTTGAATAATTTTAGATAGTTTAAATAGTTAAAATAGTTTGATATAAAATGGTTTGAGTATCGAAAATGGTTTATATAGTAAAATAGTTTGGAAAAAATCAAAATAATTTGAATACTTAAGAAGATAGATTTTTAAACAGTTTATATTAAAATAATTTATTTGAAATAGTTTCAAAGTCAAACTGATTCAACCAAATCTTTCAATTCAAATCATCTTCAATCTCAATCCAATTCAAATCGACTCGATTTCGATTTCGATTGGAATTAACATTGATTTCAATTTCAATTCAAATCAATTTTGATTTTGAATTTCATTTTTCGATTCAAATAGTTTAGGTTTCTATTCAATCCTCCATTTCAAACCATTTCAGTTTATATAAATTCCAAGTCCAATTTCAATTTACTAATCTAAATCACTTAAATCAAATTTTAAACTTCAAATCTTTAAAATAATTCAATTCCGAGCTCAAATTTTAAATATCGATTTAAATCACTTTTAATTAAATAACTTTGAAGTTCAAGTAAAAGTTCCAACTTTTTAAAACAATTCAATATCTCTAATTCAAGTCATATTTCAATCAAAACTTCAAATTCCAAATTAAATTCTTTAAAACAATTTCGTCTAACAATTTTATATTCAAAATTTCAAACTCGTATTCGAAATTAATTCAATCTTTATAATATTCGATTTTTTTATTTCTTTAGATCAAAGTCACTTAAATAATTTCAAAACCAAGAATTTTAAAATCATTTAATTTAACCAATCCGGTGTCCGTATATAATTTTCTATCCTATGGCCAAGTGATTAGTTATTTCAATTTAATTTCGGGGATGGATATATATCATTTCAATCCAAATCAAAGTGTCATAGGTATATATCATTTCAGCCTATTTCTTAATTTATTCAAAATAATTCAAATAACAGTTTTATATCCTGTCAAATAATATACATGGTGGTAACAGGATATATAAAATAAATAAACACCCAATCATCCAAAATATCAAGTCAACCATCACAATCATCATCCAAATTAGTCAAAATATCACAATAGTCGACTAGTTATTAAATATCAGATTTTTAACTAGCACTTTATTTCAATTTCACTTAACTGCCAATTTTAATTTCTAACAGTTAATTCATATGTTAATTTAAATGTCATTTAAATTACTAATTAACAGTCAATAAAATAAATCACTTCATAAATTCAATTTAACTAACATAAAAATATTTTAGTACTTCGTGAGCATTTAAAACACTCACCTTTATTTGAAACTGAAAAATTTCCACAGTCGAATAAATACCAATCAATTGGCATATCGTAGAAGACTTCGATACGAATCCAATGCAACTCGATTCGCTCGAATCGGAACTCGTACGAGAAAGTTATGATTTAATTAATATATTGACATAATTAAAAATTTAATTAGCCACTTAACTAAAATAATTAATTAAATAAACCTAACCTAATCACCTGCACATCGTTCCCGCTTCTCTCTTTCTTCCCAGGCTCAAGCCTGCGCACTTTTTTTATATAATAATAATCGAACGATCGCCAGCACCTCAGACCGCCGACCAGGACGAATGCACCGCCTGCGTCTCCTCCTCGCCACCTCACGCACGAATCGAGCACAGAAAACCCTAAATTGCTGTGACGAATGCGGGCTTCCCTCTACCACCACGCAACACTAAACGACGATCCACCCATTCATAACGTAGAGCTCGATGAGATCTTCAACTTTGCTATTGGAGTCGTTTAATTTCGATGAGTGGATGAACATAAGTTGAAAGGAGAAGGTCGATGATTTTCGGCCATTAATCGCTTAAGAGAGAGAGCGGCCGATATTTTATGGGTTAGGGTTTGCGGAAATGAATGTAAGGATGGCCTTATTATATAAGTCCCGACACTATTCACATATAAATTTTCAAAACTCCAAACGAAGCGTGCCGCCTGACATTCTATATGTTCTACCCCTATTCCGAACACAATGGAATATGTATTGGGAGCCAATTCCATCATGTTCAAAAGATAGATTTTCAAAATCAAATTATTTTAAATATAAGTTATTTTACTAATAACATTTAACTTTTAAAATGAATTCAAATAATAAAACAACTACTTCCATTTTACAGTAATTCAACATTTATTATTCAATTCCAACTATTGATTATAAACACATTCAATACATAAAATTTCATTTCAATATTTCTTATTGCCTAAATCTTTGAAATTGGTTATTTCAAAATTTTACTCAAGTTCATAATCAATAAACTACATTAATAAATCATTAAATTTTTATTTCTAACCATTTTTATTCAATAATTATATTAAATTTAATAATTTAAAATAGTTAAAAATACGGGTCGTTACACATTATTGTTCCAAAAATCATCTTTTTAGATTTTCACTATATTTTATATTCAATCCAATTCAAACTAATTTACATTTTTAAAATATTTCATATTCAATTAAAACAATTTATTCAATTTCAATATATCATCTGAAAAGAGTTTTAAATTTAATTCAATTTATTTAAAAATAAAATATTTTTTACTAGCTTTCAAATAACTAAATATTCATTTTTAAAAATAAAATTATCAAATATTGAATTCAAACAATTTTATTTTAATTAAATTATTTAGTTTATGACGTACGAAAAAGGATTGTTACAATAAGCCTACTTCATCTGCTTTTTAGTGTTAAGCATAGTTAATTACTTTTTAGACAAGTAATATAAAAAAAACATGATTAAGCAATTCATAACACCGTTCTTATGTTTTAAAAAAAAATCTGAAATATTACATAAATATAACAAGTTTATAAAATTCTTAAAAACATGGAAAAACAAGTTTTCCTTATAAAAACCTCTTCTCATCTGCTTTTTAGTGTTAAGCATAATTAATTACTTTTTAGACAAGTAATTTAAACAAAACATGATTTAGCCACTTAAGCAATTCATAACCCCTTTCTTAGATTTTAAAACATTTTTTCAAAATATTAATTAAGTATAACAAGTTTATAAAAATTTTTAAAACTTGAAAAAACATATTTTCCTTATAAAAACCTCTTCTTTAAAAATTGACAACCGGTTCTTAAAAATTCATAACAATCTCAAACCACATTTAAAATACTCTAATAATAGTTAGTAAACGCTTGTAAAATCAATGAAACAAAATATTTAAGTTAAAAGTCCTTTTTAAACATTTGAAGTTCAAAATCAAGGCTAAACGGGCCAGATTTGTATAAGTGAAGTTTTGGTTACTTTTAAGATGTTACTTAATCTTTTTACCATCCAAATTTTTTATAGCAACAAACATACATATAAAACATTATAAATACAGCAAGAAATCTCTAAGGATCTCTCTACAAAGTTCCATAGAAATCGCCAAAAACAAGGCAATTCCAAAGTGCATCCATAGGGACTATCGCTATAAGTGCACTTTCAAATCCAGATCCAAAAGAGCATCCATAAGGACTATCGCTATAAGTGCACTTTCAAATCCAGGTCCAAAAGACCATCCATAGGGATTATCATTATAAGTGCACTTTCAAATCCAGGTCCAACCTAAACCAAAGTTCAACTACAACCGATATGCTTTATTTCAAGGTTATGCAACATGTTATACAAGTCCATTCAAGTTTGTTAAAGTCTATTTGTAGGATTGAATTAACTATAGAGGGGGGAGGGGGTGAATAGGGTTTATAAAAAATTCATAGATAAATAAGAATTGCATCACAGATAATAACAGAGTAAACGTGGAATAAAAATGTCACACAAGTTTACCCAGCTTCAGCAAAACCCGCGTACTGCTACCCCTAAGATTTCTACTAGGAATTAAACAATCTGACGCTTACAGACCCTGTAAACTCGCGACCCACGCTCACTTGATTGTTCTAACCCTACTCTCAAAATCCAGCCACAACTCAGCCACTGAGTTGCGAATTCTCGAACTACGCCCCGTAGCTCGTAACTTGGTTAACACAAGAGTTTAACAAGTTTTAAAAACAAAAAAAACAAAAGAAACCCTAAAAACAATTTGGCTCTATCTCTATATCTAAAAAGAAATGCGGCCTTAAATTAAAACAATTTCTTTTTCTTTGTTAGCCCATATTCATTCTCCATGCCATCTTCATTTTTGCTTCGTTCTAAAATTAGGGTTTCTAGAAATTGAAGCTGTTGCTTTGAATTTGAAGCTTCGAATCGCCTTTACTTCTTCATTGATTGAGCTCTTGGGTTAGCTGGCATTTGATGGTTGCAGTCGTTTCACCGAGCCAAGTAATTCTTTAATTTAGGCTTTGGTATGGTTTCGAATTTTCCAATTTAGATTTTGTTGTTTTTAACTCGACTGACTTGCCAATGTTGACTTTGGGTGATATTTAAGGAATCGATTTCCTATATTTTCGTATATACTTTTAGCTCTAAAAATTTCAAAGTTTGATTTTGATTTAAACTTGACGGTTGATTTTCTAGTTGGTAGTTTGATCCTTTTCTAACTTGGTCATTGCTATGATATATGCACATATATTAGAATATGTTTTAAACAAATTCTACCTTGGTTGATTTCCTTTGATTAAATGGTTCATAAAAACTTAACTTGTTCATCTTTGAATTCTCTGTTATATTCTTGAATATATTTTGACACCGTTAATCTTGGCCTTTGATTGAATATATTTGTTAAGTTGATTCTGCCTTGACTTTGTTCAAAAGCTGCTCTGAACTAAATTCTTTTAATTTTTGAAATGCTTGTTTATCATTTCGAGTTTTATTCTTGATTTTCAATTGTTGATTCTAACACATGCTTGCTGCCTGATATTTTGTGTATATACATACCTACATATGCATGTATATATGTGTGATTCCACCTTATTGTTGTCTGGTCTTGACATGTAGTTTCATCTATTTTCTTGTTTGGCCTGTACATGTCTACACCTTGTTGTCTCCATTGTGTTGTGGTGTTGCATTATCATACACGCTTGTGTGCTTGTACCCATATACACTACCACTGTGTGTACGCATGTACACCGAAACCTTGAATTTCTTTTTGCTGTTGTGATTACACATTACTTTTGCATACGTATATGCTAGCACTTGCACCTGTCGCTCTAATCTTGTGAGATTTTGGACTTCCTTGTACCTATGCCTATATATATCCTGGGTGCACTATGTTTTTATGTGCATGCATATATGCACACTCCTAATCAAGAGCTTGTCCTGAGTTTGATTTGCTCCTGTTCAGTTTATAATTTACCCCGATCTATCTTGTACTATCTCGTTGTGTGCATGTCGGCATATGTCCTTATTTCCTTAGTGTATTTTCCTTTAATTCACTGATATGTTGATGCTGTGTTGGCTTTACACACCGTAGATGTGCATATTCTTGGTCTATAAGGGCTGCATTGCACCTATGTTCATGCTTGATCATTGTATGCAAGTGTTTGATTCATATTTAACCATTGCTTGCATTTGCTGTTTATTCATGAATACCCCGATCCACTGCCTAACCTTGCACTCGAGCCAAATGTGTTGTATCCCACTATGGTTGTTATGTTGATATCTGATGCATTCATTCTGCTGTTCTTTTGGTCCTTCTTGAACCGGCTTATGCTTTGCATATGTGATGCTCTTGTACACATGATACTCTCCCCTGAGACCATGCTTCTTTGCTTATCTGGTTGTGCACTCTTGTTGCCTTATGTATAGTGCAGCGTACATGTATCTTTCCATGTACTTGTCGTAGCCTGACCATGTGCACTTGTTGATTGAATCTGGCTTACTCTTGGTTTTTGTATTTGTACATGTGCCTTGAACTTGTTTTATGATATGTACACCCAAGTTGAACCCGAGGAGGCTTGGTCTTAATCTTGTGCACATTTGCACTATGTTGAGCCTTTGGGCCTGACCTTTGCAACAGTTTATGAGATTTAATCGATACCCGGTCTTGTGATATTTAAGGTAATACACTATGCATATCATAAGTTATCTATGCATAAGTATATTTGTCCCCGTCTAAAATATGGAGAAAAAACAAACCTATAAACTGAGGCAATATCTGTATTCAAAGTCAATTTTATTTTTGCAATTTAGGTTTGTTTCTTTTTCCATTTTACTGCATTGTTTATTTGATAGGTATGGATGGCTGGACACAAGCTAGAACAAGAAAATCAAGATCAAAATCAAGTGCGAGTGAGGAAATAAAGTGTTGTATATGAGTGTGTACAAAAATTGTGTATATGAGAATATGTAAAATTGTATAGTGAAAATTGTATTGTATTTGAAAATGTAGATATAGTGGAAGCGAGATGTGTACTATTTGAATTTGTAATAAAATATTTGCTTGGATAAAATATTTGTTCAAATAAAATTCTAATTCATTTATTTCATATTGCAAATATTTATTTCATTCAATGAAATCCAATAGTACTATAATAAGCACACTTAGCAAATATATATATATATATATATATATTTGTGTGTGTGTTTATTATCATCAAACAAAAATCCTAAATTGTTGTACTCTACACTGTTTAAGTCCATTTAAGTTCATACATATGTCACTTGCTTTCAAAGGAAAAATCAAAACCAAAGTTTCAACATATGCCACTTAAATCAATCAACTTAAACATAATCAAACACAAACATATATTCCCAATATTATCCATTCAAATGATAAGCTAACATACCTTTAACAAAACAACCAAGCAAATATAAGAAACTGAAGTCCAATCCCACCTTGCAACTACTTCCTTTCTTCCTTTGCTTCACTTGTTTTTAGGCACTACAAAGCACCCTTTTGTTTAGAGCCTTCTTGGATAGGGGGCGTGTGGCTTCACTTTTTTAAGATATAACTGGCTAGGAGTTGTTGTAATGCTGCCCCAAGGCTCCACTCCAAATTTGAGTTGATTTGGAGGTTTGAAAATATATTCTTTAGAACGTAGGAGAAGAAGAAGCCATGAAAGTATGATACTTTTGCTTTATGAATTGGTGATTTATTAATAATTGTATGCCCCTCTTTATATAGGCTTCAAATGGTTCTTTTTAAGCTTGCTCTCACCCCCCAACCATGCCATGGAAGGGTCACCACTCCCTATGCCCATCACTTCTTCTTTATATCATTTCCATTAGAAAAATACTCTTATACCCTTAACTTTATAAAATATCTCTTATCCAAATGGAAGGTTATAGAAAGTTCTATTTGCTTTATGAAGATAAGTCTTAATTAGTTGCTAATGTGTTCATTTGATCATTAGATAAGTGAAAAAGAGTTCGAAAAACTTATATCGATCGAAAAGTTGTTTAACGATAAACCGATTTTCGATCACATTATCGATTTTTCTTAGAATAATATATTTTTGTACAAAAATTTTCAGAACAAGTTCTTATCATTATTAATTAATTAAGTGATGTTTAACAAGGTTATAAAATCTCTTTTATAACACTTAGTTATATTTCAAAACGTTTCGATATTTGAAGGCGAAGTGTTCAAATTTCTTTTCTGGGCCAATACATAATAAGAATAAGTATGTAAGTTGTACGTAGATATTTATTCGCACGGTTCTTGATCTAAGATTCATGCATGTGACTTTGAGGTGATTCACACCTGTTCGAATTAGGATTTATCACTCGATTTTTGATGACGGATACTTAGTGAGGGTTTTTGATATAGCATCGAGGTTTTCTTTCATAGTATATGGCTATGCAAGGAGAACGAAGGTTCCTAATCAAGGAGCCTGATCGAAGTCTGCACTAGGGAAGTCGGGTGAGCGATACTTGTTTGAAAGAAATGCTTATGTATTCAAGTGAGGGATCAAATGATTCAAATTAGTGCTTACGGATGATCTATATACAACATACGAGCTTAAGTATATTTGCCTTTAATATTTTATGGTTTAGGTGGAGTTGGGTAAATGACTCTTCAATTTTTCATGAGATAGTATGAATAATCGATTGAGCAATAACCTATGGCTGTTGAGCATAAAGTAGGTTTAGTAGATTGTTTATCATCCTTGTGTGATGAGAAAGGTTGTAAACTAGGACAAACTCTAAGTTTGTTTATTAGTCATTTAACATTTTGAGAAATGTTAAGTATTAAGATTGCTTGTTTCTTGGTTGTTTGTTTTAATGAAGTTTCGAGGACTAAATTCTTTTAAAAGGAGAAGAATCCAACAATCCAAAATTTTACAGCTTTTGATTTGGGAATATTTAATTAATTTTAAATATTTAATTATTAGTTTTTAATGGTCGAATAACCCTCTTTAAAATAATAAATAATAATAGTAAACTTGTTTTGGAAGTTTGTTTATAAAAATAAATAGTTTGATGAAAAATGGAAAATAAGACCGAAAATCGTTTTCTGGATTTTCGACTTTTCGTCGTCCAAAGATTATCGGAATGTGTTATGCACACTAGTGTATATATATAGAAATAATAAATACTTCTATTAATGGTATAGTTTAGTTAAAACAAGTTTAAAAATATACTTAAATTAATAAAGTGAAATATAGTTTAGTTAAAACAAGTTTAAAAATATACTTAAGTTAATAAAGTGAAAGTGGAGTTTTCTTCTCTAAGTTGAAATTAACAAAACACAAAATTAAAGACAAAAGCAAATAACTTTGTGTGCATGGAAATGATATGCATATGGGTTGGCTTGTGTTTGCTTTGGAAAGAAGGAAGGGTATTAGTTTAGGAAAAAGGAAGGTTGTAACTTAAACTAAGGAAGGGTAATTGTGTAATTTGGCTTAGGGTTAGTTTGGTAATTTGCTATTTTTGTTCTATGTAAAAAGAACATACCCTTTCCATCTCTCACTTTGTTTCGTTTTCCATTTCTTACTCTTTTCCTTTCCACTTTCTCTCTACTTTCTTATCCTTATTCCTAAAGAAAGCATTCCAAAATTACTTGGTTTTCTTCTTTAAATCCTTAAATAAAACTAAATAATATATCTTATATTCTCTACCACCTTAAAATCCAAAACTTAAGCACCTTAACCCAAAATAAGCTTGGGATGTAAGCTAAGGAGGAAGGAGGGACTTACGTGAGCTTTAGGGGGTGGAGGTGTTTTCGAGTGATCGTGTCGCGTTTTGGTAATTTAAAAGTGAGATATCTAACTTTGACTTAGTTTAAAAATCGACAAAATGTGGTAATAATTTGGTAGTTTCTTGTTTATATTTTATGTAACATTTATATTGCTTGTTTGGTTTTGATTCCTGCTTAAAGTTGATGACATAAATAATCCATTGTTTTGTAGGGGATAAAAGCAAAGAGAATGGAAGTCGAAGTGGTTTTATAGCAAATAGCTACAGAAGCACTTCGAAGAATAAAATGTTGTAGAGAAATCCTTAAAGATTTTTTGCTTTATTTATTTTTGTTTACATATATTATTGTTATGTAAATACTTGTGGTTGCAAAAAGTGGATGTTACTTAGTTATAGTTAACTTACTTATTGTTGGTTTTATTGCGACGTTGAAATCCCGTGCTCGTTTTTAGCGATTTACTATTTATTTTTTTGAAAGGGTTTCCAAACTCAACTTTTTCAAACTTTTAGCAAAGGTATAAAATTGGTTTAAATATAGAAATATATGTGGTTTAAAAGTTATTTGATTTATAAAAACAAGTTTTAAAATTTATGGTCCATATAGCGATAGTCACTATGGACGTAGATTAAAATATTCAATTTTTGTAAAGTAAAAAGAGTTATCTATCTTTGATATGTTGGAAAGTATTTTCAAATGTGTTTTTAAGTATAAAAATAAGTTTGAAGTTTTAAATATATTTTTAAGAATTTATTTAGTTATTTAAACAAGATGTTTAAATTTTATTTCTTTATTTCAAAAGTCAAGTTTTGTTAAAATTTACCGTCTTTAAAAGGATGTTTGCATACAAGTTTCAAACTTGTTTTTAAAATGTTTTAAAATTGTTTTAAAAGAGAAAGGAATCATGGATTACAACAGTATTGTTGTAATAAATGTTTTCGAGAAAGAGAAGAGATTATAGACTATAAAACTTTTGTTACAGTAAACGATTTCAGAAAATTTGAAAGGGGATTAATTTATAACACTTTGTTATTAATAAATAAGTTGTTCGCTTTTATAAAATCAAGTTGTTTTAAAGTGGTTTGGAATTCATAGATTTAAAAAGGTATATACTTTATAAAGGAAGAGGTTGCCTTTTTAAATCATACTTTTGGTTTAAATAAATGATTTTGGAAAACGTTTCTAATAACCGGTGTGAAATCAAAGGCTAGTAATAAATTGTGTAGATTGTTTTAAAAAGGATTTTTTTTAAACTAGGGATTTCTTTGTCAGCACCATTATGTAACACCAAACAAATATGATAAAGTAGCGCTAAAATGTTGATACGTTTATGGAAAGTAAGTCATCTTATATTTAGCACTAAAAGCCGATGAGTAGACTTTCTTTTATTTGTGAGATCTAGAATTAAAGTGCTTTAAATAAGGCAAGGCCGGGATGCAACTAGTACCCTGACTTACTTGACTTCAATTCTAGGCAAGGGATAGAGAAATCGAGATGTCAAAAACGCAATAAGTTTAAGAGGGTTAATTTCAATAAATGGGTCATGATTAATTAAGTATGTGCTAGATAGTTCATTATATACTTGATACCAAATTCCGAGGTATTGAAACCCGTCTCTATCTTGAGAAGTAAGAATGTATGTCAAGGCAAGGATAGTTTTCTAACTTGTCTAACTTCATTTTTAATCAACAGATAGTATTATTTGAAATCGAAAAGTGGGGATAAGTATATGATGACCGATTCCACATATGCAAGCTAAATTTACACCAAATAGTGGTTTATCCTATAACGACCCGTAATTTCATCACTTTAAACAGAATATTTTTAAATTATTAATTAATGTATTTTATAACTCTAATAAACCTCTTTTAAATAATAAAGAATGATGGTGGAGTTGTTTTAAATTTTGGTTTACAAAAATAATTAGTTTGGAGAAAAATTAAAAATGTGATCGAAAATCGTTTTTGGGATTTTCGACTTTTCATTTCTAAAATTTGTCGGAAAAAGTTTTGTACACTAGAAAACAGACACACATATAAATAACTATGCTTTAATAAGAAATGGTTAGAGTTAAATATGGTAAAATAATTTACTTAAAGTAAAAAGGTAAACTTGACTTTTCTTTTATATAAATTCTTTTTAAAGGTAATATCACATCATAAAAGTGATGAATTGATGGAATGAGGGGGAAGGGATGGATGGCGGGTAAAACAAGGTAGGAGATGATGAGGTGGCAAAAAAATATGGAGGATAAAGGGTTAAGGGCAAAAAAGTAATTTACTATATGACATTTTATATAAAAACAATTTTTTTCCTTCTCATTTTACTTCATTCGTTCATTTTCAAAACTTTACCTCTTCTATTCTAAGATCCCATTTTATTTTCCATGGCTTCTTCAAAGAATTTCTAAGGTAAAAATCCTTTCTTTTCCACTATAAAACCTTAAAAAATAGCCAAAATACTTCCTCTCTTCTCTACTTCTCTTAGCTTCCAAAAACAAGACCCAAAAAGCATTTTTTCAATCAAGGCGCACCTTCCTCCACATAGGCCGAGCTCTCCTTCCCATAGGCCGAGCCCACTTCCAACATTTAAGCTTCTAAAAATCAAGTTTTTACAAAGAAATGCTAAGTTTGGGTGTCGGTACAAGAGTTGTAGTAATTTTGGTTTGAATTCAGTTGATTTTGTTGAGTAAATCTCACTTTTAAAACTAATGTTTTAAACTTTATTATTGGTATTAATATTAGTTGTTAGTTATTTAGTTTGGTGAGCAATATTGCTTATGTTTATATATATATGTGTTTATATGTAATGATTTGTTGTTGACTTGAAAATATAGTCGAAGTGTTTAAGTGATTATGTGCAAGTGATGGTCTTTACTTCTTTATGGATGTTGTTTACATTTGATTATATGTTTGCGCTTATGTGTATGGATGGTTGTATGTCAATGGAAAGTTAATATTTGGATTTGTTTGTGTTCAAAATCCAGATCCCGTGTGTTTCAAAACTAGTTTACTAACTTATTTTATAAATGGTTATAAAAAAATTTCTGAAACTTTACTTTGGTTTTCAAAACCTTTGTGTAAAGTTATTTAAGTAATTTAATATAAAAGGAAAAGGTTTAACTGCTATTTTGATATATGTAAAGCAAGTTAGAAGTTATGGTCCATATAGCGATAGTTGCTATAGATGTAATTCGTAAATCGATCACTTTTGTGTAAACTAAAATGAATTTTTACTTTAAATATTTTTGAAAAGTATTTTAAAATATATTATAATATTAGAAAGGAATTTAAAATTATTAAAAATATTTTCAATAATTAATTATTAATTAATTAAGTAAAATTTTTAATTAATTAATTAAGTAAGGTAACTATTATTTAATTAATCAATTAAGTAAGGTTTAATTAATTAATTAAGTAAGGTTTAGTTAATTAATAGATTAAGGTTTAATTAATTTATTAAGTAAAGGTTTCGTTATTATTTAATTATTAATTAAATAAAGGCTTAATTATTATTTAATTAATTAAGTAAAGGTTTAAATTATTATTTAATTATCATTTAAAATAAAGGTTAAAATTATTATTAATTAATTAAATAAATATTTTTATTTTTAGATCACTTTATTTTCAAAGGTCGGTTTGTTTAAAAGCAACTTTTTTTTACAAAGGATGTTTTTAAGTACATGGGATTTCTTGTCTATGCCATTAAGTAGCCAAGCAAATATGATAAATTGTGCTAAAATGTTGATACATTTTATTGAAAGCAAGTCATCTTGTATTTAGCACTAAAAGCCGATGAGTAGCTTTCCTCTATACGTGGGATCTAGAACTTGATTTTCTAGGCAAGGGATAGCGAAGTCGAAATATCGAAAACGTGATAAGTATAAGAGGGTTAATTTCGATAAATGGATCATGATAAAGTAAGTTTATGGAAGGCACTTCATTACATACTTAACACTAAATTCCAAGGTATGGAAACTCGTCTCTATCCCGTGAAGTAAGAATGTACGTTGAGAAAAGGATAGTTTTCTAATTTGTCCAACTTCATTGTTATTCAAGGGATGGTACTGTTTGAAATCAGAAAGTGGGGATAAGTATAGAATGTTTTATTTTTCATATGCAAATCTGTACATACCCCCAAATAGGGGATTTGTCCACTATCGATGACCTAGCCTGTTTTAAAATTATCGAATATTGGTTCGAAGAGACCAGGACCGGTAACATAAGTTGTCCGAAAACCATTTCGAACCAACATATGCATTCGAATTGGAAACATCTGAAAGGTGATGGAATCGAAGACGAAGACCTTTGAAGTGCAAGGACTATTTGCTACTAGTCTTGAGAGTGATTCCAAAATGGATGTAGTAGCAGCAGTGCCTTCGCTTTGTTCATATCATGAATAACTTGTATGGATGAATGCTAGCATTGCATTGTCACCTGGAGGGAAATAGTAGCATTCTAAGTGGGATTGATATATGAAAAGGTAAACGTAGCCATAAGTCTCACAATCGAGAATGACTAAAACATGGGAGATGCAGCAGGGCTATGTGGGTCACTCTTATTAGGGTATGGTCATCCCTGATCTAGATCAATATTATTATTTTTGGATATATGCTTCGGGGCCCAGTACGGCTGTTGATCACAACCGAGGGATGACCATATTCGGTACTATCCATAGGGATATGCAGTTCCTGTGTTGGTAGTGAAGGAACTGGACCAGCCCGTAGCGGAAGAAACGAGTGAATTTCAATTTTTTTTTTACCATTTTGGATCTTTAATGGACCTACGAAGTCTAAATTTCATTCAGAACTTTACTAAATTTGGTTTAAATAAAATTTTATATTCTATTTAAATTAGTTAAAGGGAAGTTTAAATAAATTTAATTTAAAATGTATAATGTATCAAATACACCTAACATTTATTTATAAGTGTTAATGTATAGGGAATGGAACCTTTCATTTCTTTCCCAAAAACAAGAATTAATTGAGAGCATTAATTGTATTAAATAGGGAGAGAAACCTTTTATTTTGTCTCATTAATTTCAATTGATTGATTCATTAAATGTCATTATTAATAATTTATTCATGACAATATTTATTACTATGTCCACATGTATTCTAACCGTACAATTTGTAGTTTGAGATTTATTTAATTTTATTTCAGTTATTTATACAAGTCTACATATACATATATATATGTATGTATCGTATACATATACACATATATACACATATATGTGTGTGTGCATGTGTAACAACATAATCCGTGAAGGGTATAATGTGCTCATATATAGATGTTGGGATTTACATTGCAACGGGTACATTAGCTCATGTGTGTAGTGTAGTTTGTCCAAATATGTGCTTGTATAATACGTCAAAACAAAATACTAATATATATGTGTTTATACATATATATATATATATAATTTATTGAATAAAACAGTTTCTACCATAACAAATTAATGTAAAATAATTATATGATAATAATACAAGTTTTTAAAATTTTAGAAAAATTGAAACATATTTTGGGCTTAAGATTAATTTATGGAATTTTTTTACAATTAAAATAATATTTATTATTAAATAATTGATAATACCCGTAATCAAATTAATTCTTAAAAATAGGAAATCAAGTTGAAAAATTCTAAAAAAAAATTTGAAGGTATTTGAGACATATTTTGGGCTTAGAAAAAATCTCAACTGATATTATATTTTTAATTAAATATTTAATTTCATTTCAAAAATAAATAATTCAAAAAATTAATATATTAAGTTATAAAAATCTAAAACTTTTTTTATAGGTTAAACATACATATATAAGTCTTAAAAAAATTATAGAATTTACTCAATTGAAATTTTAATTTTAAATAAATAATTGATCGTATGACGAAAGTAAATTAATTTCTACAAATAGTAAATTAAGTTTAAATAATCTAAAAATTTTATTGTAATTTTAATACATGGTGTAGAAAATATAAAAAATATAAAATCGAAATTTTGAACCAGTAATTATTTTTTTATAATAAACAATTCAAAAAATCATTTGATAATAATAAAATATGTATATACATATTTAATAAAATATTTTTATATTTTATGATTAATAGTAGATACGAATCATCATATGAAAACTCTAAGATTAAATATATGTTATATATAAACACATATGCAATTAGACATATTCATAATTTGCACATCTGTACACATTTAATCTAGTTATATATATATATATATTAAAACCTTTTTTTAATCAGAAAATATTATAACAAGCAAATAACTAATCTAATTGTAATAAACACATGTGCCAACAAACATCTCTCCTAAATAAACAGATTTGAATACAAATGGAAGATTTGGATGTAAATCAACTTTAATATGATAAACTTAAAATCAAAACAATGATAATAAATAAAAGTTCACCTCCTAATAAAGCCTCGTTGAACAATGATTTCTCTTCTAAGAACAATTCACAATCCGTCAGGTTGCTAATCCGGGATTGGAGACCTTCTACTACAAATTAGTATTTTAATTTTGAACTTGATTTGAGAATTTTAAGGATGATTTTAGAGGAAAGCTGCTGCCATTCAAATGAGGAAGAGGAAGAAAAAAGTTGCGGCTCAAAAATGAATTAGCTTGTAATTAGGGTTTTGAGATTGACTTTTATATGGATAGGACAAGAGAGCAAACAATGATCTCAACCACACATCTCAAAACCTAATCACACATGTTGTAGCCACCTCCTATTTTTCTCTAAACCAACGCCTATCCTCTCCAAATCTCATGGGTTATGAATCCATTTAACCCAAATTAAATATGTACAATCATATTTAACATATTCTGTTATCGATATGTCATATCGATCAATATATTCATAACCTTTATAAATCTATGCAACAATTTTATTTCTCAAATTACATTCAAAATTCATAATTAATATTTCATAAATATTAATTTATTTAATTAATTTATAACAATTATAAAGTAATGAAATTGTTTGGTCTAAAGAGAATTCATCGTTGTGGTTATGTGACTCTTGGGTGTAAATTCGATCAGCGATTAACGTCGAACTATTCAAACGTTAACATTCACACTTCACTTAGTAGGTGTTTTGGTATTATGGCCAATTTATCGCTTACTCTTTTTTGAAAAAAAAATCATTTTAATTTAATAAGCGTTACCCAGTAATGGCACTTATTTACACTAATTCTCTTTGTCAAAACTATATCACTTTGGACTTGCTGAATTTGGTAATGGTCAAAATTCCAACATCATCCACATCCAACTCTATAATCCTAACACAAAAGTATTTAGTTCAATAATAATTATTATTATCAATTGAATTACTCTGGCTAGTGATTTTGACTTTAGGTACACTTGAGTTGACCGTGATACTAATCCCATATAACCGAGGAGACGAATCCTCTCTTGAATAGTGCTTCACTTCCAATACTTCCAGTTGACCCAACTATAGTCATTCGATGGACACTATGCCATGATTCGACTATAATCAAAGCGGAGCTTTCATATTGAAGATTCACACTATTCTCAAGTCGAAAGAACCATGTAAATTAGTCACATCAATATTTTATGTTTGACCTTTGTTATATTAAGCAACATAAAACTACCGAGTGAGTCGTTCCATAGTTATCCAATAAATATTAGTACGTAACCCCTAAGTGCCCCCAGAAGTCATGAGTAATACACTATCCAACATCCGGAGAGTGTTACGTACTCTAGTCTTGGCGGATATATCGATATCCAGTTTCGATGCATCTTTACTAGGAACATTTAAAATGATATATTTGTTTTATTGTGATAAATTACTCATGGTTAAACACTTTGTAACTACTATCACAAAACATACCATTTATGGATTTTCTATTAAATATACTTTTAATTAAATTAATTAATTAATATAACCACATTATATCAAGTATATAGTAGAAAGAAAACACCTTTATTTCGAACAAAATTCGTCAACGAGTTAGATATATGTAACAAATTACATAATTGCCCCTTAGGGCATACCCCTAAATCTATTAATCTTGCACTTTCACTTAGGGTCAATTATGGAATCTTATTCCAACATCTCTATTTAGTTTTATCAAAACCAATTGGGTCAATCCCTTTATGAACGGGTATGTTATTTTGTTTTAATTATCCACTATGTCAATCAACTCTCTCTGCGGTGATAAACTGTTTTATCATGTGGAACAATTCAGAGTATGTCTCTCGACATCTAGTAAGCTCTAAGTTCCGTTACAAACTATATCACGACATTGTTATCATTTAATAATTTTATGAGATTCTCAATATTTGAAATTGGCTTATATACATTGTTTTTATTATGGCGCTATTCAAGACGATGTACTTAGCCTTTTTATTGAACCAGCCACGATCTTTCATTTGGAACATTTTTAACTTAAAGATTCTTCACTTGAATTTACTATTGACATATTATACTCAATATCGCTTATGATGTTTGAGTCCAAACACTCCTTCATAAGGAGCTTTTGTTTTGTAACCAATTCCCTAGTATTTCATAAATACATGAGAACACTTCAAACAACCATGTAGTGATATCAATTTGGATTTGATATTTGCTTCATGTATCAAATACATAAACAAATCACGATATCGTAACCAACATAACATGCATGATAATTCTTATTGCCAATGCATAAAGAACGCACATGTTCTGTATTAAACAATTTAATAAGGTGTATTTACATATCAATTAGGGACATTCCCAATATCTTTTATACTCACTATAAAAGACATCATTTACAATCCAAAGTTGACTATTAAAACAACTATGGTTGATTTCAACACAAGTACACGGTTAAAATCAACAATGTATTGTTTACTTACAGTTTAGAAATATCAATGTACATTTTAACATTCTTTCTTATGAAAACACGCTTCCTGTGCACTTTGATTGAAAATCAAACGATATGATTTCTATCAATATACTTACTCAATCTTGATGCTTATAACATGATACTTTCGTGGTATTTCTCGGATCATATCCAAAGGCTCACAAACTCAATATCGCTGCCACTGACTTCAAGACATTTTAGGTTAATATGTGTAAACAGCTTACTCGAAATCGTTATTTAGAATTTCTTGTTTCAGTACATATGTACCAAAACGCTAAGTCTTATCAAGAGATAATTTTGTAAGTAAATCCGAATTAGCTTGAACACATTGAATACCGAATCTATTATGCTAATTTCAACAATTGAAACTTGCGATAGTATTCTTATCAACATTGCTCTTAATTCCAACTGCATTAGTCTTTCTCATAAAGGCACAATCTCGGTCGATGGATCACATCCCTTCGGTTATGACCACCAAAATCATATTTTGATAGCGTACTTGGAATACTTTCAGATTTGCGCATCATACTATATAGAGTCAACACTCTTAATGGTTTGGTTAAACAACCGAGGATTATATAATTTCGACATCAATAAGAAACTCATAGTTTCTCTTCGATGTACGAGAATACTTATTAGACATTCTAATGTTATGTGTTCATTTAGATTAGTTAATTTCATTTCATCTCATATAATTAGTTCTATCTATGGATCGTATCCAATTCCATTTAACTACCAATAATTCTTCAAAGAAATTCCTTCACAATGAAATTGGTATATCTTGAAACAATAATTGTTTCTTAATGTAAATAGAATAGGGATTCATAAATGCTTTATGAATTTCTTTATTTATAAAATTGATTTGTTTTAGTTTACAAAATTATGTTCAAAACATAAAAATGGCATTCAATGATAGTCCTTTCCAAAATCCTTTTCGGGGAGATTCATACAAGATCTCTCTTAAACAATTATTATGTGCAATCTTTCGACTCGCATAACCTGCCAACTCCTTGGCCCAGGATATGTTAGAGTTTCTAATGAACCCTTATCCTGTAAGATTTTGTAAGCTATTATTCAAATGACATAATATTAATCGTGTGTACTAATCTTAAGCACATTACTTTATATAAAGAAACTAACTCAGCTCACTCACGATTAATCATACATTGTCCAACAAAGTTCGATTACTCCATATCGATGCATCATTATGTATCACATGAAGAAGTTATTTTGAGATTGAATCTTTATTCATTTTAGGTATGTTTTGAACCTGTTCCAATATACTCACTCATTCGATCAAATCGAATCATTTCTATTGGATGTTTTTTTTACTTCTGTTTTATATTCAATGAGTTTACCATAGACATACCACATGTGTATCAAATACACATGTCCATGTCGATGATGACTCATCAGTGAATATGACGAAGTATGTGGAACCGTTTTGGTATTATAGAATTACAATTGCATACATCTATATGTATCAATCCAAAGAGTTCATCAACTCTTATGATGCTCCCACTAAATGGGTGCATAGTCCTTTATTGTTTGAGATATAATTAACAAGTATCAAATGATTCAAAATCATATAATAAAATTATTTTCCCAAAACTACGGCTTAGTTTATAATTCTAGAGTAACTGTAAATAATATTATATACTTTTGTATTTTCCAATGCGTCACTTTTGTTATGAAAACAAAAACCACATTATAGTTTTATTTCATAACGAATATTCATAATATTCGTAGAAATATATCTATGTTTATTTTTCAGTCGATAACCAAAAGTAGTCATTATTTCATAAGTAATATTCGGTACGTTTTACGAGAGAAAAAAATTCGTTATTTGATGCAATCAATAAGTGCTATATGACATGCTCCCACTATTTCCCCCATTACTATAATAGCGTACTAAATTCGAAAGTCCATCATTCACTTAACATAGGTTTGTTTATTTCATATATTGCAACTATTTTACCATGGAGAGTTCTTTGATGAAATATCTTGAACTCAAAGAAATAAATCTCATAGAAAACAATTTTCTATATGAAAATACATTTCAAAATGGAAATCACATTCCTCATTCCAATGTTTTGTATCAATCAGTATTATAATTCTCATTTCCGTTGTTTCTTTATGAAGAAGAAATGACTATTCATTCTCTTCATCCCAACTATACCTTAAATCATATTTACTCTTATACATTCCTTTTCCTTTCTAAATGGTAAAAACATTCAAAAGAAAACCCTTGCTACAATATCCTAATGAACTCTTTACGAAAGCGCATTTGATTATCCTTAACATTTGAGGACATGAATTACGTTGCTCTTTTCATAAACTAATTAAACTGACATTTCAGCAATAAAGTTCTTATATCTTTGGTCTTGTGCTACAGTTAATAGAATATGATCTTTTGTGTAATCAATCAAATTAAATACTCGATCTCATAGTATAGTTTATTGGCTTATTTCGAATGAACTATATTCATTAAAGTATTGTACATTACGAACTGTGACCATTCACCAAATAACATTTATATGTGATAGTATATAGATCAAATATCCATCCATAGTCTTGTATTGCTTTTAGAGTTCAAAACTCATAAAATGCAATACATGGTCTGAACCAAATAAACATGTAAGTGATCATTTTATGAATGTATTAAGTAGTTGTAGAAATTAGGCACTTGCATGGGTATAGAAAACATTAACATGTAATAGGCATTTAATAGTGGGCATTATATTTTCATTTGTCAACTTTCAATTTAGTTCATTTGTATATGTTAATTGATAAATGTTTTACCAATCATTTAAATGCATAAATTTATCATTGTAGATAATTATAATATTATTTATCATATGTTCTTACAATTTTAGAAAGGTTAAATGTTACCATTTCATTTTTCTAATAAGGCTCCCAGTAGTATTTTATGTTTCATTGAACCCTAAGCGAAACATAGAAGTCTTTCAGCGTCACTAGTGGGTGTTAGGACTCGTATGCCTTGGGACTCTAACCTTGTGGAAAGCTCAATAAATCATAGGCCCGCATACGATGGATAACTCTTTATCGGTTGTATCACATATAATTCCTAACCTTTGGTACCTTGTCGTAATCCCGCTTTTACCTTGAAGAAAGCTCAACAAGTAAAGTCGGACTATTCACTCAGACCTATCATTTTGCAACGGCCTACGTATAATGCACGAACCTTGAGGAAAGCTCAACAAATACGTGCAGTTATCTTACCTCATCTATTCAACATATTAATAGTACTACACAAAAAATCCCTAACTTAAGGAAAGCCCAACAACTAAGGAGTATGCAAGTAATCTATTAATATATAAATTGTTTGCACAAAAAATGGACAAACACCTCAAAGTTGTATGATTTAGTAGATCTTATGTTGTTCTTAGCGATTTGAGTGATTTATGCAAATATATGAAAAGCAGGGGCTAAACTGTAAAAAGACACGCAAATTTATAGTGGTTCAGCCAGAATGTGCCTACGTCCACTTTATATGTTATTTCTCTTCTCTTCTTTTGATTACAAGTACAAAGCTTTGATACAAGTAAAAGAAAGTTGTTTGTTTGAAAGTTCCTTCCGTGCTTGAGCTCTCAAACTTGTCCCCATTGTCGTACCCCTACCCCTCTATTTATAGAGTGAGGCTGGGGGTAGGGGTCTAGGATGTGTACAGTTGCTGATGGGCCTGGGCTGACATGATCTAGCCTGGTACGTCTTGGTTCGGCATCGCTTGGTTCGGAGATGGTTGGAGTGTAGAGTGGACCGGTTGTAGGTGATCCGGTGCTATGTGGTAGAACCTTGGTCCGGTTTGGGGTATGGTCCGGTAGGAGCTTGAGTAGTGAGTTGTTGGTCCGGTGGGAGTATGGATCGGTAGGCTTGGTCCGGTAAGGATTGGTTCGGCATTGAGACGAATGGACCGGTAGGCTTGGTTCGGCTTTGAGGTGTTGGACCGGTGAGGCTTGGTTCGGTCGCGAGTGGGATATGCGTTGGTGGGAGTTCAATGAGGCAGGACCTGGTCCGGTGGTGTTGATCCGGCTGAAACATACCCAACACTTGCCCCCCAAAGTAGGGCATGTGCATGCATATGGCGTGCTTTGTTTTTGGTTGTCTATCCTAGACAATCCCATCCGGTCTCAGAAACGAACCGGTGGTCCGGCTATCTTTCCTTTCCTCTATAAGTAGGGGCTCCGTACCCTTGTTGTTTCTTTACCGATCGAAAAGTGCCGAGCCAAATTCTCAACACCGAATCATTTGTAGTGCCGAACTAGGCTAGTTTTGCCGGATCAGGTGAGGCCTTCTTTCCTCGCCGACTGACTATCAAGTTTTATACTACCGAATGAGCCTTGAATGGGCTGTGGTTTTTGGAGATGAGAATGCCGAATGGATTTTTGAAAGTGCCGAATGGGCAAGTACCGGATGGAACCGATGACTTTAAATGACGAATGGACATGAGAAACTACCGAATGACCTTGAGAATTTTGCACTTACTTTACCGAATGACAATGGGAGTTTGAGCATTTTGATTTTATGAGTGAAATTCCATATTATATACTTACTTGTTTACATCCTTTGTTCTAACAATATGCTTTTCCGGTGTTGTAGATAAATGTCTCGAAAAGCAGAAACCCGCTCGGATAAAAAGAAGTCCCAGGGCGAAGGAGAAACTTCCTCAGTGCCCCCTGTTCAGCCAGGTCCGGAACGTCATGGATCTACCCCGAGATCACTAGTGGACGGGTACGGCCCTCAGGAGCTTCTGAACTCCCCGCCCGATTGCTTTCCTAGCTCCCTCAAGGAGGAGCAGCTTGATGTCATTTCTCGATCTTTTGGAATTGATAGGGCGCACTTGCTGTTGCCAGGGAGAGAAGTTATGCCATACGATCCTCCTGAAGGGTACTTCGCCTATAGCAGATACCACTGCATGTGTGGTGCCATTCCTCCTCTTAACGCTTGGATAGCCAGCTTCCTCACATATCTAAAGGTGGCCCCCTTCCAGCTTCAACCCAACTCCTATGCTATATTGGTGAGCCTCTTCGTCATTTTCCAAAGGAAGTATGGTCGTGCTCCTTCCAACCGGGAGATCCGGTATCTATATAATCTGAGGGGCTATAAGAAGGGGTCCCCATACATTAGCTTGGAGTCAGCTGTGACCTTCAAGCCGGTCTTGGATTTGTATTCTAAATTCAGCATGTTCAAGAAGGAGTGGTTCTTTGTCAGGGACGACTCCGTTTCAATTCGGCGCTTTACTTCTGGATGTAAGTTGATGCTTTTACTTATAATTTCCATTCCGATTGCGATGCTTCTTCTCATACTTTCTCATTTTTTGCTAGCGACAGGTGGCTTTGCGATTGTGGAGAATGACCGCCTGGTTCAGACGGCGGCTGAGATAGAAGCTATTCTCGGGAAGTATAGATCATCTGCCTTCCTGATCAGAAATGCGACCCTCCTGGAGTATAACTTAATCCTTCCACAGCAGTCAGTAGTCAAGCTGAGGGAAACGGTGGAGGAGAGGGTGGCTGCTCAGACTAAGGGAGGTGTTACAGTAGAGAGTAGCAAGAGGAAACCTTTCACAAAACCTCCAGCCGTCGGAGGTAAGAAACTCAAGAAGTCGGACGGTCCCTCCCCCAGCAATTGTCCACTTACCCAGGAGGAGGAAGACATAGAGGAGGAAAGAGGTGAGGGTGGAGATGGTCGGGAAGGTGATAAAGGTGGCGATGGCATCGGGGCCTTGCTTCCTGGGCAAGCGGGCGAGATTCAGGAGTGGACGGACGATGCGTTCCACCAGGCTTTCGAGGGGCTGGACGAAGATCCGGCTTTGGTAGGGAAAACTGGGAAAGCGGACAAGGCCGGGACCGGTGCAAGTGAGTCTTCTCAGACCATTCCAGCCAAGGTGGCTCCGACGACTCAAGGTGAACTCTTGACTCCTGCATGCTTCATTAATGATAGGGACTTAGGAATATTTTATGATCCGCTCCCGTCCTGGAATGAAATCCAGGACTCATTGCAGTATCCTACTTCTCCCTAGGGTTTGTATAACAGACGTGTTTTCTTTCTTCTTTTAATCTGCCGCGTTTCTCGAAATTATATAGTGATGTAAGTTTGTGACACTTGTTCTTCATGTCAGGAGCAGGTAAGACATCCAAGGCCTCGGATCTTCGGCACAGGCTTGAGCAATACAAGCTTTCAAAAACTTCTGCTAAGCCGAAGCCTTCGACCCACCGCTCCGGGGATGTAGTCGGCTACCGTCCTCTTCTCGGGGTTATCGAAGAGGGTATTCAACGGAGAAAGAGGAGTCAACCTTCATCCGAACCTTCACTTGGTCCTCAGCTCCCGGCTCAGCCTCTTCATGATATCACGGGGGAGGATAGCGAGTTTGCACTCTCTCCACGCCTGCCCGGCAACCCTACCGTTATTCATATCGACCGTCCTGACTTGGCTCGTAATCCATTTGCGGGTCATCCTGACCTGGGTCCAAGCTCCCATGATATTACCTTTGACGAGGTCACCGGTGAGCACCTTCTTCCCCGCAACCCCATGGTACGGGTACGTGATGAAGCTAAGTCCTTAGATCTCGATTTACTCACTACTCGTATAATTACTATGGGAGACGAGGCCAAGGCTAATATTAATCGGGTGGCGGAGGAGACTAAGAAGCTGATGGGGCATCATGCCCGGCTGGTTAAGGCCGGAGAGGAGATTGGGAGTGCCAACATCCGACTGCGATTGGTGGTTTCAGATCAGGCCAAACAGCTTGCGGATCAGGCTATTCAGATTTCTCAGCATGAGGCTGCTTTTGGACGACTAAAGAAAACCATGGAAGAGGCCAGCTGGGCCGAACTGCGGAAAATGGAAGCTACTTGCAAAGAACGGATTGACATGGCTATTGCCACGGTGGACGAGGTTCGGAAAGCGGATCTTGAGCAGGTGGAGGAGTTGTCCGGGAAACTTGAGGCTGCAGAGCTTGCTCAAGCCAAGTTGAGGGAGGAGATGGAGGCAATGCGGGGATCCCTTCTGGTTGACTGCTCGAGATACCGATCGGAGAGAGATGCTGCCATTGAAAGGTTGTCGGCTTCCGAGGCCCGGATGAGGGAGTTTGAGGAGAATGAGGGGATAATGGATGAAATGCTTCAGGATATGTACTTCCGAACCTGGAAGCAGGGCAACCTATCCTGGATAGATGATTATCCTAGGGTCATGGCTAAGATCTATCTTCGGGCTCTGGAGGAGGCCAAGGCCGATGTGGATAAAGATGGTAGCGTGGCCTTTAGCATGGATGTGGTCACTGCCCAGTTTGCCAAGGAGGAGAAGATGGCGGTGAAGGAGGGTATGCGGTTGCTTGCTGCTGAGGAGGCAGGTGTGCAAGTTGAGGATGATGACCAGGATGGCCAAGAAGCAGGTGCTGGTAAGTCTTCCTTTCTTAGTCTCTCCATTAACCTGGTTGCTTATCACTAATGAATCCTTTCTTTGACTGGACAGGTGGTCAACAGGACAAGGATAAAACTTCAATGCAACCGGCCCCTTGATTAGACCTGGAAAAAACTCTTTTTTGTGGACTTGACAGGGTTGTATATGTTAGTCTTAAAACAGTAAAGTAGTTTTTAGGTTGCATTATTTTGCTACTTGTAATAAATAGCTCCATTCTTGATGTGTAATTCTTTAACTTAAGCTGATTTTGTCATTTTTCTGAATGTTTGTTGCTATTTTGACATGTCGCATGAGAAATATAGCTATGTATATTCTTGTAATTGAGTTGTGTTTGATGTCAGGTTCTGGTTCTAAAACATAATTTCATGACTTGCAATATTAGCGCGTGGTATGAACAAATTATAGTCATGTATTTGTACACAAAAGAAGAAAATACCGCCTTTCATGTTTTAATCGTAGATGGTAGTCTTGAATATCGAGCATGGAATGCAGTCGAATGCCCTGCCATCCAATTGTGAGTCCCTACACCATTGGCGAGTATCTCTTACTCTGTATCCTGTACTTTAGGGATTGTTATAGAGGATAGGGAAAAAGCTTTTTAAGTAAAATTGAAATATGTGAAAAGGTAAAACTTCCAATCACGGAAGGCCTTCGATGTGCTTAAGTTCGTGGCAAACGGGTTTTGTAGTCACTTTCCCTAGCTGTGGGTCTTGGAGACATTTGTCACCCATCTTACGCCTCCGCGGGGAGTTAATTCTTTTTTACCAAAGCCGTACTTAAGACACATCGCAGCCGAGATCGCGCACAGTAACTACCCGGGCCATTATGGCCCGTAATCGTGGGTATTATTCGATTTACTGTGGCCGGCTAGCGTGGGTGCCGATCGTCAACTGTGAACTGCCCCTGGCTGGCCACACCTTATGTTGGGGCTTATAGTCGGTTCACAGTTGCCGGCGAGCCTAACGCCGTAATGAGCTGCCTCGGCTATAGTCGGCCTTCTCGGTGGCTTATAATCGGCTCATTACAGTTGGCTTTGAGGGCCGTCGCGAGCAATGAGTTAACCCGCAGCAGAGGGATGCCGGAGCAAAAGTGTCTCATTGGCAAGGGCATAGATTCGCATAGTACCTGCTAGGTCTTGTCCAGGTGAAGTTGCATTGTGGAGTGCTTTGAATAGAAATGCTATATGCTCAGGATTTTGTTCAACAGAAAAGGATAAAGTTAACAAGCAGCCAAGATACAAAGGAACAAGTTAAAAAAAGAGACAAGGTTTTTTAAAGTGGTTCGGCACGAAAATGTCTACGTCCACTGATTCTCTTTGTTAATTCACTTCATATGGGCAATACAAGTTAAGAAAAGTATCGACGGAGGTGTTGGATGTTCCATGCCCTCTGGAACACCTCTCCGTCCACTGTTGACAAAATATAGGCTTCGTTGTGGAGATCTTTATGAATTACATATGGTCCATCCCAGATTGGGTCTAGTGCTCCGGGACGAGGGAAGATACGCTTGAGGACAAGATCCCCTTCTTGTAAGGTACGATGCTTGACTTTGGAGTTGTAGTGTGCCGCCACTTTTTGTTTGTGGGTTGCAGCTTTAAGGACTGCATCATTTCTTCTCTCCTCAATTAGATCCAAAGACATGTGAAGGAGTTCTTCGTTCTCTTCTGGGTTATAGTGGATTCTACGGTGGGAAGGCACAATGGTTTCAACTGGTAGCATAGCCTCCGATCCGTATGCCAAAGAGAAAGGAGTGTGCCCTGTTGATGTTCTGAAAGATGTGCGATAGGCCCATAGTGCCGTAGGGAGTTCATCCACCCAAGCGCCCTTTGACTTTTCGAGCTTCTTTTTTATTAGAGTTTTCAGAATTTTGTTGACGGCTTCGACTTGTCCGTTTGCTTAGGGGTACGCTACGGATGAGAAGCTCTTGTGAATTCCATGCCCTTGGCACCAGTTGGCGAATTCCTCGCTGTCAAACTGAAGTCCATTGTCTGATATGATTTTGAGTGGGACTCCATACCTGCACAGAACATTTTTGACTCAAGAAGTTAATAACTTTTGCTGAAGATACTTTATTCAGAGGTTCCGCTTCCACCCATTTGGTGAAATAGTCGACTGCTACTATAGCATATTTTGCCCCGCCTCGGCCCATTGGTAGCTTGCCGATTAAGTCAATTCCCCATATTGCGAAGGGCCAAGGGCTGGTCATTTGAGTAATCTCAGTCGTTGGTAGCCGCGGAATCTTAGCAAATTTTTGGCATCTGTCACACTTTTTGACGAAATCTAAGGCGTCCTTGCTTAAGGTGGGCCAGAAATATCCGTATCGGAGTATCTTTTTTGCTAATGTTTGCCCTCCGGTGTGATCTCCGAAGCTCCCCTGATGGATGTTGGATAAGATTTCCTTGGCTTCTCTCCCAGCGACACACCTTAATAACGGGTTAGAGAATCCACGCTGATAGAGGATGTCTTCTTGTATTGTGTAGCGGGATGCTTTCCTCAAGATTTTCTTGACTTCGTTACGCCCGTTGGGTAGAGTGCCACTTTGTAGGTAGTCTCGGATGGGAGTCATCCAAGTTGCTTCTTCGGTTGCAGCTATTAGATTCACTTGCTCAAAACTTGGGGCCAGTTGCTTTGAGATGGTTACTGCCCCGAAGATGGTGATGTCCCTCACACTTGCTTGCTTTGCTAATTCGTCGGCCTCTCAGTTCTCCTCCCGAGGGATGTGTTTGACTAAGTAGTGGTCCAATCGGCTGAGAAGTAACTTGGTCTTCTTTAGATATGCTATGAGTCGTTCTTCTCGAGCTTGGAATTCTCCTAGTATTTGATTAACAATAAGTTGAGAATCGCTGTGAAGACACAAAGAATTGGCTCCGATTTCTATGGCAATTTCTAGTCCAGCTATCACTGCTTCATATTCTACATCGTTGTTGGTGGCAGCGAACTCCAACCTTATAGCATAGTGCAGTTTATTTCCCCTGGGAGTGATTATTACCACACCTGCCCCCGAGCCTTGTTCGCTAGATGCACCGTCCACAAAGAGATTCCACTTGATATCTTCTGTTATTTCCAATTGCTCCTTATCCTCGTTGGTAGTGAATTCTGCAATGAAATCAGCCATGGCTTGTCCCTTGATGGCGGTGCGAGGGTGATAGGTGATATCATATTGACTCAGCTCAATGCACCATTTAAGTAGTCGCCCGGAAGTGTCGGGACGATGGAGTACCTGCCTCAATGGTTGATCGGTCAGAACTTTGATGGAATGGGATTGGAAGTAGTGACGTAGTTTTCGTGAAGTGATTAGTAAACAGTATGCTAACTTCTCAAGTTTAGGATATCTAACTTCTGCCCCAGTAAACCTTTTGCAGATGAAGTAAACTGGCCGTTGCGTGCGGTTGTCTTCCCTTACCAAGGCAGCGCTTAGGGCGTGAGATGACACAGCGAGGTATAGGTATAATTCTTCTCCTTCACTTGGAGTTGAGAGTACCAGTGGTTTCTGGAGGTGTTCGATTAAGTGAAGGAAAGCGGTCAGGCATTCGCCAGTCCGTTCGAACTTTCCCTTGTCTTTCTTTAGGGCTTCAAAAAAGGGGACGCACTTGTCCGTCGCCTTGGAGATGAATCGGCTTAGAGCGGCCACTTTTCCGTTCAAACTTTGCATTTCCTTCCGAGTGGAAGGTATCTTGATATCCCTTAGCGCTCGGACTTGTTCAGGGTTTGCTTCTATCCCTCTGGCATGAACGATGAATCCTAAGAACTTTCCTGATGACACTCCGAAGGAACATTTTAGTGGATTCAACTTCATTCCATATTGTCGAAGTACTTGAAACATCTTGCCTAGGTGGCTTACGTGATCTTTGGCTTTCCTTGACTTTACCAGCATGTCATCCACATATACTTCCATAGTTTGTCCTATTAGCCCCGCAAACATCTTGTTGACGAGGCGCTGGTAGGTGGCTCCTGCATTTTTAAGTCCGAAAGGCATTACCTTATAGCAGTATAAACCTCGATCGGTGATGAAACTAGTGTGGTCTTGGTCGGGAGCATGCATAGGAATTTGGTTATATCCTGAGTATGCATCCATAAAAGATAGGAGTTCGTGCCCGGCTGTGTTGTCTACAAGTTGGTCGATTCTGGGAAGTGGGAAGCAATCCTTTGGGCAGGCGTCGTTTAGGTTGGAAAAGTCAATGCAGGTTCGCCACTTCCCATTAGCCTTTTTTACCAGCACCGGGTTGGCGATCCATTCCGGGTAGATAGCTTCTCGTATGAAGTCATTGGCGAGTAGGTTTTTTACTTCTTCATCGAGGGCTGCTGATCGCTCTGCCCCCATTCTTCTCTTTCTTTGTTTTACAGGCGCCTTGGTAGGATCAATGTTTAATACGTGGCATGCTATGTCGGGGGAGATTCCGGTCATGTCAGCGTGTGACCAAGCGAATACATCCAAGTTGTGGCGGAGAAAATCGATGAGCTGTTCCTTCAATTCGGCTTTTAGTTGGGACCCAATTTTCAATAGTCTACTTGAGTCGTGCTTATCTATAGATATAAACTCCATAGCCTCTACAGGCTCGGCGGTGGCCTCCTCCTCTTTGTCCCTAGGGTCTAATTCATTGAAAGGGTCGCTGGTATATCGAAGAGGAGGGGCTTTCTTTAGTTGCTATGCTTCTAGGCTTTTTGTGCAGAGGGCAATCTCTACACCCTTCCCTTTATCCTTCCTGTGGTTGTTGCGAAGTTCAGTTACATAGCAGTCTCGAGCAACGTCCTGGTCTCCTTCCACTTCCCCTACTCCATTGTCTGTTGGGAATTTCATCTTTAGGCACCATGGGGCTAAGACAATTTGGAAGTCAGACAAGGATGGCCTTCCTAAGAAGGCGTTGTAGGCCGACTGGTTTTCTATTAGCACAAACGTTTGTTTCCGTACAGCAGAGCGGGGATGGCTTCCAATTTCAACAAAAAGGTCCAGTTGCCCGAGGGGCATCTTCGCATCTCCAGTGAAGCCGTGTAGTGGTTTATCGCAGGGGGATACATCCTTCATTGATAGCTTCATTTTGTCGAATGCGTGTTTGAACAGGATGTTTACCGAGCTTCCAGTGTCTACCAGGATTCGGTATACTTCGGTGGGACCAAGTCGGGCAGAGATGACCATGGGATCCATGTGAGGGTACTGCCTTCCTTCTAGGTCACGCTTACCGAACGTGATGTCATTACTTTCTTTCCGCTTCGGGTGGCGCTCTTCTATAACCGAATTGACATAGTCTTTATTGTCTCTAAGCGACTTTCCGTATCTTTCCATCTCTTTCCAGCTTCTGTCTGCGACGTGTGGCCCTCCTGAGATGGTATGGACCACTATCTTTTCTTGGCTAGAGCTGCTAGCGTTGCGGTTTCCTCTGTCGGCCCCCGGTGAGGGTAGCCTTGGGTTTTCATTGGCAGGAGCTGGGGTCATGTCCTGACCTTTTACATAACGTTCCAGTTTCTTTCTTCTGATGTGTTCCTCAAACAGATCTCGAAGATGATGGCATTCGTTGGTATCATGCCCGTGAGATTCGTGGAAGCGGCAGAATTTTCCAGACTTCTGTGCGTTATCTGATTCTTTCTTGTATGGTGGGCGTTTGTATCTAACTTCGCCTTGGGTGGCAAGGAAGATATTTTCGACGGTCTCGTTCAAAGGGGTGTAAGTGTCAAATCTTGGTCCTGGCCGATATAGGCGCTTTTCTCCCTTCTTGCCCCCAGCATTGTCTCTGGAATCATTTCTTCGAACGTCCCTTGCCACAGCAGGGGCGTTGCCATGGGTTGTCTTATTTTGCTGTCCTGACTGCCCCTCAACGGCAGCATCCTCAAGCCTCATGTATTTCCCGGCTTCATGGAAGAAATCGGGTAAAGTAGCTGGTTTTTCTTTTGTCAACCTTCTAGCAAATTTAGTGTCCGGATGCACACCACTGCAGAGGGCCATTAGGATAAGCTTCTCATCGGCATCTTGGACTGCGGCTGCTGTGGCGTTGAATCTGGTTAGGTATTGCTGCAGCTTTTCTCCAGGTTTCTGTTTGACACTGGATAAGGAATAAGCGTCCTTAGGTTGCTCCACATGAATGCGGAACTGACTGGTAAATTTTTCTTTCAACATTTCCCACGAGCTGATGGATCCTTGGGGTAGATGACAGAACCAGGAGGTAGCAAGATCTGCTAAGAAGAGCGGAAAGCATTTGCACAGTACTCCCTCTGTCGCTCCACTCATGAGCATATGCTGCGTGTACCTCTGTAAGTGTACAACGGGATCGGAGGTTCCTTTGTAGGGTTCCATTGTTGGCATCTTCCATTCTCGGGGGGTGATAGCAATTCGATATTGCGGGCGAAAAGGCTGGTTACCCTAGCACCTATCCCTCGATCTCTTTGCTCCCGTTGGACACACTCTCTGAATAAGCGTGCCATCCTTTCATCAGAACTTGGAGTAGATAGAAATGAGTTTGGTTCTGTTCTGTGGGGTTGATTCCATCCAGATGACCTGTAGGGATGGTATCGTCTATCATTCCTCATATTTTCCAGTGGCTGCCTTTGATCTTCTGGGAGCATGCTTGGGTCAGCTACAGTTGGCCCTTGCCTTGATCTCCCCCTGTTGGGTTCTGATCTAAGCACTTCCTCAGGTCCAACTTCGGGCTGGACTCTAGCTCGGCCCCGTTCACTGGCGTTTCTGTGGTTAGGCAGCATGACAGGCTCAGCTACAGTTGACCTTCGCCCGGTACCTTCCCCGTTGGGTTCGGTACCAAACGTTTCCTCAGGCCTAACTTCGGGCCGTGCTCGGTCTCGGCTCCTACCACGGCTACTTCTGTCGTTAGCTCCTTCGAAGAAGGAAGATCTTTGTTGTCTCTGAGATCCTCCAGACTGGGACTCGCCCCATGATTCAGTGTTGCGGTTGGATTCTTCAGCGTCCCTTAAGCGTGACATGAGATGGTCCACCAAGGCTTCATGCTGGGACGTGAAGCGGTTAGTTACTTCAACCACAACTCTGTCCAGATCTGCTCTAGTAATTGCTGCAGGCTGTTCTGTGGCAGGAGTAGTTGGGTTAGCCTGTTCTTCATTTGTTACTGTTGCTGGAGGAGGACGATTTACTTGATTCGTGACAGCTGGATCTGGAAGACTGCTGGATGCGATGTTTTTTCCTTTGTTAACATCTTTTCTCTGTTTGGGAGGCATGTTTTCCAAGTGGCGGACGATGTTGTTAGGAAAACTTGTTAAGCGGATGAAGCTGAAGCTTCGAGCTTCTAGTTCTCAGTGAAAGCACCAAAAATGTTTGCACAAAAAATGGACAAACACCTCAAAGTTGTATGATTTAGTAGATCTTATGTTGTTCTTAGCGATTTGAGTGATTTATGCAAATATATGAAAAGCAAGGGCTAAACTATAAAAAGACACGCAAATTTATAGTGGTTCAGCCAGAATGTGCCTACGTCCACTTTATATGTTATTTCTCTTCTCTTCTTTTGATTACAAGTACAAAGCTTTGATACAAGTAAAAGAAAGTTGTTTGTTTGAAAGTTCCTTCCGTGCTTGAGCTCTCAAACTTGTCCCCATTGTCGTACCCCTGCCCCTCTATTTATAGAGTGAGGCTGGGGGTAGGGGTCTAGGATGTGTACAGTTGCTGATGGGCCTGGGCTGACATGATCTGGCCTGGTACGTCTTGGTTCGGCATCGCTTGGTTCGGAGATGGTTGGAGTGTAGAGTGGACCGGTTGTAGGTGATCCAGTGCTATGTGGTAGAACCTTGGTCCGGTTTGGGGTATGGTCCGGTAGGAGCTTGAGTAGTGAGTTGTTGGTCCGGTGGGAGTATGGATCGGTAGGCTTGGTCCGGTAAGGATTGGTTCGGCATTGAGACGAATGGACCGGTAGGCTTGGTTCGGCTTTGAGGTGTTGGACCGGTGAGGCTTGGTTCGGTCGCGAGTGGGATATGCGTTGGTGGGAGTTCAATGAGGCAGGACCTGGTCCGGTGGTGTTGATCCGGCTGAAACATACCCAACATAAATGATAGAGGACAACTTTATATTAAAGATTCATAGTCTTTAATATGTTATATCGAGTGATATCGACTTATGGAATAATGTATTTCTTATGAAATACTCTCATGATTCAAGTGTCGGATACATCAAAAATCATGGTATACATACATTTACGTATGTATTTATTCCTTAAGTCTATTTAGGGTTTCTTTAAAGTTCCACCTTTTGTTATACATTCGTATTACATAAGCTGAATATTATATAACTTTTATAACTTAATTAACTTATATAATAGTCTTATGTATAATATTGTATTAATTTAACCAATTTAATTAATTTTTAATTAATTAATTCTTTAATTAGTTTTGTATTATAATTCAATACAACATTTATATTGGACATATCTACTGTAACCTTTATAGCGCACGCTATAACCTTTATAGTATAACACATATATATCTTATATGTATGTATTTTATTTAATTAATTAACCTTTAACTAATTTAGTTAATTAAATAATTTGGATTAAATTTTATTAATTTCAAAATTTATCTTACATACATACATGTAAACTTATGTTTTCCTAAACATTGTAAAATAACATAACATATATCAACATATATAATGTATTCATATATGTATTAATTAATTAACATATTTAATTAATTCATATTATTAATCTTATTGATAAATTTTAAATTTTGTATTTAATATATAAATATGTTCAAATATTTTTGAAAATATCGTTATCCTTTGAAACATTTTGAAAACTTATGTTGTATTATGACTTTTATAATAAACATGTTTTTATTTTAATTTTCAATTTTTTTTGAAAACTAACCTAAGGCCCAATTGAAATTGGGCCTTTTTTATTAGGGGAAACCTTTGGACTCACTTACCTTCATGCCAAGCTGGTAACCAGGTAGGATAGGGTACTTGATTACCTAATTTCAAGCCTAGACATTACCTTTCTAGACATCATACTTAATGAGCAATTTTAATTAGTTAGCCCTAACATGACTAATTTAGACCGCATAGGCTATTAGGCTCCGATACCATTGAAGGAACTGGGCCAGCCAGCAGTGGAAGAAATGGGTGAATTTCAAATTTTTTTAACCATTTTGGATCTTTAATAGGCCTATGAAGTCTAAATTTCAATTAGAAATTTTCTAAATTTGGTTTAAATAAAATCTTGTATTCTATTTAAAATAGTTAAAGGGAAGTTTAAATAAATTTAATTTCAAATGTATAGTCTATCAAATAAACCTAACATTTAATTATAAGTGTCGATGCATAGGGAATGAAACCTTTCATTTCTTTCCCTAAAACAAGAATTAATTGAGAGTGTTAATTGTATTAAATGGAGAAAGAAACCGTTCATTTTCTCTCTTTAATTTGAATTGATCGATTCATTAAATGTCATTATTAATAATTTATTCATGGCAATATTTATTACTATGTCCAAATGTATTCTAACTATACAATATGTGGTTTGATATTTCTTTAATTTAATTTATTTATACAAGTATACATATATATTTATGTATGTATCACACACACATATATATACATACATAAATATCTGTGTGTGTGTGTGCATGTGTAACATCATAATCCATAAAGGGTATAATGTGCCCGTATATAAATGTTGGGATTTACATTACAACAGACTCATTAGCTCATTTTATGTGTATTGTAATTTGTCCAAATATGTGCTTGTATAATAAGTCAAAACAAAATATTAATATATGTATGTGCGGGTGTGTGTATACAATTTATTGAATAAAACAGTTTCTGCCATAAAAAATTAATGTAAAATAATTATATTATAATAATATAAGTTTTTAAAATTTTATAAAATCTAGAAACACATTTTGAGCTTAGGGTTAATTTATGGAACTTTTTATAATTAAAATAATATTTATTATTAAATAATTGATAATAGCACGTAATCAAATTAATTCATAAAAATTGGAAATCAAGTTGAAAAATTGTAAAAAAAATTGTGAAGGTATCTGAGATATCCAGGTAAACAATAAATAGATCTAAACAATAAATACATATACCCACAAAAACCTCACATAATCTAAACAATAAACAGATCTGAATACAATTAGAGGATTTGGATGTAAATCAAATCTTATATGATAAATTTAAAATCAAAACAATGATTATAAATAAAAGTGCGCCTCCTAATGAAGCCTTTGAGTACATGTTGGACAATGATTTCTCTTCAAAGAACAATTCACAATCCATCAGGTTGCTAATGTGGGATTGGAGTCCTTCTATTACAAATTAGTATTTTTAATTTTTAATTTTTAATTTGATTTGAGAATTTTAGGATGATTTTAGAGGAAAGTTGCTGCCATAAAAATAAGGAAGATAAGAAGAAAGTGGCGGCACAAAAATGAATTAGCTTGTAATTAGGGTTTTGAGATTGACTTTTATATGGATAGGACAAGAGAGCAAACAATGATCTCAACCACGCATCTCAAAAACTAATCACACATGTTGTAGCCACCTCCTAACTTTCTCCAAACCATTTATGGGTTTTCTATTAAATTACTTTTAGTTAAATTAATTAATTAATATAACCACATTATATCAAGTATATAATAGAAAGAAAACACCTTTATTTTGAACAAGATTGGTCAATAAGTTAGATATATGTAATAAGTTACAAGCAGGGAGTCTAGGCGAGACCGTCGGTACATTTTTCTTGATGTGTACTATGGCAGGCGGTAACCCGGTAGCCTTATTATTGTACGGAATCCATTTTACAATAAGTGCCTTTGCGGACTTAGTTATATACATATTATGCTGGAATGTAATTAATGTAACCATTTTGGCTATGATTCAATATTTACTTTAAACCCTAGACATTATTATAATATCACTAGATTTTTTATGAAAATGTTTTAGCTATCAGAAGGTAAAAATCTATCCTTGTTTATGTGCAGTGTGGTCTTACAAGATACTTTTATTTTTAAAAGGGTTTTTATAAGTATAATAATTCAATTATTTGGACTTTACTCACACCGGACCCATGTCTGACCCGAAGTTTTTTTTCTTTCTTTGCCTATACTCTTAGGTACTCAAATTTATACGAATATCCAAGTAGTCTAGGTTCTTATGGATGCATTTTGGAAAAGCATTGGGCAGGAGGCTTCGCTGTATCTAGTTATCTATTTCATTTCCACTGTGTATGTATATTTTGTATTAGCATTGTGAGGGCGGGCGATTATAACTGTTCTTGGCTGAAGTTAGTACCTGTTGTGACTCTGATATTTCATTTTGGAGGTGACCATATGTACTATCGTATGTTTTTATTATATATGATTTCCTTGCATTGTGAGGTTTTGTGTTTCTTTCTTCTTGTCTTTTATTTTCTATTTACCCTAATAGCTTATCTTTTGGACAGCTTGATGATAGGAACATGAATAATGTGGATGTAGTCATCTTTAGGAGTAAGAATGGCGAATCATTACAAGTGGTATCAGAGCTTGGTTGAGCGAACACCTAGGCCTTGGTTAGGGTCAAGTCATTAGAGATAGGGCTAGAATACCCTAGAATAAGTTTAGTCTATGAGAGTGCGTACTTGTAATTTTTATTCGTATATATATTAGAGTTATTTATATTAGCTTTGATATGTTGGATTTAGTACCATTTTTCTGTAAGATTATCTCGTCTAAGTATTTTAAAGTTATCTTACTATATCCAGGTAGTAAGAATGAGTAATTGGGTAAGACGGGGTAGAGGCGCTAGTAGCACCATGGCCACCGGTAGTTGAGCTTCGAATGCTGGAAGAGTTGGAGTAGTGGAAGAGGCAGCGCTAGTGCAACCCCATGTGAACTTTGCAGCTCTATGCAAAGACTATACTAATCTAGTAGAAAGTCGTCTAAGAGCACGGAATCCATCATCGAAGTCCAAGCTTGGCTTTGTTCTTGTGAGAATTTTTATGGGATTCGATATTTCAGATGAGCAGAAGCACTTCTTAGCATCTTGGCAATTGCAAGATGGAGTTGTGGCATAGTGGGACTCTGTTACAACAAATGTTCTAGAGGATGCTTTTCCTTGGGTTGATTTAAAGAGGTGTTTGAAGACTAGTTTATGCTCATTGCCGGAAAGACCCATATGTATAGGGGTTTCTTGGATCTCAAGCAAGGAGATTTGTCAGTAGTTGAATATGAAACCAAGGTTAATGAGCTATCATGATTTGGTTAAGAATTGATTGATACCCCTATTAAGAAGAATGAGATGGCTGTGCTGGGGATGATGGAAGGATATCAAGAGAAGAGGACTGCCCATCTGAAGGGATCTTTTATGGACTTGGTGGATATGGCTTTGAGTTATGAAGTTCTTGAGAAGAAGAAGCCGGCAGCAGCACCTAGCAACAATAACAACAACCTGAATAAGAGAAAGTTCAATCATCCAGGGAAGAAGCAGTGGAAGGGAATGTTGGGAGGATATCAGGGGAACAAGTTTAAGGATGGTGGTTGTTTTATTTGCAAAAAGAAGGGCTGTGTTGCAAGATTCTATTCAAATTTCGAAGCTTCGAAGCAGTAGGCAAGACCTATTTCCCCGATGGTTCAGAGGACACTATGGTTTAACTATCACCAATCAGGGCATATGGTGAAGGATTGCCCGCTAATGAAGAAGGGTCAACAAGTCAAGGTTTATGCCATCAAGGATGAAGCATCAACCTCGGCAGATGTGAAGGGGAAAGAGTTCTTGGAGTTTTTTTAATTGTTAATGGCATTTTTGTTCGAGTATTGTTTAATAACGGGGCTTTCCATAGTTTCGTTTCTTTATAATTAGTAAGTAAATTGCAACTTTCCCCTAAATTCATAGAAACTTGTATCTGTGTGGCTAACCCCATAGGAGGTACAACTAATCTGTGCATGATTTGTGAAGATATACTAATTACTTACCTTACCCACCATTTTTTGTGACCAATTTGTCCTGGATTTTAATGGGCTTGATGTTATTCTTGGTATGGATTGGCTATTAAAGTATGGTGCTATTTTAGACAATGTTGGAAGGACAATTTCTTTAATAACCAAATTGGGAAGAATTGTTAAAGTATCATGTAATGATCTAGACAAGCAAATAAGTAGTTTCTTATATGCGTTAGATTCGTCCCAAGAAGTGTTAGGGTCTATTAATTGCAAAGGATTTCCCTGACATTTTTGAAGAAGTTAACAGTCTACCTCCGCATCGGGAGATTGAGTTTTATATTGACTTAATTCCCAATTGGAATACCTCTACATCGAGAGATTGAGTTTCGTATTGACTTAATTTCTGTTTGGAAACTTATTATTCAACCTATTCGTAAAATGGTTTCGAGTGAGAAGAGAGAGTTATGGGATTAGATGGATGATTTGTTGAAAAGAGAACTGATTAGACCAAGTCGTTCAAGTTAGGGAGCAGCGGTATTTTTTGTCGCAAATTCTGATGGTTCTTTAAGACTTTGTATAGATTATAGGGAGTCGAACAAGCAGACAATTCGAAACAAGTATCCCTTATCATGTATACATGTTTGACCAACTTCATAGTGCTAAAGTATTCTCCCAAACGGACCTTGCTATAGGATTTCACTAGTTAAGGATAGCGAAGGATAGTATACCCCTAATGGCATTTAGAGGACCCGATTGTTTCTTTGAGTGGTTGGTTATGCCTTTTGGGCTATGCACCCGCTTATTTTTAGATCCGGTGAATCGATTTTTTAGGGATGTGCTAAATAAATTTGTGTTGGTCTTTATAGACGATATTCTTATTTACTCTAAGACCAAGGAAGAACACATACACCATTTTGAACTGGTGTTGGAGACGTTAAGAAACGCGTTTTAAAAGCAAAATTTTCTAAGTATCATTTTGGCAGTCAGAAGTAAGGTTCCTCAGACATGTTGTATCAGGAGACGACATTTCGATTGATCCGGCAAAGGTAGCGGTAGTTCAAGATTTTAAGACACCACAAACTATAATAAAAGTCTAAAGTTTCTTAGGCTTAGCTAGATATTATAGGAGGTTCATCCAAGACTTCTCCAAGGTTGCTTCGCACCTGACCAAGTTAACGAAGAAAGATGAGAAGTTTGTTTGGATTCCAAAGTGTGAAGAGGTATTTACTGAGTGGAAGAAGAGGTTGACCAACGCTCAAGTTCTAGCTATTCCAGATGGAGGTGGAGGGATTACTGTGTATACCGATGCTTGTGGTGTAGGCATGGGGGCAGTTCTGAAGCAGCATGGAAGAGTCATTGCCTACGCTAGTAGGCAGCTGAAGCCTCATGAGAGGAATTATGCAACACATGATTTGGAGTATTTGGCTATTGTGTTTGATAGAGTTAGGGGTATGCCCTAAGGGAAATTATGTAATTTGTTACATATATCTAACTCGTTGACCAATCTTGTTCGAAATAAAAGGTATTTTCTTCCTATTATATACTTAATATAATGTGATTATATTAATTAATTAACCTAATTAAAAGTATATTTAATAGAAAAATCCATAAATGGTATATTTTGTGATAGTAGTTATAAAGTGTTGTAACCGCGAGTAATTTATCATAACGAAACAAATATACCATTTTAAATGTTCCTAGTCAAGATGCATCGAGACTGGATATCGATGTATCCGTTGAGACTGGAGTACGTAACGCTCTCTAAGTGTTGGGCAGTGTATTACTCATGACTGCTGAGGGCACCTAGGGTTACATACTAATAGTTATTGGATAACTATGGAATGACTCACTCGATAGTTTTCTGTTGGTTAATATAACTAAGGTCAAACAGAAAATATCGATGTGACTGATTTACACAGTTCTCTCGACTTGAGTATACAGTGGATCTTCAATATGAAAGCTCCGCTTTGATTATAACCAAATCATGGCATGGCGTCCATCGTGTGACTATAGTTGGGTCGAGTGGAAGTATTGGAAGTGAAGCACTATTCAAGAGAGGATTCGTCTCCTCAGTTATATGCGGTTAGTATCATAGTCAACTCAAAGTCAAAGTCTCTGGCCAGAGCATTTCGGTTAATAATAATTGTTATTATATATTGAACTAAGGACTTTGTATTTGGACTATAAAGTTGAATGTGGATGAGGTTGGAATTTTGACCATTACCAAATTCCAGAAGTGCAAAGTGATATAGTTTTGACGAAGAGAATTGGTGTAAACAAATGTCACAACCGGGTAACGCTTATTAAACTAAAACTTGATTTTTGCCGAAAATGAGTAAGCGATAAGTTTGGCCATAATGTCACACCACCTGCTAAGTGATGTGTGAACGTTAATATTAGAATAGTTCGATGTTAATCGTTGACCAAATTTACACCCAAGAGTTACACAGCCGAAATGATGAATTCCCTAAAGACCGAACGATTTGATTAGTTTATAATTGTTATAAATCAATTAAATTAATTAATATTTATGAAATATTAATTATAAATTTTGAATATGATTTGAGAAATAAATAATGTTATATATATTTATAACAGTTATAAATATATCGATCGATATACAATATCGACTTGGGATTAAATTAGATTTAATTGCTTAGTATTTTGGCTTGGGCTTAGATGGGTTTAAGGCCCATCATTAGGGCTGCAAAATTTTGGTTTTGGGAAGGTCTAGGGGTGGCTAAAGCATAGGGAATTGGCTTGGAGATAATGGGTTGAGATCAAGTGAGAATGGGTAAAAAGGTTTTCCTCGTTTCTCTCTAATACAACCCTATACACACACACACACACACACACATATATATATAAGTATGTATGTATGTATGTATGTATCTCTAAAAATAATAATGAACTTAAAATGAAGGGAAGTCATCGCTTCAATGTGGATTCAAAGGCATCATTAAATTGGTAATTTTAATTCATATTACAGTAATTAAATTATATTTTATGATCCTATAATGAGCAATTTCATATCTGTTTAAATATATTGCTACTATATGTTTAGTTATGTGAGATTTCTGTAAGTAGATGTGGTTGTCACAAATCAGTTTGGTTATGTCATAATTTGTTTATTATACTATTTGATTTATGTATAGACAAATTTTTTTTACTGTACAAAATCAAATGATTGCTTTATATATATTTATTAATAAATTTATATATATATATATATATATATATTAGTGCATATTTCTCTCTCATAATAGTATATATGCATATATAAGATATATATATATATGATTTAAAATTTTAGTACACTTATTTGTATATAATATGAATTTACAAATTCAAAAATTAATTATCATACATATATTCATATTTTTAAATTAACATTTATTGAATTTTTTAATTGTTTATTATATATAAAATAATTATTACATTAAAAATTAAATTTTATATTTTTTAAAATATTATATCATTTCAGAAACATATAGAAAAAAATATAGGAATTTTTCAATAAATTTTATTATTTTTAATAATTAATATTATTTCAGAAAAACTGTTTATGATTTATTAAAAATAATAATTTAATTGAAAAATTCTTCAAAATTTTTCATAACCTTTTATTCATGATCCTAGAATTTCTAAAATTTTAAAATTTAAATTTTAATAATATATTATTTATATTAAATAATTATTGCCGAAATCAATGTATTTGTTTTTAAAAATAATATTTCAACTTTGAAAAATCACCAAATTTTTCCTAAGCTCTATTTTATGATCCTAGATTTTTGAAAATTGTAAAATTTGAATTTTCATCAATAGATTATTTTATGTTAATTATTTATGGATGAAAACATTATTTTATCCATAATATATACAAATTAAAATACTAAAATTATTATGTTTGCAAACCTAAGTTAATTTTGAATTATAAATAATTTTTAATAATTGTTCTCTCTCTTTCTATATATATATATATATATGTTTTATGTTCATATATTATATATAATATATTTATACATACATATGTGTGTGTGTATTTTGTAACATATATACATGCACATATTTGGACAACATACATGACATACAAAATGAGCTAATATGTCTGTTGCGATGTAAATCCCAACATCTACATATAAGCATATTATACCTTTCATGGATTATTATGTTACGCATGCACTCATACATATATGTATATGATATGTTTATGTATAAACTAAATAAAATAAGATTAATTTCATATCTTAATATATTTGAATTTAAATAAAATAAATGATTTTATTTAAATGAAATTTAGAAATGTTCTAGTTCAGTTAGACTTCGTAGGCCCAATAAAAGATCCAATAGGGTAAAATTTTGAAATTCACCCATACTTCCATTGCGGGCTAGTCCAGTTCCAACAATAGTATTAGAGCCCAATAGCCTATGCGGTCTAATTTAGTCATATTAGGGTTAACTAATTAAGCTTGCCCACTTAGTACGGTGTCCAGAAAGGTAATGTCTAGGATTGCAATTGGGTAATCAAGTACCCTGTCCTACCTGGTTACCGGCCTGGCCTGAAAGGTGAAGTGAGCCCAAAAGTTGCTCCTAATAGAAAAGGCCCAACTTAATTTGGGCATTTGGCTAATTTTCAAAGCCGTTTTGAAAATTAATGTTAAAGGTTTTTAATTTAATAGTTAAATTTAAAATAAAACATATTTATTATAAAAATTATAATACTACATAAGTTTTCAAAATGTTTGAAAATATTTATATATTAATTTCAAATTTTAAATTTATTAATAAAATTAATAAAATAAAATAAATAAATTAAATATGTTAATTAATTAATGTATATATGCATGTATTATATATGTTGATATATGTTATGTTATTTTAAAATCTTTAAGATAACATAAGTATACATGTATGTATAGAAGATAAATTTTGAAATTAATAAATTTTAATAAAAAAATTTTAATTGAATAAATTAATTAAAGGTTAATTAATTAAATAAAATACGCATATATATGATATATTTGTGTTACACTATAAAGGTTATAGTATACACTATAAATGTTATAGTAGATATGTCCAATATAAAAGTTATATTGGAATACTAATTTAAAATTAATTAAAGAGTTAATTGATTAAAATTAATTAGATAAGATTTAATTAAAGATATATTATATGTAAGACTATCATATAATTAACATGAAATATAAAAGTTATATAACAATAAAACTTATATGATATGTGTATAAACCAAATGTGGAACATTAAAAAAACCCAAATGGACTTGAGAAATAAATACATATGTAAATGTACATATACCGTAATTTCCGATGTGTCTGACACTTGAATCGCTGGGGTATTTCATAAGAAATATATTATTCTATAAGTCAATATCACTCAATATATATATATATTAATCTTCAATATAATGTTGTCCTCTACCATATATATTAATAAATTACTTACATACTCCTTAGTTGTTGAGCAAACTCAAGCTATGGATGTTATGCGTACTATTATTAATATATTGAACAGATAAGGTAAGATAACTATATGTATTTGTTGAGCAAACTCAAGGTACACATACTATACTTAGGCCATCACGATATGGTAGGTATGAGTGAATAATCTCTTTCGATTTGTTGAGCAAACTCAAGGTCGAAATGAGATTAGAACAAAGAAAAATGGGTTAGGAGTTGTATGTGATACAACTGATAAGGAGTTATCCATCGTTTGTGAGGCTATGATTTGTTAAGCAAACTCAAGTTCAGAATACCAAAAAAAACGAGTCCTAACACCCACTAGTGAAGTTGTAAGACTTCTATGTTTCATCTTAGGGTTTGGAGAAACATAAAATATTAGTGGGAGCCTTACTAGAAAAATGAAATGGTAACATTTAACCTTTCTGATATTATAAGAACATATGCTATATAATGTTATAATTATCTACAATGATAAATTTGTGCATTTAATATGATTGATAAAACGTTTGTCAATTAACATATATAAACAAACTGGATTGAAAGTTGACAAATAGAAATATAATATATACTTACTGAAAATTCTAATTGCATGTTATATAATGTTTCTGTACCCATGCAAGTGTCTAATTTCAATTACTTAATACATTCGTAAGTTGGTCACTTATATGTTTATTTGGTTTAGACCGTGTATTGCATTTTATGAGTTTTTGAACTCTAAATGCAATTCAAGACTATGGATATTTGATCCATGTACTTTCACATATAAATGTTATATAGTAAACAGTCATAGTTTGTGTGGTACAATATTTTGATGAATTTAGTTCATTCGATGTAAGCCAATAAACAGTATTTTAATATCATTTATTGAACTTGAATGATTTCAAAAGGATCATATTGTGTTAATATAACGCAAGACCATAAACCATGAGATACATCTAAGAACTCGATCGTTGAAATGTCATCTTGATCGGTTTACATAAAGTGCAACATATTTGATTTTGAAATGTCATCTAAGTACGCTATCAAAATATGATTTTGGTGGTTGTAACCAAAGAGATGTGATCCATCGGATGAGATTGTGTCTTTGTTGGAAAGACTAATGTGGTTGGAATTAAATGAGCAATGTTGGTAAGAATAATATCGCAAATTTCAATTGTTGAAATTAGCATAACAGATTCGGTATTCAACATGCTCAAGTTAATTCAGATTTACTCACAAAATTATCGCCCAATAAGACTTAGTGTTTGGTACTTATGTATTGAAACAAAAATTTCTAAATAATGATTTAGAGTAAGCCGTTTACACATATTAACCAAAAATGCCTCGAAGTCAGTGGGAGCGATATTGGGTTTGTGAGTCTTTGGATATGATCCAAGAAATGATACGAATGTATCATTTTATAAGCATCAAGATTGAATAAGTATTTTGATAGAAACATCAAATAGTTTGATTTTCAATCAAATTGCAGAGGAAGTGTGTGTTCATAAGAAAGAATGTTAAAAGGTACATTGATATTTCTAAACTATAAGTTAACAACACGTTGTTGATTTTAACAATATTCTTGTATTAAAATCAACTTTAGATTTTTTAATATTCAATTTTGGGTTGTAAATGATGTCTTTTATGGTGAGTATAAAAGATATAGGGATTGTCCTAAAACGATATGCAAGAGGACCCTATTAAAAAGAGAACATGTAAGTTGGATTCCTTATGCATTAGCAATAGGAATTATAATACATATAATGTTGTGTATGATATTGTGTTTTGTTTATGTATTTGATACATGGAGCAAATATAAAATCCAAATTGATATCACTAAATGGTTGTTTGAGGTGTTCTCACGTATTTATGAAATACTAGAGAATTGTTTATAGAAACAATGAACTTGTTATGATGGAATGTTTGGACACAAACTTTTATAATTGATATTGAGTATAACATGTAAATGATAAAATTCAAGTTAAAATCTTTAATTTGAAAATGTTTCAAAATAAAAGTGATTGTGGTCGATTCAACGAAATGTTGAGAACATTAACTTGAATAGCGCTACAATAAACCAATGTATATAGATATAAATGCACAAATTTATAATTGAGCCAAAGGTGATTCCAAATGTTGAGAATCCCATAATATTGTTATAAGATAACAATGTCATGAAATTGGTCATGGTAGAACTTAAAGCTCACTAGAAGTCCAAAGACATACTTCGAATCGTCCCACATGATAAAGGCAGTTTATTAGTGTCAGAGAGAGTTTTAATCGACAAAGTAGATAATTAAAACATAATAGCATACCCATTTACTAAGGGACTGACCTAATTGGTTTGAGAAAACTGATTGGAGAAGTTGAAATTAGATTCCATAATTGATCTCAAGTGCAGGTGGGAGATTGATAGAGTTAGTGGTATGCCCTAAGGGCAATTATATAATTTGTTACATATATCTAACTTGTTGACCAATCTTGTTCAAAATAAAAAGTTATTTTCTTCCTATTATATACTTGATATAATATTATTATATTAATTAATTAACCTAATTAAAAGTATATTTAATAGAAAAATCCATAAATGGTATATTTTGTGATAGTAGTTACAAAGTGTAGTAACAGTGAGTAATTTATCACAATGAAACCATTTTAAATATTCCTAGTCAAGATGCATCGAGACTAGATATCGATGTATCCGTTGAGACTGGAGTACATAACGCTCTCCAAATGTTGGGCAGTGTATTACTCATGACTGCTGGGGGCACCAAGGGATTACGTACTAATAGTTATTGGATAACTATGGAATGACTCACTCGATAGTTTTCTGTTGGTTAATATAACTAAGGTCAAATGGAAAATATCGATGTGACTGATTTACACAGTTCTCTCGACTTAAGAATACTGTGGATCTTCAATTTGAAAGCTCTGCTTTGATTATAGCCAAATCATGGCATGGCGTCCATCGAGTGACTATAGTTGGGTCGAGTGGAAGTATTGGAAGTGAAGCACTATTCAAGAGAGGATTCGTCTCCTCAGTTATATGCGGTTAGTATCATAGTCAACTCAAAGTCAAAGTCTCTGGCCAGAGCATTTTGGTTAATAATAATTGTTATTATTGAACTAAGGACTTTGTATTTGGACTATAAAGTTGAATGTGGATGAGGTTGGAATTTTGACCATTACCAAATTTCATAAGTCCAAAGTGATATAGTTTTGATGAAGAGAATTGGTGTAAACAAATGTCACAACCGGGTAATGCTTATTAAACTAAAATTGGATTTTTATCGAAAATGAGTAAGCGATAAATTTGGCCATAATATCACACCACCTGCTAAGTGACGTGTGAAAGTTAACATTAGAATAGTTCGATGTTAATCGCTTACCAAATTTACACCCAAGAGTTACACTGCCAAAATGATGAATTCCCTTAAGACCAAACGATTTAATTAGTTTATAATTGTTATAAATTAATTAAATTATTTAATATTTATGAAATATTAATTATAAAATTTGAATATGATTTGAGAAATAAATAATGTTATATATATTTATAACAGTTATAAATATATCGGTCGATATACAATATCGACAAGCAGTTAAATTAGATTTAATTGCATAGTATTTTGGCTTGGGCTTAGATAGGTTTAAGGCCCATCATTAGGGCTGTAAAATTTTGGTTTTGGGAAAGTCTGGGGGTGGCTAAAACATAGGGAATTTGCTTGGAGATAATGGGTTGAGATCAAGTGAGAATGGGTAAAAAGGTTTTCCTCGTTTCTCTCTAATATAGCCACATATATATATATATATATATATATATATATCTGTGTGTGTGCATGTGTGTCTATAAAAATAATGATGAACTTTTTTGGCCACCATTACCTTCTACATTGCTGATTAAAACATAGCTCTCAATCAACTTCAAAATTCTTAATATATTTCAAATTAAAATAATATTATTCGATAGTTAGAGGCCGGTGATTACGGACTTGCAATCTGACGAATCAAGAACAATAAAAGGAAGGGAAGTCATTACTTCAACGTGGATTCAAAGGCATCATTAAATTGGTAATTTTAATTCATATTATAGTAATCAAATTATATTCTATGATCCTATAATGAACAATTTCATATCTGTTTGAAATTTAAATATATTGCTACTATATGTTTAGTTATGTGAGATTTTTGTAAGTGAATGTGGTTGTCACAAATCGGTTTGTTTATGTGCATACTATATTTATTATACTATTTGATTTATATATAGACAAATGTTCTTTACTGTACAAAATCAATTTTTGTCATTAATAATCGTTATATATATATTTATTAATATATATATATATATTAGTGTATATTTCTCTCTCATAATAGCATATATGCATATATAAGATATATATATGATTGAAAAATTTTAGTACACTTATTTGTATATAATATGAATTTACAAATTCGAAAATTAATTAACATACATATATTCATACTTTTAAATTAACATTTATGAATTTTTGAATTGTTTATTATATATAAAATAATTATTACTTTAAAATTTTAATTATATATTTTTTAAAAATATTATATCATTTCAGAAACATTTAGAAAAAATTTAGGTAATATTATTTCGAAAAAACTGTTTATGATTTATTAAAAATAATAATTTAATTGAAAAATTCTTTAAAAATTTTCGTAACCTTTCATTCATGATCCTTGAATTTTTGAAATTTTAAAATTTGACTTTTTAGTAATATATTATTTTATATTAAATAATTATTTCTGAAATCAATGTATTTGTTTTTAAAAATTATATTTCAACTTTGAAAAATCTCCAGATTTTTCCTAAGCTCTATTTTATGATCCTAGATTTTTGAAAATTGTAGAATTTGAATTTTCATCAATAGATTATTTTATTTATTTATGGATGAAAACATTATCTTATTCATAATATATACAAATTAGAATACTAAAATAATTATGTTTGCAAAACTAAGTTAATTTTGAATTATAAATAATTTTTAATAATTGTTCTATATATATATATATATATTTATCTATATATAAATTAAATGTTTTATGTTCATATATTATATATAATATATTTATACATACATATGTGTGTGTGTGTTTATATATATATATATATATATATATATATATATATATTGTAACAAATATACATTAACATATTTGGACAACATACATGACATACAAAATGATCTAATATGTCTGTTGCGATGTAAATCCCAACATCTATATATGGGCATATTATACCTTTCACGGATTATTATGTTACACATGCACTCACAGATATAGGCTTATGATACACTTATGTATAAACTAAATCAAATAAAATTAATTTCATAACTTAATATATTTGAATTTAAATAAAATTAATGATTTTGTTAAATGAAATTTAAAAATGTTCTAATTCAATTTGACTTCATAGGCCCAATAAAAGGTCCAGTAGGGTAAAATTTTGAAATTCACCCATAACTTCCATCGCGGGCTAGTCCAGTTCCAATAGTGTTTGAATTGAAGATTTGGAGGCATTACGTGTTGGGTGAAAAGTTCGAGCTCTTCATGGATCACAAGTCCTTGAAGTATCTTTTCAGAGAAAAAGATTTGAATATGAGGCAGCAGTGGTGGTGGAATTTCTAACAGCATACGACTTGGATATTTTATATACGGCGGGAAATGCAAATGTGGTAGCGGATGCTCTAAGTAGTAATGCAGTTTGTGCTCTTTTGGAAGTTACTCCAACTCTACTGAAGAGGGTTACAAGCAAACAAAGGGAAGATGGTCGCTTTATGGGGATCATCAAGGACGCAGAGGAAGGTCATTGTTTGAGCTTTGAGATAGACCATGGGGGTATATTGCGGATGAATGGGAGGATATGTGTTCCTAATGTCAATGGTCTTAGGCAGGAAGTTTTAACAGAGTGCCATCGATCCAGTTTGAGTATCCATCCTAGTGTTTCAAAGATGCATCAGCATATGAAGCGGGTATTGGTGGGAAGGGACGAAGAGGAATATCTCAATTTATGTCAGCCGATTGCGAACTGCCAACAAATCAAGGGTGATCACCAAAGGACTGTTGCGTTACTACAACCACTGGAGATCCCAAATTGGAAATGGAAGAAAATATCAATGGATTTTATTGACGGTTTACCTAGATTGAAGAAAGGAAATGAAGGTGTTTGGGCTATTATGGATCGGCTAACCAAGAGCGCTCATTTTATTCCATTAAAGCCGACGAGGACTGCAACAACTTTGGCAGAGATTTATATGAAGGAGATCATTTAACTGCATGGATTTCCATTTAGCATTGTAGGTGATCGAGATCCGATCTTTACCTATTAGTTTTGGAAGGCATTACAAGCAGCTTTGGGAATAAAGCTAAGTTTAAGCACATCATACCATAATCAAACGGACGGTCAAACAGAAAGAGTTAGCTGAATCTTGGAGTTCTGTTGAGAGCATGAATCTTGGACTTTGGAGGATCGTGCGAGGATCATTTGCACTTGGTGGAATTATCTTACAACAACAGTTATCAAGCAAGAATTAGCATGACAATCTATGAAGCTTTGTATGGACAGCCATACAAGTCACCGACATATTGGGTAGAAACCAGAGATTGGATAGTGCTTGGACTTGATATGATTCGGGAAGCTATGAAGAAGGTTAATGTGATCAAATATAGGATGAAGGAAGCTCAAGATCGTCAGAAAAGCTATGCCGATCAAATGTGAAGGGATTTTGAATTATACTTTGTCTTTGTGAAGATTTTCCCGATTATAGGAGTTGTTCAGTTTGGAAGAGCAAGGAAGTTGGCGAAAAGGTATGTTGGACCTTTTTGAATTATTGAAAGAATTAAGCCGCTTGCCTATCGAGTTAAGTTGCTAGAGAGATTGTCGGTAGTTCATAATATTTTTCATGTGTCACATTTGAGGAAGTATGTGCATGACCCATCACTGATTATAGAGTTATCTTTTCAAGAGGATTTGGAGGTGGAACCAAACCTGACTGTAATAAGGCATCAATTTTGCATTGTGGATCAAGACATGAAAAAATTGCATAATAAAGTTGTGAGATTGGTTAAGGTTCACTAGAGTGAAGATTCTAGACACTGCACTTGCGAGACTAAAGATACCAAGAAGAAAGTTTATCCCGAGTTGATGATAGAATAGTTATTTGTTTGTTGTGTGGCTTGAGTACTCACTGCTTGTGATGTAGTTGCCTAGTCTGTATCATTTGTATGCATTTCATCATTTATAATATATGTCTATTTAAGTTATTTTGAGTAATCTTTTTGTGTGTTAATTTCGGGACGAAATTCTTTTAAGGGGAGAAAGTAACGACCCGAAATTTAATCATTTTAAATAGGAATATTTGATATAATTCTAAATAATTATTTAGTGGATTTTATAACTCAATAAACCACTTTTAAATAATAACTAATGATAGGGGAGTTGTTTTAAATTTTGGTTAACAAAAATAATTAGTTCGGAGAAAAATCGAAAATGTAACAGAAAATCATTTTTTGGATTTTGAAACACCCAACACCCCTTAATATACCCAAAAGGACACATTAAAAGGCGTGGTGTGTTGTATGTATAACTAAAGCTAACAGAGATTAAGATTCACAAGACAAATATGGATAAAAACAGCAGAAACTTAAAATAATAACTTAAGTAAAACAAAGCTTCATAAATGTTTCATAAATAATTCAAATACCAAATACCACATACATGTCTAAAAATCCAGTATGTCTCATGAAACAAAAACTCATAGTCTCAAAAATCAGAGTACATAATATCCCTCATAATAAGCTAGTACATAAAAAGAACAAAAGCTGAAAATAAAAGAAATACATAGCAGAGACTCCTCCAAGAAAACCGCCAAGCTACTGCAATCTACCGACTTCTCCCTTGATTGCCTATGGGGGAGGGGAAAAGGGAAAAATAGAGGAGTGGGTCAGACTAAAAGTCAGGTGAATGATAGTAATTACTAGAGTCTTTAAGCAAGATAAAAGTAATAGACTCTACAACAGTTCTATCATAAATAAGGATAACAAAGGAAAGATGAAAGAAATAAACTAGAAATAAGTACGATTAAATATTGCTCAATTTATAAGATAGGTTAACTTTGATTGCTTGCACTTGTCCTTGATTTCTGCTTTGATTGGGTTGAATTCCTAATCCGGTAATTAGGATGTAACCCTAATTCTACCATTTTTGATCGGCCTGCTACTCCATAGACCTTACTACGGATCAGCCGCTATATAACTCCCTACACGACAGCTAATGGTATCTACGAAAGATGCACAGAGCAATCAGACGACATATATAGCTCCCTACATAGAAGGCAATGGTGTCTACGAAAGACGCTCATACTAAGCGCTTGGAACTCATAGTTATTACTGAGCACCCGAATGGAAGCCGCACGCGTAACTACCACCATGCCCATGCTACTTTTTGCTCCGTCTATTGGGTCTTCTTATTACCTCCAACTCCAGCATAAGCGTGTCCCTCATCCCACTTCAGGCTAACGTGAGATCACCGTGTGTCCATAGAATCTATAGGGGAAATGCTGTTGGTACTGGTCCGTCATTAAAACAATATCTAGTTGCGCCCCTTGTCCAAATCCCCCATGATTTGGACTTCTATTTGACCAATTACTACCATTCTTAGCATAAGCATGCTCTAGGCTCACCGTTTTGTCTAATTGGGAATGTTATTTGGTATAGGTCCTACTTTCATCTTTGCTTATTAACTTAGGTAAATTATTTAAATAAGCCTTTACATTTTTCTCTACTATCTGTGCTTATTAATTTATCCTAAGTCTTAAAATAAGCCTTATTCTGTTCTTTTTCTTATTATAACCTACATTATAATCATGCTTATTACTTAACCCAAGGCCTAACTGTGAAAGTAAGTTTCTTTCATCTTTTACTCTTTTTAGTTATAATTTGAGGTTATAACTAGGCCAATCTTTTTTAATTCAGTCCAATTAACGTCATAATTAGGCTTAATATCAGTCGAATTCCATTTATATTACAGTCTTTGAAATTTACATCTTATATTCCATTATTTCAGTTTTCTTACAATTTAATCCATATTCGCGTTAATCCTATTCTAATCCATAAGCGAAGAAGAAGGAGGAATAAAAGAAAACTGAAAATAGAAGAAAATCTAAAGCGTTGAAAGAAGATGTAAATAACGTATAAATAACAGTAAATAAACGGAAAAGCTATAATTAACAGAAATAAACTAAAATTACTGAAAAGAATAGCTGAAAGGAAATAGACTGAAAATAATTCTTAAAAACTGTAAATAAACTAGTAAAAAGGATATTCCAAAAATTGTAGTAAAACTACAACTATTGAAAACCCTATTATTTTAAATTACTTAAAGAAATCTTAAAATAATTACAATCACTCACCTCCGGTCCTAAGCTCTTCCTTTGGTCTTATCGGATCCATTTGGAGTTGTAAAATAATTTAATTTATAAGGATTTTCTCCTTTGGAAAAATTATTCCATTTTGGGGTCCTTTCTAGAAAGGTGAACCCAATTGGAGAAAACCTAGAATGAGAAAAAGTGTTAGGTCTAGGGGTCTATCTATAGGGGTAGAAATGGATCTCGGACCATTGGATTTGGGTACTGAATAGGATGCAACCACGTCATAGGCTGAATATGGGACATCGAATGCAGATTCGGAAGGACCAGATCAGTTTAAACGATGCAAAATACATGTTCAATCATCACTGAATCATTCGAACGAACGAATGTTCGTTCGCTTGCCAAAAGGCAAGGTGGGTCGACTGCCTCCTAGCCTAGGTCGACCGGCTGGTCGACCTGTGTGTGTGTGTGTCTATATATATGTGTGTATTTTCCATTTCGTTGATTATTTCATTCTTTGCTTATTTTAACTCGGATTCTGACGTTCTATATATGGAAATTAACCAGAAAATTACCACGAACATAATGGTGCAACTTCTGTGGCTTAATTCTGATAATTTCATAAAGTCATTTTATTATTTAATTTACTAACAAATTTATTACATGTTAAATTTTGGGTTGTTACATTCTCCCCTCCTTAAGGGATTTCGTCTCGAAATCTCTAAGGATAAAAGAATGTATTAAATGTTTTCATCTAATTCTACAACCAACTACTTAGTCATCAACCATTCATCAATTGTCCTTAAGTTTTTCTAATGCAGTTTATGATACTTATGCAATTAGTGTAGTGTAAATGTCCCTAACTAATGCAAAAGATTAAGCAGTCCACTGATTCAGTTGACCTCCATTTATGCAATCATGTATGTGCCATGTATCCAGATGAATGCAAAAAATTCCTAATGATACTGATAATTCTATATGCGTGCTACAAACATCATCCAAATGCAACAATCATGTGATAAACATCCATTTATAGCAACCATGGAAATAAAATAAAAATGCGCACACATCCATATGCATATGCTCTAGTGTCCTAGTTAGGCCAATCCCTAAGGAATAATAATGTCTAGCGTACCTATATGCGTCCATAGAATCCATTAGCAAACACTTGCAATCACTAGCATACATCATTCATAACATGTTCTATTAAAATGTTTACATCAAATCCTACCATCCATAGGTTAAATCCTAAGTTCTACCCTCCCAAAGGATAATAAAGGAAAGAACCTATTCAAATCTAAAGATGGAAAAAGGAATTCTAAAACTTACTATCAAAAATATGAGGATAGGAAGTACGAATCTTCTCTTCTGCTTCCCAAGTGGCGTCTGCAACATCATCTCCCCATTGCACCTTCACCAATGGAACCTCCTTATTCCTTAGTCGCTTAATGTCCCTTCCAACAATCTTCGTGGGGATACACCGAACAGAAGCTACCCTTTCTACCTCTACCTCCTCCAACTGACTAGGCTCTACAATCTCCGTCGAGTCATGTAAGCACTTTCGCAAGTGCGAAACATGGAAAACGTCGTGCACTCCTGCGAGCCTATCAGGTAGCCTTACTCGGTAAGCCATCTTCCCAACTCTCTCTATGATAGGAAATGGTCCAACAAATCTATGGGCTAACTTTCCATTTGACCCGAACCTTACCACCTTCCTAAGCAGGGATACTTTGATAAAAACTAAGTCTTCAACCTCAAACTCTAAGTCTCTCCTCCGCTTGTCCGCATACGACTTCTATCTATCTTGAGCCGTCTTTATCCTTCGCCGAATCAAATCCACCCTCTCAGAGGTCTCATTAACTATATCGGGTCCAAGTAATAACTTCTCCGTAGACTCTACCCAACATGATGGGGACTTGCAAGGTCTCCCATATAAAGCCTCAAATGGTGCCAATCCTATACTTGTTTGGTAACTATTATTGTACGCAAACTAAACCAGTGGAAGATGCTCCTCCCAAGTTCCTCCAAAGTCCAAAATGCACATCCGTAGCAAATCCTCAAGCACCCTATTTACCCTCTCCGTTTGGCTATCTGTCTTGGGGTGATAGGCCATACTCAACCTAAGTTGCGTCCTTAGCGCCTCCTGTAAGCTTCTCCAAAACTCACTAGTGAAAATGGGATCTCTATCACTAACAACGCTAGAAGGAACTCCGTGTAGACTGACTATCTCTTGAATATACAAGGATGCCAAATATGAAGCCGTACGCCTACTCTTAACTGGGATGAAGTGGGCACTCTTGGTCAATCTATCAACAATCACCTAAATGCTAGTGTTCCCCTTCCTAGAACGGGGTAAACCATTAATGAAATTCATAGAAATACTGTCCCACTTCCACTCCGACACATCTAAGAGCTGAAGTAATCCACCAGGTTTCTGCTGTTCTGCTTTTACCCTTTGGCATATAAGACACTTAGCTACGAATTATGCTATGTCCTTCTTCATACCACCCTAATAGAACATCCTCTTCATATCCCGATACATTTTGTCACCACCCGGATGAATAGTCATACGGGAATGGTGCACCTCCTCCAAAACTGCTCACAACAAGTCACTGGCGCGTGGAACACAAAGCCTCCCATCTCTCGTAATCCACCCCCTGCTATCTATGGAATAGCGTTGGAGATGTCTCAAGACTTCTCCTCGGCTAATCCTATCCATAATGTCCATGAGCTCTGAATCCTCCCGCTGCCTCGAGGCAATCTGATCCATAAGGGTAGGCCTCACCTATAATGTTGCCAACAATCCAGGAGTAATGTCCGTAGAGGGCTTAAAATCAAAGGTAGAAATAAACTCCAAGCTCCTCCACTCTACGAACAAAGGACTAAGGGTTGCTTTCTTTCTACTCAATGCATTCGCAACCACATTACCCTTGCCAGGGGTATAAGCTATCTCAAAATCATATGAGTGTAAAAACTCCATCCACCTATGTTGCCTCAAGTTCAAGTCCTTCTACGAGAATAGATACTTTAATGACTTGTGGTCGGTTAAAAGCTCAAATCTCTCTCCAAGCAAATAGTGACTCCAAGACTTAAGTGCAAAAACTATGGCAGCCAACTCCAAATCGTGGGTAGGGTAGTTCTTCTCATGCTTCCTCAACTGCCTACTACCATAACACACTACCCTCCCTTCTTGCATCAACACCGCTCCTAGACTCATTCTTCATGCATCAGTGTATACAGTGAAAGGCTTAGCTTCGTCGGGTAAAACTAACATTGGTGCACTAGTAAGGGCTCTCTTAAGCTTTATGAAGGAATCCTCACAATCCACGTCCCACACGAAAGCTTTATTCTTCTTAGTAAGGCGCGTGAGTGGTGCTGAAATCTTGGCAAAGTCCCTAATGATCTTTCTATAATAGCCAGCCAACCCTAGGAAGCTCCTAACTCGATAATGTTCTTGGGGGCCTTCCAATCTTGCACTGCAATAACCTTGTCGGGGTCAATAGCCAAACCTTCCTTCGAGACTACGTGCCGCAAGAAACGAACTTCCTCTCTCCAAAAATGACACTTCGAAAACTTAGCTCTCAAATGATGACTACGAAGTGTGCGAAGAACTTCTTCCAAATGAACAGCCTGCTCCTCCATATTCTTGGAAAATACCAAGATATCATCCACGAATACTAAGACGCGACTGTGCTGTAGGTATAACTAAAGCTAACAAAGACTAAGATTCACAAGACAAATATAGATAAAAACAGCGGATACTTAAAATAATAACTTAAGTAAAACAAAGCTTCATAATTGCTTCATAAATAAGTCGAATACCAAATACCACATACATGTCTAAAAATCTAGTATGTCTCATGAAACAAAAACTCATAGTCTCAAAAATCAGAGTACATAATATCCCTCATAATAAGCCAGTACATAAAAAGAACAAAAGCTCAAAATAAAAGAAATACATAGCAGAGAACTCCTCCAAGAAAACCGCCAAGCAACTGCAATCTACTGACTTCTCCCTTGATTGCCCATGGAGGGGAAAAGGGGAAAATAGAGGAGAGGGTCAGACTAAAAGTCTGGTGAATGATAGTAATTACTAGAGTCTTTAAGCAAGATAAAAGTAATAGACTCTACAATAGTTCTAACATAAATAAGGATAACAAAGGAAACATGAAAGAAATAAACTAGAAATAAGTACGATTAAATATTGCTCAATTAATAAGATATGTTAACTTTGATTGCTTGCACTTGTCCTTGATTTCTGCTTTGATTAGGTTGAATTCCTAATCATGGAATTAGGATGTAACCCTAATTCTACCCTTTTTGATCGGCCTGCTACTCCCTAGACCTTACTGCGGACCAGCCGCAAATAACTCCCTACGCAGTAGCTAATGGTATCTACGAAAGATGCGCAGAGCAACCACTGTGGATTCAGACAACATATATAGCTCCCTACACATAAGGCAATGGTTTCTACGAAAGACACTCATACTAAGCGCTTGGAACTCATAGCTATTACTAAGCACCCGAATGGAAGTCGCACGCGTAACTACCACCATGCCCATGCTACCTTTTGCTCCACCTATTGGGTCTTCTTATTACCTCCAACTCCAGCATAAGCGTGCCCCTCATCCCACTTCAGGGTAACGTGAAATCACCGTGTGTCCATAGAATCTATAGGGGAAATGCTGTTGGTACTGGCCCGTCATTCAAACAATATCTAGTTGCGCCCCTTGTCCAAATCCCCCGTGATTTGGACTTCTATTTGACCAATTACTACCATTCTTAGCATAAGCGTGCCCTAGGCTCACCATTTTGTCTAATATGGAATGCTATTTGGTACAGGTCCTACTTTCATCTTTGCTTATTAACTTAGGTAAATTATTTAAATAAGCCTTTACATTTTTCTCTACTATCTGTGCTTATTAATTTATCCTAAATCTTAAAATAAGCCTTATTCTGTTCTTTTTCTTATTAAAACCTACGTTATAATCATGCTTATTATTTAACCTAAGGTCCAAGTGTGAAAATAAGCTTCTATCATCTTTTACTCTTTTTAATTATAATTTTAAGTTATAACTAGGCCAATCTTTTTAATTCGGCCCAATTAACGTCATAATTAGGTGTAATATCAGTCAAATTCCATTTATATTACAGTCTTTGAAATTTACATCTTATATTCCATTATTTTAGTTTTCTTACAATTTAATCCATATTTGCGTTAATCCTATTCTATTCCATACGTGAAGAAGAAGGAGGAATAAAAGAAAACTGAAAATAGAAGAAAATCCAAAGCGTAGAAAGAAGATGTAAATAACGTATAAATAATAGTAAATAAACAGAAAAGCTATAATTAACAGAAATAAACTAAAATTACTGAAAAGAATAGCTGAAAGGAAATAGACTGAAAATAATTCTTAAAAACTGTAAATAAACTACTAAAAAGGCTATTCCAAAAATCGTAGTAAAACTACAACTATTGGAAACCCTATTATTTTAAATTACTTAAAGAAATCTTAAAATAATTACAATCACTTACCTCCGGTCCTAAGCTTTTCCTTTGGTCTTCTCGGATCCACTTGGAGTTGTAAAATAATTTAATTCATAACGATTTTCTCCTTTGGAAAAATTATTATGTTTAGGGTCCTTCCTAGAAAGGTGAACCCAATTGGAGGAAAACTAGAATGAGAAAAAGTGTTAGGTCTAGGGGTTTATTTATAAGGGTAAAAGTGGATCTCGTACCATTGGATTTGTGGATTGAATAGGTTGCAACCACGTCATAGGCTGAATAGGGGCCATCAGATGCAGAAACGGAAGGACCAGATCAGTTTAAACGATGCAAAATACGTGTTCAATCGTCACTGAATCGTTCGAACGAACGTTCGTTCGTGTGCTTGCCAAAAGGCAAGGCGGGTCAACCGGGCGGTCGACCGCCCCTTTGCCCAAGTTGATGGGTCAGTCGACCTGTGTGTGTGTGTGTGTATGTATATATATATATGTGTGTGTGTGTGTGTGTGTGTGTGTGTGTGTGTATTCCGTTTCGTTAATTATTTCGTTCTTTGCTCATATTAACTCGGATTCTGACGTTCTATATATGAAAATTGACCAGAAAATTGATGAAGTAATGGAATAAGGAGGAAGGGATGTATGGCATATAGAACAACGTCAGAGAGGATGAGGTGACAAAAAATATGGCTGGTAAATGGGTTAAATGAAAAAAAAGTAATTTACTATATGACATTTTATATAAAAATGGTTTTTTCTTTTTTTTCGTTCTCATTTTACTTCGTTCATTCATTTTTAAAACTTTATCTCCTCCATTCTTTGGTCTCATTATATGTCCATTGCTTCTTCAAAAAATTTCTATGTTAAAAATCCTTTCTTTTCCACTTTAGAACCTTAAAAAATAGCTAAAATATTTCCTCTCTTCTCTACTTCTCTTAGCTTCCAAAAACAAGACCCAAAACCAATTTTTTTCCAATCAAGGCCACACCTTCCTCCATATAGGCCGAGCCCTCATTCCCCTAGGCCAAGCCCACTTCCAACCCTTAAGCTCCTAAAAATCAAGTTTTTACGAAGAAAGGCTAAGTTTCGGTGTTCGTACAAGAGTTGTAGTAGTTTTGGTTTGGATTCAGTTGATTTTGGTGAGTAAATCTCACTTTTAAAAACAAAGTTTTAAACTTTATTATTGATGTTAATAATAGTTGTTAGTTGTTTGGTTCAGAGAGTAATACTGCTTGTGTTTATACATATATGTGTTTATTTGTAATGATTTGTTGTTGACTTTTTTTGGCAAGGCCAGCTGGTTTTATAGTGCACCGTCCACTTTTTATTACGAACGTAATAAAAAATTTAATACAGGAGTAAGGTAGAAGCACCTTAACTACTAATAAAAAGGAAAATACAACACTGGAGTGTGACAGAGATGCCACAGCTACAACAAATCACCTAACGAGTAGGTCCCCACAAAGGAGGAAGGAACACCATCGTCCGCTATCACATGGGCAGGAATCAAAGGAATGTTGCCAACTAATCATGCATAAGTTCGAAAAAGCAAGGCAAGACAAGGGTCATAATCCACGGAATCAGGAGAGTATATGAAAGATTGGTCCCATGTAGTATCATCTAACATGTTAGCATTCAATGTCGCATGAAGACCATCAGAAGAGAGCACTAGAGAGTCACCAGAAATGCAGTAACGTAGGCATCTGAGGTCATGCTCATCATCAGAGACAAATCTAAAAAAGAATCCTCCACGGGGTTATATCGCATATCTGAAATGAGATCCACCCAACCCCTTTCGGAATCAACCCAAACAACTAACAACCGAGGCGGCACAGGATCGGGAATAGATAAAGGAATAACTATAGCATCAGACAGAACGACGCAATCAATAGTGGCAATGAAGGCAGGCCTAACATTAGGACAAGGAGAAGGAACCATACCAGGAAGGTCTGACAAAGAGGCAGGGTTAGGAGCCTAAGGAACCCATTTCCTAAGAGGGGGGCGAGGAAGAGGGATTTTGGGAGCTGCGGCAGAGACAACAGAATGCTTGCAAGAGACGGCAAGGTGGCCAAAGGAATGACAGGTAGAACAAATGTCAGGAACCCATCCATAACGAACACGGACCTCCTCAACATGCCCAATAGAAATTTGAACCGGAATAGAGGTAGGGAGGGGTTTATCAGAAGTTATTTCTATAAGAGCCTTTGCATACACCATTTCCTCACGAGCTACTATATTCATGTCAAAGAATTTCAATTTGCATACGTTACACGCTAGCCAATTCAGACCAAGCAACGGTTGTAAAATAGAAGGAATATGAGAAAAGAAAACCCATACTAGGATAGAAAGAACCTGTTCACGAGCAAGAGCAATTGTTGGAGTCCATGGAGTAATAATAAAAAGTTTTCCATCAAAAAATGATGGCTCGGCCTCTAGGAGCTATTGATTTGTTGTTGACTTGAAAATATAGTCGAAGTGCTTAAGTGATTATGTGAAAGTGATTGTCTTTGCTTGTTTATGGATGTTGTTTGTGTTTGAATATATGTTTGAGCTTATGTGAATGGATGGTTGTATATCAATGGAAAGTTAACATTTGAATTTGTTTATGTTCGATATCGAGATCCCGTGTGTTTCAAAACTGGTTTACTGACTTATTTTATAAATAGTTCTAAAAAGTTTTCCAAAACTTTAATTTGGTTTTCAAAACCTTTATAAAAAGTTATTTAAGTAATTTAAATTTAAAAGGAAAAGGTATAACGACTATTTTGATATATAAAGCAAGTTAGAAGTTATTGTTTATATAGCGATAGTCGTTATGGATGTAGTATATAAATCGACCACTTTTGTGTAAACTAAAAAGAGTTTTTACTTTAAATATTTTTGAAAATTATTTTAAAATTATGATAAGAATTAGAAAGGAAATTAAAAATATTTTCAATATTTAATTATTAATCAATTAAGTAAAATGTTTAATTAATTAATTAAGGTTAATTGTTATTTAATTAATCAATTAAGTAAGGTTTAATTAATTAATTAATCAAATAAGGTTTAATTAATTAAGTAAGGTTTGTTTAATTAATTAAGTTTAGGTTTCATTCTTATTTAATTATTAATTAAGTAAAGGTTTAATTATTATTTACTTAATTAAGTAAAGGTTTCAATTATTATTTAAAATAAAGGTTTAAATTATTATTAATTAACCAAATAAAGATTTTGAATTTTAAATCATTTTATTTCCAAAGGTTTATTTGTTTAAAAGCAACTTTCTTTTACAAAGATGTTTTTAAATACAAGGGATTTATTGTCTGTGTCATTAACTAGCCAAACAAATATGATAAGTTATGCTAAAACATTGACACATTTTATTTAAGGTAAGTCATCTTGTATTTAGCACAAAAATCCGATGAGTAGACTTTCCTCTATCCATGAGATCTAAAACTTGATTTTCTATGCGATGGATAGGGAAATCAAAAAAATGTCGAAAATGTGATAAATATAAGAATGTTAATTTCGATAAATGGATCATGAAAAAATAAGTATATGAAAGGTACTTCAGTGTATACTTAACATAAAATTCCGAGGTATGAAAACTCGTCTCTATCCAAAGAAGTAAGAATGTATGTTGAGGCAAGGATAGTTTTATATCTTGTTCGACTTCACTGTTAATCAAGGGATAATACTGTTTGAAATCGAAAAGTGGGGATAAGTGTAGAATGTTTAATTTTTCATATGCAAATCATACACACCCCAGATAGTGGATTTGTCCATCAACGATGACTTGGCCCGTTTTAAAATTATCGAATGTTAGTTCGAAAAGACTTGGATCGGGTAACATGGGTTATCCAAAAACCACTTTGAACCAACGTAAGCTTTCGAATTGGAAACATCTGAAAGATGATGGAATCGATGACGAAGATCTTTGAAGTGCAATGACTACTTTCTACTAATCCTGAGGGTGATTCCAAAATGGATGCAGTAGTGGTAGTGCCTTCTGTTTGTTCATAACCTGAGCAACTTGTATGGAAATATGCTAGCATTGCATTGCTGCCTGGAAGGCGGTGTTAGCATTCCAAGTGGGATTACTATATGATAGGGCAAACATAGCCTCAAGATTTGATGCAGGCCAAGTGCTAGGTCGTGACCGACCTAACAAACTCGTAAGTCATTCGAAAATGATAGGTCGTATACGACCTAAGAACTTTGAAGCTAACGAGAGAGGGATACAAAATGAAGTACTAGGTCATGACCGACCTAACGAAGCCCTAAGTCGTGACCGACCTAATAATGCCTTTAAGTCGCTCCAGCGACTTAGTGAAGCTCGGCAACGACCTAGTGGAGACTCGCGAGTTAACAAGCTAAAGGGAAAGGCGCTCGAACGACCTACCGAGTTACGACCTAAGTTAGGTCGCGTAAACGAGTTACGACCTAAGATAGGTCGCTCCGATACTTCATTTGAAGACAGTCTCGAGCTACGACCGAAGTTAGGTCACGTGAACGACCTACGACCTAAGTTAGGTCGTGAGAAGCTTTAGGTCGCCACTTGCTATGATTCGCTGAAGCTCATGCCGCCTGGACTTCTGGAAGACGCTACCTTGTTTTTAGGTCGGTCAAGTGTTAAGTCGTGAGGTTTTAGATCGTGATATTTTTAGGTCGTGATGTTTAGGTCGTGGACGACCTATATGTTGTGTTGTAAATATGGAGTTGTAATATGTTGTAGTGTTTTTCTTTGTGCTGTTGATAAGTCGCTGCCGACCTTAGTTAAGTCGTAGGTCGCGTGTCTTGTTTTGGGTCGTAAGTCGGTGATGTTTGTTAGGTCGTGGCCGACCTAAGTGTTGTACGGAATTGTGTGTGTTGAGTTGTAAAGCTATAAATAGCGGCGTTGGGTCACTTGTAATAGTTAGTTGATTTGAATGAAAACTTTTGTTTGTTAGATTTGTGCTTTCAATTAAATTGGTAGTTGAGTGTGATCTCCTATCTCCACTTTCGGTTAATCGAGTGCGCTCGATTCAACGACTGCTGAAGCCGATTCACGGTATCTAGTGCGCTAGATCAACGTACGAAGAATCGTAGATCTTTAAACATGGTATAGTGCGATATCAACGTGTTTGGGATAGCTAGAATTTGGTATCTTCGGATCAACGAATTTGGGCCATTCAGTATTCTTCATTCCATCGATTGCAATTTTTCACAAAATCATCATTTTGTCTTTCCGCTGCTGCATCATTTTGGTATCAGAGCAAGACTTAGCCAATCATAGCTAAGCCGAGTCTTGGAGCCAATTTATTCGAAGAGTTTGGGGAGTAATTAAAGCCGTACATCATTTTTGAGAAGTTGGTTGTTCATCGCGTTCATCACAAAGTCGCAACAAGAGTGAAGATTTTGATCCATATCATTTTGGATCGAAAGAAGAAAGGTGTTTGAATTTTGGCGGGGAAGCTTTGCGCGCCAAAGATTGAAGTTGAAGGCCGTACCTCATTTGGTATCATTTGATTTGTATAAGCCGAGAATTGAAGTTTGTGATTTGAAATTGTGAAGCTTCGACAATGCCACCGAGGAGAGCTAATCGTCATCAAAATGTCGAAGATTTGTATAAGCGAGAAGATGCTGAACAGATGGAACAAAGAATCAGCAACAAATTCAATGAGAAGTTAGATGAAGGTATTGGGAGGTTAGAGAAGCTTATGATGGATATGAATCAACCCCGAAGAAGAACATCGCCAATTTCAAACCAAGGTGGAAACAGGGTTTCACCATCGGTTTCGGGAGGAAGGAGAATATCGCCACAATCTCATCAAGGAAGAAGAAGTCATAGAGAATTCGAAGATGAACCATATCGAGATGTTGAAAGACAAAGTAGAAGGGATATGCGTGATCATAGAGATGTGGATGGACGGGATCGTTATCGAAATACATCTGTTGTTGACGAAGATGGTGATAGAGGAAGTTATCATTATAGAGATCATGGGCAAGGACGAAATCGAGATCGAGATTATGAAGACGACCGTCGATGGGAGTCGGGGATGAAAACTGAAATGCCAGAATTCAAGGGTGGAATGGTGGCTGAAGAATTTTTGGATTGGTTGTCTAATGTGGAAGAAATTTTTGACTTTAAGGAGGTTCCTGAGCATCGAAGGGTTAAGTTGGTTGCTACACGCTTGAAAGGGAGAGCTATGGCATGGTGGCAGCAAACTAAACTAACACGAGAGAGAATGGGAAAGTCAAAGATCGAATCATGGGATAAGATGAAGAAATTGATGAAAGCTACATTTTTACCTTACAACTATCAATCTCTTATGTATCAACGTCTGCAGAACTTGAGACAAGGGACGAAGTCAGTGAATGATTATGCAGACGAGTTCTATCAGCTGATTGCGAGAAATGATATCATGGAGACGGAGGAGCAATTGACAGCTAGATTTGTTGGAGGGTTGAGAATGCAGATACAGGATATGGTGAATATGTTTGATCTCAGATCTGTCGCTGAAGCACACCAGAAGGCGTTGGCTTGGGAGAAATAAGGGAGACAAGGTGGTGGTGTGTTTAAAAATTCCAATAATCCAATGAAAGAGGCTAGTAGCAGTGCAAATGTTTCGAAGGCTGTTGCAAAGCCAATTATTAACGAGGTTGCGAAGACCAGAATCAATAGTGGTATCAAATGCTTCAATTGTCAGGAGATTGGTCACAAAAGCAATGAATGTACGAAGCCAAAGAAACGAACGATGATTGCGGAGGCAGAGGAAGATGAGGTAGAAGCTGACTGTTCTAATTCACTACATGATGAGGAGGAAGAGAATGTGTCGGGAGATGAAGGGTATTCATTGATGATGAAGAGATCGTGCTTAACACCGAAACAGGAGGAGGAAACTAGCTGGTTGAGGAGTAACATCTTTCAATCAACATGCACTATCTTAGGAAGGGTTTGCAAGTTTGTCATCGATGCGGGAAGCTGTGATAATATTATCTCTACAGAAGCTGTGAAGAAGCTATCATTGAAGATAGAGAAGCATCTGAAACCTTACAAGTTAGCTTGGTTGAGGAAAGGTGGGGAGGTGAAAGTTGGGCGAAGAGCTTGTGTTAATTTTTCAATTGGAAAGAAATACAAAGATGAAATCTGGTGTGATATTGTTGACATGGATGTATGCCATCTGTTGTTGGGGAGACCGTGGCAATATGATAGGGCTGTGCAACATGATGGACGTACTAACAGTTACAGTTTTATGTTTGAAGGAACTAAAATCACTTTGATTCCTAAGAAGCGACAACAAGAAGAAAGCAAATCGGAGGAGATTGAAGAGTTGAAAACTTTGTTTTCATTGAAAGAGTTTGTTAAGGAGGTAGAAGAGGAGCCTGAAGTATTCTTGTTAATTGGACGTGAGAGTCATGAAGTGGTTGAGGTTCCTGAAGAAGTGAAACCAGTGCTGGGAGAGTTTGACGATGTATTTCCTGAAGAGCTACCAACGGAGTTACCGCCGTTGAGAGACATTCAACATCAAATTGATCTTGTTCCAGGAGCTGTGTTGCCATATAGACCACACTACAGAATGAGTCCAAAAGAACATGAGGAGTTGAGAAGGCAAGTGGAAGAATTGCTTGAACAGGGGCGTGTGCAGGAAAGTTTAAGTCCATGTGCAGTGCCAGCATTGTTAGTACCGAAGAAGGATGGGACGTGGAGGATGTGCACTGATAGTCGGGCGTTAAACAAGATTATAGTGAGATATAGATTTTCGATGCCGAGGCTTGATGATTTGTTGGATCAGTTGAGCGGGGCTACTATTTTTTCGAAGATTGATTTGAAGAGTGGTTATCATCAAATTCGAATCAGACCAGGGGATGAGTGGAAGACAGCATTCAAGACGAGAGAAGGTTTATATGAATGGCTGGTCATGCCGTTTGGTCTTTCGAATGCACTGAGTACATTTATGCGGGTGATGAATCAAATCTTTAGACCATTTATCGAGAAGTTCGTGGTGGTGTATTTTGATGATATACTGATATACAGCCGAAGCTCAGAAGAACACTTGCAACATCTGAGAGAAGTGTTGATATATTGCGACAGGAACAATTTTATGCTGCAACGAAGAAATGCGTGTTCATGACGCATAGTGTTTTATTTTTGGGGTATGTCATATCAGGAGGAGGTATACAGGTGGATCAGAATAAAGTTGAAGCAGTCAGAAATTGGCCACAACCCAAGACGATTACAGAAGTTAGAAGCTTTCATGGTTTGGCATCATTCTACCGAAGATTCATTTCACACTTCAGTAGCGTGATGGCACCAGTTACTGATTGTGTGAAGGGGAAACAATTTTCATGGTCGGAGGAAGAAGGATTTGCTTTTGAGAGAATCAAGGAACTTTTGACGACAGCACCAATTCTAATGTTGCCAGATTTCCAGTTGTTGTTTGAATTACATACTGATGCATCGAAGGTTGGGATTGGAGGGGTGTTGAGTCAGAAAGGTCGTCCTATTGCATATTTCAGTGAGAAGCTATCGGGAGCAAAGATGAGATATAATACATATGATATGGAATTTTATGCTATCGTGCAAGCTGTGAAACATTGGAGACATTATTTGTTTCATAAAGAATTTGTTTTATATACTGATCATGAGGCGTTGAAGCATATGCAGGGATAGGACAAGATTGCTGCTAGGCATGCTTCGTGGATTGCATACTTACAACAATTTACATTTGTGGTGAAGCATAAATCGGGAATTACAAACAGAGTGGCAGATGCATTGAGCAGAAGGAATCATGTGTTGACTACAATGAAGGTTGAAGTGACAGGGTTTGATGTGTTGCCAGTATTATTTGTCGATGATCCTTACTTTGCAAAGTTTGTTGATGAAGTCAAGGAGGGAAAGACGAATGAGTTTGTAATGGTGGATGGTTTTCTTTTTAAAGGGAATCGATTGTGCATACCAGAGTGCAGTTTACGTATGAAGATTGTAAAGGAGTTGCATGAGGAAGGTCATGTGGGCCGAGATCGTACCTTACAATTGATTTCGCAATCTTATTATTGGCCGTCGATGAAGCGGGAAGTTGGAAAGTTTGCGGAGAGATGCCATATTTGCCAAGTTTCCAAGGGTACAGCGACGAATGCGGGATTGTATATGCCGTTACCCGTGCCGATTAGACCATGGGTTGATATCAGTATGGATTTCGTTTTGGGATTACCGAGAACGCAGAGGGGGAATGATTCGATATATGTTGTAGTGGACAAGTTTTCGAAGATGGCACATTTCATCGCTTGCAAGAAGATAGCTGATGTCGTCCGTGTTGCTGAGTTATTCTTTAAAGAAGTATATCGCTAACATGGTTTACCAGAATCCATTGTTTCCGATCGGGATACTAGATTTCTAAGTCATTTTTGGCTAAGTTTGTGGAAGATGGTGGGAACAAAGATAAATTTCAGCAGTGCTTACCATCCGCAGTCCGATGGTCAGACTGAAGTTGTTAACAGATCTTTGGGAAATTTGTTGCGGTGCCTGGTGAAGGATAATCTGAAGAGTTGGGATATGAAATTATGTCAAGCGGAGTTTTCTCATAATCATGCTATAAACCGTAGTACAGGGTTCAGTCCATTTCAGATAGTGTATTCAAGTTTACAAAAGGGGCCGTTGGATTTGACGATAGTACCACAACCCAAGGGAACCGTTAAACGGGCTGTTGATTTTGTTGATGGATTGGCAGAATGTCATCAAATCATTCAGGAACGATTGGAGAAAGCGAATGAAAAGTATAAGCGATCTACGGATTTGAAGCGAAGAAGCGTTGAATTTAATGAAGGAGATTGGGTGTATGCTGTGTTAACAAAGGATCGTTTTTCGGTGGGAACGTACAATAAATTGAAAGCGCGGAAGATTGGTCCAGTAAAAATTTTGAAGAAAATCAATGAGAACGCGTATCAATTGGAATTGCCGGATAATGTTCATACTTCTGATGTGTTTAACGTCAAATACTTAGTTCCGTATCATGGGGATGAGTGTGTTGCGGAGGAGGAAGGTGCAAATTCGAGGACGAATTTCTCTCAACCAGGGGAGGATGATGCAGGCCAAGTGCTAGGTCGTGACCGACCTAACAAACTCGTAAGTCGTTCGGAAATGATAGGTCGTATACGACCTAAGAACTTTGAAGCTAACGAGAGAGGGTTACAAAATGAAGTACTGGGTCGTGACCGACCTAACGAAACCCTAAGTCGTGACCGACCTAATAATGCCTTTAAGTCGCTCAAACGACTTAGTGAAGCTCGGCAATGACCTAGTGGAGACTCGCGAGTTAACAAGCTAAAGGGAAAGGTGCTCGAACGACCTACCGAGTTACGACCTAAGTTAGGTCGCGTAAACGAGTTACGACCTAAGATAGGTCGCTCCGATACTTCATTTGAAGACAGTCTCAGCTACGACCGAAGTTAGGTCGTGTGAACGACCTACGACCTAAGTTAGGTCGCGAGAAGCTTTAGGTTGCCACTTGCTATGATTCGCTGAAGCTCATGCCGCCTGGACTTCTGGAAGACGCTGCCTTGTTTTTAGGTCGGTCAAGTGTTAAGTCGTGAGGTTTTAGATCGTGATATTTTTTAGGTCGTGATGTTTAGGTCGTGGACGACCTATATGTTGTGTTGTAAATATGGAGTTGTAATATGTTGTAGTGTTTTTCTTTGTGTTGTTGATAAGTCGCTGCCGACCTTAGTTAATTCGTAGGTCGCGTGTCTTGTTTTGGGTCATAAGTCGGTGATGTTTGTTAGGTTGTGGCCGACCTAAGTGTTGTACGGAATTGTGTGTGTTGAGTTGTAAAGCTATAAATAGTGGCGTTAGGTCACTTGTAATAGTTAGTTGATTTGAATGAAAACTTTTGTTTGTTAGCTTTGTGCTTTCAATTAAATTGGTAGTTGAGTGTGATCTCCTATCTCCACTTTCGGTTAATCGAGTGTGCTCGATTCAACGACTGCTGAAGCCGATTCACGGTATCTAGTGCGCTAGATCAACGTACGAAGAATCGTAGATCTTTAAACACGGTATAGTGCGCTATCAACGTGTTTGGGATAGCTAGAATTCGGTATCTTCGGATCAACGAATTTGGGCCATTCAGTATTCTTCATTCCATCGATTGCAATTTTTCACAGAATCATCATTTTGTCTTTCCGCTACTGCATCAAGCTTCATAACAGATAAATGACTAAAACAGGTGAGATGCAACAGGGTTATGTAGGTCACACCCATTAGGGTATGGTCATCCCTAATCTAGATTTATATTGTTATTTTTAGATGTATGCTTCGAGGCCCAGTTCGATTGTTTATCACAACCGAGGGATGATCATATCCAGTGCTATCTAGTAATGGGTAGGCCGGTCCTATGTTGGAAGGGGGTCTAGGCGAGGCCCTTGGTACATATTTTAGAGGTGTAATATGGCAAGTGATACCCCGATAGCCTTGTCATTCTATCAAATCCCTTTTCCAATATATGCTTTTACTTACTTAGCTGTATACCTATTATGTTGGAATGTAATCAATGCAACCTTTTTGACTATGATTCAATATTCGCTTTAAAACCTAAACATTATTATAATATCACTGGATTTTCTATAGAAATGTTTTGGTTATCGTAAGGTAAAAACTTGTCCGTGTTTATATGCAGCATAGTCTTATGAGATATCTTTATTTTTAAATGGTTTTTAAAAGTATAATAATTCAGTTGTTTCGAGTTTACTCACATCAGACCCATGTTTGACCCAGAGTTTTTTCCTTTATTTCCCTGATCTCTTGGGTACTCAAATTTATATGAGTAGCCAAGTAGTCTAGGTTCTAATGGATGCATTTTGGAGGAGCATGGAGCAGGAGGCTTTGCTGTATCTAGTTATCTATTTTATATCTGCTGTGTATGTCTATTTTGTATCAGCATTGTAGAGGCAGCCAGTTATAACTGTCTCTGACTGAAGTTAGTACCTGTTGTGACATTGATGTTTTGTTTTGGAAGTGGCCATATGTACTATCTTATGTTCTATTATATATGATTTTCTTACGTTGTGAGATTCCGTGTTTCTTTTTTCTTGTCTTTTCTTTTAACCCCAACGATTTGTCTTTCAAACACCTAGATGACCGTCATTTAAATATTATGGATGTATTAAGTGTCGACTTTAGGAGTAAGAAATGTGGATCGTTACATGTCCATTATCGATAACTTGACCTATTCTGACTTAGGAAGTACATAGAAGCTCCGCGATTTCATATGGTTTGAGATTTCCTTAGGAGAACGCATTCTGTTGAAATGTCTCTCGCTTTAAGGGGTATATTAGAGATCTGACTGCTATATAGTCCGCTTACTTTTGAAAGCATCGGGATTGAGTCAACCGAAAACTATCAATTTTTGGTTCGAAGAGACTGAGATCGGACAAGAATGAGTTATTCGAAAACCACTTTGAATTAACATAAGCGTTCGACTTGAGACATCTTAAAGATGATGGAATTAAATACGAAGTTCTTTAAAGTGCAAGGACTACCTGGTACTAATCTTGAGGGTGATCCCAAAAAGGATGTAGTAGAAGTGGTGCCTTTGGTTTGTTCATATCCTGAACAATTTATATGGATGAATGCTGGCATTACATTGTTGCTTAGAGGGCGGTGTTAGCATTTCAAGTGGGATTTGCTAAAAGAAAAAGTTAATCGTTGCCTTAAGCCTTACAACCAGGAATGACTAAAACATGGGATATGCCGCAAGGATATGTGGGTCGCACCCATTAGGGTATGGTCATCACCTTTCTAGATCACTATTTATAGATTTGGTATATGCATATGATCTCACGAGAAAAAGGATTTAAAGCGACCAGGGTAATAAAATATTCGGTACTATCCAGGAAGGGGTAAGCCGGTTTTATCATGCAGAGGGTCCATGTGAGGCCCTCGGTAATTTTTATCCAGATAATTACAATGGTAGGTGGTGCCCTAGTGCCTTGTCTTGTATGGAATCCATTTTCCAATATGTGACTTATGGACTTAGTTGTGCTCATATATGCTGGAATGTAAGATGCAAGCATTTCAGTTATGTTATATATTTACTTTAAATCCTAGAAATTATTATAATATCACTGGATTTTCTATTTGAAGTGGTTGGTTATCATAAGGTAAAACTCATCCGTGTTTGTGTGCGATGTGATCTTACGAGATACCTTTATTTTTGAAAGGGTTTTATAAGTATAATAATCCATATGATTGATTTTCTCACGCTGGTTTACCAGACTGATCCAGGTGTTATTTTCTTATAATAATCGGGTCAGACCCGAGTATTTTTCTAGAGTTAGCTTTGGATGGTTTGGAGCCTTAAGAGACAAGCTGGATGCCTCCTAGACGTATTCTCGTATTTTTATTTCCACTATATTTTTTATTTGTATTTATCAGCATTTGTAAGGACATGTTATTACAAATGTCCAGGCTGATGATAGGTTAAACTCTGATTGATGAACATTAAAGTTTTCTTTTGTAAAGTTTGTTTGGACGTTATACATAACCCATCATGATATGAGATTATGTTCTGTCTTTTCTTTTTTTTCACCCAAACAATCTGCCTTTTCGATACTCGGATGTTCGGCACATGAATACCGTGGATGTATTTGTGTCGACTTTCAAGGGTCGAAAGATGGGTCGTCACAGTGCTCCTCCTCTTTGTATATATATACTTCACATAACTTCACATAATTGATACATTCTTAGTTAATCTACATATAAATATAGGCTTAACATCAGTTTATAGTCAAGGATATTATAAACAATTGTTCATTAAATGTAATTATATATTGTTTATTAAAAGGGACAAACCTAGTATCAATAAGGAAAAATAAAAATATTTCTCTATAATTGATGATATGTTTTCAAGAAGAATGGATGATGTGCAGAACATTCAATCGATCAAAAATAGTTTCTAACAATTGACACAAGAAAAATAATTAATTCTACTCAAAACAAAGCGGCCTATTTAGCACTCATTATGGTCTTAATCATCATAGTTCAACGAGTACTAGTCATCCACTTCCAAACCTACAAACTCTAGCAATTCAATCACTACTTAGTAATGACAATCCTATCTTAATTAAACATCACGATCACCATCATTACCTTAATCAACTCTCTAATCTATTTATTCTACCCCATGAATAGGAAAAACCATAGGTTTTTTAGAGATGAAGCTAGCATTTTAAGTTTACATGAGAAGTTAATATTATATATGATTATGAGATCTATGAAACAACTTATCTCTATGGAAAGAAAATGGCTTTTTAAAGTTCAGATATAAGAAACAAACAACAAGAAGTTTGAAAAAAGGGAGGAAATACCAAAGTTGACAGATAGAAGGTAAAATCGGGGTTGGAGGCGAGAAGATATGTCGGCAGGATGGGTCAGCGACAAGCGGTGGTTAGGGAATAACATAGGGTCAGCTGAAGGAGGGAGGCGGCAAGCGGTGGTTAGTCTGAAGGCAGGAGCGGGGTAGGCTGAAGGCAAGAGAAGATTTAAGAGGATCAATAAAATTGGGGGTTTTATTTTATTCCGTGAGTGAAGAAAATGTGACAAGGGTAGATGTTTAAGGGGGTAAAATGGTTGGTGGATGTGGTTGTTATGTCATCAAAAAATTGTCAGAAAATTCCTACGACATACAAACGGCGTTCGTACTTCTTTTCTAATTTTAACCTGCTTCCAACAACAAATCGATGCCCCATAAAATATTGTCAGTATGTCATTTAGAAAATACTGGTTGGAAATTGTGCATTCTTCTAGTAGTGGCAGTGTGCAAAACAAAGAAAACAAGTGGTCTGGGTTTAAGCAATTTCAAAGACTTAAGTGAAGGTTGCAACCTTAAATTATTTTGGAAATTTTTGAAAGGAGAACCATCATGGGGTGAATGAATGAAGGAGAAACATTTAAAAACTAATTTCTGGACTATGCCAGTTGAAAATCATCATTTATTTACCTGAAAAAATAATTTAAAATGCAAAGAAACATGTATCAAGTTAATTGAAAGAAATTTCAAAAGAAAAGCGAATACGCCCATGGTTTAGCACACGGATTAATGGAAAATCACTACTAAACTTATTGGGCTAGAACAACATTTACCAAGGAGTTAACGCAAAAGCTGAAAGCATAATACAAATTTTCAACTAGAGTACTAAACATTACCCATCTGCTTCTATCTTCAAATCAACAATTGAAAAAATTACAATTGATTGAAGTTTGCAAAAAGTTATATAGAATTGGAAACTTTCTACAAAAGGAAAATTCTCTTTTAAAAAAACATGGGAATATATCAAAGGTGCCGAGGTTGAAGTAGAATGGCGTAAAGTTATATAGGATAGAGCAAATTATCCAAAAATGTTTCACCGTGCTTATTTTTCCTTACTAAACATATTACCAACCAGAGATAGATGCAACAAATGGAATAAGAATAGTGAAATCAAATGCCTACTTGCAAAAATGAACCAGAAAGCATAGAACATATATACTTTGATTGTATTTGCACAAAGCATATATGGTCTAGCCAAAGCCAAATCAAAATTCAATCAGTTTCAAGCATTATAGAATATTAGAGAAAGCATTTAATACATTCAACATAAATTCAAAGAAAAATCAAAATAGTTTGGCATAACATGCATAACATTAACAGTAGTAATATATCACATCTAAAGAGAAAGGAAGACAAAATTGCATAAGAATAAGGAAACATCCAGCTTTTAGTTATGGAAAACAATCGAAGTAGAAAGCCAGATTCTCTTTAGAAAATCAAATTAAAAAATGAAAGAATCCGAACATGCAAAATCATGACTTAGGGGATTTAGACAACTACGAAGAAAGAATGGAAAGGATACTTACAAAACGGGAAATACATCACAGATATTTCTCGTGGAAGAGCAATACAAACTGGAACTGATTCTATCAGTGTTGAACATGAAGGTGGCTGAGTGCATTTCCAAATTAGAAGAAACTTCTGCACAAAAGGGAAGGAGTTAAGCTCATTAGTTTTTGAAGTGAATAACAACCGTAATAAAGAAAACTTAGTACTTGATTTGAAGAAGATCTAATGTGCATTAGATTCACAGCTAGAGAAGAATCAATTCCTACAAAATGATATAGAGAAAAATTGTTAGAAAACTCCCAAAACTAGCCAAAGGGGAATGCAGAACATTAAGCCCCCTTAACCATTTATGATTTATGAGTGCCTTTAACAATTACCTACAATTTGAACAAATCATTAACGTTTCGTTTCATTTTGAATGTATGATGAACATTCCAAAGATTAGTGAAATTCAGAATCGCGTAGAGGAATTAAATTATGCATGAATTCGAACAGAATTGTCAATTGTATTTGCTTTGTCAAAATCCGCAATTGTTGCTGCATTCCTTACAAATCTTTATATGTTTTTGCAACAGACGTGTCAATTGCAACAATACATGCATATACTTGAAAAAATTGGATTCTGGTAGATTTTAGTACGACCAATAAAACGTTTGATTGTAGCATTGGAAAGTTAGAATAAATCATGTAATGATGCACGCGAGTTTAGCTGCAATAGCAGTTAAAAAGAATATACAATTACTCCACTGAACTTTCATGATTGATTGCTGCATATATATATTGGGAGCAACTGGTAGCAAACTCTCGTATCTTGTTTTGTCTGGCCAATCAAAACATAGAGTTTTTTTCAAAACATACTTACACTCTATTAGTGAAGGAGTTTTTCTACTAAATTAAAAAAAATGTGTTATGATTGGCTGGACACATTGCGACAAAGGAATATGAGACCGGTTGATTACCATATACAACATTCACCATGTTTGTACATTATTCAATAAAAAAAAGGACGAATTTTTCTTATAGATTCGAGGAAAAACTTATTTCAACTCTACGCCTCGTTCAAAACTTATTACAATAGTCTTTTTTTAATATAACAACATTTTATACTTGCGCAATCCAGATTTGTGCAAGTATGATTTCTTTTAAAAAAAATTACACTTGCGCAGTCCAAATTTGTACAACTACATTTTTTGTTTAATAACATTTCCACAATCAAAATTTGCGAAATCACAATTTTTTTAAAAGATAATTTTACTTGTGCAATCAAAACTTACACAAGTGCAAAACCCGACTTAGCGAAAAGTAAATTAGTGCAAAATTTGTCCATAAAAAAATTATCCAAGGTTGCTCTAAGTTTTGTCTTTTTCCATGAACAAGTCTTCTGCATGAATGGGACATAGTATAACCCATTTCCATTCAAACACATCAATCACATCTCAACCGTATTGTAGAAAAATACTAAAAATATGAAATTACAATTATAGAAGAATAACTTGCGTGAAAGTCAGAAGTATAACACTAATACATAAAAACAATTATAGGATACATACGTAATGTAGTAATAAGAGTAACAACAAGACTAGCTCATATGAAGAAACATCATGGAAATTCAGGATCAAGAATTCCACTGAATTTTCAAAATCACAATGTTTAATGAATTATTTGGTATTATATAAAGCATCTCATATAAAATATTATAGCACATACATCTTCAACTTGACCAGTAATTACGTACTTAGCCTAGTCACTATCCCAAGAATAATTTCAAAAAGGCTAAAAAAAGACGTGGTTCACTAAGCAAAAATTCAAATTTGATGTGAAGAAATCTTTTCAAAGTTCAGTATTACAAACTACAGTTCCTCCACCTTATAAAAGAGAAAATGGGAAACTCTTAGTTGGAGAAATAATACCTCAATTAGTTTTAAGGGTAAGTTTGGCTCACATCCCTAACAAGTTTTAAAATAGAGAAAACATCCTTTCCAACCAACATTTACGTTTCCGCTCCCTGTTTTCAAATTCACGCACGTAGAAAGACCGAAATACCCTTTATGTTTTTAACTTTTCAAACGTGTATAACTTTATTTACAAAAACCAGATCAACATAACGTTTTCACCAAAAAATCGCAAATTTTATGATCTTTAAAATGAGATCCATTGTTGATACCAAAAATTTAAATTTGTATTAAATCTACAATTATTTCAAATATTTGCAGACAATTCAGCAAATATTGAACATTTTCGATTTTTTTTCAAATATATAAAAATTGTAAAAAATTGCAGATATTTCTGCAACTATATGATATAGTTGCAGAAATGTCTGCAACTATTACATATAGTTTAGTTGCAGACATTTCTGCAACTATTGCATATAGTTGCAGATGCAACTATTGCAAATAGTTGCAGATGCAACTATTGCAAATAGTTGCAGAAATGTCTGCAACTATTTCATATAGTTGCAGACATTTCTGCAACTATACCAAATAGTTGCAGAAATGCAAATAGTTGCAGATGCAACTATTGCAAATAGTTGCAGAAATGTCTGCAACTATTGCATATAGTTGTAGACATTTCTGCAACTATATGATATAGTTGCAGAAATGCAAATAGTTGCAGATGCAACTATTGCAAATAGTTGCAGAAATGTCTGCAACTATTGCATATAGTTGCAGACATTTCTGCAACTATACCAAATAGTTGCAGACATTTCTGCAACTATTTGGTATAGTTGCAGAAATGTCTGCAACTATTGCATATAGTTGAAGACATTTCTGCAACTATTGCATATAGTTGCAGACATTTCTGCAACTATTGCAAATAGTTGTAGAAAACGAACTTACACGGTATTTCAGTAAAAATCTTTTATTGCAAACAGATAAATCATTAAGCAAAGATAATTTTATCGTTCAATATAAACCAAATAATCACAGATAGAAAAATGGAGCACGGTATAAACGAGGGTATTTATGGAAAAGAATTAAGCCGAAACAAAAATAGGGACCGAATTTATAAAGTTTCGAACGGAAGGAGTTTTTGTGAATTACGTTTGGTTTTAGGGATGTGACCCTAATTTTCACTAGTTTTAAATTCACGTCTCAGTCAAAATCTGTACAGGCAATTTCACCTTTAGTTCCAGAAAGAAAAAAAATATGTTGGCCTGAAAGGAATTTATACGATATAAGTAAAAGTTAAGCTACCAAAAGAAGAAAGTCATAATAAAGTTCAGTAACAAGGAAGATAAAGAGCTTGATTCCACTTTTAGCTGGCTCAGCTGCATTCTCATTGAACATTTTATACATTTGTACTCCAAATTAAAAATGAATTGATAATATACACATATTTTGATTTGCTTCTAGGTTTTATGTTACTGAGAAAATGGTTCATCTTTAGGAAATTTTATGAGTAAATATCTTGTATTGTAATGTTTAATAGTCTCTTCTTTTTGAAATGGGTAATAAGAGGCCCAAAGCCTAAAAGAAAATAGAAGCAGGGTCAAATACAACAACCCTACCCGAATGCTTGCACAAACAAAGGCAACCCTAGCCGCAACTCACTCTCTCAGCAACAAAAAAGAAAAGAAAACCCTAAATCAAAAAAAATGGGGAATTGGTGCGATCCATATCAAAATTGCAACAAATCAGAGAATCAAGGAGGCTTCCATGCGAACTCTTTCTCCTTGCTATCTTCAGCTTTGTTTTCCAAAGAATCTTGAGTTAGTTTACGCGAATGATGCTGAGAGGAAGGATTGTTACAAGAATGCACCTTTTTCTTTCTAATCTCGATATAAAGCTCTGATGAGAGGGAATTGCTGTTATTTGAGGAGGGTCGATTAGAAATGTCTTGGATATCTTTCCAAAGTAGGATCTTTTGCTTATGATTATTGAAATTATGAGCACATGATCGATAATCCAAGTAATCAGCTGCGGCATGCTTCCTATTAGCATAAAGTTTGCTGTTATCACCAGCTTCGAGCTCTTCATTAGCATGTTGTTCGATGCAGTCCCCTTTTTCCCAGACAGATAAGTGATATATAAGGTTATTGATGTTACTTTTGTAGAAATCATTTGAAACTCTCTGGTTATTCATATCCAGCTCTAAAATCTTATCTTTATGCAAGAGATAATCCAAGTGCTCCTTCTTCTTGTGTGTGCGGTAGCCTCCGCCCCCATCAGGTGAGTTAAAAGCAACATCAGTTTTTGAATTTATATTATTATAATCTTCATAATTATAATAATATAAACTTCCCTTTTTGTTGTAGGGTGAAACTCTTATTTGCTGGTAGAGATGGCTGCCACCAGTAGAGGCAGAATCATATTTGGAACTCCTAAAGCTTATAGGCTCCTTCATCCAGTGATTGCCACTGTGGTGAAGGAGTCTACCTCCAAGGAAATTAGTGTTGAATTTCCCCCTCTGTAAGAAAGTTTCTAACTCTTCCTCGGTACTGTTTGTGCTGCAAAAAATTCGATTGAGATTGTCAGAGTATTTATGTTGATTTTCAAATTTTTTGAGGAGAATATGACTCCCCATTTCTATTATTTTCCAAAGTTGAATGCTTCATGTTTCCTTTTGAGTATGCAGTCTTTGATTTCTTTCCTTCCATATGCGAAAAATAGTAGCTGTGAGAATTGTGCTTGCTTTGCTAAAATCTTTTGATTTTTCTTTGAAGTTTTCATGTATATATTTGATGCTTTCTCTGATGTTTTGCACAGCATGATGCTGATTAATTTTGAGTTTTGATTTGGCTATAAACCAAATATGTTTTGAGTAGGCACAATCAAAAAATAAATGATTTATACTTTCAACATCTTGTTTGCAAAGTAAACATACCGTTTCATCATTTTTGTTCCATTTCAAGCACATGTCCATTGTTAGCAACCTGTTATTAACTGCAAAAAAAACACAGTGGGACATTTTTGGGCAATTCGATTTATTTCAAATTACATTATACCAATCTACTTCAGATTCATGGCCTCTAATAAATTCCCAAATTTTTTAAAAAGAGAATATCCGTTTTTTTTAAAGTCTCCATCTCATGTGTCTTTTTGAAGATTTGGGTCAATAATAATCTTTTTATGGCATCATTAAAAATTAAAATAGCTGGATGATTAAATGTTTTCCAAGAATTGTTTTGAATAATGATGTTAACATTATCAAAAGATCCACCAAACCAAATTAAACTATTCCAACCCAAAAGACTGACCAAAGTTTTGCCATGTATCCATGGGTCAAACCATAGGCTGGTTTGGTTACCATCTTTAAATTTTCTTTCTAAAAGTTTTAGGCCAGTATCCCTGCAACTTAAAATATTTTTCCAAGAGAAAGAATAATGATTTTCAGTTTTAACAGTCCAAAAATTCTTGTTTTTAAGATATTTTTCTTTCATCCATCTAGCCCATAATGAATTCCCAATGACAAATTTACAAAAAGGTTTTAGTTTACAAACTTCTCTCAAATCATTTATATTTCTAAAGCCTAGACCACTAGATTTTTTTGGTTTACAGACCATATCCCAAGCAATTTTGTGTTGTTTTCTTTTCCAAATGAAATTGGCATAAGCTTTTTCCAATTTATGTATAGCTTTAACTGGAATATTGTGGGCTTGAATCCAATACATAATAATTGCGATGATGACAGTGTGGGTTAACTCTAACCTACCAGCTAAAGATAGAAGTTTACAAGCCCAACCCTTAAATTTACTCTGAATAATATCCAAAAGTCTAGTGTAGTCTAAATCATTAATTTGATTAACACTCAGAGGCAATCCCAAATATTTAACTGGCAGACTGCGTTCTTTAAACTTAAGAATGTTGAGAATTTCTGTTTTTCTGATACAACCTTTACTAAAATAAATTTTACTTTTAAAATCATTCACTTTTAGACCTGCATTTTCTTCCAATTTCATAAAAATATTTACAATAGTTTTAGCACTATGAGAGTCTGCATGCAAAAATAAAAGAAGATCATCTGCATATAACATGAGTAATAAATGGTTTGGTTCTGTTAATGGGTTTAATATTTCCTTTGATAAGTTCTGTTTCCATAAGAATAGAGAAATATTCCATAACAATAGTGAATAAATAAGAAGAGAGTGGGTCACCTTGTCTAATACCTCTATTGCTATGAATAAACCCCTTAGGAGAACCATTAACCAAAATTGAATAAGAAACATTATTGATGCATTCTTGAATAAGAGAAATTTTTTTTTGTCAAAACCCATTTGTTGCATCATATATATAATAATATGCCTATTGATCTTATCAAAGGCTTTATGTAAATCAATCTTGACACACATGAGATTTTTATTTTTATTATTAAAGTTTCTAATTAATTCATGAGCAAGAAGGGTATTCTCAACAATGACTCTGCCAGGTATGAAAGCACTTTGGTTTTCAAAAATAAGGTATTTTTAAAATATTTTAATTCTATTGCACAAAATATTAGAAATGATTTTATAAATGAAGTTACAACAAGCAATAGGCCTAAAATCTTCCAGACTATTTGGGATTTGAACTTTTGGAACCAAAGTTATAAAAGTATGGTTAAGGTTTTTTAAAATCTTACCAGTTCTAAAGAACACAGAAATAACATCTAATAAAAAACACTTTATATCATCCCAATCAGTTTTATAAAATTTTGCACCAAAGCCATCTGGGTCAGGACTTTTATCATTATTAGAATGAAAAATAATATTCTTAATTTCCTCAAGGTAGATGGGGGCAAGGAGAATATCCTGACTATTAACATTCAGAATAAATTTAGATTCAATTGTATGAAAAATATTAGAGTAGCTATTAGTATTGTAGAGATTAGTAAAATAATAAATAGCTTCCTCTTCAATGCAAGATTCTTCATTGATAACATTACCTTTAACGTCAATAATTTTACCTATGTCATTTCTAAATTTTCTACTAGACGTTCTAGCATAAAAAATTTTACTAGCCTCATCACCATGTGTAAGCCAATCTACTTTGGCTTTTTGCCTCAAATTAATAAATTTCACTTAAAGGGATTTGATTAAATTATTTTTGGCTTCAAAAATTTATTGACATTATCAATGTCTGAGCAATCATTATTTAAAGCATTCTGTCTTATGACACATTCCTCTCTTAACTGTGAAACATCATTTTTATTTCTGATTTTATTCTAGTTTTTCAAGTTTCCTTTTGTAATTTGAAGAAATTTATTAAATTTGTACTGGGCAGTGCCTTGTACTCTAGAAGATAGACAGTTTTTGATGATTTCTTTATAATTGTAACGACCCTAGATTTTAATTTAATTTAAATTAATAATTTATTGAATTTTGGGGTTAAATTAATAATTAAATGAATTTTTGGATAAAATTAGTAAAATAAATCGATAAAATGGAAGCGAGTTTCCCCGATCGTATATGAGTGAATTTGAAAATAATAAATATATTGATATATATATATATTTGACTTGATTTCAAATTGTAAATAAATGGTTTGATAATAAATGATAGTAATAAAACTTATACTAAACAAAGTAAATAAAACATATAGTCATATACCCTTGCCAAAAGAAAAGAAATAAAAGATATAAATACATTCAAGTATATAAATAAACAAAGTTGTAAATATGTAAAGTAAACAAAACAAATCAATGCAAACCATCCCTATATCTATCAGCCGAAGTATGACATTGACAAAAGCAAATAGAAAAAGAATGTAACCTGGAAGCAAAGAAGACATAACAAAACAAACACATTAACTAAAACTTTTCATCAAAATTACAAAGCAATTTGACTAAATAAAGAAAAGTAATACAAAATCATTTCAGCCACTTAAATAAAACAAGAAACAGAAAAAAGAAAGAAAATATATCAAACAGCATAGGCTGTAAACATATAGAGGGAGCATGAACATTACCTTACATGCTTTCATTTAATGCTATTTGCTTTTCAGCATGAACAAGATCACATCAGGGAGTAAAAGTATGGTTTAGTCTTATTTTTATATACCTCAACTTGTACCTGTATACAAACCCAAACATCACTTCGTATAAAATATATACACCCTGTATATTTCATCTCCACATCAAACTCTCTTACCATCAGTTCATTCGAAACTGAGAAAAATAAGTAGCATCATCTCAAAACTCCAACAAACCAAAAATGATCAAAGTAAAACAAATAAAATTCTTACCTGATTCAATGCAAAGATCAAAAAGGCAGAGCAACTCAAAGCAAAGAGCAGTTTTCAAATCAAAGCCTACAAAGTAAATTCAACTGCTTTAACTTAAGTGAATCCAGTAGCCAACTCAAACAAATCAAAGATACAGATTTGAAATGAAAATACAAGTCCCAGATTTCATTCCTATCCTCTGTTTTTCTTTCCAGGTGAGCAAATCTCCTTCCTGAACCTGTTTGTTTTTGTTTGTAAGCAATCTTCTAAACAAAAATCCTTTTATCAGCGAGTAACATCATTTTTTTTAACTTAAGCATCTGAAACTATTTGCAGAAGTGTGATTTAAATTAAGTATGCTGGTATATATGGTTCTGTCTGTGTATATAGATGATGTTTGTGTACCCTGTTGTAGCCTCTGAACAAAACTGTTTTGACTTCAGGCTTGAATATTCATCAAAAAATGCATTTGCTCTAAATTCGAACTTTGATAAAACTTAAGTTCTGAACATAAAATGTTGTTACAACATACACTTGAATCTAAAAATTTTGTTAAAAGAAAAACAGGTTGTACTAGTTCTGGAAATTATAAAATAACAGTGGAAACCTTAAATAAGTTAAAGCTCAATTCTTATAAATCAGGGGTTCAGGCTCATGAATCAAATCCTCAAACGAAAACTTGATTTTTAAAACCAAAATTACTATTTTTAATCAAGCGTTGAGGTAGTAGTTTGGGTTTGAATGGAAATGGGAATATTTGGGTTCTCTGGTGATCTAAGTATCTGGGAAGGCTGGAGTTTCTCGAGGAGGTGGAGGAGCCAACGAAGTGTCGAGGAAAAATATAGGGATGGTGGATAGATCACGGTGGTGACGTCGGCAACGAGTTGAAGTTTCTAACCCTAGTTCGTTGTGAGGTCGAGATTTTTGGTTGGTGAGGCATCTCGAGTTGATCGAGCTCTACAGGACTCAGGGTGGTGGAAGTTCGGGGTTTGTCGAAGACGTGGCCGGAGTTTTAGTACCAACGATGGTCGAAGCAGTGAGGACGAGGAGGAATCGTGGTCGAGGTTTCTTTTCCAATTCGATCGGAGGTCTTGATTTCGATTTTGGGATGGTGATGGAGTCTGGGTGGTCAGGATCGAATGGGTAGATGATCGTCGACGTGTTCGACGATGTGAAGTCAACTGGAGAGGCTCGCCGGAATCGTGCACGTGCACCGTGCACTGGCTTTTGTGATCTGGGAGTGTTTGAGGTTGTCTCGAGTTTCCTTTTCTTTTTCCTCGCGTTGATGTGTGTTTTGCTCGAAGGATTTTTGGTTGGGACTCGGAGCAGTTTTTGATGAGCTCGGGTAGATATTGTTTACCAGGTTTCAAACCCTGTTCTGCTTTATAATTTAAAATTTTCATTTTAAAATTATAAAGCAAGGTTTAAACTGAGGTATAAACCAAAAGTTAAAATATGAATTCAAGTTCAGTTTAGAACTTAGTCTGAAATTAAAATCTTTTTTTGAATTTAAATTGTTTAAATAACTAAAAGATAAGTGAGTTTAAAAAGATTTGAACTTAAAACGAAATTGAATTGTAAACAAAATTAAATCAAAATTTGTAAACTTGGATTCAAATTTAACTTTGAATTCCAGATTTTTAAATAAAATTAAGTTTTATAAATTTAAATCTTTAAATAAGTTTAAATGTAAAGGTTTCTTTTAATATGTGAAATTTAAAGTAAATTGATTTTAAACTCTTTTAAATTTCTTTTATAATTAAAATATTACTTTAACATGTAAATCTAAAGGAAAAATTGGTTTTAAACTTTATCAAAGTTAAATAAGAAATCATTCTAAATCCCGAAATAAAAACCAACAAAAAAATGAGATTGGTTTTTAAATTAATAAAGGTTTAATGATGATTTATTAACGATTCGGATTAATGAAGTAAGTGATTAAAGGGTTAAAATCATTAATGAAGAATTATTAATTAAATATTAATTAATGATTAAAGTTGATTAATCAAGTGATTTATCAATATTTAATACAAAGTATAATGTGATAAATTAATTAAGGTAATTAATTTGGGATTAATTAATTTATGTTAAAGGTTAATCAACCAATGGAAATGATTAAAAGATAATTATTTAGTTAAAAAGAAATTGATTAGTGGTTAGAGTTAATTAAGTAATTAGGAATAATTACTTATTATGATAAATTCAGGATAATTAATCAAATGGAGATTAATTTAATTAATGTGAGTAATTAAGAATAGTTTAATTAATTAAGGTAATTGATTAATTAATTTATATCAAATGATTGTAATCAATTTATCAGGATTGGATAATTAATTCATAAGTAATTAATGTGATTGAATTAATTAGGATTAAACAATTAATTAATTTTGCTTATAAATGATTATTGAATGTCTGACCTTACTTGTGAATTGTTGACATTTCCTGATCTGTGATACGGTGTGATATATTCTGATTTGTGTTGTGATCTGTACTGTAGTTAATTATCTGTAACTTATATATCTGTGATTTGTGAATCTGTGAATAAAAGATAAGCGTTATAGTTATACCGCTTATCAATTATATTTCTGTATTCTGATGTGTAATGATTGATTGATGTTGCACTATTGTGTGTGAAACCCCTGGACCACACTTTTACACACACAAATATGGATTTCACGTGAAAATCGGTTAAGTCACAGATAATTTAAATTTGATATTTTTGAAATTGAAATTTTAATTTCAATTGATTTTGAAATTAGAAATTTGGGGTTTAAAGTGAAAAGCTTTTGAAATAGAATTTCAAAGATAAAAGTTATTTTAAATAACTTAACCGAGTTTTGAAAATTTAAATAGTTAGATTTAAATTTGGATTCAAGTTTGAAATTAAGCTATGATTTGGAAACTAGGGAGTAAAGATGATATAAATGTGTTTATATGAATTTAAACCATTTTAAAAGTATAAGTTGGGAATTTGGATTTAACCCAAGAACCTTAACTCGTATAAATGAATCAGATTTCCAAAATGAAAACTGTTTGTTTTCAAAGAATAAAAGCTTTTAGATAAGAAATGAAATTCCAATTTAGGTAAAGGAATTTCAAGATTTAATTGAAAAATGGATTTTCCAAGTTATGAATGAATTCTTTTTGAAAGCTATGAATTAAATCTGTTTATTTTTAACAGATTTAATATGATGATTTGTTTAACCCATTCGAAATGAAATTGTTTTGAAAGCTATTTGTTAAATCTTTGATTTAAAGATTCAACGAATTAATTAAATTGAAATGGAAAATCGATTTGGAAAATCTGTGAATGAATCTTTGTGAAATTAAGTGAACTTTGTGAATTGAATCTTTTTGTTTAAAAAGATTAAAATGGGAATTCGTTTAACCATTTGAAAGAGAAAGTTTGGGTTTAAATTGTGACTTAATTGAAATCCCATTATCCATTTGTTTTTGAATATTGCGCTCACTATTCGGGTTAGCCGGGAAAAGACATCTGTGTCATATAACCCATTCCGAATAGTGATACGTCGTATATGGATCGCATTTGAAGATCGATGTTGAAGACTGGATATTTTCGAAAATGAAAGGACAACCTGTCGAATGTCTCTGCACTGGGTAGCTCCCGGTATAGAGATTTATATCACTCTTTTTGTGATGGGAAGTCCGGACGTGATTGGAAATTATCCGGATTTGCAAGGGCTTCGTGAGAAGTGCCTTCGGTTCTGTTCGATCCCGGAACAGACTTGTATGGATTGTATGTCTGACATTACACTTTGAGATATAAAGCTGATTTCTTTCAAATACATTTCTGTTTGGTGGCGGAGAATTTATTCTCTTAGCTTAACACCCTTCTCTGAGATGTACGAGCTCAGAGGTTATGTAGTTGAAATTTATCAGCGATATATCCCAATTTGGTAATGTGGCATGCTGAGTGCTGCTGTGTGATGATCAGTGTTTGATCATTTGTGATATGATCATTTGTTTGATCATTTATCTTTGTGATCATAGGTTGATCATCTGTTGACCCAAAGCGTGGCTTTTTGAAAAAGCGTAGCTTTGTGGACGAGACTTCGTCGAGCCTCACAACCCGGTAATGGTCGAAACAGGAATCGTGCGGCAAGGTTTTCAGGGGTAGCTCCCCTAGGGTATGACCATTCCTTCTGGAAAAGGGTAGTATCATGGTATGGAGCCCAGATACTTACTCATGTGGATACACTTTCTTTATGATGTGTGATGTTGGTTATCGAGCGCTCGGATAAAGGTCCCAAAGGACCGGGGGTGGCATATCTGAGGTTTCTTTTATCCCTTGGGAAAAGGGGTTGCCGGCCTTGTTTGGCAGAGAACAGTTGGTTCTCGGAACGTCCCGCCAGAGGCGTTTCTTTCGTGGAATAGGAAGTTCCTTAGCCTGACCATTTGTTGAAAATCCAAACAAAACAATACGAGCCCTGTACGGTTTTAGTTGTATTACCTGCCATGGAATGTGGTGGTAACCTGCTATTGAACATGGTAGCTATAGTAGGCATAAGTGCGAAATGTCTATGCTGGCTAAGATTTATATTCTACTTTCGAAATTGTTTTCTACACTATGCACTAGTAATAATATCAAATGATTTGATTTTGCGTAGTAAGCATCTTTGACTATCATAAGAAGAAATCTCCTTCAATTCTGCGTTTGCATTGTGTGTGTGGTGGGAGGTCTTATGGTAGTTTCATTTTCCAAAAGCATTGCGAATTGACTTTAAAATTCTTTTGTGTTCGTTTTTAAAGATAAACTGTTTTTGTTGCTCACACCAGTCCCATGACTGATCCGGAGTTTATTGTTTCTTTCCTAAACTCTGGATGCTCAAAATTTTTCTACACGAGCAGTCTAGAGTTTGGTTTTTCAGATAGTCAGATTAGTAGGTTATCTGGAGCTAGTTCAGTCTTTGGATCGGACTGCACTTGCTTATCTTGGTGTATCGTTATTGGGAGTTCAAGCTATTTCTGGATTAGTGCTTTGAAGATGGAGATTATCCGCTGCTGATGTTATTGTTTTCTTTTCCGCTGCTATTTGTTGTATCATATCTCTGATGTATATTGATATTCATTGTATCATTCTGTTGTATCAGATATTGTATATCAATGTATTATTCATTTCTTCCGCTGTGTTATTTACTTAACTGTGTTATAAGCTCCGGCGACTCGGATTTGAACGCTCGAATCTACGACATTCGAGTACGATGTAAAGTATGGGTGCCGATTTTCGAAGGTCGATTTTTGGGTCTTGACATTTGGTATCAGAGCTAAGGTTGAACTTTAGCTCAGGAGTATAACACGTTAAGTAGCTCATTAGAGATAGAGTGAAGTAAACTCTAGAATGAGTGTATCCTTAAGATATCCGTTCGAACGTCTCAGTAAATTCTCTTGCTATCCACAGATAGTGAGTATGAGTGCAAGAAGAGGACGAGATAGGGGACAGGGGAATACGACTATAAATGATCAATACCCTGCAACAGTGGAAACAATCTTTCTCTATCAATTTTCTTTGATTCGTTTCCAAATTCTTTTCATTTCTTCGTATCATCTACAAGAAGAAGTTTCGGTGTGATGATGGCTCTACGAACCGTTGTAGAAGATCTTACTTCGTATCTTCATCGGTTTCTTATCAGCTTTTGGATTTAAACCTTAATGAATTTGAAATTGGAAATTTTAAATTGAATTAAATTGATTAATAGAATATGAGAATAAAATTGAATCAAATCGATAAAACGATATCGCTTAAAACTAAATTTGAAATTCATATCGTAAGTTTGAGGAATTATAAGAGATCGAATCTGTCTATCTCTGTGTTATTTTCGTGCCTGCGAATTTCGAGGACGAAATTCTTTTAAGGGGGGAAGTTTGTAACGACCCTAGATTATAATTTAATTTAAATTAATAATTTATTGAATTTTGGGGTTAAATTAATAATTAAATGAATTTTTGGATAAAATTAGTAAAATAAATCGATAAAATGGAAGCGAGTTTCCCCGATCGTATATGAGTGAATTTGAAAATAATAAATATATTGATATATATATATATATTTGACTTGATTTCAAATTGTAAATAAATGGTTTGATAATAAATGATAGTAATAAAACTTATACTAAACAAAGTAAATAAAACATATAGTCATATACCCTTGCCAAAAGAAAAGAAATAAAAGATATAAATACATTCAAGTATATAAATAAACAAAGTTGTAAATATGTAAAGTAAACAAAACAAATCAATGCAAACCATCCCTATATCTATCAGCCGAAGTATGACATTGACAAAAGCAAATAGAAAAAGAATGTAACCTGGAAGCAAAGAAGACATAACAAAACAAACACATTAACTAAAACTTTTCATCAAAATTACAAAGCAATTTGACTAAATAAAGAAAAGTAATACAAAATCATTTCAGCCACTTAAATAAAACAAGAAACAGAAAAAAGAAAGAAAATATATCAAACAGCATAGGCTGTAAACATATAGAGGGAGCATGAACATTACCTTACATGCTTTCATTTAATGCTATTTGCTTTTCAGCATGAACAAGATCACATCAGGGAGTAAAAGTATGGTTTAGTCTTATTTTTATATACCTCAACTTGTACCTGTATACAAACCCAAACATCACTTCGTATAAAATATATACACCCTGTATATTTCATCTCCACATCAAACTCTCTTACCATCAGTTCATTCGAAACTGAGAAAAATAAGTAGCATCATCTCAAAACTCCAACAAACCAAAAATGATCAAAGTAAAACAAATAAAATTCTTACCTGATTCAATGCAAAGATCAAAAAGGCAGAGCAACTCAAAGCAAAGAGCAGTTTTCAAATCAAAGCCTACAAAGTAAATTCAACTGCTTTAACTTAAGTGAATCCAGTAGCCAACTCAAACAAATCAAAGATACAGATTTGAAATGAAAATACAAGTCCCAGATTTCATTCCTATCCTCTGTTTTTCTTTCCAGGTGAGCAAATCTCCTTCCTGAACCTGTTTGTTTTTGTTTGTGAGCAATCTTCTAAACAAAAATCCTTTTATCAGCGAGTAACATCATTTTTTTAAACTTAAGCATCTGAAACTATTTGCAGAAGTGTGATTTAAATTAAGTATGCTGGTATATATGGTTATGTCTGTGTATATAGATGATGTTTGTGTACCCTGTTGTAGCCTCTGAACAAAACTGTTTTGACTTCAGGCTTGAATATTCATCAAAAAATGCATTTGCTCTAAATTCGAACTTTGATAAAACTTAAGTTCTGAACATAAAATGTTGTTACAACATACACTTGAATCTAAAAATTTTGTTAAAAGAAAAACAGGTTGTACTAGTTCTGGAAATTATAAAATAACAGTGGAAACCTTAAATAAGTTAAAGCTCAATTCTTATAAATCAGGGGTTCAGGCTCATGAATCAAATCCTCAAACGAAAACTTGATTTTTAAAACCAAAATTAATATTTTTAATCAAGCGTTGAGGTAGTAGTTTGGGTTTGAATGGAAATGGGAATATTTGGGTTCTCTGGTGATCTAAGTATCTGGGAAGGCTGGAGTTTCTCGAGGAGGTGGAGGAGCCAACGAAGTGTCGAGGAAAAATATAGGGATGGTGGATAGATCACGGTGGTGACGTCGGCAACGAGTTGAAGTTTCTAACCCTAGTTCTTTGTGAGGTCGAGATTTTTGGTTGGTGAGGCATCTCGAGTTGATCGAGCTCTACAGGACTCAGGGTGGTGGAAGTTCGGGGTTTGTCGAAGACGTGGCCGGAGTTTTAGTACCAACGATGGTCGAAGCAGTGAGGACGAGGAGGAATCGTGGTCGAGGTTTCTGTTCCAATTCGATCGGAGGTCTTGATTTCGATTTTGGGATGGTGATGGAGTCTGGGTGGTCAGGATCGAATGGGTAGATGATCGTCGACGTGTTCGACGATGTGAAGTCAACTGGAGAGGCTCGCCGGAATCGTGCACGTGCACCGTGCACTGGCTTTTGTGATCTGGGAGTGTTTGAGGTTGTCTCGAGTTTCCTTTTCTTTTTCCTCGCGTTGATGTGTGTTTTGCTCGAAGGATTTTTGGTTGGGACTCGGAGCAGTTTTTGATGAGCTCGGGTAGATATTGTTTACCAGGTTTCAAACCCTGTTCTGCTTTATAATTTAAAATTTTCATTTTAAAATTATAAAGCAAGGTTTAAACTGAGGTATAAACCAAAAGTTAAAATATGAATTCAAGTTCAGTTTAGAACTTAGTCTGAAATTAAAATCTTTTTTTGAATTTAAATTGTTTAAATAACTAAAAGATAAGTGAGTTTAAAAAGATTTGAACTTAAAACGAAATTGAATTGTAAACAAAATTAAATCAAAATTTGTAAACTTGGATTCAAATTTAACTTTGAATTCCAGATTTTTAAATAAAATTAAGTTTTATAAATTTAAATCTTTAAATAAGTTTAAATGTAAAGGTTTCTTTTAATATGTGAAATTTAAAGTAAATTGATTTTAAACTCTTTTAAATTTCTTTTATAATTAAAATATTACTTTAACATGTAAATCTAAAGGAAAAATTGGTTTTAAACTTTATCAAAGTTAAATAAGAAATCATTCTAAATCCCGAAATAAAAACCAACAAAAAAATGAGATTGGTTTTTAAATTAATAAAGGTTTAATGATGATTTATTAACGATTCGGATTAATGAAGTAAGTGATTAAAGGGTTAAAATCATTAATGAAGAATTATTAATTAAATATTAATTAATGATTAAAGTTGATTAATCAAGTGATTTATCAATATTTAATACAAAGTATAATGTGATAAATTAATTAAGGTAATTAATTTGGGATTAATTAATTTATGTTAAAGGTTAATCAACCAATGGAAATGATTAAAAGATAATTATTTAGTTAAAAAGAAATTGATTAGTGGTTAGAGTTAATTAAGTAATTAGGAATAATTACTTATTATGATAAATTCAGGATAATTAATCAAATGGAGATTAATTTAATTAATGTGAGTAATTAAGAATAGTTTAATTAATTAAGGTAATTGATTAATTAATTTATATCAAATGATTGTAATCAATTTATCAGGATTGGATAATTAATTCATAAGTAATTAATGTGATTGAATTAATTAGGATTAAACAATTAATTAATTTTGCTTATAAATGATTATTGAATGTATGACCTTACTTGTGAATTGTTGACATTTCCTGATCTGTGATACGGTGTGATATATTCTGATTTGTGTTGTGATCTGTACTGTAGTTATTTATCTGTAACTTATATATCTGTGATTTGTGAATCTGTGAATAAAAGATAAGCGTTATAGTTATACCGCTTATCAATTATATTTCTGTATTCTGATGTGTAATGATTGATTGATGTTGCACTATTGTGTGTGAAACCCCTGGACCACACTTTTACACACACAAATATGGATTTCACGTGAAAATCGGTTAAGTCACAGATAATTTAAATTTGATATTTTTGAAATTGAAATTTTAATTTCAATTGATTTTGAAATTAGAAATTTGGGGTTTAAAGTGAAAAGCTTTTGAAATAGAATTTCAAAGATAAAAGTTATTTTAAATAACTTAACCGAGTTTTGAAAATTTAAATAGTTAGATTTAAATTTGGATTCAAGTTTGAAATTAAGCTATGATTTGGAAACTAGGGAGTAAAGATGATATAAATGTGTTTATATGAATTTAAACCATTTTAAAAGTATAAGTTGGGAATTTGGATTTAACCCAAGAACCTTAACTCGTATAAATGAATCAGATTTCCAAAATGAAAACTGTTTGTTTTCAAAGAATAAAAGCTTTTAGATAAGAAATGAAATTCCAATTTAGGTAAAGGAATTTCAAGATTTAATTGAAAAATGGATTTTCCAAGTTATGAATGAATTCTTTTTGAAAGCTATGAATTAAATCTGTTTATTTTTAACAGATTTAATATGATGATTTGTTTAACCCATTCGAAATGAAATTGTTTTGAAAGCTATTTGTTAAATCTTTGATTTAAAGATTCAACGAATTAATTAAATTGAAATGGAAAATCGATTTGGAAAATCTGTGAATGAATCTTTGTGAAATTAAGTGAACTTTGTGAATTGAATCTTTTTGTTTAAAAAGATTAAAATGGGAATTCGTTTAACCATTTGAAAGAGAAAGTTTGGGTTTAAATTGTGACTTAATTGAAATCCCATTATCCATTTGTTTTTGAATATTGCGCTCACTATTCGGGTTAGTCGGGAAAAGACATCTGTGTCATATAACCCATTCCGAATAGTGATACGTTGTATATGGATCGCATTTGAAGATCGATGTTGAAGACCGGATATTTTCGAAAATGAAAGGACAACCTGTCGAATGTCTCTGCACTGGGTAGCTCCCGGTATAGAGATTTATATCACTCTTTTTGTGATGGGAAGTCCGGACGTGATTGGAAATTATCCGGATTTGCAAGGGCTTCGTGAGAAGTGCCTTCGGTTCTGTTCGATCCCGGAACAGACTTGTATGGATTGTATGTCTGACATTACACTTTGAGATATAAAGCTGATTTCTTTCAAATACATTTCTGTTTGGTGGCGGAGAATTTATTCTCTTAGCTTAACACCCTTCTCTGAGACGTACGAGCTCAGAGGTTATGTAGTTGAAATTTATCAGCGATATATCCCAATTTGGTAATGTGGCATGCTGAGTGCTGCTGTGTGATGATCAGTGTTTGATCATTTGTGATATGATCATTTGTTTGATCATTTATCTTTGTGATCATAGGTTGATCATCTGTTGACCCAAAGCGTGGCTTTTTGAAAAAGCGTAGCTTTGTGGACGAGACTTCGTCGAGCCTCACAACCCGGTAATGGTCGAAACAGGAATCGTGCGGCAAGGTTTTCAGGGGTAGCTCCCCTAGGGTATGACCATTCCTTTTGGAAAAGGGTTGTATCATGGTATGGAGCCCAGATACTTACTCATGTGGATACACTTTCTTTATGATGTGTGATGTTGGTTATCGAGCGCTCGGATAAAGGTCCCAAAGGATCGGGGGTGGCATATCTGAGGTTTCTTTTATCCCTTGGGAAAAGGGGTTGCCGGCCTTGTTTGGCAGAGAACAGTTGGTTCTCGGAACGTCCCGCCAGAGGCGTTTCTTTCGTGGAATAGGAAGATCCTTAGCCTGACCATTTGTTGGAAATCCAAACAAAACAATACGAGCCCTGTACGGTTTTAGTTGTATTACCTGCCATGGAATGTGGTGGTAACCTGCTATTGAACATGGTAGCTATAGTAGGCATAAGTGCGAAATGTCTATGCTGGCTAAGATTTATATTCTACTTTCGAAATTGTTTTCTACACTATGCACTAGTAATAATATCAAATGATTTGATTTTGCGTAGTAAGCATCTTTGACTATCATAAGAAGAAATCTCCTCCAATTCTGCGTTTGCATTGTGTGTGTGGTGGGAGGTCTTATGGTAGTTTCATTTTCCAAAAGCATTGCGAATTGACTTTAAAATTCTTTTGTGTTCGTTTTTAAAGATAAACTGTTTTTGTTGATCACACCAGTCCCATGACTGATCCGGAGTTTATTGTTTCTTTCCTAAACTCTGGATGCTCAAAATTTTTCTACACGAGCAGTCTAGAGTTTGGTTTTTCAGATAGTCAGATTAGTAGGTTATCTGGAGCTAGTTCAGTCTTTGGATCGGACTGCACTTGCTTATCTTGGTGTATCGTTATTGGGAGTTCAAGCTATTTCTGGATTAGTGCTTTGAAGATGGAGATTATCCGCTGCTGATGTTATTGTTTTCTTTTCCGCTGCTATTTGTTGTATCATATCTCTGATGTATATTGATATTCATTGTATCATTCTGTTGTATCAGATATTGTATATCAATGTATTATTCATTTCTTCCGCTGTGTTATTTACTTAACTGTGTTATAAGCTCCGGCGACTCGGATTTGAACGCTCGAATCTACGACATTCGAGTACGATGTAAAGTATGGATGTCGATTTTCGAACGTGAAAATCTGGGACGTTACAATTTTATTCTAGTTTTTCAAGTTTCCTTTTGTAATTTGAAGAAATTTATTAAATTTGTACTGGGCAGTGCCTTGTACTCTAGAAGATAGACAGTTTTTGATGATTTCTTTATAATTATTTTCATAAACCCACCCATTAATAAATCTGAAAGGGAAGTTTTTCTTTGAAAATTTGTTTTGAGTAAGGAAAATTTGAATTAGGGTATGGTCACTAGAAGCATGAGGTAAAGTGTAGCATTTAAAATCTTTAAAAAAATGTAAAACTGAGATTAAGTAAGATTCTATCTAGTTTGCAGTGAATGTTTCTGAATTTCTCAGATTTCCATGTAAATTTATTTCCCAAAATAATAGGTTCGTAAAGTCCAATTTTGAGCTAAAACTTGTTTAAAAAATCTAATTTTTTAGAAGGAAAAGGAACCCCACCCCTTTTTTCATGAGCATGCATTATAGTATTAAAATCTCTAATAATAATCCAAGGGGATTTCATATTTGCATTAATCTAATCAAGATTTTTCCAAAGAATTTGCCTTTCATATTCACTGTTTGATACATAAATAAAAGTAATTTCTTGTTGAAAATCACCTTTATTTCTACATTTACAATGAATAAATTGGAAATTGACAAAATGTTGAAAGATATCCCAAATATTATGATCCCAAATGACCATGATTCTACCATTCCCCCCCCCCAATCTGATTATTTATAATATTCCAGTTATATAAGCTTTTAATATGATAATCCTTCATCTTAGAATTATCTAATTTATGTTCGAGCAAGCCTACAATACTAGGATTTTCTGTCTTAAGAAGATTAGACAAGTCTATTCTTCTTTCAGGAGAATTGAGACCCCTGACATTCCAAGATATTATCGACATAATGAAAGAAAGGAAAAATTAAAGATAACAATAAAAGGATACACTAAGGATACATGGCATTGCAGCGGTTATGCACTGTGACTGCCCTCTTCTTCAAAGTCTCTACTCTTTTCCCTTTCTTTTTGTATGAGGTTTTGCTCATAGCTTTTAACTGTTATTCCCATTTGGAATTTTTGATGATGTATTTCCTTTTGAATTCACTGTCTTCTGTATCCTCTGTACTTCCATTATCAACTATCCCTTTTATACTTTTCATTCTGCCTTTTCTTTTTTTCTTTTTGTCTTTTTTGATTTTTCTTGAGTTTGATGAAGAATTTGAGACTAAACTGATAGCCTTTTGAATATTATATTCTGAATTTGAATTTGAATTTTTGATGAGTGGGGAGAGATGAGAAGCAAGATGACTGATATTGGGATTATTAGATGGTTCTTTACATAATATATATATATATATATTGTTAATGTAAGAACCATCATCCAAATTCATGACCTCGGTATCAGTTGGGTTCTCATTTGCTTTTTTATCCAAGACTTTTTCCTTTAAGATTTGAGAAATTTATGTGCTTTCCTCTGCTTCTTTAGATGTTTCAGAAATGATTTCAATTTCATTGTCTCTAATTAACTTATCTTTAGTACCATCTTGAAGAAACTTTTAAAGGGGAAGTTTCTGAGCAGAAAGTATTTCTTCTATGCTTAAACTTTTCCCAAAAGACTCATTGAAAGTTTGTGGATTCTTTTTGTTGTTAAGATCAGTTGATGCTTTTCCTGCAGTAACTTCATTTTCCTTAGGTGGGGTACTACCAATGACTACTGTATTTTCTTGTATTCTTTTTTTTTCTTTCCAAACCAATTTAGAGTCACAATTTTCTATAGAATGCCCAAAACAAGAACATGTTTTGCATCTAGAAAGAACCCATTCGTATTCAATGTTTTGAACTAAATTTTCACCTTCATGCAAAGAAACAGTAGCTTCATTTGGAAGATCTGAATCTGCTTTGATTTCAACAAGAATTCTTACAAAAGAAAGTCTTGTTTCTTTTGCAGTGTGGTCATCTAATTTGAGAGGAATACTAACCACACTAGCAATGACACTTAAAATTTCACTGTCCCACAATCTAAGATTTAATTCGGGAAGTTTAATCCATATAGGCATAGTAAGGAGTAAATCTCTATCAAGATTAATTTTACTGCTCCATTTTTTCATAATGATAAGTTTTCCATTAATAAAATATGGACCTCCTTTGATTGCATTATCATAGTCAGTAGCATTAGAAAATCTGATTAGAAAGAAATCATTATTGCAAGTAAAAATGTCGAAATTACCCGTTGGTTTACAGGATTTAGCAATTACAGCCTTGAAATGATGATAAGCGGGTCTGTTGCCAAATACATAGGCAAATACTGAGAAGTTCCATTTACTTTCTGCCCTTTTACTGGCCTCCGCGCTCACCACCACTATTTTCTTCTCATTAATGAAGAGAGGAGCGACATACTTGAGGTCAAATTCAGTATTTGAACCTCCTTTCTTAATCATTTCTGCCCATGAAGAAGGTTTGATCGGGTTAGAATTAGATTGAGAGATAGAATTTCATTATTTTGAATGATGCTTGAATTGCTTCTTGTGTTTCTGAAATGGTTATCTGAGTTTATGACTTGCTGGTTGGTTCTTGCAACATTTCTTGATGAAATTCTATCATTTGCAGTGTTTTTTGAATTGAAATATCCCTGACTTGCACCTCTGATGAACTATTTTGATTGATTCAAATTACCTTGTTTCAGATTTAACTGATATGAACCAATTCATACACGCTGCATTTGAGGAGCATAATCTTTATTCAACAATTTGATTTTTTGTTCTGAACGACCTGAAACCCTTCTTCGTCAACAACATGAATATTCTTTGCAGTCAGAGGTGGTGAGGGCGGCAAAGGATTCGGCAGAGGAGGTGGAGAGTGAGCGGGAGAGGACTGAGAAGACCCCTCGTTCCGATCAAGGTTGTAGATATGATTATTTAGGAGATTTGTAAATTCGGCCATGACATTGTTTTTTTGTGAAGATCAAAGTTAATCTATACTCTGGTAATCATCATTTAACATATGTTTAATAGTCTCTTGAATTGATAGTACTTAGACTCATATGCAGAGGGCTTACTTTGATTAGTATTTTACAGACTACACTGATCCTGATTATGTTATGATTGTAGTAGGGTTGCATAGAAAGACATATATGATTGCCAAAAATAGAACCTAGCTCTAGCACCTCTCTCACTTTGAAATATGCTTTTAATTACTCATACATATGTGCGATCTCCCTACCTTATTATATAATTTTGGTACACTGATTCTGATTATGTTATGACTATATGATAATATGTAATTGACCTGCCCTGCGAAAAAGAAAGACATCTTGTATATATTTTTGTACAACTATTTTAGCGCATTCACTACCAATATTTGTTTACGACTTCAAAAAAATATGGGAACCTCCCTCTGTTTCAAACGTAACCTTTCATATTGGGACTGCTCATGGACTCCTTTATATGAATTGCCTATTTGAAACTTCAGTTAAAAGCTTGGTGAAGTTTTAATACATAATGAAACTTTTTCTAGCGCTTATTTTACACACACTATGGGTTTTCCACTTCAAATCTACCCGCGATTGTTTGTACTTATATCTGTCATCGGATAATTTTGAATGTGGACAGTAACATATCCGCATCTACAACCGAAATCATTTTTGAATATAAAACATCTGCATCCGCGAATACGGACGAATATCGAATCAACCAACAATCGATAAATCAATAATATTATGAATAAACAATTTTGATTTAACAATTATTTTTTCAATCTCACTGATTATAAAAATGCGTAAAATTAATAAATATGATTATATATAGTTTTGAGCAGTTAATATGCATTAAATGTATATAATATAAATTATTTAATTAATAAAACGGTAAATACACAACTTTTATTATACTAAAATACACATGATATAAACTATTATATTAATAAAAATCGGACCAATGATTTTCAATTGCAGATGCGGATGAATTTTGATTTTTTCGTTTATCCCGGCTTATCTATATTGGCTGTGGAATTAATTGAGTTTGGTGGAGGTATTGCAAAAATACATGCTTATCCTCAAAATGTTTGGTTTCTGATCAAATGCAGATAATTTGCCTTTATATGTTTGGTTACAACATATGTTATATCTTCATTTCTAGTATTGTAAATATTCAATCAAATGCAAGGTTGATCCAAAGTTCTGTCCTTTTCTATGACCAAGCCTTCTGCATGGCACTGCACAGTATAAACTCATTTGCATGATTTAAACCCATCATGATCAAAAAGCTTAAGCAAGACATAATTCTCGAGGCTAACATCAATGGTTTCTCAGCCAAACTGACCAAAAAATATTGAAAATATTAAATGAATAAAATATGAAAGAATAACCTGTATGCAAGTCAGAAGTGTAACAATAATACATAAAAACAATTACATAATATATGACATATATATGATAATAATCATAATATCCAGACTTGCTCACATGCAGTAACATCCTTGAAATTCAGGATCAAGAATTCCATTGAATTTTTAAAACCAAAATGTTTGATGAATTATTTGGTATTATATAGGTATTATATTATATATAGCATCTCAAAATAATAAATATTATAGCTCATACATCTTCAACTTCACCAGGAAGAGCATCATTAGCATTAAAAGACTCATTCTTCGCTTCTTCACCAACACTTTCTATTCTCTCCTTTGGAAAGGTTATATCAGAAGAAGAAGGAAGAGGTGGTTCTCTACTATCAAATTCGAAGAACCTGAAAAGTACACTGGCCATTTCTGCAGCTGCTCCCACGAAATCGAATTTGCCTGTGACTTCTTGCTCCATAGACACAGTGTTTATTGAGGATTCATCGGCCACATCTTCTTCGGTGTACTCGGTTTTAGATTCCACTACTTCTGCGGGCCTTCGAAAACATGAACATAACAGTTTAGACAGATGAGGATGAAATGAGTTAAAGGGTGCATCATAGTAGTCCCACAGCATACAATTAGTATACCGATCTTTTGCATAATCTAGTGGTTGGATGATAATGGTTGTTTTTCAAATAAAAATGCAAATCAAATCTTGAAAACATTCATGGTTGTTTAGGTTTGAAATTTTCAGAAAATATTGAAAGAAAACTAAATCATACCTTTTCAAAGTCATAACCGATTAAGCTGAAAACGACGATGCGTTCTGTGTTGATACACACATAATGAACAAATTAGAGGTGAAAAAAAAAGGTTTGTTAGGTTTGTATTTTCCAAAAAATATTAGAATAAAACTAAATCCTATTTTTAAAACAAAAAAAAAAAAACAAAACCAACGAAATCAAAATGAGCAATTTGTTTAGTGTAGAAGGTACATCAACTAGGGAGCAACGGTGAACATATTATTGGTTAAATTTTATTCAAAACTATCAAAACCAAAATAACTACTAAATAAATGAAAACCAATAGTCAAATGAATCATTTTCAAACCCAAAACCAACCAGAACAAAGAAGAACCGAGTCATTGTGTTAGGGTAATTAAAATGGACTTTAAATGTCGCAAAATCTTTTTTTTTTCAAAATAAAGGGAGATTGAAATGTTTTGTTGGATCTATCTTTATGTGAATATATATGCGCTGATACTATGCTTTTTTGAAAGAAATCTTCATTTTATAATAACAAATGCATAAATCTAAGGAAAAATATATATGTGTCAACGTAACAATATAAATAACGATATTGACATTAACAATCATGTTCATTTAAAACAATTTTATATTTTATATTTGGTTTAAATGGTTATTGCAAATTTTAAGATACAGGAAAAAAAACCCGAATAAGTATTAAAAATTTAAACCAAACATAAAATCAACTAACCAAACTTATTTGATTTGGTTGGTTTACTTGTTTAGAACCGATAAATGTTCACCTCTAGCTCAAAGAGTAATCATTCAGTTCTTGTGATATTACAATGAACTAGCAAGTGAATATTGATAATCTAATAGTTGTAACTTGAAAGTGATCTCACAGAAGCCGCACATGATTTTCCTTTTCGTTTTCTCTTTTAATGATCTATGATTGTGTTGTGAGCAAGTCATTGATAATAAAATATTCTACTCTTACAGTGTAAAAATTAACTGCCAATTGGAATGTCCTTTGAATGAACCAGCTATGAGCTGACATAAAGTATTATCATTTTCTTTAACAATGTTCATCAATCAGTAGAGTTTAGTAATACGTTTTATTCAAAGCACCAACAATGTTTTTCTACTGATACATATCAGTTAACATATACAAGAAAAGTACCGTTGATCATAGTATGACAGTATTTGTTCTACAAGAATGTTGATATACAAAAATGTCTAGATGGGTACCCTCTACACGAATGATACATTTTTAATATGGTAACTTTTCATTTCTTTTACTTCACGTATATAACCAGACAAGCAGTATACATTATAATAATGGCAGTGCTTGCTTTAGTTTAGCATATATATCTTTTACGATATCCACATTTCATTATTTGATGCATGAAGGGCCATTATGGTTGAACCATCAATCATTCAATTGTGCACAGCTGTTCATATGGTTGACAGTAAAAGATTTTAGTAAGACAAGCCATATAAACCGTGCAAAATTTTGTAGCATTTAAAATTAGCTTAGTTCAACATATGTAAGTACTAGGGGTGCAGTAAAAAGGAGTGCCGTGGAAGATATTTTTAAAACTGCTATGAAGGTCTTGAAATGTTCCTTGAAGGTATCTAAATCTCTAACATTTACTAGCTACTATGTTCATCGTTCAATACCACATTTGGATATGGCAAACAGTCAAACCCATTGAACTTCGGTATTTTCTCTGTAACTTTGATTTTTGAGGTCACTCCTTAGTCTCATTAGTTAATGTATATCACCAATGAAATCATAAGCTGCTTCATGTCCTCTTATAAAAGTCATATGATTTGATCCTTTGATCAAAAATAAATAAATCCTAGTTAAAAGTAGGTTTCACCTAAAAGAAGTAGTTTTACATTTTAGTAGAGCATTGAACCATATAAATTCAGAGCCTTCAAACTAACATGCATATAAAAAATGTCTTACTTTACAACCATACACAATGCCTGTTGAGACAGTTTTGGGAAAATAAAACAACTGAAGTTATGATCAAGAGGAGTTAATAAAGGGAAGCTTCTACAATATGAGTTGCACACAAGAATGCAAAACTACCTTTTACATTAAAGTGCAAAATGTCTTTTGCATAACTAGCTTTTACATTAACGTGCAAAATGGGGGTATCCGTGTGGATTTGATAAAAAAAATGAAGTCAACTTGTTCTTAAAGATGTTTTATTTTCAAACCTTGTCATAACTACTAAGGTAAATTGAGTCCAAAAGCAAAGTTTAGAAATAGATTTATAAAAATATTTCAAATGAACTTAATTTGATAAGTAATTACAATCGATTCTTCTAAGTTTTATTTCATTTCAAATCTGAGAATTAACTGCACATTAATCTTGAACTAATTCAATTCAACACTGATTAAGAAATTCAGCTATTGCTATAATTGTAATATTCACTATTTTCATATTTTAAAGATGAGAATCAAAATAGTAAAGCATGTCATTGATCAAAATATTCTGCACTTTCTTCTTTGGCAAATTCTATCACCAATAATTCTATTTATACATCATTACTTATTCTACAACATAAAATGCATCGAACTCACGATCTCTAGAACCTTAGCCTTGAGCGTCGGACCACTATCACTTGAACTAATGCTCCTTGACAAAACAAAGGTAAATTTCTCCTTACCTTTATAAAAAATAACATAACCATTGATTAAGTTTTAAGTTTCCCCTAACTGTTAAATCTAGAATTTGTAATCAGATAAATTCTTATTTTTCTATTGTTTTAATGTTAAATTAGCTCATACACAAACTTAATGGGATTCCATACAATTTTCTCAGTGTATTTGAAGTTTGGATTGTTCTAAATCAATGAGGAAGGGAAGGGAATGAGCCTAAGAAGGAAGAGGAGAGGAGATGATGATTGTTGTAGGTTGATCATGATAAATTTTGATGATAGGGTTTATTTTATTTTATTATTATGATCTTAATTAAAGTTGTTTAAAAGAAAATAATCGTGTTATCATTGAAATAAGGAAGAAAGTCAATTTTATCATTGAAATAATTTAAAAACCAATGGTGTAGGAAAAACATTTTTTAAGTGGGTGAATAGAGTCTGCTTTCTTTCGTACATTGAAAGATATTCTTTCTACATCAATGATTTTTAAACTATTTTAAGATAAAATTGACCTTCTTCTTCATTGCAATAATAACATGATTTTTATTTTCTGTTAAAACAACTCTAATTAAAGTCCTAATAAAATAAAATAAATAAAACTCAAAAAAACTTATATCAAAATTTAAGCTACACCAATCATCATACCCTTCGATTTCTCCTTGAGCTCATTCTCTCTTCTTTATTGATTTAGACAATACAAACCCCAAATATATTGACAAAATTCTGTGTAACCAAACAAGTTTATGTATGATTCATTAGAACCAATGAAAAAAATAAGAATTTACTTGATTTCAAAATTTAACATTTGACAATTTAATTTGGGGAAGTGAAAACTTAATCAGTGGTATAGATGTAATATTTTACAAAGGTAAGGAGAAATTTATATTTTCTTTGGATAAGTTTAGTAAAAATAAGTGTACGCTAATTATATATATATATTATGGTTTATGTTAATATTATGTATTTTATACGTAGATTAACTAAGTAATGACGCATTAATGGAATTAGCCTTCTTCTCTAAGAAGAATCATTCAAGAAATTGTGTAGGGTTGCAACGAACCCTAGTACCCCAAACTTCATTATTAAAGATCAAAGAATCATACTTGTTCAAAGATGATGAACTTAGGTAGCTTTGAAATATCACTAACAATGCTCAACGCTAATATAAATCATGTATTAATCGATAATTTCATTTCTACAGAGCGGTGATTTTCCTTACAATTGTAAACACAAACCAATATCATTCATTTTCTGCCCCAAAAATATATCGATATATATAAAGAATTTCAAACAAATAAATACTTTGAGAATCAACAAAAAGTAAGTAAATCAAAATGTACCTTCCAGTCGACTCCCTGAGTATCTGCTCAATCTTCTCGCACTTCTTAACAATTCTTCCAGGTTCGACTTTCTCTGTTTTGCAGTTAGCTTTTACAATTTTTTTCGTAGAGTACCAAACCATGATTTTGCTCTTTCGCACTGGAGATTTCTCACAGTGTTCCCCCTTTTATAGAAACCCGTGAACTTGGAGAACAATCAAACTGATTAGGGTTTCTCGGTCCATTAGGATTTTTTGTTTGGATTTAGCCTCTAGTAAAACTAACCATCGCACACAGAATATAAGATTTAGACCTGTTTTGGCTAGCTCAGCTCGCCAAAACATAATGACGACTTTTCAAAAGTCGTCAGTTTTATTTTTTTTTGCGCATAATATAGGCGACTTTTGGGAAGTCGCCCACTGGCGACTTTCCAAAAGTCGCCTGTTTATTTTTAAAAAAAATGGACGACTTCTGGGAAGTTGTGGACGACTTCCCAGAAGTCGCCCATTCGGGGCTCTGCAACATAACCAGAGCCCCCTTTCTTTTTTCTTCATTCTAAACTCTTCCTCTTCAATTCCAAAAAACCCAAAAACCCTATATTTCGAAATTTTTGTTCAAACCCAATTAAATTTCGTTTTAATATTCTTAAAAGTAGTAGATTTCGAAGATCTATCTCAAGCATAGCAAAACGTCATACGGTCGAATCCAATCAAGGTATGTAGTAGAAACCCTAAGTTTTGAATTTAGTTTGCAAACTAAATTCTTTTTTGCTTGATGTAGAATGGCTCCTCGTTTTATTCCAACTATATGCTATTTTGATGGTGAATTGGTTATTGACGATTTAATGTGTGCGAAATATCTTGGTGGGTCTTACAAACCGGCTAAAGTTCGAAGAGGATCTACTTTTGAGCAGTTGAAAGAGTCGGTCTATAAAGCAACAAAGATAAAACCAAAAGAGTACGAGATTGAAATAGTTTGCAATTGGCCAACAGATTCCGGATCCAAAGCAATCAAAATTGTTGACGACGAGGATGTTGAATTAATGTTTGCTGCCTCGACCAAATCTATTGAGTTGTTTGTTGGAAAAAAAAGGAGATCGGTTGCAGAACAACCAACACCGGCACCCGTAACAAATTTTGGCGTTGAAGAATATTCTAGAATGGTGGGGAACATAAGTACCGGGTAAGGAATTCTGTCACCTAGTTTTAGCAATCCGACTCAGCACATATCGCAATACGGGCAACAACAAATGTATTATGGGTTTCATCCATTCATGAGTTTGCAGCCAAATGTCCAATTTACCTATCCACATTTAACGCAGGACAACTTCCCACGAATGAGTCAGAGGTATCGTTTAGCCGTGATTACATAGAGATATGTTTTATTGAATTTATATAATTATTATACCTAATTTGTATTCCCGTGCAGTTTTATTCCAATTCAGAATTCCACTCAAAGAAGTGCTAGAGCATCGAGTAACCGTACAAATGAACGAATGCAGCCAACTCGGCCCGAATTTTACCATTTAAGCCAAAAGTAAGTTAAATATTGCAATATGTTGCAAAATCGTTGGTACGAAGAAATAAACTAAAATTGGTGTATTAATTTACTGCAGCTGCGCAGCAAACAACACTACTACACAGTCATACATCCAACCACCAAATGAACCAGCAGGTCAAACTATGCGCAATGATGATATGGATGTAGAAGATGAAGAAGATGTACAAGCTGTAGATGTTCATGCACTTGATAGTATGTCTGTTGTGTCAATACCAGAGGTTGATACAACCTGGGTGGAAAATATGCAAGTTAACAATGATCCACTAGAGTACAATTTTGGAGGTGCAGAAGCAGATTGTGTGGACAATATGAACCGGAAATGGAAATACCATTGGATGATGATTTGTGCAGTGCACAAATGATGGCTAAGTCAATTGTAGCAAATGTAAACTTCAACAGCGAATTATTTCTATCCTGCAGCGTACAAACTGGTTTCAAAGTTGGCATGGTGTTTGAGAGTAAAGCTAAATTTCTGCAACAACTATCAGAATGGTCAATCTTACATGCGGTGTCCTTTAAGCCAATAAGGTCGAACAAAGCAAAATATACCGCCATTTGCCACGTCGATGACAGTTGTCCTTGGAGAATACATGCTATTGACTCAAAAAAAACACAGGCTGGATGGTGGGTTATTAAAAAATATCCTAGTGATCATACATGTGTTAACCCTACAGTGAACTCAAATCATAGGCAAGCTACATCATCCTTTATGGTATCGAAGATCATGCCTTTCGTGAAATCTGATTTGAACGTTACAGCCGAGACGGTGCAAGTTCTAATGGAGGAACAATTATTTATAAAAATTAGCTATCTGAAAGCATGGAGAGCATTGAGCAAGGCAATTGAACGAATTTACGGCGATTGGGCAGAGTCATATGCCAACCTTCGACAATACTTTGGTGAAATATGCAAAACAAATCCCAGAAGTGTAGGACATGTGACAACTGATGAGTATGGAGTTTTTGATCGTGCATTTTGGTCATTTGGGCCATGTATTGAGGGATTTGTCCATTGTCGACCTTTTCTTTGCATAGATGGTACACATCTATATGGAAAATACAAAGGCACCTTACTTGTTGCAACAGCCGTTGATGCAAATGATCAGCTATTTCCCTTGGCATTTGCCATCGTTGAGTCCGAATCCATTGATAGTTGGGGTTGGTTTTTTGCATGCATGCAAAGGTTCATTCACAGCGTGAACAATCGTCGTATTACTTTCATTTCTGATAGAATGAAAGGAATACCTACAGCGTTGCAGAGCAAATGGCTAGCCGCACATAAACATAGATACTGTGCCAAACATTTGAAAGCCAACTTTCAAGCAGCGGGTTTCAGAAACAAACGATTGACCGGTTTATTCTACGCTGCTGCATGTGCCTCTGAGGAGATTGATTATTTAAAGATTCGTAAGGAAATTAAAACCAGCAGTATAAGAGCACACAACTGGATAGAGAGAAGTTTGGGTGGAAAGGAGGAAATTTGGGCTTTATGTAAAGATGATGGTGGTCGTTTTCATGTTATGACGACTAATGCGTCAGAAAGTTTTAATGGTGTACTTAGGGGTGCAAGATCTTTGCCTATTAGAGCACTTGTTGCACGTACCTTCTATCGATCCGTTGATTACTTTTGCCAAAGAAGAGAGTTAGCTATGAATTCCACACTTCGTGTCACGCCAAAATGGGAAGCAAAAATAGCGGAGAGAGCAAGCGAAGCTAGACGTTGTCGGATTGTCCGTTTCAGTCAAATTGAATGGCAAGTGATTCATTACTTCGGAGATGAATTCAAAGTTATAATCGATGGTAGCACTAGTTCATGTACATGCAACATCCCATTACTGCAGCATTTCCCCTGCGCCCATGTGATGGCTGCTTGTTCGTCGGTGGCCAATGGAGCGAACAGAGCTCATCATGAGTTTGCATCACATTGGTACTCTGTTCAGAATTACCTAGCGGCATACTTTAGAAAATTTCATCCCATACGCGATAAAAGGTTTTGGTCTCCACACGAAGGTCAAATGGTACTTCCACCTCCTGCAAGGTGAGCTCCAGGAAGACCTAAGTCAACTAGAATTAAAGGCGTTATGGACGAGATGCAGCTTCCAAGGCCTAATAGATGCAGTAAATGTGATATGCACGGTCACAAAAGGAGTCGTTGTAATTCAGTTATTTAGTTTTCGTATGCGTGTTATTATTGGTTTGATGTTTGTAAGCCGTATGTTGTTAATGTAAGAACAGTTTGTGTTTTTATTTCATGTGCTATGTTCGAGATGACGAATGTTATGTGATACGTAAACATATGCAAATGTAAGCTAGTGTTACATAAACCTTTACAATACTTGTTCAACGATACATAATACAATTACATATAAATGAAAGCTACTGATACAAATTCAACGATACAATTACACATAAATCGTCAGAATACATGTTCAACGATACTTAATTCAATTACATAAAAATAAACACCTAAATTTGTGTTTACTTCTCCTCCCACAATGTACGAGGACTCAACTTATCGAATGGTACACCCTTATTCAATAGTGCGTTGCGATATTGTAGGTTCAACTTCTCCAAACGGGCGTTTTCCGCTTGCATCTCAAGGGCGTATGCAACTCCCCTCGGACGCATTTCTGGATCTTTCCATTTAAAAAAGTTACAATAGTCAACATCATTTGGCCGTATCTTATTATCGTCGTACGATTCACAATGGTAAAAGCGAAGGCCCGCATTCCTTTCATTTCGACACATAACCACTTTACATTCATCTCCGCAATAACAAAGTACCTGAGGCAGTGTCCGGCTTGTACTAGCATTGTTAGTCTTACGACGAGCAAGCACATCCATTAATCTTCCATGAAGTGATTGATGTTTTGATTCACCGCTATCCATGGCCAATGTCGATGTACCGCCAACCCTAGAGGGGGGCAAGTTTTCAACCTGTGTTTCGGGGACGAAATCAACTGCAACATTTTCTTCATTAACCGGCGTAGAGCCTCGTTGTTGTTCAAATTCATCATACATTTTCATCATCGTCTCGTCGTCAATCTCCTAATTATCCATTCTTGAAAATATCAATGTTGGAGTTATACTAAATCGCAAAAGATTAAACAAATTTAATAGAGCTTATGAATCTTACCTTCTTTTGGTGTCTGTAAATCTCAAAAAGATATTCTTTTGCCGCTGGGAAATATTGAATTTGTGGAAGAGAGAAGTGGGTTAGGTTTTAGGTTCTATATTTGCAATTTGGTAAAGTAAGGTATGAGGAAGGTTGAAGGGCTGGGTTTCTGTTTTGAAACCCTGCACATTACTGGGGCGCCTTTTCAAAAGTTGCCTACTGGCGACTTTTGAAAAGTCGCCCCAGATTTGCAGGGTTTCAAAACAGAAACCCTGTATCACCAATTGCACTAATTCAACATCCAATAATTCAACATTTTAATCATCCAATATTTCAACATATTACAACATCCAATAATTCAACATTTCAATCAAACTCAATCATCCACAACTCAAATTACAACATCCACCAATTCAACAATTTAATTCAAACAATTAACATCCTACAATTTAATATTTGCGTTCCAATTCCCACATCCAACAATGCAACAAAACAAATAATCCTAAAATTTCAGCAATTCATTAACCAAAAGAAATCCGTACAAAGCATATCAATAAATTATACCATCCTCAGTTCTTCAACCTACGAAGTTCTCGTGGAGTTCGTCTTGTTTTTCTCATAGACAGTGGAATTTCATCCGACGAATCCTCCTCTTCACTTGCTTGTGTAGGATCTATAGGCTGTGAAGGGCGGGGAGCAACTTCAACCTGTGTTTCTTGAGATGAAGATGCGCCTTTTCGATGTCTACGTCGCTGATACGTAAGAGTAGTGCGAGGAACGCCATGGGCTTCTATGGCATGTTCGATGAGCCCCTGTGCTGGCGGAGGAGGAGGCGGTCTTGGTCTTGTTAACTTGTTTCTTCCCAAAATAGATTCTAAGATGCGTTTTACACTAAAGCATTTCCCCTGCGACCTTTCAGGAACCTCTTGTGCAAGCTCGTCCATAATTTCAATCGCACGGTAAATTCCGTCCGCCTGCCATGACATAAAATTCAAGAAAAGCTATAAATTTCAAATATTGAAATAAAGACTGTATGTACTACGTACCACATTCCTTTCGAGAGGTGCTCTAGGAGTGTAAGGGTATGCAATAATAGGAGGCGCTGTAGGTGGATCGATGGCACAAAGAACATATCGACGCGTGATGTTCCAGTACCAAGACAGATATTCTTGTTCGGACAATGTGAACTCGCGTTCCTGTTGCGTATGCATGTAGCGCTCGATCCATGTCTCAATTTCCATAGCATACTCCCCAGCTTCAATATCAATCCTGTAATGCGGTGGTTGTTCCGGTAAATGCTGGGCCATACCAAACTGCCTCATCACTCGGTCAGGCAGATGATAGGCGACATCATTAAAGAAAATCAGAGGAACCCGAGCAGTCCACAGCTGAATGGAAGTGGTACATAAGTTTGGAAGATGTCCAAGCACATCGTCGTACGGGGTCCAAGTCACAGACTGATAGTCTAGCACATCGAGCTCATTACGGTAGAAGGCAACATGATGCCTCAACGATGAAACGGTGCTTTTAGGTCCTACCCACCTGTACAAATATTCAATTGTGACTTCTCAAATCCCAACACGTATACTTAGTATACTACATAATTAATTATACCTAGTACCGTATGGCAATGATAAATCAACCGCCGTCCTCCTCATCGTTATTCTACCCATGGGTAGATAAGTCCAACACCAAAGCTGCAAATAAAAGTAGACACATGGTTGCGGTTGGATAAAAGAATATGGAATAACGGTCGCCAAAAGTAAATAATGGACATACCTGTACTAGACTCACACAACCACCTATGCTTCCGCTCTCTTGCAAAGCAAGCCTCGTCAACTCGCAGTAAGTATATGCTAGAACTGCACTGTCCCACGAATATTGGCGACAAACATCAAAGTTTACTAAAAATGGAAGCCATCTAAGCCATATCCGTGTCTTAGAATGATCGCATATCAACCTCGAGCATATAATATGCAATATAATGGCCCTGGCTCGTTGCTGAATCTGAATCTCCGTGGCGTCTACTGGTATGTCGTCCACAAATTGTTCCCTAAACCATAGTGTCTGTATCATTTCGTTTCCCCACCACTCCTCTGCTGGAGGAGTTAAACCTAGGAGCTCTTGGTATAAATTAAGATAATCAACTGGATCGGGGTTGGTCAATGGAGCACCGTCTATGGGTATGCCAAGTAAGCACGCAACATCACCCAACGTGATAGTCATCTCTCCGGCTCGTAGGTGAAATGTCGATGTCTCTAGCCTCCATCTATCCACCAAAGCGGTGATAAGATGATGATCTAACTGGATGTGCCCCACCCTAAAAACTAGTCCAAATCCAGCTTGGTCTATCAACTGTATAACGCCTGGATGAGCAGATGTTACTCTATTCATTTTAGACGAATGATCTATGGTTTTTTCTGCAGTATTACTCTGTCAAAATATCAAAAAAATATTATCAACATGTAACATACATTACCTTTCGATATTTGTACATTTCGAATACTAAGAATTTTACTGCGACAAATTCCGGATTATTCGTTCGATGCCGTTGTTGCAAATATAGGACAGATCCATCAATTGGTCCAGGTAGCATCTCCGAGTAATCTACACATATACAAGTTAACAATATTCTCAAATTTATTTTTCAACATCAACACTACAAATTTACGCATTATTTTTCAATATTTTACCAATGATTTCAACCATACATAGATACCACAACCATCAATGATTGCTAACAATTCCTAAAAACCATTATTTTGCAAATTTCTTCAAAACCCTAAATTGAACAATTTTTTATTTTCCCATACCTTGAGGCACATCCCGCATTGAAGAGTTTTCCATCTTGTAATTTGTTGAACAAAAAATGAAATTTAATTGGGTTTGGGCAAAAATTTCGGAATATAGGGTTTTGGGGTTTTTTGGAATTGGAGAGGAAGAGTTTAGAATGAAGAAGGAAGGAAGGGGGGCTCTGGTTATGTTGCAGAGCCCCGAATGGGCGACTTCCCAGAAGTCGCCCATTTTTTTAAAAAATAAACAGGCGAATTTTGGGAAGTCGCCAGTGGGCGACTTCCCAAAAGTCGCCTATATTATGCGAAAAAAAAGAAAAACTGGCGACTTTTGAAAAGTCGCCAGTATGTTTTGGCCAGCTCGGAGCTGAGCTGGCCAAAACAGGGCTAAATCTGATATTACTTTTAATACTGGGCTATTTGCGATAATTAGTTTTAAAACGAGGCTAAATCCAAAAAAAATCCGGTCCATTAATAAATCATACCCGTTTTAATTTGGTTCCTGCTTATACTTTCCATGGCTGTTAGGGATTTATGGCTATAAATAATTAAGCTCCTTTTTTATTTTGTTTATTATTTATCAGTGCTAAGGCACGCGCTTCGCGCATGATGATGGCACGCACTTCGCGTGTGAATTGTTTTTTTTTCAAATTGTATATTGTAACAACCCTGTATTTTGTGATTATTTTAATTGTATATTTTAATTATCTTAATTGAATCTCTGATTTAAAAACTTTATTTTATTTATTAAATGGATAAATTTTGTTATTTTAAATATAAATTTTGATTTGGATGTGAATTAGAATTCCAAACATGAATAAATATAATATTTTCCAGAAATGTGAATTTTGGTCAATATGGTCAAACTTTGACTTTTAATTTAAAAATGTAAAATGATGAAATTTTGAATTTTATCTTTTATTATGAAAGTAAATAAAATTTCAAGAATACTGCTTTTCGTTTCGTTGAAATCTGATTTATAATGTGAAAGTTATGCCCTTTTAACTATTGAGTGTAATTTGATGTATTTAACAAAATTGTTTATTTTAAATTATATAAATAATATTTTATCTGGTCATGTAATGTTCTAATTTATATTTATATGGGTAAACTAACATGTTATGCATATATGTTGGTTTTAAAACATTTTTAAAAGTGTAATTGACATTTTCCAGTGTCAGTTATATTTTGTTTACAATTTTTAATCTCCATTTTCAATTAATTAAAGAAATTCTTTATTTATTCCTCTATTTCCTTAAGACCTTATTTTATTTAATCTCCACTTTATTTTTTTCATCATTTATTTTACTTATTTGACTTTTTATTTGTTTTAAAGTGAAATAGAAATTTTATAAAGCTAGTGATGTTTTATTTGTAATTTTAAGCCTTGTTTAAATTAAATAAACTATTTCTTTATTCTTTTTCTATTTTCTCTAAATTTAATTATTTATTTCACTTTAGAAATGATAAATGAATTATTTATTTCAAAGTTTTGCTTTAGAACATTTTTAAAATGAAGTAGATATTTTTCCAAAGCCAATGATGATTTGATTGTAATTTTTGAACCCTGTTTTGAATTTTAAGCAATTTCTTTAATTCTTTTACCAATTTCTTTAAAATTTATTATTTATTTTTATTTTATATTGCTTTGTTTCAGTTTTAAAAGTAAATTACTGATTTTATTTTTGTTTTAAATGGAATTAAAGAAAAAGGAAAATGAAAGGTTTAAAGAGCTTTTAAAACTTAGGTTTTTTCATTAGCCAACCTCTTCATTTCCATAACTCTTCATTTACTCTTCTTTTGGCCGTGCTTCTTTTCATTTGCTGTGTATTCCCTTCAAAATTCACGTGAGAAACTCCTTCTCCATTTCATTTTGCACGGCTAAGAAAATTATTGGTAATGGCATCTTCTTTTTTTTCTCTTTTCTTCTCATTTTCATACTTTTTGCCTTGTTTTCTTGGATTCTTTTGTACTTCCTCCACTTCATAGCCACGGCCACCACCCCCTACATCTCCTCCTTGTCACCATCACCACCTACTCCTTCAGCATTGGTCAGGCCGAGACCCTCCTTGAGACAAAACACCACAAACAAATGTTGAAACCCCTTAAAAACAACACTAGCCGGCCTATATTGCTTCACCACCTTCATCCACCACCTTAGCCACCACCTTAGCCGCCACCACCACCTTGCCATGACCCCTACACAACCCTCCATCTACTGTCCAGACCTGAACCCAATAGGCCAAGCCCATGGACCCATGGCCGAGCCTTTTGTTTGACCAAAAACCATGCTACATTGCCTAAACCTCTTCATATTCCCAAGTGTAACTTCCCCTCCATGTTCATGTTTGTACCCGAGCCATGCCTAGCCCAAACCTGAGCTAAACCAACCCCTAGGCCGTGCAAAAGAATAGAGAAAGCAAGGCAAAAGTCGTTGCATTCATATTTGATTTTATTCCAAAGTTATATCATTTCAAGTTGCATTGAAATTTATAATTTGTTTGGTTTTGTTTTGGGTTGTAACATAAGATCTATAGCTTGGATCTCGCTCTCCACTTGAATTCGTAGTCTTGTCATTGTGCTTTTGATTTCGTTGTGTCAATTGTATTGCAATCTCCAGCTTATAGAGGTGAGTAAATATCACCTGACATTTATACTTATACAAATGTGAATTGACAACAATTGAATGTGTAGAATATTATATATGATGTTATAACTGCCTATGATTATTAATTATATGATGTTAAACCTGTTATTTTACCTGTCATATTATCTGTTACTGTTATTTATTGTTAAACTATTCATTTATACCTGTTTATCACACTGCAAGTTCCTTGTAGATTAGATTCACTATGGGTTGAAATGATATATACCCGAACAGACTTTAGAATAAGGAAAAATCGTTATGGGCTGAAATGATAGGCCTGAATGGTTTTTATTTATTTTATTTTAACTTGGGATTGCGGGTTTGAAATGATAGAACCCAGATTTTTTTTGCTTTTTAAACTGCGGATTGAAATGATACATATCTGTATCACTTGACCTAGGTTAGAAAACTATATACAGGCCCGTGGTTATTTTTATTAAGTATTTTGAATATTTTAAATATTTTTAAAAGTGTAAAATTATGAAAATTTGGTTTAAATTGGATTTTTAATGTTTTAAATAAAGAAATTTGGATTTTTCTAGAAGTTAAAAATGTAATTTAAATGAATGGTAAAAGTGAATTTTTGAAATATAACTTAAGTTTGGAAATTTGGAATTTTGGTTTTAAAATGATATTTAAGTTATATAAATAAAATGAAAATTTAATTATATTTGGAAAATGGTAAATATGATAATTTGATTTGAATTTGAATTTAAATGATTTAATAAAGTGTTATTGAGTTTTCTATGTATTAAAATGGTTAAATACATGAATGCTTAAAAGTGTAATTTTAAAATATAACTTGACTTGGAAATGTGAATTTGGTTTTTATTAAAGGTTTAAGTTAATTAAATAAAATTGAAAATTTAGTTTAATTTGTGAAATGGAAATAAAAAAAATAAGTGTTAAGTTTATTTGTTAAAAATGTGAAGAAAAGAAAATTGTACATTTGGTTTTGTTAAGTAAAATTATTGGAAATTTGGATTTTACTATAAATGTTTCCTATAAAATCATAAATTAAAAGAGTAATTTTAATGAACATTTTTGAATGTCAAAATATGATTTTTATAATGTTTAAAAGGTTTAATATTGAAGATTATTATTTGCTGGAAATACACTAAAATCTGAAAATTACTTTTTATAGCATTCAGAAATGTTATGATTTCTGTAAATGAACTAAAACTTAAATAAGAGGCTATTACAGCAGTTCTGTAATGCTGTAGTTGCTGAAGTAAATTAAAAAGCTAAAAACTTGATAAAGGTCTATTATAACTGTTCTGTAATTGCTGTAGTGGTCTGCTGTCTTTGCTGAATTTAATGAAACCCTTTAATTTGAAACCTGAGCTATTACATCATTTCTGGAAATGCTATCTTTGCTGTTTTAAACTAAATTTCAACTAAACTGAGATTTAACAGCATTTTTAAATGTTGTCTTTGCTGTAATAAAATGTTTTCAAGTATAACTTATAACAGCTTTTTCTGAATGCTGTGAAAGGCTGAAATTTTCAGTGTTTATTGTTTTTAACTTAGTAAATGAACTCAGAATAGTTTAAAATTTTGGTAATTGAATACTTGATTTGAAAGTATAATAATTACACTTTTAAATGGTTTAAATGAATTATTTTGATTGAAATATAAAGTATTTAAAAGGTGACTTGAAATGATAATAAATGAATGATATCTTTAAATTTATAAAGTATTTAAAGTTGAATATTTAGATTTGAACTCAAATAATGTTTTGATATATTGAAATGATTTGAAATGAAGTTTTGAAATGATATGATATTTTAAATATATTGAAATGGTTTGGAATTGATTTAATATTTATTTTGATAAAGATTTGGATTTGAAATGATATTCTATCTTGAAGTATAAAATATTATTTTAAAAATTATAACCACGGGTTATAATAACGATTGGTTGTTAAAGAGACCGGGATCGGATATGGACATACTCTCTATCGATACCGAAAACCACTTTGACAACTGTATACGCGGTGAAGTTTCCAGAATAAAGTAGGATGGTGGTGACGATCCTAAGGTATATACGTGGACCCAACTCCCGTGAGTGGGCATAAGGTGGCTAAAATAGGAGCGATCTCGGACCAGTGAGGTAGCACCTCTTATCGGACGCACTTCTTCGATACCATTCTATTACTTTGTGATTGATTGGGTGCACCCCTTGATTTGGGAGTGTTGTTCGAGGTGGTTGCTATGCGTTTTCACCAGTCCGTGTGCGTAATTGGTATATCTACCCTGGCATTGCCTTGTGTGCCGTGTCACCTACCATATCGAGCTTTACTACGAGTTGTGATTTCTCCCGTAGCCTGTGGAGTATCGAGGGTAGCCCCCATTTTGGGAGTATGCTAATACTGGGTAGACTACTGGGACTATTACGTGTTAAGGGCTATATGGGTAACTCCTTGACGCTATTAAAAAGTATGTTTATTTTATATTAGACATTATTATAATAGCGAATATTACTACATAGTAGATAGTTTAACGGATCCTTAAAGAATGGGCGATCCCAAGCATTCTTTAAGTTACTTGTACCTTTATTACAGTTCACTTGAGTTGGTTTACATTGTATAAGTATGTATGTCCTAACTCGAGTGTTTTGTGTTTTGCTTTACGCTCGGGTCAGACTGAGTGATACAGCATTTGAGACTCACCTTTTGAGCTGGAGTTTTGCTTTGAAGATCCAGTTATCTATTCATTTTGTTATCCAGTTGATTCCAGTTGTATTCTGAGTTGTACCTGATTATCATACTGTTACTCCTGTTGTATCTTGGTATTCCTATTGTATCTTAATTAACTCTGATGTATTTACATAGTAGCTTCATGAACTACTATTTCTTTGTTTCCGCTGCATTATATTACTCTGTGTCTGTGATCTGTGATTATTTTTTTACTGTATATGATGAGTTTGCCAAAAAAATTATTTACAACGCGGTATTTTGAGCAATTCAAGTCCGACATGTGCGGATGCGAATGGTTGAAAATATCGGGTCGTTACATGTGGTATCAGAGCTCTGGTTTTAGGCAAACTCAGCATATAGAGTAAATTTAATTACATAATCACTTTCGTTAGAACTTGAATTCCTTCTTCTTCGATTCGGTTTCCTCTGAATTTTGGAACGTTCCCTTCGGTTCCAAAGTCCATTCTTGTCCTCCCCTATTCGTGTCTTCTTGATTCTGGAGTTTCCCATAACTCCACTCCGAATAATCTTTCTAATGAATTGGCGGTTCCGCCAATAATCTAATGACTTGTAAAGGGGTGAAACTTCTTTACAAAAAGAATTGATTCAACGAAGACTTCTATATCCTTGGTTTACAATGCTACTATCTCTTGCTATGCCTGAATTCTATCTCTTGAGATCGAATGTAGATTTACCCTAGAAAATCCACATCGCTCTTATTCGTTAAGTCACGGTTAACCTGGTTAAGGTTGCCCACAATTTATATAGGCTTATCTATACTCCCTATCCTGTTGTTTAATCATCTTATCTTTTGTCTCCAACTTATATTCAAATCAGAGTTCTTTTTGATTTGAGTCCATCAAATCTGAATCCCTATCCTTATTTTGAAAATTTATCTTGTATTTGAATTTTTTTTATTTTAAAGATGTTTTATATATTGTGTTGTTTGAGTTGTTGATGTTGATTTGGGTTTCCGATCGATTCGTTTGATCAACGCTATCGATAGGATCTCCAAAACACTTGAACAGAGCAAACTGACACAATATGGTTTTCAAATTTAGTAGATAGATAAATTTTGTATAATTATAATATGTATAAGGTTAATTTTCTGAATTTTGATGATTAATGGAATTGGGTGTTAAGAAATAATATTTAACTTTGTATGTATTTTATAATCATTGGCTTTAGTTTCATATCTAAATAATTAAACATGGTTATAAATTAATTTGGAAATTTAAATGGATTTAAATCAAGAATTTGAGAATTTAATTTTCGATGATTTCGAACTTTGGTTTTAAAGTTTTAAAAGGATATATTATCTAAAGTATTTTCGAATAAAAATAGTTTTCAAAGAATTTTAAAGTTAAATCAGTGCTCTTCTTTGTCGCTGGAAAATAGTTTTGGTGATGACTACAACATCATCGATATTCATTTTCGAGTTTCAAAGCGAAGAGACCATCCTGTAGTTTTGCTATAGTTTCTTTGGAGAATTAAATTTATTTGGCTTTCTAATTATGACTTGATTTATAATATATGTGATTTAAGAGTTGATTTAATATATATTGTGTATATTTAATTATCTCTAAAATGGTTTGAAGTTAATCGAAAATTTAATTCTTAATTTTATGTTTAAGAATGATTTCAAATTTTATATGAAGCCATAATTTTTGATAAATATTTAAGCTTGTATAATTGAATTAGAGAGATTATTTGTATGATACTCAATTACATTCCAGTATAACTTACCTAAATTATCCAGAAGTTGAATATGTAATTGGATAACATACAATATAAAGAGAATTTTTATAAATAAAACTTAGTGGAAATTAGGGAGACATCCATATCATACTTTCATATTGTAAAGCGGGTCCCTGTCAAAGTTTCATTGTAAAGCGGGTCCCTGTTTTCTGGAAACGAAGAAAAATTATTGCTGAAATGTCAGCAACTTTTATAAATAAGTGCTGATATTTCAGCAACTATCTGTATCAAAGTTTTATTGTAAAAACAAAGAAAAATTATTGCTGAAATGTCAGCAACTTTTATAAATAAGTGCTGATATTTCAGCAACTATCTGTGTCAAAGTTTTATTGTAAAAACAAAGAAAAATTATTGCTGAAATGTCAGCAACTTTTATAAATAAGTGCTGATATTTCAGCAACTTTAATAAACTGTGTTCACAGTATACAGAAATGTTGCTGAAATATCAGCAACTTTTATAAATAAGTGTTGATATTTCAGCAACTTTCATACACTATGTTCACAGTGTACAGAAATGTTGCGGAAATGTCAGCAACTTTTATGAAATGTTGCATCATGCTCTGCAATAATCGTGAATAAAAAACAGGGACCTAATTTACACTGAAATTTAGTGAAGGACTTTTCGTGAATTTTGAAACTTAATAAGGACCTGTGCCAAAAGTACCCTAAAACTTAAGTGGTTATAATAAATGTTATACACTTAAATTTTATTTATAAAGGATCAATAGAGGTAAATCGAGAAAAAGGGTTAATTGAATAATTCACAATATAATGATATTTAAAAGAAATTATAAATAAATTGGAATAGTTATAATAAGTGAAATACACTTAATATATATAGGATTTGATATATTAAGTGGAATAAAAGAAGAATGAAATTTAATGAATAAAGATGAAATATAATAAATGATTGTTCAAATTCATGACTTTATAAATTGTTGATTTGATGATGAGATAATGAGATTTAAAAATAATTAAGATTTATTTAACTTAAGTGAAATCAAATGAATGAAATTAATTATTAATGTAAGTTGAAATTTTCATGGTTTTAAATTTATTATCTTATTCTGTTTTCCAATCTATTTTCTTTCTGGTTGTTTTCCATTCTCCTACCTTCTAAGTAGGAAATCAAATTCGAATTGGTTAGCCTTGGAGTTACTATTCTCTTTCAGCTTGATCTTGCCTCTGATTTTCACCAACTCGGTGTTGTTGGGGAAAGTATTACCGAGACTGCTTTCCGTACTGAGAATGGTTTTTCTATGAATAGTTAGTCATGCCTTTTGGTTTGACTAATGCCCTGCTCTCCTTGTTGATTTGATGAATCGTGTTTTTCGTATTGTGCTTAATAAGTTTGTTCTAGTCTTTCTTTCTTTCCCTTTTTCCTTCATCATTTAACTTTTTCTATCTCTTCTGTGGTTCTTACTTCTCCTTATTCTGAATCTGAGCACTGCTTATCATCCACAGACCGACGGCGGAAAGGGTGAATCAAATTCTCGATGACCTTTTTCGTGCTTGTGTTCTTGATTCTGGAGGATCTTGGGAAGATCATCTCCACCTTGTTAAACTTACCTATAACAACAGTTGTCGGGTATGATTTAAATCTTTTTGTCATCTTGTCTTAATCCTATATCATTCCATCTTTTTCTGTGCTTTCCCATACCTCATTCCTTTTCGGGGACGAAAAGTTTTGAGTGGGGGAGAGTGTAACAACCCTGTATTTTGTGATTATTTTAATTGTATATTTTAATTATCTTAATTGAATCTCTGATATAAAAACTTTATTTTATTTATTAAATGGATAAATTTTGTTATTTTAAATATAAATTTTGATTTGGATGTGAATTAGAATTACAAACATGAATAAATATAATGTTTTCCAGAAATGTGAATTTTGGTCAATATGGTCAACTTTGACTTTTAATTTAAAAATATAAAATGATGAAATTTTGAATTTTATCTTTTATTATGAAAGTAAATAAAATTTCAAGAATACTTCTTTTCATTTCGTTGAAATCTGATTTATAATGTGAAAGTTATGCCCTTTTAACTATTGAGTGTAATTTGCTGTATTTAACAAAATTGTTTATTTTTTAAATTATATAAATAATATTTTATCTGGTCATGTAATGTTCTAATTTATATTTATATGGGTAAACTAACATGTTATGTATATATGTTGGTTTTAAAACATTTTTAAACGTGTAATTGACATTTTCTAGTGTCAGTTATATTTTGTTTACAATTTTTAATCTCTAGTTTCAATTAATTAAAGAAATTCTTTATTTATTCTTCTATTTCCTTAAGACCTTATTTTATTTAATCTCCACTTTATTTTGTTCATCATTTATTTTACTTATTTGACTTTTTATTTGTTTTAAAGTGAAATAGAAATTTATAAAGCTAGTGATGTTTTATTTGTAATTTTAAGCCTTGTTTAAATTAAATAAACTATTTCTTTATTCTTTTTCTATTTTCTCTAAATTTAATTATTTATTTCACTTTAGAAATGATAAATGAATTATTTATTTCAAAGTTTTGCTTTAGAACATTTTTAAAATGAAGTAGATATTTTTCCAAAGCCAATGATGATTTGATTGTAATTTTTGAACCCTATTTTGAATTTTAAGCAATTTCTTTAATTCTTTTTCCATTTTCTTTAAAATTTATTATTTATTTTTATTTGATATTACTTTGTTTCAGTTTTAAAAGTAAATTACTGATTTTATTTTTGTTTTAAATGGAATTAAAGAAAAAGGAAAATGAAAGGTTTAAAGAGCTTTTAAAACTAAAGTTTTTTCATTAGCCAACCTCTTCATTTCCATAACTCTTCATTTACTCTTCTTTTGGCCGTGCTTCTTTTCATTTGCTCTGTATTACCTTCAAAATTCATGTGAGAAACTCCTTCTCCATTTCATTTTGCACGGCTAAGAAAATTATTGGTAATGGCATCTTCTTTTTTTTTCTCTTTTCTTCTCATTTTCATACTTTTTGCCTTGTTTTCTTGGATTCTTTTGTACTTCCTCCACTTCATAGCCACGGCCACCACCCCCTACATCTCCTCCTTGTCACCATCACCACCTACTTCTTCAGCCTTGGCCAAGCCGAGACCCTCCTTGAGATAAAACACCACAAACAAATGTTGAAACCCCTTAAAAACAACACTAGCCGGCCTATATTGCTTCACCACCTTCATCCACCACCTTAGCCACCACCATAGCCGCCACCACCACCTTGCCATGACCCCTACACAACCCTCCATCTACTGTACAGACCTGAACCCAATAGGCCAAGCCCATGGACCCATGGCCGAGCCTTTTGTTTGACCAAAAACCATGCTACATTGCCTAAACCTCTTCACATTCCCAAGTGTAACTTCCCATCCATGTTCATGCTTGTACCCGAGCCATGCCTAGCCCAAACCCAAGCCATATCATAACCAAACCTGAGCTAAACCAACCCCTAGGCCGTGCAAAAGAATAGACAAAGCAAGGAAAAAGTCGTTGCATTCATATTTGATTTTATTCCAAAGTTATATCATTTCAAGTTGCATTGAAATTTATAATTTGTTTGGTTTTGTTTTGGGTTGTAACACAAGATCTATAGCTTGGATCTCGCTCTCCACTCGAATTCGTAGTCTTGTCATTGTGCTTTTGATTTCGTTGTGTCAATTGTATTGCAATCTCCAGCTTATAGAGGTGAGTAAATCTCACCTGACATTTATACTTATGAAAATGTGAATTGACAACTATTGAATGTGTAGAATATTATATATGATGTTATAACTGCCTATGATTATTAATTATATGATGTTAAACCTGTTATTTTACCTGTCATATTATCTGTTACTGTTATTTATTGTTAAACTGTTCATTTATACATGTTTATCACACTGCAAGTTCCCTGTAGATTAGATTCACTATGGGTTGAAATGATACATACCCGAACAGACTTTAGAATAGGGAAAAATCATTATGGGCTGAAATGATAGGCCTGAACGGTTTTTATTTATTTTATTTTAACTTGGGATTGCGGGTTTGAAATGATAGAACCCGGATTTGTTTTGCTTTTTAAACTGCGGATTGAAATGATACATATCTGTATCACTTGACCTAGGTTAGAAAACTATATACAGGCCCGTGGTTATTTTTATTAAGTATTTTGAATATTTTAAATATTTTTAAAAGTGTAAAATTATGAAAATTTGCTTTAAATTGTATTTTTAATGTTTTAAATAAAGAAATTTGGATTTTTCTAGAAGTTAAAAATGTAATTTAAATGAATGGTAAAAATGAAATTTTGAAATATAACTTAAGTTTGGAAATTTGGAAATTTGGTTTTAAAATGATATTTAAGTTATATAAATAAAATGGAAATTTAATTATATTTGGAAAATGGTAAATATGATAATTTGATTTGAATTTGAATTTAAATGATTTAATAAAGTGTTATTGCGTTTTCTATGTAATAAAATGGTTAAATAAATGAATGCTTAAAAGTGTAATTTTAAAATATAACTTGACTTGGAAATGTGAATTTGGTTTTTATTAAAGGTTTAAGTTAATTAAATAAAATTGAAATTTTAGTTTAATTTGTGAAATGGAAATAAAAAAAATAAGTGTTAAGTTTCTTTGTTAAAAATGTGAAGAAAAGAAAATTGTACATTTGGATTTGTTAAGTAAAATTATTGGAAATTTGGATTTTACTTTAATGTTTTCTATAAAATCATAAATTAAAAAGAGTAATTTTAATGAACATTTTTGAATGTCAAAATATGATTTTTATAATATTTAAAAGGTTTAATATTGAAGGTTATTATTTGCTGGAAATACACTAAAATTTGGAAATTAATTTTTATAGCATTCAGAAATGTTATGATTTCTGTAAATGAACTAAAACTTAAATAAGAGGCTATTACAGCAGTTCTGTAATGCTGTAGTTGCTGAAGTAAATTAAAAGGCTAAAAACTTGATAAAGGCCTATTACAACAGTTCTGTAATTGCTGTAGTGGTCTGATGTCTTTGCTGAATTTAATGAAACCCTTTAATTTGAAACCTGAGCTATTACAGCATTTCTGGAAATGCTATCTTTGCTGTTTTAAACTAAATTTCAACTAAACTGAGATTTAACAGCATTTTTAAATGCTGTCTTTGCTGAAATAAAATGTATTCAAGTATAACTTATAACAGCTTTTTCTGAATGCTGTGAAAGGCTGAAATTTTCAGTGTTTATTGTTTTTAACTTAGTAAATGAACTCAGAATAGTTTAAAATTTTGGTAATTGAATACTTGATTTGAAAGTATAATAATTACACTTTTAAATGGTTTAAATGAATTATTTTGATTGAAATATAAAGTATTTAAAAGGTGACTTGAAATGATAATAAATGAATGATATCTTTAAATTTATAAAGTATTTAAAGTTGAATATTTAGATTTGAACTCAAATAATGTTTTGATATATTGAAATGATTTGAAATGAAGTTTTGAAATGATATGATATTTTAAATATATTGAAATGGTTTGGAATTGATTTAATCTTTATTTTGATAAAGATTTGGATTTGAAATGATATTCTATCTTGAAGTATAAAATATTATTTTAAAAATTATAACCACGGGTTATAATAACGATTGGTTGTTAAAGAGACCAGGATCGGATATGGACATACTCTTTGTCGATACCGAAAACCACTTTGACAACTGTGTACGCGGTGGAGTTTCCAGAATGAAGTAGGATGGTGGCGACGATCCTAAGGTATATACATGGACCCAACTCCCTGGCATAAGGTGGCTAAAACAAGAGCGATCTCGGACCAGTGAGGTAGCACCTCTTATTGGACGCACTTCTTCAATACCATTCTATTACTTTGTGATTGATTGGGTGCACCCCTTGATTTGGGAGTGTTGTTTGAGGTGGAGCGGTAGTGGCTGCTATGCGTTTCCATCAGTCCGTGTGCATAATTGGTATATCTACCCTGGCATTGCCTTATGTGCCGAGTCACCTACCATATCGAGCTTTATTACGATTTGTGATTTCTCCCGTAGCCTGTGGAGTATCGAGGGTAGCCCCCATTTTGGGAGTATGCTAATACTGGATAGACTACTGGGACTATTACGTGTTAAGGGCTATATGGGTAACCCCTTGACACTATTAAAAAGTATGTTTATTTTATATTAGACATTATTATAATAGCGAATATTACTACATAGTAGATAGTTTAACGGATCCTTAAAGAATGGGCGATCCCAAGCATTCTTTAAGTTTCTTATACCTTTATTAAAGTTCACTTGAGTTGGTTTACATTGTATAAGTATGTATGTCCTGACTCGAGTGTTTTGTGTTTTGCTTTACGCTCGGGTCAGACTGAGTGATACAGCATTTGAGACTCACCTTTGGAGCTGGAGTTTTGCTTTGAAGATCCAGTTATCTATTCATTTTGTTATCCAGTTGTATTCTGAGTTGTACCTGATTATCATATTGTTACTCCTGTTGTATCTTGGTATTCCTATTGTATCTTAATTAACTCTGATGTATTTACATAGCAGCTTCATGAACTACTATTTCTTTGTTTCCGCTGCATTATATTACTCTGTGTCTGTGATCTGTGATTATTTATTTACTGTATATGATGAGTTTTCCAAAAAAATTATTTACAACGCGGTATTTTGAGCAATTCAAGTCCGACATGTGCTGATGCGAATGGTTGAAAATATCGGGTCGTTACATATATGTTTAACTCATTTGAAAAAAATTTATGATTTGCATAAATATTTAATCGTATTTTTGCATTAGAATGATATGCAGTTAGTTTTAATTAATTGCAACATTTAGTTTTTTTTAGTTTAAATTTTTATTTCTATTATTAATTAATAAATAATGAATTTTTTTATTAGTTTGAATGCTTATTTCTGTTATTAATTAACAAAAACCGACTTTGAAAAAATATATTTGTTAGATCCTATTTTTAAGTGATATTAAAATTTTGATAATATCCATAGAGAGGCGTTTTGAATCAGTAAAGGAAATTTATATATTAGATCATATTTTTAAGTGATATTAATATTTAATAATATTTGCAGAGGGGCATTTTTGGTAGTTTACGTTGATACCAAAAAAGTGAGACATCATAGGTATTACAACTATTATTAAAGAATATTTTCTACCTTCTTACTCTTTTCAACTTCTCCTCATTTCTACCGTTTTAAAGTTTTACTGGTTTACAAATCTGGAAGTGGATTCTCACAACTAATGAGAATTTATACATATTTACTAAATCTGGAGCTGCTTAGTAGTGGAGTCTAGTGCAATTTTGGTATAATAAATCATGTATTTATTCACCTTAATATATTTATACATTTAAATATGGAAATGGTTAAATGTACAATGGAGTCAAAAACATTTCCATATTACTTTCATATTTATTTGAAGCTAACTTGGCAATCAGTTGATTGGGATAGAAAAGAACAATTGATTTTTTTTCAAGATTCTCAATTCCAGGAAATAAAATGTTTTTTTAATAATAAAGAAGACATACATATTCTTTTGGAACTGCATGAAACATAGTTTTTTTGAATTACAGAGAACACACACGAAATAGAGAAAATATACCATTTTATATTTGTATTTATTCTATATTATTAATATAATTGTAGAATTTTAAAAATTCTGAATTGTGGATACATACCAAAATGTAATAGTAAATTTAATAAGTTAAATTAGAATTTAAAATATTATTTTTCTAAAAATCTTGTTTTTAGTCTACTTTTGGCATACTTTGTGTAATTTAATTAATTATTCAAATTATATACATATATGTGTGTACACACATATATAAACTAGGATCAATGACTCTCTTTATTTAGCACCATCTTTAGCATCTCATATCAAACACAAGTCTATATTTATATATTTAGGTCATGTGATAAGAGAGAGAAAGAACAAATATTTAAATAGAACCTTTTGGCTGATGTTAGAAGCTACAAAATAGTACTAAATAAATGAGGCTATTGATCATATATATATATATATGTATGTATGTGTGTATGTATGTGTGTGTGTATGTATATATGTATGTATGTTTATATATATATATATATGTGTGTGTGTGTGTGTGTGTATGTATGTTTATATATATATATGTATGTATATATATATATATATATGTATATGTGTGTGTGTGGGCGTGCGTGCGTGCATGTGTTATGTACATAATTTAAATGTAAGACAATATTAAATACACAAATCATATTTAAAGACATTGTTAAAAGGACTTCAAAATTTTGTTGCATGTAATGGATGGTAAATTTAGGGTGATTACAACTAAAAAAATTGTTAAGGGATGGCATAATATGGGGATTGGCATCAGCCTAAGCAATTTACTATTTTGCTCCTTTCAAGCAAATTTGGTATAACATTTAAATAGAAAAAGGGCAATGATTCAACCAAAAATAAGCATAAAAGCATTATGCTATCGTCAAAACGGTAATAACATAAAAATCCATCAAAAATTGCATAAAAAGCACAAAGGTTTGTTGTTTTAATCTGAAATGCCAATAAAAATGAGTAGTTATGTAATTGTGTTTATGTTTTTTATGAGGAGGCTGAATTTCTATGCATCACTTGTATATTTTTTTAAAGATTACGCCCCTAAACAAATTTTGAAATCCATTTAACAATGTGTTTATTAAATATATGTTGTTGAGTATGGAAACCATTAAACCAACATTATAATAGAAAATGTTAATGTTTCCTGTTTGAATGAGATTAAACATGAAAATGTAGAAACTATTATAAGAATTTGTGGTATGTAGTGGAAAAACATATCGGGAAAATTTCATGATTTTCATCTTTTATTTGCCTCGGACCACTAGGAAAATATGAATCCAGTTACTATAATTGTTTGAGTCCGTAGGGTAAATCCATTACTTAAGGACGGCCCACTAGGCTTTTACGCCTATCGGATAAAAAACTGTATCGATGGATCAAAACATTGAAGCTATAATCATCCTTTTAGTAGGTAACTTTTTAAAAATGTTACACAAGCAAAGTTTATAAACAATTTGAATAATCAAGAAACTAAGATCACATAATTCTACATGTAAGCAAACATATTGGTATATGTACAATATATACATTCATAATTTTGCTACAATGGACAGATATTAATTGGAATGCAAACTAGACTGGGAAGTAATGAAATCGTACCTGCTTCTCATAATAACTGAGTCAGACCTGTATGTGTAAGCAAAGTTACGCACATTTCAATGTTAACTGATCAAGGAAATAAATTACATTAGAGCAATAATACATATATAACTAAACAAAAAATAAAATTTGTATTTAATTTTAGCGCTCATTCGGCCTTTTCATTACTTGTTAATCAAAATTTATGTAAACAGGTTGAATTGAGGTTAGCATAATTATATCAATCACAATTAAACTTGAACTGATACCGATACAAATTTAATTAGTGAATTCGATAATGTTAGATAGATTTTTCTTTTGACTGACACTCCAAAGCTTTCGGAGTATTGTTCCAAATGGGTACAAATAAGCTGAATGAATACCAGAACTATGCAGATAATAAGCGTCGAAAAGTTAAAGAGACATGAGATTTATAGTGGTTCGGGACCGAGATCCCTACGTCCACTTTGAAGATTCGGCCACGAGCTTTTATTCTTCAATTTGATGTACAAGTACATCTGTTAAAAAGTCCGCCATTAATGATCTTTTGATTTAAGCTTTCTAAATAGAGTAAGGAATATGAAATGATTGCATCATTTTAGAAAATCTTTAGTCAGCCCTTTTTTGGTAGCATATGGTCCTCTATTTATAGCAAATTTAAGGTTCTCCCTTTGGTGCAAGGGCTTTCACATGGATTGATGACCTGGCTTGCTATTGGCGGCTTGGATTCAAACACTTGTCATTATCTTGTTGAGAGTACCTTGACGTGGATTTTTGACGTGTCGCTTTTATATATATAGTTCCACTGATTCCTTTCGTTTATCTTGACCGTTGACCTCGGTCTAGAGCTGAGTTATTGATTGTTGATACTTATTGAAATGTCCTTAGTCTCGGTAGCTACCACTCTCGACTGAGCTTCTTGACTTAATTGGACAATGGTCTTGACCTTAATCGACGTCTTTGCTCTTGCTTTTGGATCTCAGGTTCTTCGATATTGATCTTGGTTCTTAAGCTCTCGGTGGAAAACAAATAATGGGTCTCAGATTACAAGCTAAGAAGCCTTCCTTTTGAATATTCGTAGTTTGTACAAGGTATAAATTATGGTGTAACACATGCCTTCCAAAGTTCACCTCATACAGTTGGTATGAGGTGGACTTTGGAAAGAAGGGTGTCATATCATGCTTAGTGCTTGGTTTTTTAGTTCCGTTCCCTTTATAAGGTTGACACGAGCCTTTGTGCGAAATAGTTATCCTAAGAATTCTCTACAATATTACTTTACCGAGACAACTTATGAAGAACTGACCTTTGTTTCGAAAACATTTTGAAATCCAACCTCATCTAAAGGGTTTTAAAAATAATTTGAAGTTTCAAAAAACTGAAAGGGAGTGCGGATTAAGGATCTTAAGGCTAATTTAACACTAGAGGGGGGTGAATAGTGTTTAATGGATTCTAAGACTTATATGGACTAAATTAAAATTATGACACAAACAAATACAAAACTTAACCATAGAACAATCATAGAATCAAACACAGATGCGGAAAGTAAGTAAAAAGCAGTAAAAGGAAAGAACACACCGGATTTTATACTGGTTCGGAGTTACCCTACATCCAGTCCTGTACAGAGGCAGAACACATCATACAGATTTTTATTATACCAAAGTCAAGATTACAATCCTCAATTTCTAAAGGCCTTGAGGTACCCTCCTGTCTCACGAGTCCGGTGCAAACTCTCTTAAATTACGGGCTACAAGATACCCAATTTATTTCCAGCCACAACCACACCTTATAGAGAGACTCGATAAACTTTTGATTACAAATTGATCCTATAACTCTGAATAGCACTTTGATCTTCGAGAGAGGGTAGAGAACTAAACAAGAATGAGATTCTAATTTGATTCACTTGAGAATTCGGCAGAATTTCAGCACGATCTTAAAAATATGAAAATTTTAGAATATGGATTTGTGGAGAAGGAGTGAAGAAATAAGTTAGTTAAAAATTTCGTTTGTGAACGCTATTTATAGACCAGTAACGGTCATAACCATTCGTGACGAGGTTTAAACGAATAGACACTTCTTTTGAAAATTGAAACTTTTGAACTTTAACGGCCACCATGTCGACATGGGGTATCCCATGATGTCGACATCCCTAAGTTAAAAATAATGTAAAATTTGTTTTGAAAATGGTATTGAACGGAAAACAAGATGAAATGATTTTGGAGTAAAATAAACTAATTTTCCTATGTTTTGAAATAAAGAAGAGTAGAAAAATATATTTTTAGAATGTATATATAAATTTGATTTTAAACCTCAAGTATATATATTATAAAAGAATATTTAAAAAATCAGAAGATAGTTTTTAAAAACAAACGAAGTTTGAAATAAGAGTTTATTTAAAACAAAAAAAAAGAATATTTTAAGGCTAAAACATCTTTTTGAAAATCATTTGAAAAGATAATTTTTAAGGCTAAAACATTTTGAAAAGTAGTTTTGAAAATCATTTTGAAGTAGTTTTGCAAGCTTCTTCCTGCAGAATATCTCATCACATCAGGACTCGAAAACTTGTACAAAACCAGGATGTTCGTGGGTTTGTAAGCCACTTGTCGTAGGTTTGTAAGCTACTTGTCGTGAGTTTGTAAGCCACTAAGAAGATAGAAATGGGTTCCATCCCAAATGAAATTTGGAATGAAGATTTCCGTGCTATTATGAAGTTTTAACAATAAACTAGACACTTATCTTGAAATCTTTATCTTGATACTCATGAGTCTTCAAACTTGATTTCTTCATTCTTGATCTTTATACTGTATAGTCTTCAATAATCGGTACCCGCCTTATATATATCCTGCATAATAACATTCATATATATCTAGACAATAGTGTTAGTGTCACGTACGGGAGTTTTCGACTTTCGAAAATTCGACATCGATACTCACTTTATCGACTGCCGAGAAATCGAGTGCCGAAAACTCCAATAGTGAGGGTTTAAGAAAAAGAAAAAGGCAGAAGAAGAAGAAAAGAAAGAAGAGAAAGAAAGAAGAACAACAACAGAATAAGAGCAGATACAGAAAACAATATCAGAATCTTACACATCGCAGCGGAACAATATATAATAAATAAACACTAGTCTTTTAAAACAAAGAGCTATATCAGTTTATACATACATCAATCATCAGAGTCAATATACAACAATGGACAGTTATATAAACTTGTCCTCATACAGAATACACAGTGGAATAAATACTATCAGATACAAATACTACGTCTCGCCATCCAGCTTGCTTCCAAAGCTCCAGAATATCCGGAATATCCTGATAATATAACTCTAGGCTGCCCGTGTGGAAATTGGTGGGCACCCAGAGTTTAGAAGGGAACAATAAACTCCGAGTCAGTCATGGTGACTGGTGTGAGATCGTAAAACAGTTATTCTTTATAACAACAAAATAACTTTTAAAGTCAATTTGAAATGCTTTTGGAAAATGAAACTACCATAAGACCTCCCACCACACACACAATGCAAACGCAGAATTGGAGGAGATTTCTTCTTATGATAGTCAAAGATGCTTACTACGCAAAATCAAATCATTTTTGATATTATTATTAGTGCATAGTGTAGAAATCATTTCGAAAGTATAATATTAATCTTAGCCAGCATAGGCATTCCGCACTTATGCCTACTATAGCTACTATGTTCAATAGCAGGTTACCGCCACATTCCATAGCAGGTAATACAACTAAAACCGTACAAGTCGCGTATTGTTTTTTTGGATTTCCAACAAATGGTCAGGCTAAGGAACTTCCTTTTCCACGATGGGTACGTCCCTGGAATAGACGACCCGAGAACCTAACCGGATCTCTGCCAACACAAGGTCGGGTTACCTCTGCAAAAATAGGTAACTACTGACACGCGTATGCCATCCCCCGATCGTAACCGATCTTCCCGAGGATCCCCGATTTCCAACAAACCACATAGATAATAATGCAGCAACCACATAGGTTAAGTATCTGGGCTCCATTCCATGATACCACCTCTATCCAGAAGGAATGACATACACTAAGGGGCGCTACTCCCTAGAACCCTGCCGCATCCTTCCTGTTTCGACCATTTCCGGGGTGTGAGGCTCGATGAAGTCTCGTCCACAAAGCTACGCTTTCTACAAAGCCCTGCTTCGGGTCAAACAAATGATCAACCTATGATCACAAAGATATAAGATCAAACAAATGATCATATCGCAAATGATCAAACACTGATCATTTCACAGCAACACTCAGTATGCCACGTTACCAAATTGGGATATATCGCTGATAAATTTAATGAAACATAACCTCTGAGCTCGTACGTCTCAGAGAAGGGTGTTAAGCTAAGAGAATAAATTCTCCGCCACCAACAGAAATGTATTTGAAAGAAATCAGCTTTATATCTCAAATTGTAACGTCAGACACACAATCCATACAAGTCTGTTCCGGGATCGAACAGAACCGAAGGCACTTCTCACGAAGCCCTTGCATATCCGGATAATTTTCTAATCACGTCCGGACTTCCCGTCACTAAGGGTGATAAAACCTCTAAACCGGAGATCAGCCGATGTAGAGTAACTCGACGGTAATCCTTCCGTTTTCAAAAATATCCGGTCTTCAACACCGGTCTTCGAATGCAATTCATAACGACGTATCACATATTCGGAATGGGTTATACGACCCCATGGTCCTTTCCCGGCTAACCCGAATAGTGAGCGATTATTCAAAAATAAGTGTGGCATTCAAATTCATCCAATTCACAACAAATACCATATTCAAGGTAATCATTGATAGTCGGTTATTTAACTATCAATAAAGATGCGCAACATCATCAGATTCCAAATAATTTTCCAAATTATTTCATCTTCCAAAATATCTTTTACTAGATATAAAATTTCCACACTTCAAAAATAAATCAATATTTATTTTTAAACAGATTCCCTTTTCTTTTATAAATTCCATATTGAATTTATATCTTTCAAAATATCTACTGATATACGATTCTCAAATCGATTTCAAATATTCGATTTCATTTTATCTTTAAGAAGATAAAATCTCAAAACGTTTCATTTCATATTGGAAATGCATTTCCCTACTTATTTAATAATAAGTATTTCACAAATCATTTATTTTCAACACTTGGAAAATATCCGATATACTTAAATCAAATTAAGTATATATTCATTCTTTAAGGAAATCATTTATTATAACAACATTTATTTGAGTCAAAACGAATGTTACGTAAAACATCGTTACGACGACTCAAAATCTCTAGTATAGGGATTCGAAATTAAGATAGATATGTAAATCCCAATACTACATCAAAACATTTCCTTTCGGAAATCATTTACTATAACAACAGTGTTATAGTCCATCATTTTCTTATATTTTCGAAAACGCCTATTTCAACAATGAACGTTGAAATCTATGCTTTCGATTTATAATACATTTTAAAACATCTTTAAAATGTTTAACTTCATTTTTAATATCACTTCTTCAAAAACGTATCCATTTTACTTAAAATTATATTCACTGTCCAAAATCGTGAATATAATTCACTTAACCCAATTTCAATCTTTTCTACATATTTTTATTTCAATAAAAATTCGCTATCCAAAATCGCGAATATATCTTCTTTAACATTTTAATTTATCAAATCCAATTGATTTCGAATTTATAAAACAACGTTTATAAATTCTATTTCTATTTTCTAACGACTTCAATTTAATAAATCTTCTTTATTAATAACTCGATCAATATTCCATTTAAAGGCAAAAATCCAATTTATAAGTTAATCTCTTATAAATCTTTTATTCTACAGTTTCATCCATTTTATACTTCACAATTTATAAATCTATAAATTCCATATCTTCACGATTTATAATTCTATAAATTTCATTTTTTTACACTTATCATCTCGTTTTAAAATTCCAATATTTTAAATTTATAAATATCAACTTTTTAAATCTTTTAAATAAACTGTTTACAAATATTCGAAAATCTCAGTTCAAACCATTTTATAAATTGCTTAAACTATTTATTTCAAAAATCACCTTACGGTCATAATTCACAAAAATCTTAACTTTTATAACTTCAAAATTTTAAACGTTTATTTATTTAAAATAAATCAATTCAACAATTCAATAAAACGTATAATTTCAAAGATCACTTTAAAAATCCTTTTAAATTAAAGGTCGTTATTTTTAAAACTTGAATCCGATGATGCTACAGCACCAATTGGTCAATCACAACAACATCATATATCAACATATGATAACAGAATATACATCAATATCTGTAAATAAATAACTACTGGTGAGGAATCCAGTTGGATCCCTCCAACCTGTTTCCCTGCATCCACAGACGTTAGCACAATACCAATTCCGCTCCAGTACGGAATTATCGCGGTATATGGGTTTAATAAATATTATCCGCTTACTAACGGCGCAATAGGGTCTCATCCGCTATACGAGGCGGGAAATCAATCAATCCAATATATACATATGCCAATATGTATATATTGCTATATATAGATATATATCCTACTATATCTAATATCAACAATCAAAACAGACAATCAAGCAATAACTGAAAATTCCACTTTTCAATTTTGAGTGAGAAAATCTCACCTTGATTTTAAATTCCGTTCCAGCGTTTATTTCGAATAAAATTAAACGGACGTTTAATTTTACCCGAAATTCAAACTAGCTCCAAACGACTCCAAATCAGTTGCATTGCGTAGAGCTCGTCGAGATGGTTCCAACGCAAAAAATCTCGTCGAATTCTGACCTCGTATGAGAGAGTTACAGCATTTTAAACATACACGAATTATAAAACAATTAAATTTACATATTCTTTTATTTAATTTAACCTAAAATCCATCGCAGCCCTTCATTTTAAAATCTCAGATCCTGGCCGCATGTGACGTTCTTCCCCCCTCCAGTTCATACGAACGAAACAAACGAACCCAACTCCATTCAACCTCATCACTGCCGCGCCCCCATCTGCTCGACTTCGCCACGATCGGCGACATCCACCTCGAAGAGCTCGGCAAACCCCACCATCGGCCAGAAAGCGGGGCCACTCGGCTTCGCCGTTTGCACGCAGTTCGAGGATGAACGGTCGGTCTTCACGCAAGCATTATCGCCAATACACTCAACGAAATACGATCTTAACCGTTCACACTATAGATCTCAACGTGTAGAACATATCTCCAGTTGAAACTTTTTGAAATCGCTGCTTGGATTTCGAGATTTTTGAGGGAGAACGAAAGAAGATATCGGCCATTAATCTCTATAAGTGGCGGCCGGTCTGTTATGAGCTAGGGTTTGGAGAATTATTAATATATATAAGGATTTTAATATTATTTAATTAAGAAAATTTCTCGATTTAACAGTTAAAGCAAACGGCCTCCAATCCTCACGTTCCGACAAGCTATCCTAGGGTTTTTCCGCGTTACGGACACAATGGAACATGTTTTGAAAGCTAATTCGATCGTATGTGTGAGATATGGCAATAAGCGATAAATTTAAATTAAACCGATTTAAATCGATTTCGAGGCGTTTTGGCTTGCCCCGGACAAACGGTAAATCCAAAAATTACGAAATTTGAAATCTTATAATAATATCACATTACGGATCCGATGAAACTGGTTTCGTCGAAATCCGACACTGTTCGAAAATTGGCTATTTTTTAGTCGATAATTAAATATTAAAATATTCAATTTTCACAGATTAACTTTAAATTCAGTTCTGAAAGTTCTAAAATATTTCTATAACTCCAGTATGATTAAAAACAATTTTCCAAATCAATTTCAATCATTTTAAACTCGATTTTCAATTATCTCTGGAATTTCAATCATCAAATTATCGATTTAATTGACCAAATTAAATCCAATATCCTTTAAATAAATTATTCGACTTATTAAATTCATTTATTTATATTCAAAATCAATTGAATATTCGAATTTTAATTATCAAAAATTCTGGGTCGTTACAAACTTCCCCCCTTAAAAGAATTTCGTCCTCGAAATTACAAGTTAGGAAAAAATGGTCCTTAACTCGTCTACTATTTTTCACAATCCAATAGTTTTATCAATTTTCAATTCATCAAAACAAATCTTTCTATTAAAGATTCGTTATCATTCAATCTCGTTTTCCAGTTTCAATTATAAGTTTCAAACAACATTGTTTAACTTCAAAATTCAAATTTAAGTTTAAATTCAAATTTCAAACTTTCAAATTTTTCTCAAAATTTTCCAACACTCGGAATTTTCAAAAAATTTCGCCAGCGTCTCCTTTGCGCGGCTAATACGGTACGACTACAAAACGTCCCTCCGGACTCTCAGATTTCAAAAAGAAAAAGAAAAAGCCAAGCGGCTAGACAAGAAATCAGCAAATCTCATATAGAAATTCAAATACTTACCTTTCGTCGAGCAATTCAAATTATCTTTGAAATCAAATCCAATTTCCTTTATAACACCTGTATATCCTACTAGCCATAATATCTAGTTACATATATTCAAATCATTTTGCAAATTCTATTACAAAATTTCGATACTTCTTATATCATCTTTACTTCCCTATTGAAGTTTCATATTCATTTTCATTCAATTTCACATTTCAAATTTCATTTGAATTTAATTCACAATTTCAATTCTACTTGAATTCAATTTATCTTCAATTCTGAAATATTGAATTTATCAATTATCTTTCATCATAACTGCACTATTTTAAATTAGTTCCAATTACTAATTCATTCGTCTTCAATTTGAATTTCATTCCAATCAGATTTCAAATATTCTATAAGTTATCAACTTATTTTCATTTCGATTTATATAATCACTTATATATTCATATTACAAATTATTTCATTAATGAATTTTTAAATTTTCCAATATCTATCTGGAATTCCATTTTCATTTACAAATTCCATTTACAATTTTTATTCACAATTTTATTCATATATGAATTCATTTCCTTATGCTTCCAATTCATATTTAAAATTTCATTCGTTAAATGGATTTTTATTTAAACTTTAAACTTTACAAGTTATCAATTTCATAATATTTCATAAATATTTTTATATAGTATTCCAGAGTCTTTTCAACATTTCAAAGCCATTTTGAAAACAATTCAAATTATCCTTTGAATTTCAAAAACAAAACCCAAATTTTTCAAACACTTTCCATTTAAAACAATTTGGCAGCAATTCCTCTTTTGGAAACCCGAAAATGAACACCGGTGATGTCGCGATCATCATCGGAATTATTTTCCAGCGACCGAAAAGAGTTTAGAGCTTTCATCTCTCCAAAATACTTTTCAAAACCTTTGAAATTCATTTTTAACTCTAAAAAGATTTAAACTTTCCACATCTCCAAAATTTTCAAATTCCTTTCAAAACATTTTCAAAAACTTCTCTGGAATTCCGTTTTAAATTACAATTCACTTTTATAATTTACATCCTCACATTTCATTTATATGTGAATTCATTTCTTAACTTTGGAGTTATAATTCCAATTTCTTATTCAATTTCAGTGATGATAATTCACTATTATTACTTCCTAACATCCATGCAACCATATACTATAGTACTTTATAGAAAAACATTTCTTTTCGATACGAAAATAGTTTTGGGCAAAATCATTTCATTTACCCTATTTAAAACAATACTGTGCCGAGTTGTTCTATTCAAGTGTTTAGAAACCCCTTCGATCCAGTTGCGCAGACTGTGCCGACGAAGGTTCATATGCCACTCAATAAATCAATCATCACAATATAAAACAATTTTATATTCACTAACAAATACGCGCTCATATCTATTATTACACTCAAACTCATTCTAGAGTACTACTGACTCCATCTCTAATGAGTAACACCCAATAGAGCAGGGTTGTCGCTTAACCATATGCTCTGATACCACGCTGTCACGTACGGGAGTTTTCGACTTTCGAAAATTCGACATCGATACTCACTTTATCGACTGCCGAGAAATCGAGTGCCGGAAACTCCAATAGTGAGGGTTTAAGAAAAAGAAAAAGGCAGACGAAGAAGAAAAGAAAGAAGAGAAAGAAAGAAGAACAACAACAGAACAAGAGCAGATACAGAAAACAATATCAGAATCTTACACATCGCAGCGGAACAATATATAATAAATAAACACTAGTCTTTTAAAACAAAGAGCTATATCAGTTTATACATACATCAATCATCAGAGTCAATATACAACAATGGACAGTTATATAAACTTGTCCTCATACAGAATACACAGTGGAATAAATACTATCAGATACAAATACTACGTCTCGCCATCCAGCTTGCTTCCAAAGCTCCAGAATATCCGGAATATCCTGATAATATAACTCTAGGCTGCCCGTGTGGAAATTGGTGGGCACCCAGAGTTTAGAAGGGAACAATAAACTCCGAGTCAGTCATGGTGACTGGTGTGAGATCGTAAAACAGTTATTCTTTATAACAACAAAATAACTTTTAAAGTCAATTCGAAATGCTTTTGGAAAATGAAACTACCATAAGACCTCCCACCACACACACAATGCAAACGCAGAATTGGAGGAGATTTCTTCTTATGATAGTCAAAGATGCTTACTACGCAAAATCAAATCATTTTTGATATTATTATTAGTGCATAGTGTAGAAATCATTTCGAAAGTATAATATTAATCTTAGCCAGCATAGGCATTCCGCACTTATGCCTACTATAGCTACTATGTTCAATAGCAGGTTACCGCCACATTCCATAGCAGGTAATACAACTAAAACCGTACAAGTCGCGTATTGTTTCTTTGGATTTCCAACAAATGGTCAGGCTAAGGAACTTCCTTTTCCACGATGGGTACGTCCCTGGAATAGACGACCCGAGAACCTAACCGGATCTCTGCCAACACAAGGCCGGGTTACCTCTGCAAAAATAGGTAACTACTGACACGCGTATGCCATCCCCCGATCGTAACCGATCTTCCCGAGGATCCCCGATTTCCAACAAACCACATAGATAATAATGCAGCAACCACATAGGTTAAGTATCTGGGCTCCATTCCATGATACCACCTCTATCCAGAAGGAATGACATACACTAAGGGGCGCTACTCCCTAGAACCTTGCCGCATCCTTCCTGTTTCGACCATTTCCGGGGTGTGAGGCTCGATGAAGTCTCGTCCACAAAGCTACGCTTTCTACAAAGCCCTGCTTCGGGTCAAACAAATGATCAACCTATGATCACAAAGATATAAGATCAAACAAATGATCATATCGCAAATGATCAAACACTGATCATTTCACAGCAACACTCAGTATGCCACGTTACCAAATTGGGATATATCGCTGATAAATTTCAACTACATAACCTCTGAGCTCGTACGTCTTAGAGAAGGGTGTTAAGCTAAGAGAATAAATTCTCCGCCACCAACAGAAATGTATTTGAAAGAAATCAGCTTTATATCTCAAATTGTAACGTCAGACACACAATCCATACAAGTCTGTTCCGGGATCGAACAGAACCGAAGGCACTTCTCACGAAGCCCTTGCATATCCGGATAATTTTCTAATCACGTCCGGACTTCCCGTCACTAAGGGTGATAAAACCTCTAAACCGGAGATCAGCCGATGTAGAGTAACTCGACGGTAATCCTTCCGTTTTCAAAAATATCCGGTCTTCAACACCGGTCTTCGAATGCAATTCATAACGACGTATCACATATTCGGAATGGGTTATACGACCCCATGGTCCTTTCCCGGCTAACCCGAATAGTGAGCGATTATTAAAAAATAAGTGTGGCATTCAAATTCATCCAATTCACAACAAATACCATATTCAAGGTAATCATTGATAGTCGGTTATTTAACTATCAATAAAGATGCGCAACATCATCAGATTCCAAATAATTTTCCAAATTATTTCATCTTCCAAAATATCTTTTACTAGATATAAAATTTCCACACTTCAAAAATAAATCAATATTTATTTTTAAACAGATTCCCTTTTCTTTTATAAATTCCATATTGAATTTATATCTTTCAAAATATCTACTGATATACGATTCTCAAATCGATTTCAAATATTCGATTTCATTTTATCTTTAAGAAGATAAAATCTCAAAACGTTTCATTTCATATTGGAAATGCATTTCCCTACTTATTTAATAATAAGTATTTCACAAATCATTTATTTTCAACACTTGGAAAATATCCGATATACTTAAATCAAATTAAGTATATATTCATTCTTTAAGGAAATCATTTATTATAACAACATTTATTTGAGTCAAAACGAATGTTACGTAAAACATCGTTACGACGACTCAAAATCTCTAGTATAGGGATTCGAAATTAAGATAGATATGTAAATCCCAATACTACATCAAAACATTTCCTTTCGGAAATCATTTACTATAACAACAGTGTTATAGTCCATCATTTCCTTATATTTTCGAAAACGCCTATTTCAACAATGAACGTTGAAATCTATGCTTTCGATTTATAATACATTTTAAAACATCTTTAAAATGTTTAACTTCATTTTTAATATCACTTCTTCAAAAACGTATCCATTTTACTTAAAATTATATTCACTGTCCAAAATCGTGAATATAATTCACTTAACCCAATTTCAATCTTTTCTACACATTTTTATTTCAATAAAAATTCGCTATCCAAAATCGCGAATATATCTTCTTTAACATTTTAATTTATCAAATCCAATTGATTTCGAATTTATAAAACAACGTTTATAAATTCTATTTCTATTTTCTAACGACTTCAATTTAATAAATCTTCTTTATTAATAACTCGATCAATATTCCATTTAAAGGCAAAAATCCAATTTATAAGTTAATCTCTTATAAATCTTTTATTCTACAGTTTCATCCATTTTATACTTCACAATTTATAAATCTATAAATTCCATATCTTCACGATTTATAATTCTATAAATTTCATTTTTTTACACTTATCATCTCGTTTTAAAATTCCAATATTTTAAATTTATAAATATCAACTTTTTAAATCTTTTAAATAAACTGTTTACAAATATTCGAAAATCTCAGTTCAAACCATTTTATAAATTGCTTAAACTATTTATTTCAAAAATCACCTTACGGTCATAATTCACAAAAATCTTAACTTTTATAACTTCAAAATTTTAAACGTTTATTTATTTAAAATAAATCAATTCAACAATTCAATAAAACGTATAATTTCAAAGATCACTTTAAAAATCCTTTTAAATTAAAGGTCGTTATTTTTAAAACTTGAATCCGATGATGCTACAGCACCAATTGGTCAATCACAACAACATCATATATCAACATATGATAACAGAATATACATCAATATCTGTAAATAAATAACTACTGGTGAGGAATCCAGTTGGATCCCTCCAACCTGTTTCCCTGCATCCACAGACGTTAGCACAATACCAATTCCGCTCCAGTACGGAATTATCGCGGTATATGGGTTTAATAAATATTATCCGCTTACTAACGGCGCAATAGGGTCTCATCCGCTATACGAGGCGGGAAATCAATCAATCCAATATATACATATGCCAATATGTATATATTGCTATATATAGATATATATCCTACTATATCTAATATCAACAATCAAAACAGACAATCAAGCAATAACTGAAAATTCCACTTTTCAATTTTGAGTGAGAAAATCTCACCTTGATTTTAAATTCCGTTCCAGCGTTTATTTCGAATAAAATTAAACGGACGTTTAATTTTACCCGAAATTCAAACTAGCTCCAAACGACTCCAAATCAGTTTCATTGCGTAGAGCTCGTCGAGATGGTTCCAACGCAAAAAATCTCGTCGAATTCTGACCTCGTATGAGAGAGTTACAGCATTTTAAACATACACGAATTATAAAACAATTAAATTTACATATTCTTTTATTTAATTTAACCTAAAATCCATCGCAGCCCTTCATTTTAAAATCTCAGATCCTGGCCGCATGTGACGTTCTTCCCCCCTCCAGTTCATACGAACGAAACAAACGAACCCAACTCCGTTCAACCTCATCACTGCCGCGCCCCCATCTGCTCGACTTCGCCACGATCGGCGACATCCACCTCGAAGAGCTCGGCAAACCCCACCATCGGCCAGAAAGCGGGGCCACTCGGCTTCGCCGTTTGCACGCAGTTCGAGGATGAACGGTCGGTCTTCACGCAAGCATTATCGCCAATACACTCAACGAAATACGATCTTCACCGTTCACACTATAGATCTCAACGTGTAGAACATATCTCCAGTTGAAACTTTTTGAAATCGCTGCTTGGATTTCGAGATTTTTGAGGGAGAACGAAAGAAGATATCGGCCATTAATCTCTATAAGTGGCGGCCGGTCTGTTATGAGCTAGGGTTTGGAGAATTATTAATATATATAAGGATTTTAATATTATTTAATTAAGAAAATTTCTCGATTTAACAGTTAAAGCAAACGGCCTCCAATCCTCACGTTCCGACAAGCTATCCTAGGGTTTTTCCGCGTTCCGGACACAATGGAACAGGTTTCGAAAGCTAATTCGATCGTATGTGTGAGATATGGCAATAAGCGATAAATTTAAATTAAACCGATTTAAATCGATTTCGAGGCGTTTTGGCTTGCCCCGGACAAACGGTAAATCCAAAAATTACGAAATTTGAAATCTTACAATAATATCACATTACGGATCCGATAAAACTGGTTTCGTCGAAATCCAACACTGTTCGAAAATTGGCTATTTTTCAGTCGATAATTAAATATTAAAATATTCAATTTTCACAGATTAACTTTAAATTCAGTTCTGAAAGTTCTAAAATATTTCTATAACTCCAGTATGATTAAAAACAATTTTCCAAATCAATTTCAATCATTTTAAACTCGATTTTCAATTATCTCTGGAATTTCAATCATCAAATTATCGATTTAATTGACCAAATTAAATCCAATATCCTTTAAATAAATTATTCGACTTATTAAATTCATTTATTTATATTCAAAATCAATTGAATATTCGAATTTTAATTATCAAAAATTCTGGGTCGTTACAGTTAGTATATAAGTTATAATAAAATAAGTTACAAAGGTTGTTGTCATCAAAACCACTATCTCCAGTTCCTAACAATCCCCCTTTTTTGATGATGACAACGTTATAAAATATACTTACCACTTCGATCATACCATAACCACTTCGATCATACCATAACTCCCCCATACACCAACAACTCCCCCTTACTCCAAGCCTACTATTTTATATAACTTCTCCCCCTTTGTCATCAACAAAACAATAACCTATAAACCTTGAACTTAATAGAAAATGAGATAAACAAACATATGACATAAGAATAATAACTATGTATGAGTGAAATATAGCATCCTAAGTTAAATGGATTTCAAGATTTTATACACCAAAGATTGTTTTTAGAAGAACATTAATTAAGATAACACTTTATACACAAATTAACAAACCAATATATAATCAAGAAAAAAGAAAAACAAAAACGAAAAACACTTAACGAGGACCCTTAACTATTGGTGATTTATGGACCGAACAATTTGGATAGTGGAGACAAAAGTTTCCACGTTGTTCGACCAAGTTCCCATTAGCGTCAAAAAGGACCTCTCCAACACAAATCATGTCATCGTCTTCATCCATATGAACATCCGGATTCGACAGAGGACGTTCTTCTTCTTGATCCTCTTGTGGTTCTTCTAGAGGCTCTTCTTCTTCAGAGTCCATGGCTTGTGATGATTCTTCGATGACAATGGGATTGGCATGGTTATCCATAAGAAATTTTTGTAAATTCCTAAGAATTTTGCCTTTCCTATCTTGTTCTTTAGCCATTCGTAGTTGACTCACTTGAATTTCCATCATCATTTGAAGCAAATCTTTCATCCTCTCTTGTAATTTGATGACTCGTACGTGTGTGGAACGTTGAAAAAGGCCAGAATGAGGAGAAGTGGGTGAAGAAGGTTCATTATTAGAAGAGGAAGCCATTAATTTACTGTTTTAGAAGTTTATTACAGAGAATAGAACAGAGAAAAGGAGTGAAAGTCGAAATATATAAATATATAACCAAATAGCCAATTTTAGAGGGAAATTTAAATTTGAAAATCTCGGCCTGTATGTCGACATAGGGGGATGGGTCATGTCGACATGCCCAATTCAATTTTTGATAAATTTTATTTATATTAATTATTAACTATACTTGTATTATTTATAATTTATATTTCAGTTAATGAACATATACCTAATTCTCTTCTAAATTTAGTAAAGTTTTGTTCATTTAATGGTTTGGTTAATATATCAGCAATTTGTTTTTCAGTATTAATATATTCAAGAGTTATGACTTCTTTACTTATATTATCTCTAAGAAAATGATGTCTAATATCAATATGTTTTGTTCGAGCATGATGAGTTGGATTTTTAGATAAGTTTATTGCACTAGTATTATCACAATAAATTGGTGATTTAGTTATAGTTAATCCAAAATCTTTTACAGTTTGCTGCATATATATAACTTGAGAACAAGCCAAAGCAGCAGATATATATTCTACTTCAGTTGTTGACAAGGATATAGTGTTTTGCTTCTTACTAAACCAGGAAACCAGAGAATGTCCTAGAAAGTGACAAGTTCCACTTGTACTTTTTCGGTCTGATTTACAACCAGCGTAATCAGCATCACAATATGAAATTAAATCAAATACATCATTTTTAGGGTAAAATAAACCATAATCTAAAGTATGTTTTACATATCTTAAAATTCTTTTAATAGCTTTTAAGTGAGTTTCTTTAGGTTTAGATTGGTATCTTGCACAGAGACAGACACTATGCATGATGTCAGGATGACATGCTGTTATATAAAGCAGCGAACCAATCATTCCCCTATATAATTTTTGATCAACATCTTTTGATTTATCTTCTTTACTTAAAGCTACATTAGTTGTCATTGGAGTTGGTTTCCTACTAGAAGTGGTCAATCCAAATTTATTAATTAAATCCTTAGCATATTTTTCTTGACTAATGAAAATTCCTTTATCTAATTGTTTGATTTGAAGTCCTAAGAAGAAGCTTAGTTCTCCCATATGACTCATTTCAAATTCTTTAGTCATTATATCTGAAAATTCTTTATTCATTATGTTATTAGTTGACCCAAATATTATATCATCTACATATATTTGTACTAATTGAATATCATTTTTGTTTCTTTTAATAAAAAGAGTTGTATCTATTTTACCAATTTCAAAACCAGATTGTAGTAAATAAGATCTTAGTCTTTCATACCAGGCACTAGGAGCTTGTTTCAGACCATATAAAGCTTTCTTTAGTTTATATACATGATTTGGAAATTCATTATTTTCAAAAAGTGGAGGTTGTTCAACATAAATATCTTCTTTTACAAAACCATTTAGAAAAGCACTTTTAACATCCATTTGATATAACTTGAAATTATTGTAGTTTGCGAAAGCAAGTAGAATCTTAATAGCTTCTAGTCTTGCTATGGGTGCAAAGGTTTCGTCATAATCAATTCCTTCTTCTTGACAATAACCTTGCGCGACTAAACGAGCTTTATTTCTCACGACCTCACTAAGTTCATTCATTTTATTTTTATAAACCCATTTTGTTCCAATTATACTTTTATCCTCAAGTCTAGGAACAAGTTCCCAAACACCATTTCTGGTGAACTGATTCAATTCTTCTTGCATAGCAAGAATCCATGAATCATCAGATGATGTTTCCTTTGGATTTTAAGGTTCAATAGTTGATATAAAAGCTACATTACTCATACTATTTAGTTGATTTCTTGTTTTAACTATAGATTCAATATTTCCTAGTATATTTTCTACAGGATGATATTTTAATAATCTAATTCTTTTATTAGATTGAATGATTTCACAATTAGTTTCATTAGGTTCATTATATAAAGTTACAAAATCTTCTTCATCTTCTATTTGTACAGTATCTTTAAAATTTTCATCATAATATACATGCATTGTTTCTTCAATAGTGTTAGTTCTTAAATTATAAACTCTAAATGCTTTACTTCTATTAGAATATCCAATAAAGATACCTTTGTCGGATTTAGGTTCAAATTAATCTAAATTATCTTTTGTATTAAGAATAAAACACTTACTACCAAAAACTTTAAAATAAGCTACTATAGGTTTCTTATTGTAAAGTAATTCATATGGTGTTTTATTAGTTAATGGTCTAATTAAAATCCTATTTAATATATAACAAGCTGTAGCGACTGCTTCAGCCCAAAAGTTTTTAGGTAAGTTACTATCAGAAAGTATTGTTCTAGCACACTCTTGAATCGTTCTATTCTTACGTTCCACCACTCTGTTTTGTTGTGGAGTTCTTGGAAAAGAGAAATTATGAGTGATTCCTTTTTTATTACAGAATTTCTCAAAATTTTCATTTTCAAATTCTCCACCGTGATCACTACGAATAATTTTTATTTTTAAAGAAAATTGATTTTGAATTCTTTTAGCAAAATTCTTAAATAATTCAAAACATCACTTTTAAGTCTAAGAAAAATTGTCCAAGTATATCTAGAATAATCATCTACAATTACAAAAACATATTTATTGTGATTAATTGATTGAACTTGAGATGGACCAAATAAATCTAAATGAAGTAATTCTAGAGGTTTAGAAGTAGAAATGATATCTTTTAGTTTAAATGAACTTTTCTTAAGTTTTCCTAATTGGCAAGCATCACATATACTATTTACTTTAAAGTTTAACTTGGGAAGACCTCTAACTAAGTCAAGTTTTGATAACCTAGATAACAGTTTGAAATTTAAATGACTAAATCTTTTATGCCAAATCCAAGGGTCACTTGTATTAGCCAAAAGACATAAGTTATCATTTGAAACTTTCATACTAAGGATGTAAATGTTTTCTTCCTAATTCCTTCAAAGATAATATTTGACTTATTATCTTCGATGTGACACTTACCTTTTCCAAATTTAATTTTAAATCCTTTATCACATAGTTGACTTATACTAAGCAGATTATGTTTTAAATTCCTAACTAGCAAAATATCAGAAATAAGAGGAGTTTTAGAATTACTGGCATTGCCGATGCCAATCATATATCATTTTGAGTTGTCTCCAAAGTTGACCAATCCACCATCTTGATATATAATGTCATTGAGTATCTCGGGATTTCCAGTCATATGCCTTGAACAACCACTATCAAGTATCCATTTCTATTTCTCAATTTTCACAATTTGTCCATTGGTGTTGATTCTTCAGAAGCCATGTAACATGTCTGTTCCTGCATAACAAACCAATTCGGTAGATAACTTGATTTTTCCATAAATACTATATGCAGACCTATGATACTTTGATGAAATGCATAAATTCAAACTAGTATTAACAAAATTTTCTAAAAATGCCATTTTCAACTTTTCAAGTTTCAGATTATGAAAACTATGAAAACCTATGCTTTGATACCAATTGAAAGGGAGTGCGGATTAAGGATCTTAAGGCTAATTTAACACTATAGGAGGGTGAATAGTGTTTAATGGATTCTAAGACTTATATGGACTAAATTAAAATTATGACACAAACAAATGCAGAACTTAATCACAGAATCAAACATAGATGTAGAAAGTAAATAAAAAGCAGTAAAAGGAAAGAACACACTGGATTTTATACTGGTTCGGAGTTACCCTCATCCAGTCCTGTACCAAGGCAGAATATCTCATACAGATTTTTATTATACCAAAGTCGAGATTACAATCCTCAATTTCTAAAGGCCTTGAGGTACCCTCCTGTCTCACGAGTCCGGGGCAAACTCTCTTGATTTACGGGCTACAAGATTACCCAATTGATTTCCAGGCACAACCACACCTTATAGAAAGACTCGATAAACTTTTGATTACAAATTGATCCTATAACTCTCAATAGCACTTTGATCTTCGAGAGAGGGTAGAGAACCAAATGAGAATGAGATTCTAATTTGATTCACTTGAGAATTTGGCAGAATTTCAGCACGATCTTAAAAATATGAAAATTTTAGAATATGGATTTGTGGAGAAGGAGTGAAGAAAATAAGAAAATAGTTAGTTAAAATTCGTTTGTGAAGGCTATTTATAGACCAGTAACGGTCATAACCATTCGTGAAGAGATTTAAACAAATAGACACTTCTTTTGAAAATTGAAACTTTTGAACTTTAACGGCCACCATGTTGACATGGGGTATCCCATGATGTCGACATCCCTAAGTTAAAAATAATGTAAAATTTGTTTTGAAAATGGTATTGAACGGAAAACAAGATGAAATGATTCTGGAGTAAAATAAACTAATTTTCCTATGTTTTGAAATAAAGAAGAGTAGAAAAATATATTTTTAGAATGTATATATAAATTTGATTTTAAATCTCAAGTATGTATGTTATAAAAGAATATTTAAAAAATCAGAAGATAACTTTTAAAAACAAACGAAGTTTGAAACAAGAGTTTATTTAAAACAAAAACAAAGAATATTTTAGGACTAAAACATCTTTTTGAAAATCATTTGAAAAGATAAGTTTTAAGGCTAAAACATTTTGAAAAGCAGTTTTGAAAATCATTTTGAAAAACCATTTTGAAGTAGTTTTGCAAGCTTCTTTCTGCGGAATATCTCATCACATCAGGACTCGAGAACTTGTACAAAACCAGGATGTTTGTGGGTTTGTAAGCCACTTGTCGTAGGTTTGTAAGCTACTTGTCATGGGTTTGTAAGCCACTAAGAAGATAGAAATGGGTTCCATCCCAAATGAAATTTGGAATGAATATTTCCGTGCTATTATGAAGTTTTAACAATAAACTAGACACTTATCTTGAAATCTTTATCTTGATACTCATGAGTCTTCAAACTTAATTTCTTCATTCTTGATCTTTATACTGTACAGTCTTCAATAATCAGTACCTGCCTTATATATATCCTGCATAATAACATTCATATATATATATATATATATATCTAGACAATAGTGTTAGTATATAAGTTATAATAAAATAAGTTACAAAGGTTGTTGTCATCAAAACCACTATCTCCAGTTCCTAACAAAAACGACTTGAAATCTAACCTTGTTCAGAGAATTTCAAAAAACGACTTGAAATCTAACCTCATTTAGAGGATTTCAAAAAACGACTTGAAATCTAACCTCATCTAGAGGACTTCGGAAAATGACTTGAAATCTAGCCTCATCTAGATGAATTTGGAAAACAATTTGAAATCTAACCTCATCTAGAGGATTTCAAAAAATAACTTGAAATCTAACCTCATCTGGAAGATTTCGGGAAATAATTTGAAATCTAACCTCATTTGTAGGATTTCTGAAAATAACTTGAAATCTTTCTTCATCTAAAGAATTTCGAAAAACAACTTGAAATCTAACCTTATCTGGAGGATTTCGGAAAATAAGTTGAAATTTGACCTCATCTAGGGGATTTCGAAAAATATCTTGAAATCTGACCTCATCTAGAGGATTTCGGAAAATAATTTGAAATGAGTGCATAAATGCGAAAATACTCCGATACAATGCTCTAGTCATCTAGACTTGGTCTCACATGGGTATCGGATTTTAGAAAACTACTAGTGGCGATATAATGCCAATATTTTTCTCGCAGCTGACATGACTTACTATACAGTACCATGCATGGTACTTTTGACCATGACTCACTCTTTGCATGACATAATTCGGCAATGGCTCATTCTTTTGCACATTACTTTAGTTATGGCTCACTTGGTGTGTTCGGCACGGTCGACTTTCCATGACTCACTCTTTGAACGACACGATCGGCTGTGGCTCACTATTATTGGAAACCTACCCAACGCATGGTTTTTCTTGACCATGGCTGTGACACCCCACCTCTATACCCACGCTAGCTAAGGACACTACGGGGTAATGCCGTCAACTAGCACGGAGAATAAGGCTGTTGAGGATCGACCATCCATGTAATTTCTTTGTGCGAGCACCGGTATGTCAAATAGTATAACATGCATTTCATCTCACGAGGAAATCCGACATATCGATACAAACTCAAAGCTACTACATGGTGGCTATAATATCTTCGGAAACAAATATAGAAATAAATATAACACAAATCAGTCACAGAAGTTCATATCTCAAAGGCGGAAACAGATATGAATATTACACATAAAAGTGTTCATCAGAGTAGTGGTCAAATAAGATCCACAATATCACAAAAGAATAGATACAAGTGCTAGACAAAAGAATAAGTATACATCATGGAGTCTATATCTCGAATGTATAACAACAAAAACTACAAATGTAAGGTAGTTAGGCAAAAGTCAGAAGATGATCCCAGACAAGGAGTCAAGCAGATGCACCTGTAACATCTCGGTCTGACCTGTGTATTATTTAATAAGAAAATAATAAACGGATCAGTCTAGCTATAATTATCATTTAAGAAATGAGATATAAGCAGAGATATAATAAGGACATATGATAACAATAATGTCATACTAGGAGAAGTATGATTTAAACAACAACAAAATCATACAATTATCTCAAAAAATCTCAAAGCACCAAAAAGAATGTCATATTCTTCATTTTATTCACCAAACCACAAATATTGACAAACATATCTTTGCCAATCACATAAAGAGGTGAAACACAAATTCTAGAAATCATCAATTAGAAATCCAGAAATCACAAAGAGGAGGCCTATCACAAACGGGAGCATGAAAACTCACCAACACGTGTATCACAAATGGAACGCTATTCCATGGTCGCTAACCATAAATATTGAGCCGAAGCTCCACAAACGGTCTGAAGACCACGGGTCGCTATCCCGCTAAATTGAACCGAAGTTCCACAGAAACGGGGTTTAGTCTCCCTCGTAGACAAATAGACATCGCACATCGCTAGTCTAAATCACAAAATGATCATCATCGATCAACAAAAAGTGTGAATTACACTAAGCTAGTAAATATATGAGTTTAGCTTCATGTCCCATAACCACTAGCTTAACTTAAATATTTATGAACAAATTGTAGATTTCCACTCGAAAATTGTCACAAGATTTCCAATCGAACAAGTCCAAAAATTAACCGACGAAGTAAACGCAAGCGTTTCATACCACTTGTTTTGCTAAGCCGTTTAATTATATTTTTCTCATACGAATGAGGTAAAGGTTTGTATATACTAATAGATTAGAAAACGGTTTTATAAACAAGCTTTGTATTTAAAAGTAGTATTGAAAACGTTTTGATGAAAGAGTTTGAGTATTTACTACTAGTATAGAAACCTTTGTATTTTAAAGTGACAAAGCACAGAAATGATTGTAGAAACAATCAACCATCCAAAAATTCACATACGAAGACGTGAATCAAATCCAGAGAAATCGATGCCGAATCCATCAAAATGGATATACCCAAAAATCCCAAAATAGAAGTCATCAAAATCGATAACAAATGATAACAACAAAACGAAGAATCAAGAATCGATTAAAAATTGGAAACTCAAACACAAAAGGAAAAATAGGCTGAGAATACTGGAATTTCCAGTATCGGTCGACCGACCACTCTGGGCCAGTCGACCGAGCCTGGAAACAGAAAGTTTCCAGGCATTGGAATACTGGAATTTCCAGTATCAGTCGACCGACCACTCTGGGTCAGTCGACTGAGCCTGGAAACAGAAAGTTTCCAGGCATTGAAATACTGGAATTTCCAGTATCGGTTGACCGACCACTCTGGGTCAGTCGACCGAGCCTAGAAACAGAAAGTTTCTAAGCATGATTCAGTCGACTGACCACCTTGGTCCAGTCGACTGAATCTGATGTCTCTACCTATTTTGCCTTTTGTGTTTGAGTTTCCAATTTTTAATCGATTCTTGATTCTCCGTTTTGTTGTTATCATTTGTTATCGATTTCGATGACTTCTATTTCGGGATTTTTGGGTATATCCATTTTGATGGATTTGGCATCGATTTCTCTGGATTTGATTCACGTCTTCGTATGTGAATTTTTGGATGGTTGATTGTTTCTACAATCATTTATGTGCTTTGTCGCTTTAAAATACAAAGGTTTTTATACTAGTAGTAAATACTCAAACTCTTTCATCAAAACGTTTTCAATACTACTTTTAAATACAAAGCTTGTTTATAAAACCGTTTTCTAATCTATTAGTATATACAAACCTTTACCTCATTCGTATGAGAAAAATATAATTAAACGGCTTAGCAAAACAAGTGGTATGAAACGCTTGCGTTTACTTCGTCGGTTAATTTTTAGACTCGTTCGATTGGAAATCTTGTGACAATTTTCGAGTGGAAATCTACAATTTGTTCGTAAATATTTAAGTTAAGCTAGTGGTTATGGGACATGAAGATAAACTCATATATTTACTAGCTTAGTATAATTCACACTTTTTGTTGATCGATGATGATCTTTTTGTGATTTAGACTAGCGATGTGCGATGTCTATTTGTCTGCGAGGGAGACTAAACCCCGTTTCTGTGGAACTTCGGTTCAATTTGGCGGGGTAGCGACCCGTGCTCTTCGGACCGTTTGTGGAGCTTCGGCTCAATATTTATGGTTAGCGACCATGGAATAGCGTTCCATTTGTGATACACGTGTTGGTGAGTTTTCATGCTCCCGTTTGTGATAGGCCTCCCCCTTTGTGATTTCTGGATTTCTAATTGATGATTTCTAGAATTTGTGTTTCACCTCTTTATGTGATTGGCAAAGATATGTTTGTCAATATTTGTGGTTTGGTGAATAAAATGAAGAATATGACATTCTTTTTGGTGCTTTGAGATTTTTTGAGATAATTGTATGATTTTGTTGTTGTTTAAATCATACTTCTCCTAGTATGACATTATTGTTATCATACGTCCTTATTATATCTCTGCTTATATCTCATTTCTTAAATGATAATTATAGCTAGACTGATCCGTTTATTATTTTCTTATTAAATAATACTCGGGTCAGATCGAGATGTTATAGGTGCATCTGCTTGACTCCTTGTCTGGGATCATCTTTTGACTTTTGCCTAACTACCTTACATTTGTAGTTTTTGTTGTTATACATTCGAGATATAGACTCCATGATGTATACTTATTCTTTTGTCTAGCACTTGTATCTATTCTTTTGTGATATTGTGGATCTTATTTGACCACTACTCTGATGAACACTTTTATGTGTAATATTCATATCTGTTTCCGCCTTTGAGATATGAACTTCTGTGACTGATTTGTGTTATATTTATTTCTATATTTGTTTCCGAAGATATTATAGCCACCATGTAGTAGCTTTGAGTTTGTATCGGTATGTCGGATTTCCTCGTGAGATGAAATGCATGTTATACTATCTGACATACTGGTGCTCGCACAAAGAAATTACACGGATGGTCGCTCCTCAACAGCCTTATTCTCCATGCTAGTTGATGGCATTACCCCGTAGTGTCCTTGGCTAGCGTGGGTATAGAGGTGGGGCGTCACAATGGCTCACTATATTGGAAATCTCCCCAATTTTCTAATCTTTTCGAGAATCTACCCTACTTACTAATCTTTTGGGAATCTATCCAACTTATTAATCTTTTTGAGAATCTACTCAACTTACTAATCTCTTTGGAAATCTATCAACATATTAACCTTTTTGGGAATTAGCCTAATTTTCTAATCTCTTTGGGACCAACTTATTAATCTTTTTAGGAATCTACCCAATTTTCTAATCTCTTTAGGAATCTACCCAACTTATTAACCTTTTTGGGAATCTACCCAATTTTCTAATCTCTTTGAGAATCTACCCAACTTACTAATCTCTTTAGGAATTAACCCAACTTACTAATTTTTTGGGAATCTACCCAACTTATTAATCTTTTTGGGAACCTACCCAATTTACTAATCTCTTTGGGAATCTACCCAACTTATTAATCTTTTTAGGAATCTACCCAATTTTCTAATCTCTTTGGGAATGTGCCCAACTTTTTAATCTGTTTGGAAGTCTACCCAATTTTCTAATCTCTTTGGGAATCTACCCAACTTATTAATCTTTTTGGGAATCTACCCAATTTCTAATCTCTTTGGGAACCCATCAAACTACTAATCTCTATGGGAACCTACCCAACTTACTAATTTTTAGGAAATCTACCCAACTTATTAATCTTTTTAGGAATCTACCCAACTTACTAATCTTTTTGGGAATCTACCCAATTAAGAAACTAAGTAATTTCAGTGAGGCAAAATTATTTTCTTGGCGAAGCTAAGTAATTGTCATGAGGTGAAATCATTTACTTGGTGAAACTAAGTAACTACCATGAGGCAAAATCATTTACTTGGTGAAACTAAGTAACTACCATGAGGCGAAATCATTTACTTGGTGAAACTAAGTAACTACCATGAGGCAAAATCATTTGTGACAACTTGCATTTTCGACCCTCTAAAATCGACACAAATACATCCATGGTATTCACTTGCCCCCAAATTCAAGTGCCGGAGAGGCGGATGATTAGGGGTAAAAGAAAATAAACATCGAAGATAGAAACACAGATTCACACATTGCATTGAACAACTTAAAAGTTTTACATATAGATAGTACATACAATTACTCTCAAAATGATGTATTAGAGTTATGGCAAGTACTGATCCAGCTACGAACTGTTATAAATGCCTATCCATACACAGGTCCTGGTATAAATTTGTATATAATACAACGAAAATAGAAATGGATAACTATCTACAGAGGAAACTTCTGCTCATGCTCCAAGCCCCTTCAAAATGCTCCAAGCTAAACCTGACTACTTGGCTGCCTAGAAAAATAGGGTAGCCAGAGTTTAAGGGAAAATAAAATAAACTTCGGGTCAATCATGAGACTGGTGTGAGAAAACTCAAAAGAAATAATACTTTTGAAATCAAAGGGTATTTAATAAGACCACGCCGCACATAAACACGGATGGATTTTTACATAATAATAACCACAACATTTGTTACATAAAATCAGAGATATTATTTTTAATGGCATTCTTTGAAAACCCTTTCATATAACATATTAATCATAGCTAAAATTGTTACATTAATTAAATTCCAGCATAGTAGGTTCTACAATTAAAACCGTAAAGGCACGTATTGGCGAATGGATATCCAACAATGATAAGGTAAGAGACTACCTTCTGACAGTACATCTCTAGAGGAATATACCAAGGCACAACCCTACTGCCCTCTACCAACACAGAACCGGCCTACCTCTACCATAGATAGTACCGAATATCCCATCACCTCGGTTGTTCTCGACCTATCTACGGGATCCCAAAGCATATACAACAAACCCGATATATAGAGGGTTATCTAGAAAGGTTATGATCATATCCAAATGGGTGTGACCTACTTAGCCCTGCCTTATCTACCCTATTTTTTCCATTACCGATGTATGAGGCTTGAGTTAACGTTTTAACTTTCACATGACAAATTCCACTTTGAATGCCATATTGCCATTTTCGGCAACACACTAATTGGTTTCCATAAAAGCACAACCCTGAAATTCATATGTCTCAAGGAAGGATGTTAGGTATATGAGGGGTTACCTCCTACACTACCAAATAGATGTACGTTTGTAAAAACCAATGTACGTGGTCTTAGAAATGCAATGTTAAACATTCGTCCATACAAGTTGTCCAGAAACAGAATAAATTGAAGGTACTCCTACTACATCCTATTTGGGAATCACCCATAGGATAAGTAGTGAGCAATCCTTGCATTGAAGATTTCAAAATTATCGTCTTCAACATGTCTTCACTTTCGAAAGCATATATTGGTTCGAACTGGTTTTCGAATAGAAATCACCCAAATCCGATCATGGACTCTCTAAACCAAATATAGATAAAAAAGAGTTTAAGTATGTGGGCGATTGGTAATCATCATTCAACCAATTAATATATGTATATCCAATGAAATATCTTTATAGATATATTTTAAACCATTTTGTAACATCCCCCATTTAGAGACCCAAAACTAACTACTAAGGATGCTACAATCATCCATAGTCATTAATTCTCAACGACAAAATGCGGTAATGTTAGATACATTAGTATAACAGAAACACATGGATATGAAAAAATTTAAAATCATAAAACAATTTTTCATTCAACTCCAAATCATATTTCAAATTCATTACATAATCCTAATTCGCGAACCACGTTCAGAAAAAAATAATTATTACAAATACGCCAAGAGGGACATATGAAGATGCTATCTTGATTGACCAGAGTCTAAATATAGGCAAATAAACAACTTTGCCATTACATCCAAAACATAGCAGAACAAACAGAAAGAACTCTTAATAGCTAGCTTGCCTCCTACACGTCTCCGGAAGCTTATTCGTTTAAAGGAGAACCTAAAAACCTTAACTCTCAAACTACTCAAAATTAATTGAGCACCCATTAAGGGGAAAACATAAACTTCGAGTCAGACAAAAAGCCTGGTGTGAATAATAACCTACCATCTCGAACCATATAGATATCTAGTGAGACCATGCCACTTAGCGGAATGGGTTTATCCCTCACTAGTATCTTAACTCAATTTATAATAACCACACACTATGCACCTGCATCCATACTGGTTGAGACATAACATAATAAAATGTATCATAATGATATGTAAGTATGTAATATCTTCTGGATTTCTCATCCCTAGTCATTTGACTATCTATCTCAAGTGATAGTTTCTAGCATCACTATTAACCTATTAGTTTTCATGGGCTGACTAATAACCTATTCAAAGCTTATAGACTATCTGTCCGGTTTCGTAGTTTTCATGGGATCACTAAGAATCTATTGGTATCTACCAATAACTTCATCCAACTATAGGTTTCATGGGCTCACTATGAACCTATTTGGTTCTCCAACAAATTTTCTCATGTCTTAGTTTTCATGGGTTGTCCATGAACCTATTTATCTCTAATAATAACTTAATCCAAATATAGTTTTCATGAGATCACTAAGAACCTATTAGCCCCTACCAATAACATTCCCAGATATAGTTTTCATGGGCTTACTATGAACCTGTCTAAGCTAACAACTCTTTGATCCGTCTTTGGGCATCCTACATTCTGGTCTACCTGACCTCCTAGATGCAATTCTACTCACACGGGAGTTAACTCAATATATATTCACTGCTGGGTCAACCTACTTGGTTACTCTGCTCTTAATAGCCGAAAATGTAGTTATAGGTTGATTATAATGTGTATGTTTACAAAAGAAGCACACATGATAACTGATCATAACATAAAAATATAAATATTTATGGTTAATTTCCTTGTAATCATTTTTCAAATGAAACATGATTAATACTTTAACCTATTATCTTGAACAAGGAAAGCTTCTTCAAAAAGATCAAAGTTGAATGCCATTTCAAAACTCTTTCATATTTCATGGGTTTACTTTCAAAAATGAGATTGGGTTTGTTGTTTGAAAACTAAGGGCCCGTTTGGTTTCATTTTGTGTTTTGAGTTTTGTGTTTTCAACTTGCACTAAGAAATAGCAAGAAATAAGAGAAGAAGATTTATAATTCTTAGCCGTTGGAACGACCAACGGACAACGAAAGAGTTTGATTGTTCTCCGTGCTTTTGTTATCTCTCGAAACACGAAAAATAAAATAAACTTATTTTCTATTTTATATGTTAATTTCATTTTTCAAAATTGTTTGTTTTTCAACAATACATACAACGGATGCGTTTTTATATAGACGAAAACACAAAACACAAAACGACAAGCCAAACGGGGCCTAAGGCTTTCGAAACCTTAGGCCTTCTCTTTCGATACAACTAAAAACATATTTTTGAAAGTATTAAAACCTTCCTTTCAAAACACTTAAAGATATACCTTTCGAAACACTCAAGATATTCCTTTCGAAAGCATGGAAATCTTTCTTTCGAAAGCATTAAAGCTTATCTTTCGAAATACTTAAAGTTTACCCTTTGAAATACTTAAAACATACCCTTCGAAAGAATTAAGTCATAACCATTTGGAAACATCATAGAAACCATTCAAAAGTGTTCCTTTCGAAACCATTGGGCTTAACATTAAATATAACTTCTGGGTCAAATAAAACCAAAGTGAAGGTTACCCTTTCGAAAACATTGAAATTCAAATAAAAGAATTGGGGAAAAGAATTGCTTCAAAACTACCCTTTCAAAAGCATCGATAAAAGCGGATAAAGGGCCCCTTTCGAAAGCATTGGGAAGGCGGATTCAAATTTCACAAGGGCGAAAGCTCCCCTTTCGAAAGCATTAATTTAAAGTTATATAAAGATGGCGACCTTTAACTGATTCGAAAGGCTTATATGCCGTGGCTAGGTTTCGACTAGGTTAAAAATGCAGCTACTCTTTTGAAAGCTCCTTTTCAAAACTAAATAAGCGGCAACTCATTTGAAAGCTTTTCTTAAAACAAAAAGGCGGCAACCCTTTCGAAAGCTCTTTTCTAAACAAAGGCAAGTTGGTTAATTCGAAAGGTACTATAGTTAGCTTCAACCCCTTTGAAAGCATCATTTATAAACAAAAGTAATTGAAAGTAAAACGAATAGCTTCTACCCCTTCGAAATCATCTTTTCAAAAAAAAAAGGTAAGTATGACATTCGAAAGCTTATAAGAATGACTTCAACCGCTTCGAAAGCTTGCCTTCGATAGAGTCCCTTCTGCCTTTCTCCAATTCACTACGTATCAATGGCTTGATATCATGTGTATTGGTTTCAAGTGGGTTTATTAGCGTATTTATGCTGTCAAAAGTAAGCAATTGGAAGTGGCGAACTGGTAAATTATGTCAAAACTGATTTTTATGCCCAACAAAGTAACTTCTTTTCATATAACTTGCCAATTTGGAAAAATATAATTGGTTGATGTTTCTTTATCAAGAATCCTTTTTTATCTAAAGGCTGCCGAATTCAATAATTTATAATTTTAACAAATAAGTCATTCCCTTCCATAAAACATCTAAACATTTAAGTCCTTCAACTTAAATAATTTAATAACCTTATTAAAATACTTAGAAAAAATCCTCAAATATCTTTATAATCCCCTTTTAATATGTTTTCTAACATATGTAAATTGTAGACCCGAAATCCTTCATATAATTGACATAATTAATTTTAAACCAGAATTATCAATTTCTTTCATTCAAAATTCATAATAGATTATCCATAGTTTGGAATATTATGAAAATTTAAAATCTTCTCTAAAATAGTGATTAAATAACGTATTCAATCCTCATGGCATTCGAAACCCATTTTACACAATTTTAATCTTAAAATCAAATTATACCTTTACACAAAACACTTGTTTAAATCAAACATGACATATAATCAAAGCATATCATCATCCAATCCATCCAAACGGTTTAAAAATTTAAACCCGAAATTAAAATATTCATTAAGACATATATGAGATGGTTTAGATTATTATTCGCCTTTGGATAAGGAACTTGAGATTTGCTCGTGCTTTAATCTTCCTAGCTTAGATCTTAGCTTCTAATGATATTGAACTCATTTTCTCCTAGGGTTATGGCTGGCCTTGATCTCCTTTTGTTTATGTTTTGATTTATGAAAATATAAATGAGAATGAGGCAAGGGTTTAGGGATTATGGGGTTATGGTATACGGGTATTTGCCATATTACCCTTGCCTACTCTCTTTCGTATTTAACTTATAAAACCATTTTATAAACCCATTTAATTAAGGTTCAACCCTATTTAGTTTTCAAATATCAATCCCCTTATCACTCTAGTCTCTACATTATTCTATTTAATTTATCTAATTAAATCTCCTGAATAATGCTATTTAAAATTAGGGGAGTTACAGGCTTCCCTCCTTAAAGAATTACATCCTCGAAATTCAGCAAGGACCAATACTAATCATAGTAATCATCTTTAACATCTCCTAACTACCATACCAGCCTACCTGACTAGCAAACAGTCTATATAAAGCAAATATAGAACATACCCTACAGCAAATTAGGATAAGTATCTCTAATCCTGTCTTCTGTCTCCTAAGTACACTCCTTCTCATTGTCGCTCCACTGAACTTTCACCAAGTTGACTGTCTTGTTTCTTAACCTCTTCTCATCTCTCGCTACACCCTGAGCTAGTTGTCTAACAAGGGTCAAATTTGGTTCTACTATTAAATCTTCCAATGCAGTCTGAGAAATAGTAGTCTCTGGATCATGCACATACATACAAATATGAGACACATGAAACACATTATGGACACCTACCAAACTGCTGGCAGCTCTACTCTGTATGCGAGCTTTCTGATTCTTTCTATAAATGGGAACGGTTCAACATATATTGGTGCTAGTTTTCCTGACTTTCCGAATCATACCACACTTTTCATCGGTGATACTTTAATGAAAACCTTATCCCCAACCGATATCTCTAGATCCTTACGCCTTTTATCTATGTAGCTCTTTTATCTAGACCGTTCTTCCCTCATCCTACCTCGGATCAACTCAAGCTTCTCCGTTGCCTCCCTTCCTAGATCTGGACCTAAGACTAATCTGTCTCCAGTTTTCAACCAATATGCTGGTGACTTACATGGCCTTCCATACAAAGCTTCGAAAGGCGCCCTTCCTACACTAGTCTGATAACCGTTATTACAGGAAAACTCAACTAAGTGTAGGTGATCTTCCCAAGATCCACTAAAGTCTATCACACAAGCTCTTAACAAATCCCGAGTATCTTGTTGACTCTCTCTGTCTGCCCGTCCGTTTGAGGGTGATACGTAGTACTCATCTTGACCTTGGGACCTAACATATCCTATAAACTCTTCCAGAATTCGCCAGTGAACAAAGTATCTCTGTCAATGTCTATACTATTAGAAATTCCATGCAGTCTAACTATGTTCTTCACAAACAATTTAGCTAAAACGGTTGTTGTCCTGGTTGACTTAACTGGAATGAAATGGGCACTCTTGGTCAACCTTTCCACTACAACCCATATACTTTCATTTCCTCGATTCGACTTTGGCAACCCGTCTATAAAATCCATAGATATCGAATCCCATTTCCAAACTGGTATCTTCAAAGGTTGAAGCAATCCACTCACTTGTTGACAGTTCACACACTGCCTTACCCACAAGCCAACATCCTTCTTTATACCCTCCCAGTAGAAACTCCTCTTCATATCTTGATACATCTTGGTTCCCCCAGGATGAATCGTGAATTTGGATCGATGACATTCCCTAAGGAGTTCTCTCCTTAACTCTCTAATATTCGAAACACACAACCGTTCTTTCTTTCTCAACCATCCCCTCTGGTCAAGAGTGAATTCTTTTAGATCATCAATCTCCAATCCAACCTCAAGCCTTTTAATCTTCTCAGCTAATTATGGATCCTCTTTTTGCTTAGAAGCAGGATAACATGGAAGTGCCCTGACTAGAACTAGCAATTGATCTTAATTGCACACAATAAGTAGTCAAAGCTTCAAGATCCTCCCATTCTGCCAACATGCCTAACACCACATTTTGATGTTTTCTGCTAAGTGCATCCGGTACTTTGTTTCCTTTTCCAGATGTATACTCTATACCAAAATCATAAGCTGCTAAAAACTCCAACTACCTCTGCTGTCTCATATTCAACTCCTTTTGAGAGTATAAATACCTTAAGGACTTATGGTCTGTGTATAACTCAAATCTCTCCCCCAAAAAAAAATTCTCCATACTTTCAATGCAAAGATCACTGCCACCAACTCTAGATCATGAGTAGGATATCTCACGTCATGCGGTCTAAGTTGTCATGAAGCGTAGGTAATAACTTTACCTTTCTGCATCAACACAGCCCCTAATCCAGTTTCACATGCATCGGTATACACTACTAATCCTTGATTTCCGTCTAGAACCAATAACATAGACACGTTGATCAACAAATGCTTTAACTTAAGAAATGCTTCCTCACATTTGTTAGACCAAATAAACTTCACATCCTTCCTGGTTAGCTTAGTCAAATGCGCTACTACTCGCGAGAAATCCTTAATGAATATCCGGTAATAGCCATCAAATCCAAGAAAACTTCTGATCTCAGTCACCGTTTCTGCTCTGTTCCAGGTGTTAACAGCTTCGATCTTATCTGGATCAACTGACAAACCCTTCTTCGAAACTACCTGACCAAGAAACTTAACTTCTTTCCTCTAGAAATGACACTTCGAAACTTTACTTTCAGCTGATGCTGCCTTAGCATCTCAAGCACTACTCTAAGATGAACTTCATTATAACATCCCCCACTTGAAGACCCAAAACTAACTGCTATGGATGCTGCAGCCATCCATAATTATTAATCTTCAGTGACCAAATACGGTAATGGTAGGATCATTGATATAACATAAACACATGGATATGGAAAAAAAATTAAAATCATCAAACAACTTTCATATTCCATTCCAAAACATTTCAAGTTCATTACATAATCCCAACTTGAGAACCAAGTTCAGATAAAATATAATTATTACAACATACGCCAAGAGTGACATATGAAGATGCCCTCTTGGATGATCAAAGTATATAACTAGGTAAGTAAGAAAATTTTCCTTTACAACACAAACACAGCGGAACCAAAATAAAAGATCTCTTATTATCTAGCTTGCCTCCTACATGTCTACGGAAGCTTATTCATCTAAAGAGGTACCTGAAACCTCAAATCTCAAACTACTCAAAATCAATTGAGCACCCTAGAGTTTAAGGGAGAACATAAACTTCGAGTCAGACATAAAGCCTGGTATGAATAGTAATCTACCATCTCAAATCATTTTAGATATCTAGTGAGATCACGCCGCTTAGCGGATTGGGTTTTCCCCTCACTAGTATCCTAACCAAAACTTTATAAAACCAAATACTGTGCTCCTGCATCCACAATGGTTAAAACATAGAAATTCAAAATAATATAATGATATGCAAACAAGTAAACCAATTCTGGATTTCCCATCCCCATTCATTTTTAATTATGTGTCTTATTTATAGTTTCTAGGGTCACTATTAACCTAATAGTCTTCATGGGCTGACTAATAACATGTTTAAAGCTTATGGACTGTCTATCCGGTTTCATAGTTTTCATGGGATTACTAAGAAACTATTGGTCCCAACCAATAACTTCATTGTTTCATGAGTTCTTCCTGAACCTATTGATAACTCCAATAACTTCCCTCTTATCCTAGTTTTAATGGGTTGACTAAGGACCTATTAACTTCTATCAATAACTTAATCCAGATATGGTTTTCATGGGTTCATTATAAACCTATTAGCCCTTGCCAATAACTGTTTTTAATCATAGTTTTCATGGGTTTACCATGAACCTATTGGCTTCTGCCAATAACTTTTCCTAAACAAAGTTTTCATGGGTTTACTATGAACCTGTCTACCTGACAACTTTTTTATTCAATATTTAGGCATCCTACATTCTGGTCTATCTGACCTTCTAGATGTAATTCTACTCATTCAAGAGTTAACTCTATTTATATTCACCACTGGGTCAACCTAGCTGGTTATTCTGCCCTTTATCCCTAAAATACAGTTATGAGTCCATTTTAATGTGAATATATATATTAGAAGAAGCAAACATAATAACATAATAATACCAACACCTGTGGTTTAATATCCTTGAAAATCAATTTCATATAAAACATGGTTAATCCGTTTAACCTATTATTTTGTCAAGGAAAGCTTCTTCAAAATCTACATACTTAAAAGTTATTTCAAAACTCCCTTATTATGCCATGGTTCTTCCTTTTAAAAATGAGATTGGGTTTCATGTTTTGAAAACTAAGGATTTCAAAACCTTTAACTTTTACTTTCGAAACCATTGGATAACCTCATTCGAAAGCATAAATTCTTCTTTTCAAAACACTAGAATATGCCTTTCAAATACTTTAAAATATCTCTTTCGAAACTTTCAAAACATACATTTCGAAAGTGTTAAAGCATCACTTATTAACTCTAAGAAGCATAGCTTCGAAACCATTGGAAGTACCCCTTTCGAAACCTTTTGAAAGTATCTCTTCGAAACCATTGGGTTTATCTTTAAAAATATTCTTTGGGTCAAAGTGAATACAAACGAAAGTAACCCTTTCGAAACCTTTAATCTTCATATAAAAATTTTTGGGGAAAATTGATGGCTTCGGAACCATCCTTTCGAATGCTCAAACATTTAAGTAAAACATTTGAAGGATAACTTCAAAACCCCCTTTCGAAGCCATTTCCTTCGAAATCCTTGAACCCTTTCGAAAGCTTTAGGAAGTGGCTTAGTACAAGTATAAAACAAAGCTACCATTCGAAAGTATTGATAACTTTAATTCCTTTGAAAGGCATATGGACGACAGAAGGGTTTCGACTTGGCCGAAACTACCCATTTCGAAAGCATTCATTTTTAAAACGAAGTAACTCCTTCGGAAGCTACAATTTAAACAAAAGGCGGCAACCCCTTCAAAAGAAATTTAAAAAGACCCCATCGAAAGCATTGGTTTTGACACCATGCCTTTCGCCTTTCTCCAATCTACTACGTACCAAAATTGTTAATACATTGTGTATTGGTTTCGGCTAAGTTGGTTTCGACCTGGAAGATCTCGACTTGGTAGAGGCGAAGGCATGAGGTTGAAAGGTGCATCTGAAAGAGGCAAAACCTATTTTCTGGGTAAAGGCTGAATTAATGCTATTTAAAGTAATTACTTTATAACTAACCTGCTTATTTGTAAACATTTAGTTGGTTTCCATAATCTTTTCAAAAAATTTCTCAAATTAACTACCGCATAATTTCAAATATAAATCAAGGATTAGTTTAAAAAATAATCCGTTCCATTAAGCAAAAGCAATAAAACACTTAATTTCTTCATCAATAATAATTTTATTTCCACGGTAAGTTACTTAGGAAAAATCCCCAAAAATTACAGAAATTCACTTTCAATATGTTATCGAACATATAAAAATTCTAGATCCAATTTCTTTGTAAAATAACCGAAATTAATTTTAAACCCAATGTATTCATATTTTACTTTGGAAATTCATATTAATTTTTTCATAGCTTGGAAAATTATAAAAATTAAAACCCATCTCCAAAGTCATGTTTTACATAACATATAAATTTCTCATAGCATTCGAAATTCATTATAAATGGTTTTAGCTTAAAATCGTGTAAATCATTTATCAAGTAACCTTATTTGAATTTAACATCACATAAAATCCAAGCATATCATCATCAAAAATCGTCATAATGGATTTAGACTTAAACACGAAAACCAAATAATCATAAACAAAATAGAGATGATTAAGATTATTATTCACCTTGATTAGGATAAGGACTTTGAGATTTAATTGAAATTATTCTTCCTTACTTTAATTCCTTGGCTTTAGATTGATTTCCCCCTTTTCTTTCTCTAGTAATGACTGGCTATTCTCTTTTGATTTATGTTTTTGTGAAATGAAAAATGAACGTGTGTCTTAAAGGAAACGAGATATATAAGGGCAATGGGATTAAGGTGCACAATTTCCCTAAATTTACATAGAAAACCATTTATAAGCCCACTTAGATAATTAAGCACGGGATTTAATTATTTATTCAAATCTCAATCCCCTTATCATTCCAACATTTACATTATTCTTTTTAATTTATCTAATTAAATATCTTGAGTAATGTTATTAAAAATGAGGGGTGTTATAGACTTCCCTCCTTAAAGAATTTCGTCCTCGAAATTCAGTGAGGACAAAATACTAAACATTACAATCATCTGTAACAACTCCTGACAACTATACTAGCCTTCCTAACTAGCAACTATCTATATAAAGCTAATATAGACAAAGCAGATCAGGATAAGTATCTCTAATCCTGTCTTCTGTCTCCCAAGTATGGTCCTTCTCGTTGTCGCTCCACTGAACTTTCACCAACTTGACTATCTTGTTCCTCAATCTTTTCTCATCTCTCGCTACAACCCGAACTGGTTGTCTGACAAAAGTCAAGTTAGGCTCTACTATCAAATCTTCCAATCCTGTCGGAGGAATAGTGGTCTTTGGATGATGCACATACTTGTAAAGATGAGACACATGAAATACATTATAGACACCTGCCATACTGCTTGGCAACTCTACTCTGTATGCGAGCTTACTGATGCTCTCTATAACTAGGAACGTACCAACATATCTCATTGCTAGTTTCCCTGACTTTCCGAATCGCACCACACCCTTCATTGGTGATACCTTAATGAAAACCTTAACTCCACTGATAATTCTAGGTCTTTATACCTCTTATCTGTGTAACTCTTCTGTCTGGACTGAGTTTCCTTCATCCTTTCTCGGATCAACTCAATCTTCTCTGTCGCCTCTCTAACCAGATACGGACCTAAGACTAATCTGTCTCCAGTCTCCAACCAACATGCTGGTGATTTGCATGGCCTTCCTTACAAACCTTTCAAAGGCGCCATTCCTGTACTAATATGATAACTATTATTATAAGAAAACTCAACCAAATGTATGGGGTCTTCCCAAGATCCACCAAAGTCCAAGACATAACCTCTCAGTAAATCCTCGAGTACTTATTGACTCTCTCTATCTACCCATCCATCTGAGGGTGATATCCAGTACTCATTTTGAGCTTAGTGCCTAATACATCCTATAGACTCTTCCATAATTCACTAATGAACAAAGCATCTTTGTCGCTGACTACACTACTAGGAATCCCATGTAGTCTAACTCTGTTCTTTATGAACAACTTAGCTAAAATTGGTGTCATCATGGTTGACTTAACTGGAATAAAATGGGCACTCTTGGTCAACTTGTCCACTATAACCCATATAATTTCATTTCCTTTATTTGACCTTGGCAGCCCGTCTATAAAATCCATGGATATAGAATTTCATTTCCAAAATGGAATCTCTAATGGCTGAAGCAACCCACTCGGCTTCTGATGTTCGGCCTTCACTTGTTGACAGTTTGCACACTGCCTAACCCACAAGCCAAAACCCCTCTTCATGCCTTCCTAATTGAAGCTCCTCTTCATATCTTGATACATCTTGGTCCCTCCAGGATGAATCGTAAACTTGGATCGATGACATTCTCCAAGAACTTCTTTCTGTAAGTCCTCCATATTCGGAACCCAAAACCATTCCTTCTTTCTCAACCATCCTCTCCGGTCAAGGCTAAAATCCTTTAGATCATCGATCTCAATTACAACCTCAAGCCTTCTGATCTTCTCGGCTAATATTGGATCCTCTTTCTACTTAGAAGCAATCCTCTCGATCAACACTGGTTGAACTTCTGAACAGGACAACATGGCGGTACACTAACTAGAACTAGCAGTCGACCTTAACTGCAAACTACAGGTAGTCAAAGCTTCTAAATCTTTCCATTCTGCCAACATAGCTAACAACACATTCTGATGCCTTCTGCTAAGAGCATTCACTACTTTATTTCCTTTCCCAAGTGTATACTCTATACCAAAATCATAAGCAGCTAAAAACTTCAGCTACCTCTACTGTCTCATATTCAACTCTTTCTGAGAGAATAAATACCTTAAAGACTTATGATCTGTGTATAGTTCAAACCTCTCACCTAAGAGATAATGCCTTCAAATATTCAATTTGAAGATCACCGCTGCCAACTCCAAATCATGAGTAGGATATCTCACTTCATGCGGTCTAAACTGTCGTGAAGCATAGGCAATAACTTTATCCTTCTGTATCAACACAGCTCCTAATCCAGTCCCATATGCATCTGTGTACACCACCAACCCTTGGTTTCCATCTGGAACTACTAACAAAGGTGTGTTGGTCAACAAATGTTTTAACTTAAGGAATGCTTCCTCACATTTGTTGGACCAGACGAATTTCACATCCTTCCTGGTTAACTTAGTCAATGGTGTTGCTATCCACAAGAAATCCTTGATGAATCTCTGGTAATAGCCAGCAAGTCCAAGAAAACTTCTAATCTCAATCACCATCTCTGCTCTCTTCCAATTATTCACAGCTTCGATCTTATCTGGATCAACTGACAATCTTTTCTCTGAAACCACGTGAATGAGAAACTTAACCTTTATCTTCCAAAAATGACACTTAGAAAACCTCGCCTTCAGCTGATGCTGCCTCAGTGTCTCAAGCACTACTCTAAGATGATTCTCATGCTCTCTTTCATCCTTAGAGTATACTAAAATGTCATCAACAAACACCAACACGAACCTATCCAAGTACTCTCGGAAAAATCAGTTCATCAAATCCACAAAGAAAGTAGGTGCATTCATTAACCCGAATGGCATCGCTAATCACTCATACGAACCATACCTAGTCTGAAAAGCTGTCAATGGAATACTGCCCTCTGCCTCCCTTAACTGATGGAAACCTGTAGCCAAATCAAGCTGGGAAAACACTTTGGCCCCACATTATTGATCAAATAGATCGTTTATTCTAAGGATACTTATCCTAAATCGTCCTCTGGTTCAACTTACGGTAGTCGATACACATCCTTAACGACCTATTTGGTTTCTTCATGAATATCGCGGCCGCTCCTCAAGGCGAACTGCTTAGTCTAGTAAAATTCTTTCCTTCAAGATCCACTAGCTACACCTTCAATTCCTTCATGTCGGTTGGTGTCACCCTGCTAGGTGGTCCACTGATAGGTTCAACTCATGGCATAAGAATTATCTAAAACTTAACATCTCATTTCGGTGGTAGTCCTGTAACCGGCTCAAAGACATCTGCAAACTCTCTTACTACTTGAACCTGACTTAACTCTTCTCCTGCTTCCATAGCACTTAACAAAGCACAAACACTCCGGTCAGAGTTCTCCACTAAGAATATGATTCGGTTATGACTATCAGCGTGTCTTAGTGATATCTCCCTATCCTGGCAAAATATCCTAGCCTCATATTTACCCAACCAATCCTTGCCCAAAATGATTCCGAAATTTACGAAATCAAAAACATACAGACTACATCCAAACTTATGACCTAACACGTCAAGTTCTAACTGGTCATATCTTATCACTAGAGTTGCATACCCTCATGTTGTATTCACAACCATTAAGGAAGTAACAAGGTATGTGGGTTCTAAGCATAACCTATCAACCAAATACTGAGATATAAATAAATATGATGCACCGGTATCAAATAGTACCCTAACTGATATACTCTGAATCAAAAGTGTACCTTCCATCGCAGTCTTCCCTTTCTCTGTTGTAGTTGCTTAGCAGATGATGGTCCAATAGAAAAGAACTTTCTCTTGTTCGCCCTGACTGGTTCTGGACACAGGTTCTTATAATGACCAACTCAATCACAGTTGAAGCACTTCACACTCTTCTTATCTGCAGCCTTCTTCCCTTTGCCTAACCGGCACTCGTGAGCATAATGACATTTCTTGTCACACTTAAAGAAAACTAAATCAGCCTTTGCCTTCTTGGTAACTTCCCCTTTCTGGGCTCCCTTCTTCTTAAAGAACTTTTTTTCTTTCCCTGAGAACCCTGGATTTCAACTAGCTTATCTCTAGCACAAATATCAATCATCTCCTCATGGCTGATTGCCATCTCCACCACTACATTACAAGGATCACGGAGATGTGGCAGGGTTGCCCTAGTAATCTCGAGCCTCAATCCTCGAATAAACCTCTCATTCCTCCTGATGACTGTGTTTATAGTAGCACCCATATCGGGACAACTAATCAAACTTATTAGCATACCCAATTACTGACATCTCTCCCTGCACCAAATCCATAAACTTTCTCAACAATGCCGACTTGGCAACTTCAGACAAAAAACCACTGTTCAAATCTCTTTATAAAATCTTCCCAAGTCAACTCCTCCTCCGGAACCCCGGTAGTAACACTATTCCACCAATGCAGCGCTGCCCCCTTGCAATTGCCAACATGCAAGCCTCCTCTTCTGCTCATCATCCAAACCCAAATCAGCAAAGATTCTCTCACAATGTAACAACCAATTCTCCACTTCTATGGCATCCTTCGTTCCCATAAATGGCTTCCCACCAAGACTGGTGTAATCTATGCTCAGCTAAGCATAGTTTTTCCCAACTGGAGCCACATGATTAACGCCTCCTACATTCCTAGTAACTCCAGCTTGCATCAAATTGACGAAAAACTGATACATCATCCCCATATCTACCGGTGGATTTGCAATACACACATTAGCATCAGCATTTTGGTTAGCATTAGCCTATTGACCCGGGTTCCTCCTGGTGGGTCGAGCGTTTCTATTGGTTGTGGTGCTTCCTCCACCGAGATTTCCTCTTCCGTTTCCTGCCTCCATATCTTCTTTTTTGTAAATCTGCATATGAGCCTTAGTAAGATACAGAACAACGATGTAAGAGAGAGGAGAGTACGTACTCTTATATATATACCTATATATCAAATACAAGTACGTTACTATAGCGTTAACCCAAACCCCGATCTTATTTTCTGATTCATTAGATTATGTTTTGAAAAATCTTTTAGGTTTCAATTTCTTTTATGTTTTCATAAACCTATGCTCTGATACCAACTTGTAACATCCCCTACTTGAAGGCCTAAAACTAACTGTTATGGATGCTACAGTCATCTATAGCCATTAATCATCGGCGACCAAACACGGTAATGTTAGATACATTGATATAATAGGAATGCATGGATATGGAAAAAAAATTAAAATCATCAAACAACTTTCATATTCCATTTCAAAAAATTTCAAGTTCATTACATAATCGAAATACGAGAACCATGTTCTTATCAAATATAATTATTACAACATACGCCAAGAGCGACATATAAAGATGTCCCCTTGAATGATCAGAGTATATAACTAGGAAAGTAAGCAACTTTGCCTTTACAACACAAACACAGCGGAACTAAAATAAAAGAACTCTTATTATCTAGCTTGCCTCCTACACGTCTCTGGAAGCTTATTCGTCTAAAGAGGTACATGAAAACCTCAACTCTCAAACTACTCAAAATTAATTGAGCATCCGAGAGTTTAAGGGGAAACATAAACTTCAAGTCAGATATAAAGCTTGGTATGAATAATAATCTACCAGCTCAAACCATTTTAGATATCTAGTGAGATCATGCCGCTTAGCTGAATGGGTTTTCCCCTCACTAGTATCCAAACCAAAACTTTATAAAACCATATATTGTGCTCCTGCATCCACAATGGTTAAAACATAGCAATTCATAATAATATGATGATATGCAAACAAGTAAACCAATTCTGGATTTCCAATCCTCGTTCATTTTTGAATATCTGTCTTATTTATAGCTTCTAGGGTCACTATCAACCTAATTGTTTTCATGGGTTGACTAATTACCTGTTTAAAACTTATGGACTCCCTGTCCGGTTTCATAGTTTTCATGGGATCGCTAAGAACCTATTGCCCATTGCCAATAACTTCATTGTTTCACGGTTCTCCTTGAACTTATTGGTAACTCTAATAATTTCCCACTTATCCTAGTTTTCATGGATTGACTAGGAACCTATTGACTTCTGTCAATAACTTAATCCAGATATAGTTTTCATGGGTTCACTACAAACCTATTAGCACCTGCAAATAACTCTTTCTAGTCATAGTTTTCATGGGTTTACAGTGTACCTATTGGCTTCTACCAATAACTTTTCTTAAACATAGTTTTCATGGGTTTACTATGAACCTGTCTACCTGCTAACTTCTTTATTCAATATTTAAGCATCCTACATTCTGGTCTATCTGACCTCCTAGATGCAACTCTACTCATTCAGGAGTTAACTCAATTTATATTCACTACTGGGTCAACCTAGCTGGTTATTCTGCCATTTATCCCCAAAATACAGTTATAGGTCCATTTTAATGTGAATATATATGTTAGAAGAAGCAAACATAATAACATAATAATACCAACACCTATGGTTTAATATCCTTGAAAATCAATTTCATATAAAACATGGTTAATCCGTTTAACCTGTTATTTTGTCAAGGAAAGCTTCTTCAAAAACTTCATACTTAAAAGTTATTTCAAAACTCCTTTATTATGCCATGGTTCTTCCTTTTAAAAATGAGATTGGGTTTCATGTTTTGAAAACTAAGGCTTTCAAAACGTTTAACATTTACTTTCGATACAATTGGATAACCTCCTTCGAAAGCTTTAAAATCTTCTTCTCAAAACACTAGCATATGCCTTTCAAATATTTTAAAATATCTCTTTCGAAACCTACAAAACATACCTTTCGAAAGTGCCAAAGCATCACTTATTAACTCTTAGAAGCATAGGTTCGAAACCATTAAAAGTACCCCTTTCGAAACCTTATGAAAGTATGTCTTTCAAAACCATTGGGTTTATCTTTAAAATATCTTTTGGGCCAAAGTGAATACAAACGAAAGTACCCCTTTCGAAACCTTTAATCTTCATATAAAATTGTTTGGGGAAAACTGATGGCTTCAGAACCATCCTTTCGAAAGCTCAAACATTTAAGTAAAACATTTGAAGGATAACTTCAAAAAACCCTTTCGAATCCATTGCCTTCGAAACCCTTGAACCCTTTTGAAATCTTTAGGAAGTGGCTTAATACAAGTATAAAACAAAGCTACCTTTCTAAAGCATTGATGACTTCAATTCCTTCGAAAGGCATATGGACGGTAGAAGGATTTCGACTTGGTCAAAACTACCCATTTCAAAAGCTTTGATTTTTAAAACTAAGTAACTCCTTCGGAAGCTACAATTTAAACAAAAGGCGGCAACCCCTTCAAAAGCAATTTAAAAAGACCCCATCGAAAACGTTGGTTTCGACACCATGCCTTCAGCCTTTCTCCAATCCACTACGTACCAACATTGTTAATACCTTGTGTATTAGTTTCGGCTAAATTAGTTTTGACCTGGAAGGTTTTGACTTGGTAGAGGCGGAGACATAAGGTCGAAATGTGCTTTTAAAAGAGGCGGAACCTACTTTTCTGGGTAAAGGCTGAATTAATGCTATTTAAAGTAAAACTTTATAACCAACCTGCCTATTTGTAAACATTTAATTGGTTGCCATAAACTTTCCAAATTCTTTCTCAAATTAATTACCGCTTAATTTCAGACCTAAATCAAGGATTAATTTAACAAATAAGCCCTTCCATTAAGAAAAAGCAATAAAACACTTAAGTCCTTCATCAAAAATAATTTTATTTCCATAGTAAATTACTTAGAAAAAATCCCCAAAAATTACAGAAATTCACTTTCAATATCTTATCTAACATATAAAAATCCAGACCCAATTTCTTAATAAAATAACCGAAATTAATTTTAAACCCATTGTATTCATATTTTCCTTTGGAAATTCAAATTAAAATTTTCATAGCTTGGAAAATTTTGAAAAATTAAAACCCATCTCCAAAATCATGTTTTACATAACATATAAATTCCTATGGCCACTAGTACAAAAAGTGCATATTGCTTCGCCTCATTTGCATCAGTTGAAGTAAAAACTGATGCAAATAGAACTATTTGCATCAGTTCCATCTTAATAACTGATGCAATTGGTACGTGAAAACAATAGCTAATAAAAAATCAAATTTTCATCAGTTGTCACCAACAACCGATGCAATTGGTACGTGCAAATAGTTTTAGTTGCATCGGTTTTAAATTCAACCGATGCAACTACATTAGTTTGCATCCATTTTCCATCGGTTTGCTACTTCAACTTTCATTTTCCCTCCCCTTAACTTTTCATTTTCCGCTTAGCTTTCATTTATCCCTCCACTTCCCCCGTAACCAGTTAAGAAGAAAACAAAAGTAACTTTATATTCGTTCAATTGAACGACTTCAAATCAAATGAAATCTAATGTCAATTTATAAACTCATGTCTCGATTCGAATTCAAAAGTAAATCTCAAAGCCAAATCAAAATCGGCTCTCGTAAGTAATTCTCAAATTCAGTTGCGGATTCTAGGAGATTCGATGCGTTGAATTTGATTTGGGGATTTCAGTCGCTGGTGGGTTGGTCACGTGTAGTTGGTCTCAGTGAATTAGGAACTCACGATTTGGAAATCGTTGTTGGTGGAGGCGATAAAACTGCAGTGACGAGGGACAGTAGGCAGTGAGCTGGTAAAGTGATTGAAGTCTAGTCTCAGTGAACCGACGGAGTCGCCGTCGATGACCTACGGTGGATCCCACTGGTGCTCAACTTCGTCGGATGGTCTGTGGCAGCAGATGCAGCATGGATGAGTATTGGATGCGATGGGGAAAAGCAGTGGGATGTGAATCGTTATTAATATGTGATTTTTTTAAAGAGAGGATGGATCCGAGTGAGTTGACTATTATGAAGGTTTGACATGGTTTCACGTTGGATTTGGTCCTTTATAAAGAGAGACAAAGAGAGGTAACAATTCGAATTGGTAAGTAATTAAATTTGTTTTTTTCACTCGAATGGCAAGGAGTCGGATAACGTGTTCTTCGTTTTATATGTTTTAAATTAAACAAATGTTTGGCAACATTTCTTTATCATTTATAAAGTGTTGTACTTGAACTTCTAAAATTGTATCGTGCTCCAAGGATTAGTGAATAAGTTTTATAAACTGATAGAAGTATTAGGGGGTTTTGACAATAATTTATTTGAATTTTGTTTTTTTAAAATTTGCAATAGAAAAGAAGTTTTGAGTGAAAAGTACATGAAGAAACGTGTAACCAATGGAGTGATCCATTATTAGAAAATGAAGTTGGTATGGACAGGCACGACCCATCAATTGGGTTATTTATTCACAATTAAAAGTAAAAAAATAAAATTACAAGTTTGCTTTAAATACATAATAACTCAATGTTACCAAAAATATGTGTATATCTTTATTGATGGCAATGTCTGTTGTTGCTCTGCTGTAGTTTGAACCTTTTGCCTGCTGTAAAGGTTAGGGTTATCCTTCACTCAGATAAGTGCATCACTACAATGAGAATAAAAATAGGCCCATCATTGGTATACTTTAATGGTGATTCTAGTACCTCCATGTACAGGAAACTAGTATACTTGGAGAGGAGCAGTTAATATGTCTATTCATAGTAAAATAGGCCGAATGTTTATTAATAGAGAATAAAAATAGGCCGAATATTTATAAATAGAGAATGCCATGAAAAATTGCTTCAAATTTCTGTTTGTTCTGCTAACCATTCTACTAGCGACCACACCTCAATCATTTTCAACTTCACACTAAACGGACAACCAATCAAGAACTACTCATTCAGGTATAAAAACTCTTGGAATTTTAGCCCAGAGCACTATAGGGTGGTAGAAAAAGAGTGGGGTAAAACTTGTACAGGAAATCCCTCTACCAACTCTTATTAGAATTAAAGAAAACGAAAAAGGGTTTCAAAGCATGGTGTAAGGAAAATGCAAAAAAACAAAATCCGGCTGATGCATTTTGGAAAGAGCTGTATGCGGCTTATGCACACTAAATCATACAACCAAATGAGGCCCAGACAGTGAATTCATACGAACAAAAGTTGGAACAACTATTAGAGCTTCTACAGAAATAAGCTATGGAAAACTTACAAAGATCAAAGTTTGTGTACTTCTATTTAGGAACCTAATTTCATCACTAGATAATTTGTTTGAAAACTTTGTTTATGTTTCATCTTTAAAGAATTTATGAGTTAAAAAGTTAGGTAGTGTTTGGTTTGAAAATGAGTTTTGTATTTTGAGTTTTTAATATGTATTTTAGAACATATGGGAGATGAGAAGTGGTGGGAAATGGTTTTAGCATATAAATTTGAAAATGACTTCGTTTTTTTTGTTTCTATTCTCTTGAGAAATATCAAAAACTATTTTTTTATTATCCCCTTCAAACTTAAATCTCTATCTAGTTTAGGTTTTCCTTTGAGGCCTGTGTAACTTCCACTTCAATAGATGAGAATGAATCTAAGTCCGTGGTTGGTATGTTGTTGGGCAAAAGCAAATGGAAGGTTACTATGGACTATCAACAAAACTAAGACTATGGTTATCTGTTGGATCAAGGTGGTCTTCCTCCTCACTTGAGCTAAGTACTTCATATCTGTTACTAGTTGAAGCATTAACTTCTACACGTTGTTTTCCATTCATATTAGAGTTAACTTCAATGGTATGGTCATTCTTCTGAGTTGCATGAGTGTGTTTCATGTTGATATCCTCTGTTTTTCTTGGATAGAATGGTCTGTGGTTCCTGACTGGTCAAGTTGAGTGTGTGTATCATCACGTTTGTTAATTTCTTTAAGGTGGACTATTGTGTGTCATTAGTTGACTTTGTCTTCCAACCCTGATGTGTACCTTGTCTTTCTTTTGTTATTTTGTTGCATTTGATAGTCTGATGTCCAAACTGTTGGCAGTGTACATATATGTAGGGTTTGAATTCATAATCAACATGAACCACACAGTCATCACCCATGGCAGTTTCTACACTTACTGAATCTGGATATGATGTAGTGGTAGTAATGTTAATAAGAACCCGAGCGTAATTGGTATGCTTTCTCATTGTAGTGATGCTAACAGTCTGGATTGGCACTCCAACTAGAATATTAGTTTCATTAGAACAATCAACGCTGCAATTAACATGGTATACTTTCTCTGAATTAATTTACTATATTAAAGAGATTTGTGTAGTACTGAACTGCTTGGTTTTGAATTTGTTCACTATTAAATACTAGTTCACCATCATTGTTGTATAGTGCCTTGATATTGTTTCTATATTTTCTCATGTTCATTTTAGCATAAAAGAACTTAGCATTTGAATCAGCTTCATGTAGCCATGTAATTTTAGATTTCTGCTTGACCTCTACATATTTTTCAAACATTTTTTGCTTCAGTATACATCCTGCATTCATCATTGCCTCATAAAGTAGAGGATTTTATGGGTCATTATCTTCATCAACTAACTTCTGATTGAAACTTGTTTCGAAGTCTACCAAGTTTTCTCTGTCTTTGTGTCTAGTCTTATTCCACAGTTTTAAGTTTTGTTTAATTCTTATGAGCTTTATCATAAATTTCTGAATTGGTGAACCCCATGTGAATTCGGATAAAATTGTAACTACTTGATCTAAATAGCCACTTGATAGATGCCAATTGTTATTATATTTGAAAGGTGTGCCCCTTTAAGTTGACGAAGTTTAGCAGTCTGATGGCCGATGATTGGATGGAGTTGACAGAACTGTTGTAGCAGCAGATGGGGGATGAAATTGTGGTTGTGGTGACGTTTTATTGGAGATAGTTCTGCTGTGAATTGAAGATGGTGGTTATGGCGGTGGAGGATGCTGCTGTGGATGTTGTGGTTTTGAAGTTGAACTGAAGTAGCAGTGGTATTGTGATTGTGATTAACTGCTGTATTGGTTGATGAACTGCTGCAGTGGAGTTGATGGTCTGATTGGTAATAGAAGTGGTGAACTTTGGTTTGTGGAGAAGCTTGACAGTGTGTGATGAGGTACAGGACAGTGCAGCAGTAGGTGGATATGGTAAGAGCAGTTGTGATCGAATATTGGCAGAGGATGGTGGTCAAAATGGTGCAGTGTGGTAGGAGTTGTAGAAGTGGCAGCTGTTGTACTTAAAATCTAAATTATGCTGCTAAAATGAATGTATGAATCATTATTTTGTATAGATTATTAACACTATAATTGATGATATATGTTTATTTTGGTATTATGTTATTCAGTTTGTATTTGTCATCAAATTTAATTTTGAATGATTGTAATATTGCATGCAATAATTGTTTGTTATAATCAATAATATATTTATATATATATAGTCTATTTGAGTACTGTAATAATGGTTTCTGAGAATGACTTTTTTGCATCAGGTATAAATAGCTGATGCAATAGAAGGATTAGTTTGCATCGGTTGTTATAAAAAACTGATGCAATAGAGGGATTAGTTTGCATCAGTTGTTAGCAACAACTGATGCAAAAACGACCTTTTTGCATCGGTTTCAGAACTGATGCAAAAGTGTTAAGCCTGTTGCATCGGTTGCATATGCATCGGTTGCTGAACTGATGCCAAAGGGGGGTAAACAACCGATGCAAATGACCTGTTTTGTAGTAGTGGGCATTCGAAATTCGTTATAAACGGTTTTAGCCTTAAAACGTGTAAATTATTTATCAAATTAACCTTATTTGAATTTAACATCACATAAAATCCAAGCATATCATCATAATGGATTTAGACTTAAACCTGAAAACCAAAAGATCATAAAAACAAAATAGAGATGATTTAGATTATTATTCACCTTGATTAGGATAAGGACTTTGAGATTTGATTGAGATTAATCTTCCTTGTTTTAATTCCTTGTCTTTAGATTGATTTTCCCTCTTTTCTTTCTATAGCAATGGCCAATTATTCTCTTTTCATTTAAGTTTTTGTGAAATGAAAAATGAACATGTATCATAAAGGAAACGAGAGATATAAAGGTAATGGGATTAAGGTGCGCAATTTCCCCGAATACCCTTGTGTTAATTATTCTCTTGATTAACATACAAAACAATTTATAAGCCCATTTAGATAATTAAGCACGACCTTGAATTATTTATTCAAATTTCAATCCCCTTATCATTCCAACATTAACATTATTCTATTTAATTTATCTAATTAGATCTCCTAAATAATGTTATTAAAAATTAGAGGTGTTACATTCATGCTCTCTTTCATCCTTAGAGTATATTAAAATGTCATCTATGAATACCAATACGAACCTATCCAAGTGCTCTCGAAAAATTTGGTTCATCAAATCCACGAAGAAAGTTGGTGCATTCGTTAACCCGAATGTCATTACTAAACATTCGAATGAACCATACCAAGTCCGAAATGCCACCAACGGAATACTATCCTCTATCACTCTTAGGTAATGGAAACCTGCCGCCAAATCCAATTGTGAAAAAGTACTCTGGCTCCACTCAATTGATCAAATAAATCATCGATTCTCGGCAAAGGATACGTGTTCTTGATCATCTTCTCGTTCAACTAGCAATAGTCGATACACATCGTTAACGACCCATCCGCTTTCTTCACGAATACCGCGGCCGCTCCCCAAGGTGAACTGCTTGGCCTAATGATATTCTTCCCTTCTAAATCCACAAGCTGCAACTTCAATTCCTTAATCTCGGTCAGTGTCATCTGCTAGGTAGTCTACTTACAAGTTCCACTCCTGGAACAAGATCTATCTGAAACTCAACGGCTCGTTTCGGTGTAGTCCTGTGAATGGCTCAAAAACATATGCAAATTCTCTTGCTACCAAAACCTGATTCAACTCTTCTTCTACTTCCATTGCATTCAGCGAAGCACAAGTCTACTTTCTCCGCCAAGTATATAATTCGGCTATGACTATTATGGTGTCTTAGCGATATTTTCCCATCTTGGCAAAATATCCTAGCGTCATATCTATCTAACCAGACCATACCCAAAATGATTCCGAAGCCTACGAAATAAAAAACATACAAACTGCATGCAAACTTATGACCTAACAAATCAAGTTCTAACTGGTCACATCTCATTCCTAGAGTTGCATACCCTCCTATCGAATTCACAACTCTAAGGAAGTAACAAGGTATGAGGGTTCTAAACAAAACCTATCTACCAAACACTGAGATATAAATGAATGCGTTGCACTAGTATCAAATAGTATCCTAACTGGTATACTTTGAATATAAAGCGTACCTTCCATCATAGTCTTTCCCTTCTCAGCAGCGGCTGGCCTAGCAGATGTTGGTCCTAAAGCCAAGACCTTTCCATTGTCCGCTTTGACCGGTTATGTACACTGATTCTTATAATGCCCAATCTGGTCACAGTTAAAGCACTTCACTCCTTTCTTATCTACAGTCTTCTTCCTTTTTCTAGTTCGACATTCATGAGCATAATGTCCTTTCTTATCACACTTAAATCAAACTAGATTAGCCTTCACTTTCTTGATAGCTCCTCCCTTTTGGGTTCCTTTCTTTTTAAAGAATTCCCTCTCTTTGCTCTGAAAACCCTAGGTTTCAACCTGCTTCTCCTTCCCATAAGTAGAAAGCATCTCTTCATTCTGGATTTCCATCTCCACTAAAACTGTACTTGGATCACGAAGATGTGGCATAGTCGCTATAGCAATCTCGGGTCTTAACCCTCGAATGAACTTCTCATTCCTTTTAATGACGGTGTCAATGGTAGCATATCCGTATCTGGACAACTCATCAAACTTCATAGTATACTCAATCACCGACATCTCACCTTGCACTAAGTCCATGAACTTTCTCAACAATACCGGCTTGGCAACTTCGGACATGAACCTCTCTTCAAATCTCTTTCAAAATTCTACCCAAGTCAGCTCTTCCTCGGGAACTCCCATGGTAACACTATTCCACCAATGAACTACCGGTCCCTGCAACTGTCTAGAGGCAAGTCTCCTCTTCTGCTCATTGTTTAATCCTAAGTCAACAAAAATCATTTCATAGTGCAATAACCAGTTTTCTACTTCAACAACATTCTCTATTCCCAAAAATGGCTTCCCACCAAGATTGGTATAATCCATGCTCAGCTTAGCATAGTTATTGCCAACTAGGGCCATGGGATTAGCTCCTCCAATATTCACAACATTACCCCCATCTACTCCTGCAGCTGCTCTAGCTTGCATCAGATTGAAAAAGGACCGATACATCATTCCCATATCTACCGATGGGATTCCAGCACCTATGTTGGCATTTGTATTAGGATTAGCATTCGCTTGACAACCCGGATTTCTTCTGGTGTTGGGTCGAGCATTTCTGTTAGTTGTGGTGCTTCTTCCACCTAGATTTCCTCTTCCGTTTCCTACCTCCATATCTTCCTTTCTCATAAATCTACATACGAGCCTTAGTAAGATACAAAAGAATGGTCTAAGAGAGAGGGGAGTACGTACTTATTGATATATACATAACAAATACAAGTACGTTATTATAGCGTTAACCCGAACCCTGATCTTATTTTCTGATTCATTATATTAAGTTTTGAAAATTTGTTAAGTTTAAATTTCTTTTTAAGTTTACATAAACCTATGCTCTAATACCAACTTATAACATCCTCCATTTGGAGGCCCAAAACTAACTACTGCGGATGCTACAGTCATCCATAGTTATTAATTCTCGACGGTAAAATGCAGTAATGTTAGATATATTGATATAACAGAAACACATGGATATAAAAATATTTAAAATCATAAAACAAAATTTTCATTCAATTCCAAATCATATTTCAAATTCATTACATAATCCCAATTTGTGAACCACGTTCAGAGAAAAATAATTATTACAAATACGCCAAGAGCGACATATGAAGATGCCCCTTGGTTGATCAGAGTCTAAATATAAGAAAATAAACAGCATTGCCATTACATCCAAAACATAGTGGAATCAAATAGAAAGAACTCCTAATAGCAAGCTTGCCCCCTGCACATCTTTGGAAGCTTATTTATCTAAAGGAGAACCTGAAAACCTTAACACTCAAATTACTCAAAATTAATTGAGCACCCGAGAGTTTAAGGGGAAAACATAAACTTCGAGTCAGAAAAAATGATTGGTGTGAATAATAACCTACCATCTCGAACCATATAGATATCCAGTGAGACCACGCCACTTAGCGGAGCGGGTTTTCCTCTCACTAATATCTTAACTCAATTTATAATAACCACATACTGTGCACTTGCATCCACAATGGTTGAGACATAACATAATAAAATGTGTGAATATTAGGCATGCATCCCTAAAGCCAAACTTAATTCAAAGCAGATCCTTGTCAAAAAAACGTACTTTCTACGTCCCTGTTTTTGTTTTCCACCTATTTTTCCCTAAATTACCCATGCGCTTCAAAGTCGAGCCGTGGTTCTTCTTCTTCTTCTTCAGTTTCTTCTGATCTAATTGAAAGCTGAGCCGAGTTTTCTTCAAACAAGTGTTTAATTCTCGATTTCAATGAAAATCTGCAACTATTTGAAGACGAATCAATCTTTTTTACAAAAATACAAATTGTTTTTTATTTTTTATGGATTGTTGGTGTTGTTTTAATGTTTAAATTCATTAATGATAATGAGAAATGATTGCAGTTTAATGTTTGAAGTTATTTGCATAAATACTGCAAATATTAACCTAGAATAACATTCATACAGTTTTTTCCTGCAAATATTTTTAGTAGTTGTTGGAAAATCATCAATTTTAAAGATTATTTGTAGACAATGATGCAAATTTTCATAATAATTTCAAAAAAGTCGGCAAATATTGGGAATATTTTCATATAAATATGCATTTATTTAGTAATTTTCCTCTGTAATTATTCACTTAAAATTTAGCAAATATTCATAATATATACTTACTGTAAAATCAATAATTATTCTCTTAAAATCATTTGTATTCATCTTTGTATGCAATTATTCAAAATAATTGCAGAGATGTATGCAATTATTATGTATAATTGCATGTATGTCTGCAATTCTTCTGAGTAATTTGCATGTATGTCTAAAAAATCTGCGATTATTCTTAATAATTGCAGAAGTTGGTGCAAATATTGTGAATAACAATAGAAAATAACTGCTGAAAAATCTGTAATTTTTAAGAATATTTCCAAACATTGGTGCAAATATTCAGAATAATTGCAGAAAAATCAGCAAATATTGGAAATTTTTACATATAAATATGCATTTCTATAGGAATTTTTCTCTACAATTGTTAATTTCAATATATTGCATTAGAAAGATGAATTTTATCTTCATAATTAAAAATACATGAATAAAAACTACATTTACTGAGAATACATGCAAATATGTGCATTAAAACTGCAATAGTGAAAATACATGCATAAAAACCTATAAATATTCCAATATTTGCAATATTTCTGCATGTATTCTCAATATTTGCATAAAAATATGCAAATATTGAGAATACTTGCATAAAAAACTTCGAATAGTGTCAATTTTTGCATTAAAAAATCTAATGCAAATATTATGAATATTTTTACCTTTTTATGCAAATATTATGAATAATTACAGTTATGGTTGCAATTATTCTTAATAATTGCAGAAACATCTGCAAAATTTGAGAATATTTATTTATAATACTACAAATATGTTCAGTATTTTTGCAAAAAAATTATAATAATATATGTTGAAGCTGCAAGTGTTTTTTAGCAAGTATTCATTATTTTTACTTTCTTATGCCATTATTATAAATACTTGCAAATATTGCTGCAATTATTCTGAATAACTGCAGAAAAATCAGCAAATATTGTGAATTTTTGCTTACAATACTGCAAATATGTACAATTTTTGCAGTAAAACATGTAATAATATATGTTAGAGCTTTAAGAGTGTTTGTTCAAGTAATCAAATTTTTTACTGCAAATTTTCTATGTATTTGCAACTAAATCTGCAAATATTAAGAATATTTGCAGTTTTAGCTGCAAATATTCTTAAATTGTTGCTGATATATTATAATTTTTTTAATTTTGTGAAGAATGAATTCGTTTTCATACAAATTATTGTTTTCTTTTGCTATTTCAATTTTACTGTTTGATTTTGATGTTCTATTAATTATACTTTCCATTGTTTGATTTTGGATTCTTCTTGATTAATTAAAATGAGTATTTGGTTTCGTTTTCCTTCTGAATCAATCTTCTAGTCACCTTGATTTTAGTTTATTCACTAGATTATGATTTGATTTTGTTTACTGATTTCATTTTCGTAGGAATGATGAAGTGCAGAGAGAAATTACAACGGAAGGGTACTTTTGTCTTTTAGATGGTCTGATTTTAAAAACAGGGACCAGAAACTTATTAAAAAAATGGAGGGATGTATTGTGTATTTGCAAACTATATAAGGGATGTATGCCAAATGCATCCAAAATAATCTGTATGGATTTGTTAGAATTTTTTTGAATATAAATCTATGCATACTTATATTTAAACAAGAATTGTTTTAACTGCATAATAATTTAAAATGGTTTAAAATACATTTGAAGATTATTTTTTATATTTTAGACTTAATTATAGATATATATATATATACACATGAAGAAATTGTTTTTTATTATACGTGTGTGTGTATATATATATATTTGAGTATAAATTAATAAATTAAATTGAACGTTATATATACACACACTAATTTCAAAATTCAAATTTTAGTTTAAAATTGTTTGAAAACATTTTAACCTTTGAAACAATATTTTTAATGGTCGAAAAGAGAGAGAGAGATATATATATATATACATATGTTTTAATTCAATTTAAATGTTTGGGTATATGCATGTAAATTAGATAGCAAGCATATACATAAATTCGTAATAACATAGAGATTTAATCTACACATGCATGCAGATATATATATATATATATATATATGTATATATGTGTATGTATGTATGTATGTATGTATGTATGCATATGTATATATATAGAAATAGTATAGAATTTAGTAGAATATGAAGCCTAGGATTAATTGCTTGAATTTTGAATGAACTCCTTCTAAATCTAGCCTATAATCCTCTAGAAAGTGCAACTAACTAGAGAGAATACGAGTAATAAAAAATAAGTTTATTAGATTCAAAAGTGGTTTAGATATAAAGGGGAGAATTGGGATTTGCAGCCAAGAAAGGTAGAGATGAAGGAAAAAAAAGTTAAAAAAAGGAAGAATGGATTAAATATGTAATAGGAAGGAACAAAAGGAGGAGAACTGGATATCCTTGTTTACCTCTTAACTTTGCCAATTCAATACCAGATATTTCAAACTAATATCTCTTCTCCCTACCCCACTTTTATGGGTGATCTATACATGGGCTTAATGAACTCAAAGATATTTCCAAAACCAATTCATTTTAAATCTAATTCAAATATTTACCAATTTTGTATAACGATGCATACATAAATAACTTTAGTATCAAATACTATCTCAAATAAATCAAATAAAATTTAATTATTAACATTTCACAAATAATAATTGATTTTATTAGTTTATAATAATTATAAGTCAATTAAAACATGCGGTATTTTAAAGCATTCGCCATTGCGGTTGTGCAACTCAAAGGTGTAAATTCAGTCGGCGATTAATACCAAACAATTCAAATATTATTGGTCATATATCGTCTTAGCTAGTGGTCTGGCAGTTTGGCTGAATTTATCGCTTATACGTTTTTTTGGTAAAATCCATTTTACTATTTTAAGTGGTACCTGGTAGTAACGATTATTTACACCAATTCTCTTCATCAGAACTATATCACATTAGGACTTATGGAATTTGGTTTTAGTTAAAACTATAATATCGTCCATGTTCAACTTGCATAATCCAAATACAAAGTCTTTAGTTCAATAATAATAACTATTATTAATCGAAATACTCTGGCTAGAGACTTTAACTTTGAGTTGACTAGAGTCGATCATGATACTAACATCATATAACTGAGGAGACTAATTCTCTTTTGAATAATGTTTCACTTCCGCTGCTTCAATTCAGATCCAGCGACTTTCATTCAGTGACTGTTGTGCCATGATTTAATTGTAATCAAAATGGAGTGTCCACGTTGTAGTTTATAAATATTCTCAAGTCGATAGAACTATGTAATATCATCACTTCTTGATTCTTTGTTTGACCTTAGTTATATTAAGCAATACAAAACTCTCGAGTGATTTATTTGTAACAACCCGTATTTTATTTATTAAAGAATCGTAAAATATTATTTTTAAATTCATATGAGGTTGTGTAACTCTATAATTTTTGGAAATGCCTATTGGTGACATTTCCTATATTAAGAATTTCTCTGAACAATTTTACCTCTGTAAACTTGTAATGGCTTTAACATTTGAAAGAAGCTGGATAAGCATCCAAGACTACTTCCGTTGGAAAGGTATGATAGCTTCACTTTTCGTAGAGTCTTCATATTAGCGATTTGGACTTTCTGGCTAGGAGATATGGCTATTTGAAAATTGTCGGTTTTCGGAGCAGCTTAGTGGGCAATTAATGAGTATGGAGGCAAGCCCATTAATCCATTTCGGGTTTAGAGAATACTCTATGCCGAACCATCATCCCTAAATCACTTTTACCACTACCTAAATTAAAACTTAGCGCTTGGCTATTGATTTTCAGATTTACCGTGATTTGCATGCAAAATTGGGTTTTGAGGTTTTGGTAAGTGATTTATCATCTCTCATTTTACTATATATGTATCTATAGGATTTAACATGTTTTAGATCAATTTTAAGGTCAAAATTAGATCTCAATGCCATTTTAAAACCCAATCTATAGTAAAAATGTGAATAAACAAATTTTTGGTGTTCTAGACATGTTATTTGGATATGTGATTAGCTTGATCGTTGTTAGGCTATGTTTTATACACCTTTTATGATGATTGCTACGATTGATTGCATGATTTACATGTTTATATGTTGTTTGGTGCATGCATTATGTTTGTTTGTACGCTTATATGGTTGATCAATGCTCATCAGAGCGAACTAGAGGTAGGAATGGTGAAATCGAACTTCGATGGATAGATTGTTGAGCGTTCGGAGTTATATCATTGCATAGGTATGGTGTCAATACCTTGGATATATACTTCGTAATGTAATAGTACTTAATATACATGTTATTTATATGTGAGACATGTTTTATCGGTTATTCTATTCAGGACTCCATCTATATGGGTTTGATATATTGATGCAGCACACCATGATAAGCAAGCGAGACAAGCACAAGATAGCAAGTTAACGACTCATATTGGAGAAAGTATCCTTAGGTCGTCCGCATTTGAGTCGTCCGCATTTAAGTCTTCCGCGCTTATGTCGCATGGGTCGTTCCGCACCTCTTCAACGACTCAACGGAGCGACTCAAATGGATATGGCTGCTTTTGTTAAGTCGCCCGCCTTATGTCGCCTTTCCTTGTGCTGCATTTTCATTAAGCCACATGAGTCCTTAAGTCGGTCACTTCCTTATGCCACAGCTAATTATGTCTGCTAAGCCGCCTGTTCATAAGTTGTGTGTATGCTCTTATGTCGCATGGTGTTGTGTTGTCTTTAAGTCATTTGGATTTGCTATGCCGCATCTTTTTTATGCCGCAGCTCCTTATGCCGCACTCTTTAAGTCGTCCGGACTATGGCATTTTCCTTATGTCGCTTAAGTAGTTCTTGAAGTTGTGTTATCTTCTTAAGTCACAAGTTCTTATGCCGACTTCTTATGTCGCATTGTTGTTAAGTCGTATGATGTTGTAACTCGTATGATGTTAAGTCGTTTTGTGAACTTAAGTCATATGTGTTGAGTTAAGTCGTGAGTCGCATGTGTTGAGTCGCATGTGTGTGTTGTAATTTCCTATAAATAGGGGTGTGTTGTCATTTGTAAAGAGAGTTGATTTTGAAAATAAATTTGTGTGTGAGCTTTGGCCACCATTGTTGGAAGTTGAGTGTGATCTCCTTCTTCTTTCCATCTTCGGGTTATTCGTGAGCGAATCAACGAATTTGAAGCCAATTCTCGATATCACTTACGAGTGATCAACGATCGAATTGTAGATCTTTCAACACGGTATCTTGCGAGATCAACGGGTTGGAGATAGCTAGATTCCAACATCATCACGATCAACGGAATTGAGCATTTATCGTTCTATCGGTTTATTTGGCATGAAATCATTATTTCGTGAGGAAGATCCTGGATAGGTTGTGACAGTTAGGTATCAAAAATTGTTCGAGCCTAATCAAAGCTGCGTCAATTGGTATCAGAGCCAAATCAGAGACGAAAACGAGATTGTTTTAATGATCATGCCTCCGAGACGTGCTAATCGCCATCAAAATGTTGAAGATTTGTATAGAAGACAAGAAGCTGAGAAGATGGAGCAGCGTATCAATGAAAAGTTCAATGAGGGTATTGAAAAATTGGAGAAATTGATGATCGACATGAATCAAAATCAAAGGAGAATGTCACCAATTTGGAACCAGGGTGGAAACAGGGTTTCGCCATCGGTTTCGGAAGAAAGGAGGATGTCACCCCAGTCTTATCGAGATAGGAGAGAATCATCAGTTTCAATGATGCGAGACCGCCATGGGTACCGAAATGAAGAGGGAAGAACTCAACGTGGTTTCGAAAATGAACCATATCATGATGCTGAAAGATAGGGTAGAAGGGACATGCATGGTCGTAGGGATGTTGACGCAGCGGATATTACAAAAACAATGTAGATCGTTGAATGTAGCAATCTGTGGATTGATGGATACTGAAATGCCCGAATTCGTTGATCCGAAGATACCGAACTCTAGCTATCCCGAACTCGTTGATCGCGCACGATATCGGGTTCAAAGATCTTCAATTCTTCAAGCGTTGATCAAGCGCACTTGATTCCGCGAATCGGCTTCTTCAATCGTTGAATCGAGCGCACTCGATTAACCGAAAGAGGAGATAGGAGATTACACTCAACTACCAATTTAAATTGAAAGCACAAAGCTAACAAAAGAGAATTTTATTCAATATTCAACAACCTTTTACAAATGAGAGTCTCGGCCTATTTATAGGCGTTTTACAATTCACATGAAAAAAAAACAACAAAAATGTACATCTCCTAAGTCGGTTCCGACCTAACAGTCACGACCTACCATTCCAGGCGACTTACGACTTATACACCTTCAAAGCATACGACTTATTACAAACAGGTTACGACATAACGACTTAAAAATAGAAAAAAATACAAACAGACAACCACTTAAGTCGTTGCCGACTTAACAATGCTACGCAGCTCAACTTAGTAACGACTTAAGGAATCAACGGTCCAGATTAACTCGGCAGAGAAAATAACGGCAATAGTGCTTCGCGACTTAAAATGAACGACTTCAGAAAGTCTTTGCGACTTAAAGATTCTCGCGACTTAAATCAACGGCATAGGATAAAGCGGCATACAATCTACGGCTACAAGCTTCAGCGACTTAAGAACAGACAGCATTCTAGATCAACGACTTAAGGAAATCAATGGTTTAGATTAGCTCGCAGAAGAATCAACGGCAACATCTTCACGCGACTTAAGACTTAAGAACTTCACGAGTTAAACTTCAGCGACTTACGAGTTAATTCTTCTAGGTCGTAACTCGCTTCCTCTTCATGCCTTTTGCTAAGTCGTGGACGACTTATACCTTCAGTTTCGTTAAATCGTGGGTTTTCACTAGGTCGCTGCCGAGTTATACTAAGTCGCTGGGACGACTTAACACCTTCGTTAGGTCGCAAACTCGAGTTAACTCGCTGCCGAGTTATACTAAGTCGCTGGGACGACTTAACACATTCGTTAGGTCGCGAACGTCCTTCCATAAGTCGGTTGCGACCTAGAACTTCATTTTCCCAACATTGCTCACCAAATCTTAACTCGGTGGTATTCTTCTTAGGTCGGTCTCGACTTATCAACTTGTTAGGTCGTATTCGACCTATGACTTCGTTCTGGCCTGCATCATCCTCCCCAGGTTGAGAAAAATTCGTCCTCGAATTTGTACTTTCTTCATCCACAACAAACTCTTCTCCATGATATGGTATGATATGCTTAACGTTGAATACGTCCGACGTGTACACATCATCTGGCAGCTTCAATTTATAAGCATTTTCATTGATTCGTTTCACAACTTCTACCGGACCAATTTTCCTGGCTTTCAACTTGTTATAAGCGCCTACTGGAAAACGATCTTTTGTTAATACTGCATAAACCATATCTCCCTCATTAAACTCAACATTTCGTCGTTTTAAATCTGCAGATTGTTTATACTTCTCATTTGCTTTCTCTAATCGTTCTTGAACGATTTTATGACATTCCGTCAGCCCTTCAACAAAATCAGCAGCTTTCTTAATTGTTCCCTTTGAGTGTGGTATCACCGTTAAATCCAACGGTCCTTTCGGTAAGCTCGAATAGACAATCTGGAATGGACTGAACCCAGTACTTCGATTCACAGCATGATTATGAGCAAATTCTGCCTGGCATAACTTCACATCCCAACTCTTCAGATTATCTTGCACAAGACACCTCAGCAAGTTTCCCAATGATCTGTTTACCACCTCAGTCTGTCCATCTGTCTGCGGATGATAAGCACTGCTAAAATTCAACTTCGTACCCACCATCTTCCACAAGCTTAGCCAAAAATGACTCAAAAATCTAGTATCTCTATCTGACACAATAGATTCTGGCAATCCATGAAGTCGATAGATCTCCTTGAAAAACAATTGAGCAACATGAACAGCATCCGCCGTCTTTTTACAAGCAATAAAATGTGCCATTTTCGAAAATCTGTCAACTACCACATAAATGGAATCGTTTCCCCTTTGAGTTCGAGGTAAACCCAAAACAAAATCCATACTCACATCAACCCATGGTTTAGTTGGTACCGGTAACGGCATATACAACCCAGCATTAGTCGCAGTTCTTTCGAAACCTGACAGATATGACATCGCTCCACAAATCTCTCCACTTCTTTCCTCATCGATGGCCAAAAATAGGATTGTGAAATCAACTGTAATGTACGGTCTCTCCCAACATGTCCCTCTTCGTGTAACTCCTTGATAATCTTCATTCTCAGACTACCCTCCGGTATGCACAATCGATTTCCTTTGAACAGAAAACCATCTACCATCAAAAACTCATCCGTCTTTCCCTCCTTGACTTTATCAACCACCTTTGCAAAGTAAGGATCATCGACAAATAATTCTGGCAACACATCGAACCCTGTCACCTCAACTTTCAGTGTAGTCAACAAATGACTCCTTCTACTCAAAGCATCAGCCACTCGATTCGTCACCCCTGACTTGTGTTTAACAACAAAAGTAAACTGTTGTAGATATGCAATCCACGATGCATGTCTCGCTGAAACCTTATCTTGCCCTTGCAAATGCTTCAATGCTTCATGATCAGTATACAGAACAAACTCCTTCTGAAATAGATAGTGTCTCCAGTGTTTAATAGATTGTACAACAGCATAGAATTCCACATCATACGTACTGTACCTCATCTTCGCTCCTGACAACTTCTCACTGAAATATGCAATTGGACGTCCCTTCTGACTCAACACTCCTCCAATTCCAACCTTGGATGCATCAGTATGTAGTTCAAACACTAACTGAAAATCTGGTAATATTAGAATTGGTGCAGACGTCAAGAGTTCTTTGATTCGCTCAAAAGCAACCCCGGCTTCCTCCGTCCATGCAAACTGTTTACCCTTCATGCAATCCGTAACAGGTGCCATCACACTACTAAAGTGTAGAATAAACCTCCGATAAAATGAAGCCAACCCGTGAAAACTACGAACTTCCATTATCGTCTTGGGCTGCGGCCAATCTCTGATCGCCTCAACTTTACTCTGGTCCACCTGTATACCTTCCTTCGACACAACATACCCCAGAAACAACACAATATGCGTCATGACACTGCCACAGAACAGGCCATTTGCATCGCCTCATTTGAATCGGTTTAAGTAAACACTGATGCAAATAGAACTATTTGCATCAGTTCTGTCTTAATATCCGATGCAATAGGTACGCGGGAAGCAGTAGGTAATAAAAAAGTCAAATTTGCATCAGTTATCACCAACAACTGATGCAAATACGTCGGTGCAAATAGTTTTAGTCGCATCGGTTTAAAGTTAACCGATGCAACTACGTCCAACATAATACTTTTGGCATCGGTTCCCTCTCGTACGCGATGCAATTTCAAAATTAGGTTACATCCCGCGTTTCCAGTTATTTTTCCGCCGTCCCATTCTATTCCCCAAATAATTCGCGTTTTCAAAGAAAAAAAAACCCTACTACTGGATTGATTTGGAGTGCTTCAAATAAATCGCGTGCTTCAAATATTTCGCGTGCTTCAAATAATTCGAGTGTCGAGTTTCGATTTTGCTGATTGATTTGGAGTTTCGAGTTCGCTGGGCGAATTTGCTGGATTGCAAGCGACCAATTTCGAGTTTGTTTGCTGGATTGATTTTCAGGTATAGAATTTTCTTTTCTTTTCAGCCTCTTCTAAAAGCTGATCTTTACTAATGAGCTGCTGTTGTCATGAATAAAGTGCAAATTTGATATATAAGTAAAAGTTGTTATGTAAATCAGTTCTCATTTTTTGCTACTTGTCTTTTCAGTTGTTCATGTGCATGAAATTGTTTACTTTTATTATTATAACATAATAATGGGAATAATAGTTCTGCAAAGATGTATGATTATCACACTTATTTGGATGATTTTTTGTTTAATTGCTACTTTAGCATCCACATGCACTTTTCTAATTTTTCAATCCTCAGGAAACTACTTACAGAGTTCATAAGACCATGTTATTGAATATTTAATTATGGCAAACATATAATACACTTACGCTATAAAGATTTCTGTCTATCAGGTTCCTCTCTTGCAATGTAGTTATTCCCTGAACTCTGTAATTGAGATCTCCAAACCATAGTGTAACATTAGATGGTCTAGCATATGGATTTCGATCCTCTGAGAAAAGCGAATGTGATATTTGCTTGCACTCTGAATTTCTTGCTTCCACTTTCCTCTCATGTGCCACATAATAACAAATCCACAAAATATCATTACTAATACAGATTCTTCAAATGAGATTGAAATTGTGAATGAGATTAATTTTTGAGATGATTTAATTCGTACTTGGATTCCATATGATAAGTGAATGAGAATTTGAGTTGCAAAGATTGGTGTTATTGGTACCAAAACTGTTATTTTACTATTACTGACCAGAAAAGTACAAAATTCTGCAGTTCATTTTCCAACATTTGTTCTATTACTGACCAGAAAAGTACCAAAACTGTTATTTTACTATTACTTGAGTGTTATTGGTGATGTGTGTATGCTGTGAAGTTGCAGAGGAGTTGTGTTGAGCACTATAGTGAGAGGTGGATAATCACTGTGAGGCAATGACAGATGTAAAACTGCAGGCAATAGGGTATATGCAAGGTGGTTGTAAGCGGGGGATGGCAGTCAGGTGATCAGGTGATCAGTGATGGTATAGTGAGTGGATATTGAGGTATGTAACGGGAAGGGGTGTCGCGAGTTTTGTAGAGGTAATGATGTGCTGAAGTGAAATGGTTGAGGAAGGTTGTGGTAGTGGAACTGCTGCAGTCTCTCTGGAGAGAAGCAGAAGCAAAAAATATTGACTTTCTTTTACCTTTGTTGCCATTTAGTAGAAGTAGAGCCTTTTTAATGGCTTTAGCCTAACGCAAAATATGGAACAATTTATTCAAAAGAAAAAAACCAACTTCATTAAAACGGTACGACAAGTTGTCTGCATTTTTACTACCTTCCTATGGCGACTTCCAGTCTCCCTAGTCCCTAGTCGGCTCCCTCTTTCATTCATTCAGTAGTAAAGAAAAGTTATTCCTGTTTGAAAAGGAGATGGAACAAACTTAAAAATGAAACATTTCACTTATAACAACCATCATCATAATGCATATAATTAACCATCAACGTAAAAAATAATGAATAACAGCTCCAGCATGTCCTTGGTAATCAAAGGCATATAATTAACCATCATCATAATGCTTGAAACAGTGAACAACACTCAAGTCAAGATTTTGCTTTAGGTCCTTTTCAATGCATACAAGTACATGTACATTTTAATGCCTAACTTAAACTAAACATTTTTTGTGCAGGCTGAATGGCAATTTCATAAGTTAGCAATAAATGCAAATTCTGATACGTTGATGGTTGAACAATAAAATCAATTGAAAGGTCCTCCCAACTTTTATTTGGCACTGGAAGAGGCATAATAGTTCAGGTGAGCTAATGTTTTCAGCTTTATCTCTTTGACATGTATCACAGAAAGAGGCATAAGTTTGTGCATTTTTCTTTAACCCCTTACAGTAAAAAACTTTTTAAATTCTATGCAGTGTTCTTTTTTTACTTTGGTGACCTGCCAACAGTGAAGAATGATATTCTGCTAAGAGCGTGGTTATGATTTTTGTTGCATTAGGACTTATGAGAATTATTCTTGCATGCTTTTTGTCGATACCTTTGTAGAATGGATCATTTTTCATCAAGTCTTTTATTTGTTGTAGCCATGAACATTGAACAATAGATATTGCTTAAAAAATAAAAAATTGATGTAAATTGCATTAGGACTCAAAAAGCATATATATCTTAAAGTAATATTAGTGACCACATCTTCATAACCAATTTCTTTAGAAATCACAACACCAGTATATTTCCTCTTCCAAACTTTGCCAGATAACATGAACAGAATATCAATTAAAGAGGGAATATCACAACACAATGCAACATGATAAAAGAAACCTTGAACAGCAACATGATATATGGGGCATCTACTATTATTTTACTAGAATTTATGATTGATAGGTCATCAGTTTACATTTCTCTTTGTTGCCTTACTTTATTGAACAAACTAAGCATCTTTTTAAGATTTGGAATATGCACTATATGTGTCTATATATTATTGATATTTAACATATGCTAGTATCCATCGATAACCATGTTCTTTCCCTATGTCACTGTTGACATTTTTGCTTTGCTTATAACAGTTATGGTTCAACTCATACTAAACTATCTTGTCTGACTCACATACTATTTCCTTTGAACACTCAGGCTAATTTCCAAGTTATCTGGGAGGTTTAGTTTATCTCATTAGTAGGACCTAAAATGAAAATTTCCTTCCTGTTATTTTTTTTTAATTGTGTACACATTCAGTGTATTATCCAGTGATGTATACACACACATATACACATAGAGATTTAAATTATTATCTTTCCATGTTGACTTCGTGCCCCATTTGATGCTTTAAATTCAAGTCGATACGAGTGGCCAACGTGTTAGTGAGAATTTAAAATACAAAAAACAAATAAATCATTTTTCAGAAATTATTTTCTGACAGTAATAGTTTAATCTATAAAAATGAATTTTAATCTTAATTTTTAATTCTAGTTTAAATTTTAATACTTATTATTTATTCGGCTTTGAAACCCAATTTGACATTTGAAGTCTTATAAGGCGTATGTAACTATGATTTTTTTTTAATCTCAGATCGAGTACCACATTGACGACAACATGAAAGATGACGTGTTAAAATATGTCTGTGGACGATGGAAAGATTTCAAAACAAAATTGGTTGGTGGTTGGATTACGAAGACAAGAAAACTTCCAATGGACCATAAAGAGCCGTACGAGCTTTATGATGGCATTACACAAGCACAGTGGGAAACGTTCAAGAAGAATTGTGAAACTGAGGAATTTAAGGTAATTTTTTTGTTCAATTACATTTTACTATTTACATTCAATTACATTTTACTATTTACATTCAATTGAATTGTGAAACTGAGAGAAGTTCTTGCATGTCATAGGAAGCACGTCATTCCCGAAAACGTGTTTATGGATCAAGATAGACTAATGCGGATCCTAAATTTATGGAACAGTATCCTAAATTTATGGAACAGTATCCTAATGAACGAAAACAATAATAGTAAAAGTAGTAGGCGATATCAACTAATGCAGATAGACTAATGCGGATCCTAAATTTATGGAACAGTATCCTAAATTAATCTGTCATTCAAATTAATTAATCAAGATAGACTAATGCGGATCCTAAATTTATGGAACAGTATCCTAATGAACGAAAACAATAATAGTAAAAGTAGTAGGCGATATCAACTAGTCAGAATTGTTATATATGCTTAGGTTGGCAATTAAGAGATGTTCACGCTAGAATTCATATGCAAAGATTAAAAAGAATAAAGATGATTTCCATGGAAAAAGATGATTTTATCAACAATGTTGATCAACATAAGCCAGCCACACACGGTAAGAAAATATCTTTCAATCACCTGAAGCATTCCAAATCTAAGTATTGGTAGAATCATAGAAAGGAGAAAAGACTGTTCAGATATGAATAAGAGCAACGAACATGCACAGATCTTACTTGTTTGGGACGTAATGTGTAGAGAAACATGGTTACTAACAATATTTTGTTTCCTGAACAAATCAAAAGTAAAATCATTATGACTTTAATATACAAGTCACCAACGATGATATAAAATTCAAATCCACATAAGAGGCAAATCGTCAAAAACCTAGTTCAATTCAAAGTGAAAATGATTAAACAAAGGAATGCGTTTAAGTGAATCCAAAAAAAAGAAAGTCACCTGCACCAAAAAGCAGACCACTTAACATTCCCTTTTTTATACTAGTCCTCCGAACTATAAACCAAGATTCAAAACTGCACCAATCATTTGAATTGCATTCGTGTTACAACTCTCTCCATAAACAAGAAGCAATATATACATTCGACAGGGCAAGATCTAGTATTGTAACAGAATATATGTTTCCAAATTCTTAGAAAGATAAGACTGCGCCTGCCTATCAATGCAGAAAGATAAGACTGCGCCTGCCTATCAATGCAGAAGGTTCACGCTGAGTTTTTTATTTGAAACCTCTTTTTTCGTGTATTTTGACATTTTATGCATATGCAGAGTTTTCTTTTAAAAAAAGCAACTGATTCTTGATTTTGTATACTTCAATGCTAATCAGGATTTCAATTCTTCAACTCAGATTCTTAAACAGACAAACTATATTGTTATCATGGTTTGATGTGCATTTTAACACAGACGAAGTAGTAACTAGCAGCTAATAAACTGTGACACAGACGAAATAGTATACATCCCCATTCCTTCTTCTTTAATAAACTGTTGGATGGTGAAATATATAGAATTTATGATGGATTATTAAACTGTTGGATGGTGAAATATATAGAATTTTTTGTCCGCCATAAACAATTTTCTTTCTTTAATAAGTGTGACACAGACGAAATTAGCATTTTGTACGATACATTTTAAAACAGCATACAAATAGTAATATTTAAAAGAAAATGTGCATACGTGCGCACTTTAATGTGCAAAATGTTTATTTGTACTTTACAAGTGAGCATGTAAAAATTTTATCTTGGTGGAAATCGAATATGGGTGTGCAGGTGGAAGCAATGCAGCGATTTAGTTGAAATACTATGGGATTGTGATAAGAAAACTTCAAATGCATAGTAACAAGGAAATGCAAGTGCAACTGAATTTTTTTAACAAATGAAATACACAAAAAAGAGCAGAAGTGAATGTTACAATTTAATAGAGATGAGAATGTAATAGAGATACGAAAAGGAACAATGCACAAAACACAAAATGTAAATGTGAACAGAATTGTAAACGGAACAAAAACAATGCATAGACCATATCTTTGACCAATCCACTGCAATTATAGACTTTATAATCTAATCTAATGCACGTGTACTCGATTATTTATGAATCAAACCGCTGTCAAGTGGATTTCCACTTTTTACACTCCACTGCCATCTTTTTTTTTTCATTTTGTTTCGTATAAAGAAAAGGATCACATTGTACTGATCGTTAGTTTTGATTAGCGAGAAAAAGCCGCTATAATTGTTGCTATACCTAACGTTTTTTGCTGCATTGAATGTTTGTATTCTGCAGGATCATATGCATATGCAGATTGCACAGCTCAACTTCAGGTAGCTCAAGTACAAAATAAGATGAATGTTTGTGCATTTAAAGACCATCTTCTGCTTAATTTATCCGCTGTCAACGATACATTCTCTTCTCTATATATATGTATTTTTGTGACTACTTATAACACGTTGCATTTATTTTTTACTACTGACTGTATGATTATGTACTGTGGAATTTATTTATGTTTTTCATTCTTCTATCGAATTATTAAATCTGATTATGTATTTGCCATCAAATTTTATTTTCAATGACTTTAATATTGCATGCAATAATTGTTTGTTATAATCAATAATATATATATAGTCTATTTGAGTGCCGTAATAATGGTTACTGAGAATGGTTTTTTTGCATCAGGTATAAATAGCTGATGCAATAGAGTGATTAGTTTGCATCTGTTGTTATAAAAGACCGATGTAATAGAGGGATTAGTTTGCATCGGTTGTTATGAAAAACAGATGCAACAAGTTACTTTGTTGCATCGGTTTTCATTACAACCGATGCAACATGGGGCTGTATTCAAGCAACCAACCATGATATTTTGCATCAGTTGTTAGTAACAACCGATGCAAAAAGGACATTTTTGCATCGGTTTAAGAACTGATGCAAAAGTGTTAAGCCTGTTGCATCGGCTGCATATGCATCGGTTGTTGAACTGATGCAAAAGGGGGGTAAACAACCGATGCAAATGACCTGTTTTGTAGTAGTGTGAACACGCATTTCTTCGTTGCAGCATAAAATTGTTCTTGTCGTAATACCATCAGCACTTCTCTAAGATGATTCAAATGTTCCTCTGGACTCCCACTGTAAATCAGAATATCATCAAAATACACTACCACAAATTTCCCAATGAACGGTCTAAAAATCTGATTCATCACCCTCATGAAAGTACTTGGTGCATTTGATAAGCCAAACGGCATGACCAACCACTCGTATAGACCCTCCCTGGTTTTAAAAGCAGTTTTCCACTCATCGCCTGGTCTGATACGAATTTGATGATATCCGTTCTTCAAATCAATCTTCGAAAAGATAGTAGCTCCGCTTATTTGATCTAACAAGTCATCCAACCTCGGCATTGGAAATCTATATCTCACAGTAATCTTATTCAATGCTCGACTGTCAGTGCACATCCTCCACGTTCCATCCTTTTTGGGTACCAATAAAGCTGGTACAGCACAAGGACTTAAACTCTCTTGCACACGCCCCTGTTCAAGCAATTCCTCTACCTGCTTCCGCAACTCTTCATGTTCCTTTGGACTCATTCGATAATGTGGCCTGTGTGGTAACACAGCACCTGGAACAAGATCTATCTGATGTTGAATATCCCTCAACGGTGGCAACTCCGTTGGTAACTCCTCTGGAAATACATCGTCAAATTCTTTCAAAACTGGTTTAACTTCTTCTGGAATCTCAACCTCTTCACTGCTCTCTCGCCCAATTAACAAAAACACTTCAGGTTCCTCCTCTACTTCCTTCACAAACTCCTTCAATGATAACAAAGTTTTGAGCTCTTCAATCTCCTCCAACTTGTTTTCCTCCTGTTGTCGCTTCTTTGGAACTAGAGTAATCTTTGTGCCTTCAAACATGAAACTGTAACTGTTGGTACGCCCATCATGTTGCACCGCCCTATCATACTGCCACGGTCTCCCCAGCAACAAATGACAAACGTCCATGTCCACAACATCGCACCAGATTTCGTCTTTATATTTCTTCCCAATGGAAAACTTCACACGAGCCCTTCGTCCAACCTTCACCTCCCCGCCTTTCCTCAACCAAGCTAGCTTGTACGGTTTTGGATGTTTCTCAGTCTTCAATGCCAACTTCCTCACAGCTTCTGACGAAATTATATTATCACAGCTTCCAGCATCAATAACAAATTGTCAAACTTTCCCCAGAATGGTACATGTTGACTGAAAAATATTGCTCCTCAACCAACTACAATCCTCCTCTTGCTTTGGTGTTAAACAGGATCTCTTCATCATTAGATTGTACCCTTCGTCTCCCGTCACTTCTTCTTCCTCCTCATCAGGTGGTGAATTGGAACATTCAGCTTCTTCATCCTCATCCTCAACCTCAGCTATCATAGCTCTCTTCTTCGGCTTTGGACATTCATTACTTTTGTGACCCAAATCCTGACAATTGTAACATTTGAAACCGTTGTTAACTTTTGTCTTCTCAGCCTCCTTCACTACTGGTCTACTGATAGGTTTAGAAACATTAGAACTTCCACCAACACCCTTCACTTTATTGTTAGAATTAGTAAACACACCACTTCCTCGTCGTCCCTGTTTCTCCCAAGCCAACGCTTTTTGATGTGCTTCTGCCACAGATCTTGGATCGAACATATTAACCATATCCTGAATCTGCATTCGCAATCCTCCAACAAATCTGGCTGTTAACTGTTCTTCTGTCTCCATAATATCGTTCCTTGCAATCAGTTGATAAAATTCGTCAGCATAGTCATTCACAGATTTCGTCCCTTGTCTCAAGTTTTGCAAACGTTGATACATCAAAGATTGATAATTGTAAGGTAAGAACGTTGCTTTCATCAATTTCTTCATCTTCTCCCAAGATTCAACCTTTGACTTCCCCATTCGTTCACATGTAAGCTTGGTTTGTTGCCACCATGCCAAAGCTCTACCCCTTAACCTCGTAGCAACCAACTTCACTCTACGCTGTTCTGGAACTTCTTTGAAGTCAAAAATCTCTTCAACATTAGCTACCCAATCTAGAAACTCCTCCGCTTGCATACCACCTTTGAATTCAGGAATTTCAGTCTTCATCCTCGACTCCCACTTGTGATCATACTCAGAGTAATTTCTTCCTTGTCCTCGTCCTTGTCCTTGAACACTACCACCATCATACTCCTCTTCAAAATCAGATGTATATCGTTGTCTATCTCATCCACCCACATCTCTACTACCATTACGCCTTCCACCTTCATCCCTTCTATCAACATTCCTCCGTTCACGATCATTCACGTTCCTCCCACGCCCTTGATCATTTTCAACACTTCTGTCTCGATTGGAATGTGGCGAGACTCTACTACCCCCATGGTTAGATTCAGGTGAAACCCTTCTCCGATTTTGATTCATTTCTGTCATAAGCTTCTCTAACCGGCCAATTCCTTCGTTAAGCTTTTCACTAAAGTTTTCATTGATTCTTTGCTCCATCTCATCAGCTTCTTCTCTTCGATACAAAGCTTCTACGTTTTGGTGGCGATTAGCTCTTCTTGGCGGCATACTTGAAAATTTCACAACTCTTCAACACTTCAAAATTCAAACACAATTCGGACTTTGATCCAAAATGAAACGGATCGAAAACTTCCACTTTGTAGCAAATCGCGATGAACATGATGGACAAAGTTTCGGCCTCCAATTCAAATTCGATCAATCAATCTTCGAACAAGTTCTTCTATCTCTCGGCCAAACAATGCAATTATGCTCGGTCTACACTCTTCGTAGCTCGGCTTCTCTTCAAACTTCAAAATGAATAGGCTCCAAGTCTCGATCTAGCTATGATTGGCTAGAACAGGCTCTGATACCAAATGACGCAGCGGATATTACAAAAACAATGTAGATCGTTGAATGTAGCAATCTGTGGATTGATGGATACTGAAATGCCCGAATTCGTTGATCCGAAGATACCGAACTCTAGCTATCCCAAACTCGTTGATCGCGCACGATACCGGGTTCAAAGATCTTCAATTCTTCAAGCGTTGATCAAGCGCACTTGATTCTGCGAATCGGCTTCTACAATCGTTGAATCGAGCGCACTCGATTAACCGAAAGAGGAGATAGGAGATTACACTCAACTACCAATTTAAATTGAAAGCACAAAGCTAACAAAAGAGAATTTTATTCAATATTCAACAACCTTTTACAAATGAGAGTCTCGGCCTATTTATAGGCGTTTTACAATTCACATCAAAAAAACAACAAAAATTTACATCTCCTAAGTCGGTTCCGACCTAACAGTCACGACCTACCATTCCAGGCGACTTACGACTTATACACCTTCAAAGCATACGACTTATTACAAACAGGTTACGACATAACGACTTAAAAACAGAAAAAAATACAAACAGACAACCACTTAAGTCGTTGCCGACTTAACAATGCTACGCATCTCAACTTAGTAACGACTTAAGGAATCAACGGTCCAGATTAACTCGGCAGAGAAAATAACGGCAACAGTGCTTCGCGACTTAAAATGAACGACTTCAGAAAGTCTTTGCGACTTAAAGATTCTCGCGACTTAAATCAACGGCATAGGATAAAGCGGCATACAATCTACGGCTACAAGCTTCAGCGACTTAAGAACATACAGCATTCCAGATCAACGACTTAAGGAAATCAATGGTTTAGATTAGCTCGCAGAAGAATCATCGGCAACATCTTCACGCGACTTACGACTTGAGAACTTCACGAGTTAAACTTCAGCGACTTACGAGTTAATTCTTCTAGGTCGTAACTCGCTTCCTCTTCATGCCTTTTGCTAAGTCGTGGACGACTTATACCTTCAGTTTCGTTAAATCGTGGGTTTTCACTAGGTCGCTGCCGAGTTATACTAAGTCGCTGGGACGACTTAACACCTTCATTAGGTCGCAAACTCGAGTTAACTCGCTGCCGAGTTATACTAAGTCGCTGGGACGACTTAACACCTTCGTTAGGTCGCGAACGTCCTTCCATAAGTCGGTTGCAACCTAGAACTTCATTTTCCCAACATTGCTCACCAAATCTTAACTCGGTGGTATTCTTCTTAGGTCGGTCTCGACTTATCAACTTGTTAGGTCGTATTCGACCTATGACTTCGTTCTGGCCTGCATCAAATGTAGATGGTCAGGATCGATATCGAAATACATCTGATTTTGAGGAAGATGGTGATGGAGGTAGTATTCATTATCGAAATCAAGACCAAGTGCGAAATCAATATCGGGATTCAGAAAATGATCGTAAATGGGAGTCAGGTATGAGGATGGAAATTCTAGAATTCAAAGGTGGTATGCAAGCAGAAGAATTTCTTGATTGGTTGTCGAATGTTGAAGAAATTTTGGAATTCAAGGATGTGCCTGAGAATCGCAGAGTCCAATTAGTTGCTACAAGACTAAGGGGAAGAGCTATGGCTTGGTGGCAACAAACTAAACTAACTTGGGAGAGAATGGGAAAATCAAAAGTTGTCACTTGGGAGAAGATGAGAAAGATGATGAAAGCGACTTTCTTGCTGTACAATTATCAATCTCTTATGTATCAACGTTTGCAGAATTTGAGACAAGGGACGAAGACAGTGAATGACTATGCAGATGAATTCTATCAATTGATTGCAAGGAATGATATTATGGAAACCAAGGAACAACTAACGGCTAGATATGTTGGAGGGTTACGAATGCAAATTCAAGACATGGTTAATATGTTTAATCCAATGTCTATTGCTGAAGCACATCAGAAAGCTCTAGCTTGGGAGAAATAAGGGAGACGAGGAAGTGGTGTGTTTACGAGCTCCAACAACCAGAATAAGGGTGCTAGTAGCAGTGCTAATGTTTCCAAGGCAGTCAATAAACCAATTGTAAATGAAGCCGCTAAAGCAAAGGTCAATAATAGTATCAAGTGCTATAATTGTCAGGAGTTTGGCCATAAAAGTAATGAATGTACAAAGCCAAAGAAGAGAGCATTAGTTGCAGAGGAATGTGAGTATGAGGATGTGGAAGCTGAAATTGATTATTCTCAACCACCGAAGTTTGATGAAGATGAAGAAGTTGTGTCAGGAGACGAAGGGTGTAACTTGATGATGAGGAGGTCTTGTTTAATGCCAAAGCATGAGAATGATTCTAGTTTGCTGAGGAGCAATATCTTTCAGTCTACATGTACTATCTTGGGAAAGGTTTGTCGATTTGTTATTGATGCGGGAAGCTGCGATAACATTATTTCTGAAGAAGCCATCAAGAAGTTAGGGTTGAAGACTGAAAAACACCCTAGACCTTATAAACTGGCATGGCTAAAGAAAGGTGGAGAAGTGACAGTAGGAAGACGAGCATTTGTTACATTTTCTATTGGGAAGAAGTACAAAGATGATATATGGTGTGATGTTGTCGATATGGATGTGTGTCATCTACTATTGGAAAGACCATGGCAATATGATAGAGCTGTACAACATAATGGTCGCACCAACAGCTACAGTTTCATGTTCGAAGGTACTCAAATCACCTTAGTTCCTAAGAAGCGTGAACAAAGTGAAAGCAAGTCAGAGAAGAAAGTGGAACCAACTAGTCTATTATCTTCGAGAGAATTTGTTAAAGTAGTGGAAGATAGTGCTGAATTGTTCATGTTGATTGGATATGAAACAAGTGAAGATCTTGAAATGCCTATGGAGGTTAGACCGGTGTTAAATGAATTTGAAGATGTCTTTCCTGCGGAATTACCCAAGGATTTACCACCACTAAAGGACATACAACATCAAATTGATCTAGTGCCAGGTGTTGTTTTACCGCATAGGCCGCATTATCGTATGAGTCCGAAAGAGCATGAAGAGTTGAGGAGACAGGTTGAGGAGTTGCTTGAGCAAGGGCGTGTTCGAGAGAGTCTCAGTCCTTGTGCTGTACCAGCTCTGTTGGTATCAAAGAAAGATGGTTCGGGGAGAATGTGTACAGACAGCAGGGCACTTAACAAAATAACTGTCAGATACAGATTTCCTATGCTAAGACTTGATGATCTATTGGATCAACTCAGTGGGTTTGTAATCTTTTCTAAGATCGACCTTAAGAGTGGTTATCATCAGATTCGCATAAGACCAGGTGATGAATGGAAGACAACATTCAAGACTCGGGAAGGATTATATGAATGGCTGGTCATGCCGTTTGGTCTATCTAATGCACCAAGTACATTTACGAGGGTGATGAATCAAATTTTCAGACCTTACATCGGGAAGTTTGTTGTAGTCTACTTTGATGATATCTTGATATATAGTGCTAGCACAAAGGAGCACATTCAACACTTGCGAAAGGTGTTAACTATTCTTCGTCAAGAACAGTTCTATGCAGCGACGAAGAAATGCGTGTTCATGACGCCGAGTGTTTTATTTCTGGGTTATGTCGTGTCCAAGGAAGGGATACAAGTGGACCAGAGTAAAGTAGACGCAATCAGAAATTGGCCACAGCCCAAAACTATAACAGAAGTCAGAAGTTTCCATGGGTTAGCTTCATTTTATCGAAGATTTATACCGCACTTTAGTAGTGTGATGGCTCTTGTTACTGATTGTATGAAAGGAAAGCAGTTTTCATGGACGAAAGAGGCAGGATCTTCTTTTGAACAGATCAAGGAACTTTTACCATCAGCACCGATTCTAATGTTGCCAGATTTTTAGTTACTATTTTAGTTACATACAGATGCATCCAAAGTTGGAATTGGAGGAGTGTTGAGTCAGAAGGGTCGTCCAATTGCCTATTTCAGTGAAAAAATTTCTGGAGCAAAGATGAGATACAGTACTTATGATGTGGAGTTTTATGCTATTGTGCAGGTCGTGAAGCATTGGAGACATTACTTGTTCCACAAAGAATTTGTTTTGTATACGGATCATGAAGCATTGAAACATTTACAAGGGCAGAATAAAATTGTAGCTAGGCATGCATCGTGGATAGCTTATTTGCAGCAATTTACATTCGTCGTAAAGCACAAGTCTGGAGTAACTAATCGCGTCGCCGATGCATTGAGTCGGAGGAATAATTTACTAACAACCATGCGAGTAGAGGTGATGGGTTTTGACTTACTTCCAGATTTGCTTACTTCAGATTCATATTTTTCCAAGATCCTAGACAAAGTCAAGCAGCGAAACATGGAGGGATATATGCTGGTTGATGGTTTTCTATTCAAAGGAAATCAGTTGTGTATTCCAGATTGTAGTCTGCGAATGAAAATCATAAAAGAATTACATGAAGAAGGACACGTGGGTCGTGACCGTACTATGCAGTTGATCTCAAAGTCTTATTTTTGGCCGTCAATGAGGAAGGAGGTTGAAAAGTTCGTTCAGAGGTGCCATATTTGTCAAGTTTCAAAGGGGACCGCAACAAATGCAGGTTTATATATGCCGTTGCCTATATCTACTAAACCATGGGTGGATGTTAGTATGGACTTTGTATTGGGATTGCTGAGAACGCAACGTGGTAATGATTCTATCTACGTGGTGGTTGATCGGTTTTCAAAAATGGTACATTTTATCGCATGCAAGAAGACGGCAGATGCAGTTAATGTCGCACAGTTATACTTCAGAGAGATCTATCGTCTTCATGGGTTGCCTGAATCTATTGTATCAGATAGAGACACTCGTTTTCTGAGTCATTTTTGGATGAGTCTATGGAGAATGGTTGGGACAAAGCTGAAATTCAGTAGTGCTTATCATCCATAGATGGATGGACAGACAGAAGTTGTGAATAGATCCCTAGGTAATCTATTGAGATGCCTCGTGAATGACAATTTGAAGAGTTGGGATTCCAAGCTGTGTCAAGCTAAGTTTGCACACAACCATGCAGTTAATCATAGCACTGGGTTCAGTCCATTCCAGGTCGTTTACTCAACAATGCCTAAGGGACCATTAGATTTATCTATAGTACCACAGCAGAAAGGAGTGATCAAACGAGCTAGTGATTTTGTGAATGAATTGCAAGAGTGCCACAAGGTTGTGCAGAATCGATTGCTTAATGCGAATGAGAAATATAAGCAATCCACGGATATTAAGCGACGAAATGTTGAGTTCAAAGAAGGAGATTTTGTATATGCAGTATTGACTAAGGATCGATTTCCTATTGGTACTTACAACAAACTGGCTGCCAGAAAGATTGGCCCTTTGGAAATCGTAAAGAAGATTAATGAGAATGCTTATCAGTTAAGATTGCCGGATCATATCCATACTGCTGACGTTTTCAACGTCAAACACTTGATTCCATATCATGAGAATAAGCATGTCGAAGAAGAGGAAAGTGTGAATTCGGGGTCGAATTCTTTTCAACTAGGGGAGGATAATGCGGTGCACCATGATAAGAAAGCGAGACAAGCATGGGATAGCAAGTTAACGACTCATATTGGAGAAAGTATCCTTAGGTCGTCCGCATTTGAGTCGTCCACATTTAAGTCTTCCGCGCTTATGTCGCATGGGTCGTTCCGCACCTCTTCAACGACTCAACGGAGCGACTCAAATGGATATGGCTGCTTTTGTTAAGTCGCCCACCTTATGTCGCCTTTCCTTGTGCCGCATTTTCATTAAGCCACATGAGTCCTTAAATCGGTCGCTTCCTTATGCCACAACTGATTATGTCTGCTAAGCCTCCTGTTCATAAGTTGTGTGTATGCTCTTATGTCGCATGGTGTTGTGTTGTCTTTAAGTCGTTTGGATTTGCTATGCCGCATCTTTTTTATGCCGCAGCTCCTTATGCTGCACTCTTTAAGTCGTTCGGACTATGGCATTTTCCTTATGTCGCTTAAGTCGTTCCTGAAGCTGTGCTATCTTCTTAAGTCACAAGTTCTTATGCCGACTTCTTATGTCGCATTGTTGTTAAGTCGTATGATGTTGTAACTCATATGATGTTAAGTCGTTTGGTGAACTTAAGTCGTATGTGTTGAGTTAAGTCGTGAGTCGCATGTGTTGAGTCACATGTGTGTGTTGTAATTTCCTATAAATAGGGGTGTGTTGTCATTTGTAAAGAGAGTTGATTTTGAAAATAAATTTGTGTGTGAGCTTTGGCCACCATTGTTGGAAGTTGAGTATGATCTCCTTCTTCTTTCCATCTTCGGGTTATTCGTGAGCGAATCAATGAATTTGAAGCCAATTCTCGGTATCACTTACGAGTGATCAATGATCGAATTGTAGATCTTTCAACACGGTATCTTGCGAGATCAACGGGTTGGAGATAGCTAGATTCTGGCATCATCACGATCAACGGAATTGAGCATTTATCGTTCTATCGGTTTATTTGGCACGAAATCATCATTTCGTGAGGAAGATCCTGGATAGGTTGCGACAGTTAGGTATTTAAAACTGTTCGAGCCTAATCAAAGCTACGTCAGATATATTCCAATTTTTTGTATTGATATTTATTTATCAACTACTTCCTTCAATACAGTCTCTTATATATTGTTAATACTATTTTGTTCATGTATATTTAGTATATTATATATTATCATTTCACGATGAGATCCTATCGGTGCTTGGTTATGTCTTTTTTTTATTTTTCCCTAATAATCTATCTTTTGTGACATTCGGGATTCAGATGTTATCGTTCGACGTTGATTCAGTGTATTACGGTGGATGGGTTGTTACAAATTTCATCATTAAATACTAGGGAGCAAGTGCAATCCTGAAGTCACCAAGGGCCAGCCAGCCCAAAAAGGCGTTGTTTGTGGAATATTCATCGGCCACAGCGAAGTTCTGAGTCTTTATAACACTCAGGGGTCTATCTCCAACTTGCACTGGTAGCTTGATGCACCTAATCAAAGATGTTGTCTCCCCAATAAAATTTTGAAGTTGGGATTACAAGGTAATAAGTCTTTTTCTCTAAGTTGCATCTCATCAAATGCCCATTTGAATTGAATGTTCACTAAACTTTCGCTATCAATCAACATTTAATGAATAGTAGTTGGTCCAATAATAGTCGTAATCACCATTGAGTCGAAGGTTGCTGCTTTAAACCCATCAACTTCCCAATTCTTGAACAAAGTGTCATCGTCAATCCTCTTTCGCTGCTTAGCGCGAGCACTGTCATTGATAGCATAGAATATTTCCTATGATTCATGCTTCAAGGAGCTCCCATAGTATTCCAACTCTTTTCTACGCGGTGTGGAACTCTAGATATCATGTTAATCACCAAATTGCATCTTGGTGAACTCAGGCCTCTTTGCTAGTCCATTCCATATTCCCTTGAGGCATTGCCTCGATTATTGATCTTTTCCTTACTTGCCTTCATGCGGGTTTCGTACATACTACTGGAGCTGATTCTTTTTAATCATCTCCTTAATCATATCATTCAATTGTCTGCACTCATTCATATGTGCCCACGTGACTTGTGGAATCGGCAATACCTCCCTAAGCATTTTTCCTCATCTGTAGCCTCTCTCGGAGCATGCTCCCTATACCTGAATGTACATTGAGTCACATGGTATGTATTTTCCTTGGAATCATTCAACTCTATGTACTCTCATTCTTGGAAGCATTGTAACCGTTCCTTAGGCCTCCCCCAAGAATTGTTATTCTTTCGCTTGTTATCATTCCTATAATAACCATTTTTCTTTGTCGCCATTGTAATAACCGGCACCTCCACACACACTGATCCAAAGCTGAAAAGTGGCATTGAACTCGTATCGTGCCAAGAAGTATGAATTGTTAGATTTTGTTGGTTTACATAATATAGAGACAAGTATAATTTAATGCATTCTATACTCTCATATCTCACAGCGAAAGAAATAAAATATAATTATTGAAATTATCCCAAATTCATTACTATTCCAAAATAATAGTAGTCCATACAAGAAGTGTTTAAATAGTGTCTCCAAATGGAAATACAACATAAGTCTAACTAATAAATTCAATATCGTACATAAGAAAAGGACGACAAGTAAATATGCCTCTAAAGTGCAATGTCACCTTCTCCACGCACCTTATCCTAGTCGCCTCATCTACCACCATTTCCTAATGTAATAGATATAAATAGGGGAAAATGGATAGGATTAGACAAGATCTAGTGAGAGAGTTATATCACTAGTGACATAGTGTAAACAAGTAGTTGAATTATCATTTATAATAATCACTACCTAAGGATGTTCATTTGTGTGTGTCTTATGTATAAGGAATAAGTCATTTACACAACAAAGAGTATCAATGCTTAATATGCCTAAATCTAATAGTACACTATGAAGATTTCCATCGAATACTAAGTAAATCTAGGAATACATTAAGTATGTAGTCTCTATAGTAAGTCTCCTAACTATCCATTGAGTAAACATTCTCAATGGTAAACAGCTTAAGTTTCACCACATCGGGTAATCCTTGCAATGCCCAAGCTCATACATCGAGTACACCGTCTCGATGATACTTGCCATCTAAGCATCGAGAACCTCCTCATTAATGCCCATATCTTATTCTCTATATCTTTAAAACTGTAGTAACAAGGGTCAAGTAATTGATTCGACTCCGCTGTAGGCAAAACAACTTGATCGCACGCACTTCATACTATGGTGGATGTCTCCATCTCCTCTCCACAGTCGACAAATATATGGCTCGAACTGGCTACAGTAATGATAATAGCATTTAATTGTGATATAATCACACACCGTGGGAAGTGTGAACAAAGGTACATCACTAAGAGTGATAAAGATCCATCATGTTACACAGCTCCATGCAATTACGTGAATTCTTGAAAGTTAAGGAAGTAGGAACAAGTGTGCATGATCCATCCTACTTGATCTATACCAAATCCAGGTTCAACTGCGCTGTCTATAGGTCTTTAGTGATTGAAATGGAATTTGATCAACTGGAATCCTATACCTTACCCTTTTCTCCACAAACTACAAAATTAGTCGTCTGGCCGATAATTCAGTCGGTTGGATCCTCCAGCTAGTCGAATATTTGACACTAAAAATGAACTATTTACCTATGATTTGACTCAGGTTTTTCTTAGAGGTTTATATAGAAATTTCAATCGACAAACCCTACTTTTAGTCGAGTGGACTTGAAGGAATTTGGTTTTCCATCCTGTTTAAATTATCATTTCGATCTAATATTAATTGTTTATCTTTAGTTCTTTTATTCAAAGTTTCCATATAACATTTGTTATAATCCTAGTTTGAGAAACTCCCAAATACATATATTTTTTATATATGTAAATATTAATAAATGAACATTTTAGGGAATGTCGGAATATTGGGAAATATATATTTTTGGAATTTATAAATGACCATTTTCCATACCAAGGATTTTACCCCCAAGTTCCATCAGTTGCTTCTTCAATTCTTGCATGCCACATTCTGCCAGATGATTTACAAATAGCTTGTACCCCCAATATCAAGTATATTTGAAATTCAATCACCCTTCTTAATTGTAATCCCATTACTAGTTCAAAAACATATGTGAACTCCCGAACTATCATGACTATTCTTATCTCATCATCATCGTCCATAGTGCTTATAATATCGAGTTTGACTTCCCTTTCATTACGTCCAAGGCTCTAATAATTATTTCCTCACCTCTGGGATTCTATAGGGCGATAACTCTATCCGTACAATAGATCTTGGGATCATTATGCCCCAACCAATCCAAACCGAAAATTACTCATACCCTACGAAGTCAAAGCACATATAGGTCGTAAACAAACAAATGTCCACAAAATCAAACTCAAGGGCAAAGGTCAATGCACCTAAATCTAAGAGTGGCATACCCACCAATCAGATTAACCACATGCAATGACGTAATCAAATAGGTGGTATCTAGTTCTATCCTATCAGCCAAATCTTTCAAAATAAAAGAGTGCATAGTACTAGTATCAAACAGAACTCTAACTGACATATCAAAAATCAAAATCATACCTCCCAGCATAATTATTCCCTTCACCTCAACGGTCAGTCCAGACGAAGGTCCTTCTCCTAATATTATTCTCCTAATATTCATGCTATTTCCGCTTTCACCCTTAGCGGAGATTTTAATAGCATATGAGGAGGACTTTTAAAAGATACATGCAATTGTTGCATCTATCTAAGTGTTTAACTAAAATATACGCGCAATTATTATATATCTATGGAATTTATCCATTCTTTCTATCCTATTCCTACTGCTTTTTCTATCTAAATTTCCCAATATATATAGCGGTCAAAGCTCTTCCAAACCATCAACGCGGTAAACAGGAACATATCTCATATCATATCGTATGCTTTTCCAATAACATAAGGGTGACAACTAGCAATCACAACTCAAAACCCTAAAAGAAGAATTTTTAATGGAAGCTGCTATTCATCATCAACTGGTGTTAATGATGTTGTGGCCCTAACACTCCTTACTAAATTATGATGGATATTTCTATTATGCCATTCAACTATAATCAACATGTCTTAAGTTACCTCTTTGTGTCCTAATAAATTAGTCTATCCATTAATTCAATTATTACAATAGACTATGAGATAAATTGTACATTCCCATACCGTAGTGGGTAAAAAATATGACCTAGCACATTTAGAATAACTCATTAGAAAATTGGTTTAGTGGAATAAATTTCCAACCATTTATCTTTCCTTCTTCAACCTTAAGTCAACCAACACCCATTATGTATGTTTGTCATCTAACGACTGTCTATAACTGCAAATTTAGTGCTCAATCGGTCTTATGGTGGAGGCTAGGGTTTGAGTCTTAGCCAAACGGCTCATATTTAATTATTTTAATATAACAGTTACGGTTGCTCTTTTATATTAATTGCCATTTTCCATTGAAAATGAGATTGGGTTCATTATTTTGAAAACTAAGGCTTTTGAAACCTTAGACCTTTAATTTCGAAACTGTAGTGATCCTGAACTCGGCCTTCGAAAATCGGCACTTGTACTTCACTTGCACTCAAAATGACGTAGATTCAAACGCCGAATCTGGCTCATCGGAGCTTATAACACAATAAGTATAATAACACAATGGAATAAAGAAATGGATAATATCATATACAACTCCAATGAATACAATATCCAGAATGATATATAACAATGATATCAATATGATACAAGAATATCAGAGATAAATAAAGATGCTACAGCGGAAAACAGAAGTGATAACTCCAAATGATCTTTAAAAGGGAATGAGTCCAACAACTCCAACATCAAGCTCAAACCACGATCACATTGCACCAAGATAAGCAACGTCCGTCGTGGACTCCAAAAACTGAACTAGCTCCAAACTAGTCTACAAAACCTGACTATCTGAAAAACCTAACTCTAGACTGCCCGTGTGGAAATTTATGGGCACCCAGAGTTTAGGAAGGGAACAATAAACTGCAGGTCAGTCATGGGACTGGTATGAGCAAACAAAAATAGTTTATCTTTAAAAAAACAACAAAAGAATTGAAATTCGCAATGCTTTTCGGAAAATGGAACTACCATAAGGCCTCCCGCCACACACACAATGCAAACGCAGAATTGGAGGAGATTTCTCCTTATGATAGTCAAACATGCTTACTACGAGAAATTTTATTTGGTATTATTACTAGTGCATAGTGTGAAAACATTTCAAAAATATAATATTAATCTTAGCCAACATAGGTACCATTATATTATGCCTGCTATAGCTACCATTTTAAATGGCATGTTCTACAACTAAAACCGTACAAAGCTCGTATTGTTTCTTTGGATTTCCAACAAATGGCCAGGCTAAGGAACTTCCTATGCCACATGGGTACGCCTCTGGATGGACGTCCCGAGAACTAACTAGCTCTCTACCAACACAAGGCTGAGTTACCACACGCTACGGGGTGTAATGAAGCTGTAACTTGATAACTCCACACAAAAGTATGCCATCCCCGGTCGTTACCGACCTTTATCCGAGGCACCTCGATCACAAAGCAACAATCACACAGTAAATGAGATTGGAGCAACCACATAGGTAAATATCTGGGCTCCATACCATGATACCACCTTTTTCCAGAAGGAGTGGACATACCCTAGGGGAGCTACCCTTGAAACCTTGCCGCATCTTTCCTGTTTCGACCATTTCCGGTTTGTAAGGTCCGATGAGGTCTCATCCACAAAGCTACGCTTTACACGAAAGCCATGCTTTGATCAACAAATGATCAGCAACACACAACAACACTTAGCATGCCACACTACCAAATTGGAAGTATATCACTGATAACTTTCAATTACATAACCTCTGAGCTCGTACGTCTTAGAGAAGGGTGTTAAGCTAAGAGAATAAATCTCCGCCACTAAACAGAAATGTATTTGAACGAAATCAGCTTTATATCTCAAAGTGTAGTGTCATACATACTACCATACAAGTCTGTTTCGGGTTCGAACAGAACCGAAGGCACTTCTAAAGAAGCCCTTGCAATCCGGGTATTCACAATTCCGATCGGATTTCCCATCACTTAGGAAATCTCTATACCGGGGCCACTTAGTGCAGAGACAATCGATAGGTTATCCTATCGTTCTCGCAAATACCCGGTCTTCACCACCGATCTTCAAATGCTATCCATTTACGTCGTATCACTATTCGGAATGGGTTATATGACACAAAGTCCTCTCCCGGCTAAACCGAATAGTGAGCGTAATATTTAAAACATATGGATATTGGGATTTCAGTTAAGTCACAACTTATTACCCAAAACTTTCTCTTTCAAATGGTTTAAACAAATTACCATTTTATCTTTTACACAAAAAGATTTATCTCACAAAGTTCACCCAGTTTCACAAAGATCTATTCATAGATTTTCAAATCGATTTCCATTTCAATTGGATTAACTCATTAAATCTTTAAATCAAAGATTTAATTGATAGCTTTCAAAACAATTCCATTTCGACCTTTTATACAAAAGGTACACCTTTCCAGTTTCAAAACAAAGTTCAACAATCTTTCACAAAGATTTATTCATAACTCGGAAAACCATTTTCCTTTCAAACTTGAAATTCTTTGACACAATTTGGAAATTCATTCCTTATATGAAAGCTTCTATTATTTGAAAACAAATAGTTTTCATTTCGGAAAATCTGATTCTTTTATACGAGTTAAAGTCCTTGGGTTAAATTCAAATTCTCAAAACCATACTTTTAAAATGGTTTTAATTCATATAAACACATTTATAATATCTTTAACCATAATTTCCAAACATGGAATTCAATTCCAAATTTTGAATTCAAATTCAAATTAAATTATTTAAATTGAAAAAATTTACCAAGTTTTTCAAAATAACTTTCATCTTAAAAAATCCCTTTCAAAAGCTTTAACATTTAACCCAAATCTATTTCCAAAATCAATTGAAGTTAAAATTTCAATTTCACAAATATTAAATTTAAATCATCTGTGACTTAACCGATTTCCTCGTGAAATCCATATTTGTGTGTGTAAAAGTGTGGTCCAGGGGTTTCACACAGTAGTGCAACATCAATAAATCATCACTGATTCAAACACAGAAATATAGTTGATAAGCGGTATAAACTATAACGCTTATCTTTTATTCACAGATCACAGATATATATATATATATATATATATATATTGCAGATAATAAATTACATTCATCCCAGATAAAATAAATTACATTCATCACAGCTTGAATTAAAACAATTCATATCACACAGCATCACACAGTAAAGATGACAAAACAATTCACAACATTCAGTAGAATACAGTCATCCACAAGTAAGGTTAATTTGATCATCTGATTAATTGAAACCAGATTAATCACTGACCCAGGTTAATTACAAATTATTTTAATTATTTAACCTTTAATAATTACATAAATTAACTATCTTTTAACCATTAATTAACTTTTAATTACCCTCATTAATTAATTATACTATAATTAATTACATTCGGAAATTATCCATAAATTACTTACACTAAGTAATCATACTTTATTAATTACATTAAGTAATTATACTTAATCAATTTCTTAAATGATTATCCTTAATTAATTAAACCAATTAATTATCTTAAATAATTACATTATTTATTTAATTTAAATTAAGAATTAATTAATAAATAATATCACAAAAATAAATAAATTAAACTTAATTACTTTTAAGATAATTTATTTTTAAACTTTAAAACTAATCCCATGTTTAAAATAAAATACTTATTCAAAAGAATGAATTAACATGTTTAAATTTGAATTAGTTTAAAACTTTGAAAACTGGTTTATAACAAACCCGAGTCCTTCCCGAGACACTCCCGAGACAAATGCATATTTACTTCGAGTCTTCCCTGGTCAAACCCCAAAATTTTATTTTAAAACTTAAAATTTTAATTATGTTTTGATACCCGGAACACAATCTAAAATACCCGGTACTAAACTCGAGCCAGTACCCTGAATCCCCGAAAACAACTACGAGACACAACCCTTTCTTCCCCAAACATTCTCACTGATACACTCCAGTAACTCGTGCACATTGCACACCGCTCTAATCGCCTCTGGTCGACGCTACGACCATCGTCAAGTCAACAACAACACCTACGAACCACTAGGCCACCCAGAAACTCAAATTTAACTCGGAAACAAAATCGAGTCATCTCGACCAAACTGGTACAACAAAACATCACCAGAAAATCGTCTCGCGCCGCCACCCACGATCGACTGAGGCCTCGCCGACCTCACTAGAGCTTCGTCTCTACTTCTAGCTTCGATTTCCCCTCCTCCGATCCATTCCGATTCACTCACGATGATGCTAAAGCTTCGACAACAACGTCGACCCAAAACCGGTCGTTAACCCTAGATCGCCGTAGCCAGGCCACCATGATGGTCTAGAAAATCTCAGACCATTTTTCCTACAATCACCAGACACCCAGCTACCTTCAACTGCATCCCAGAGACACATCACTTCGCCGATTGCCAGAAAACGCGGAGAAATTGATTTCCGTTCATCTCAAAAATTCTACCTCAATTCAAAACTAAAAATCATGATTTTACTTTTTAAAAATCATCGTTTCCGAAATCGATATAGATGATGTAATCAAAAACCAAAAATTAAACAACAAATTTTCTGACTTGATTTGCCTTTTATTGTTCTTCTTCTTTTTCAAACAATCTACTTTCTAACTACCCTTATTAACATTTTAAAAAATTAAGTTTGTTTCATACAAACTCTTTTCTTTTAAAGATTCTACCCTAAAAGAGATTGGAGGAAGAGAGATTTAAATTTTGAACTTTTTTAAAACCTGTAAAACTTAGAACAGAGGCATGTATGCCTGTACACAGACATGCACACTACAGGCACACAAAATCTACACATATATATAGACATGCAGGCATCTACACAAACATTTTTCAAAACAAACTTCACGTATTCATCACAAAACATCAAGATGTATAACAGATTTCAGCATTTGAAAGATAGTTTACTCACAGTTTTATTTCTGACTTAAATTGATTTGCCACTGTAAATTTCCAATTTCGACATAATTACTTCATAAATAAACTTGAAACCATTTTTAAAAATTGAATCTGATAAATACAAACAATTTCCCTTTAAAGATCATATCATAAATCTATTTATATATGGAGATATAAAACTTTGAACTTGATTTAGTTAATTTGAACAGACAGAGGCGGATTGCATTCATACATAGGCCTGCATGTATATATATATATATAGACACACAGAGATACAACTATACTTCAACAAATCTCATCTATGCAAACATTATCCACAAATAAACCTCAAGTTTTTTCACAGGCATCAGACATAAAGGCAGATTAAGCTTCAAAATGAAATGCTTTGTTTACTCACAGTTTTTCCAGAAGAAGAACAAAGCACTTCTTTTATGTTGAAACAGGTTGAAATTTGCAAGCTGAAACCTTTCTTCTTTGATCTCTGGTTAATAAAATTTGTATTGTTGTTTTTAAATTGAAGTTTGTTTAAGTTTGAATGATTTTTTTTCTTCAGTTTTACATGGCTTGGAATGGACGAAACTGAAATGAGAAGGCTTTGATACAAAATGAGTTACAGGGTGATGTATATGAAATGAGTTTACAGGGTTATTAATTGGTTTGTACAATCATCAGAGATCTTTCTTTCTTCTTGTACTGAAAATATTTTTATTTAAAGTTTGGCCAGAGATTTTTCTATTCGATTGGTGGCTGATATGATAAAATTTGTGGTGCTACATTAATTGCCTTGTACAACTAATATTATTTTTTCTCTTCCTTCATTTCGGCTGTACAATATATGAGATAGTTTAATGTGGCTTCCTTTGCAAGCTTTTATACTTCATATATATTTGTTGTTTCTACTTTGTATGTTATTTCTTGTCTTGTTTTTGTTTCTTGTTTTTCTTCCAGGTTACGTTTTTAAATATATTTTGCTGTCTGCTATATGTTTACTTGTTTTCTATCCTATCTTTATATATCTTTGTTTTGTTCATATTGTTTATAACTTTGTTTCTTCATTTGTAAGCTTATACACATCTATGTTTATTTTTATAGTTTATATAATCCTAGAATTACTTAATATGTTCATTTCACATTTTCCATAACTATAAATTTATTTGAGATATTTGTTTAACATCATATCAAAAATCCAAAATACAAATTTAATTTCTAAGATATTTACATTTAAATCCCAATTCAAGTTTCAATCTATTTTATATACATGTGTTCAAATATCCAAATTAATTCTAAGTTAATTTATAGTTTAACTAAAATTTGATATCAATTACCAATTATTTCACAATTTTTATTCAAAAATTAAATTAATTATCAATTCAAACTTATTTAAAATCCGGGATCGTTACAGCCTTCCCCCCTTAAGAAATTTCGTCCTCGAAATTCTTTAGGGAGACACAAAGATAGATGAAAATTATTTCATCAAATCAAATTGAATATCTATTCTGCATTTGGCTCACCAAATCAGAATATCAATAATAGATACGAGAACGAGTCTTTTTAATGTTTTACAAGATACTCGGGTTATCCAAATCTACGAAATATGCAGTGGCATTGGTTAGTTCGGAGGGATAAATAACCATTCGTAGAATATATTGGGACCCAAAGAATAGATAGATATATGGATACGATTTCAAAACTTTCAATTTAAAAACTAAAGTATACCTATCAACCATAGCAACCAAAGCAACCAATACATCTGACTCAGTTGGAGTTTATGTCCCATATTAATATATCAAATCTCTTCCTGGATCTACCAGGAACTATCAAAGAATTGAGAAAAAGATGCTGAACAAAAGAGATTGATAGAGAAAAGATTGTTTTCTTGTTGTTACAGGGTATTGACCAATTCGTGGTGGTATTCCCATGTTCCCTATCTCATCCTCTTCTTGCACTCATACTTACTATCAGTGGATAGCAAGAGAATTTACTGAGGCGTACAGACAGATATCTTAGGGATACTCATACTAGGGTATACTTCACCCTATCTCTAATGAGCCACTTAATGTGTTATACTCCTGAGCTAAAGTTCAACCTTAGCTCTGATACCAAATGTAGTGATCCTGAACTCGGCCTTCGAAAATCGGCACCCGTACTTCACTTGTACTCAAAATGCCGCAGATTCAAACGCCGAATCCGGCTCACCGGAGCTTATAACATAGTAAGTATAATAACACAGCGGAATAAAGAAATGGATAATATCATATACAACTCCAATGAATACAATATCCAGAATGATATACAACAATGATATCAATATGATATAAGAATATCAGAGATAAATAAAGATGCTGCAGCGGAAAACAGAAGTGATAACTCCAAATGATCTTTAAAAGGGAATGAGTCCAACAACTCCAACATCAAGCTCGAACCACCATCACGTTGCACCAAGATAAGCAACGTCCGTCGTGGACTCCAAAAACTGAACTAGCTCCAAACTAGTCTACAAAACCTGACTATCTGAAAAACCTAACTCTAGACTGCTCGTGTGGAAATTTATGGGCACCCAGAGTTTAGGAAGGGAACAATAAACTCCATGTCAGTCATGGGACTGGTATGAGCAAACAAAAGTAGTTTATCTTTAAAACAAACAACAAAAGAATTGAAATCCGCAATGCTTTTCGGAAAATGAAACTACCATAAGGCCTCCCGCCACACACACAATGCAAACGCAGAATTGGAGGAGATTTCTTTTTATGATAGTCAAACATGCTTACTACGAGAATTTTTTTTGGTATTATTACTAGTGCATAGTGTGAAAACATTTCGAAAATATAATATTAATCTTAGCCAGCATAGGTACCATTATATTATGCCTGCTATAGCTACCATTTTAAATGGCAGGTTCTACAACTAAAACCGTACAAGGCTCGTATTATTTCTTTGGATTTCCAACAAATGGCCAGGCTAAGGAACTTCCTATGCCACATGAGTACGCCTCTGGATGGACGTCCCGAGAACTAACTAGCTCTCTTCCAACACAAGGCTGAGTTACCACACGCTTCGGGTTGCAATGAAGCTGTAACTTGATAACTCCACGCAAAAGTATGCCATCCCCGATCGTTACCGACCTTTATCCGAGGCGCCTCGATCACAAAGCAACAATCACACAGTAAATGAGATTGGAGCAACCACATAGGTAAATATCTGGGCTCCATACCATGATACCACCTTTTTCCAGAAGGAATGGACATACCCTAGGGGAGCTACCCCTGAAACCTTGCCGCATCTTTCCTGTTTCGACCATTTCCGGTTTGTGAGGTCCGATGAGGTCTCGTCCACAAAGCTACGCTTTACACGAAAGCCATGCTTTGATCAACAAATGATCAGCAACACACAGCAACACTTAGCATGCCACACTACCAAATTGGAAGTATATCACTGATAACTTTCAACTACATAACCTCTGAGCTCGTACGTCTCAGAGAAGGGTGTTAAGCTAAGAGAATAAATCTCCGCCACCAAATAGAAATGTATTTGAAAGAAATCAGCTTTATATCTCAAAGTGTAGTGTCAGACATACAACCATACAGGTCTATTCCGGGTTCGAACGAAACCGAAGGCACTTCCAAAGAATCCCTTGCAATCCGGGTATTCAAAATTCCGATCGGACTTCCCATCACTTAGGAAATCTCTATACCGGGGCCACTCAGTGCAGAGACAATCGATAGGTTATCCTATCGTTCTCGCAAATACCCGGTCTTCACCACCGGTCTTCAAATGCTATCCATTTACGTCATATCACTATTCAGAATGGGTTATATGACACAAAGTCCTCTCCCGGCTAAACCGAATAGTGAGCGTAATATTTAAAACATATGGATATTAGGATTTCAGTTAAGTCACAACTTATTACCCAAAACTTTCTCTTTCTAATGGTTTAAACAAATTACCATTTTAATCTTTTACACAAAAAGATTTATCTCATAAAGTTCACCCAGTTTCACAAAAATCTATTCATAGATTTTCAAATCGATTTCCATTTCAATTGGATTAACTCATTAAATCTTTAAATCAAAGATTTAATTGATAGCTTTCAAAACAATTCCATTTCAACCTTTTATACAAAAGGTACACCTTTCCAATTTCAAAACAAAGTTCAACACACCTGACTTTTGAATAATAATCATTTTCCTTATTCAATTCGGCTACGCACCTTGCTTTACATAAATTGTGATGAACTTACTAAATGACCTTATTCTCCCTGACCGCTATCTTTCACAGAGATTTATTCATAACTCGGAAAACCATTTTCCTTTCAAACTTGAAATTCTTTGACACAATTTGGAAATTCATTCCTTATATGAAAGCTTCTATTATTTGAAAACAAATAGTTTTCATTTCGGAAAATCTGATTCTTTTATACGAGTTAAAGTCCTTGGGTTAAATTCAAATTCTCAAAACCATACTTTTAAAATGGTTTAAATTCATATAAACACATTTATAACATCTTTAACCATAATTTCCAAACATGGAATTCAATTCCAAATTTTGAATTAAAATTAAAATTAAATTATTTAAATTGAAAAACTTTACCAAGTTTTTCAAAATAACTTTCATCTTAAAAACTCCCTTTCAAAAGCTTTAACATTTAACCCAAATCTATTTCCAAAATCAATTGAAATTAAAATTTCAATTTCAAAAATATTAAATTTAAATCATTTATGACTTAACCAATTTCCTCGTGAAATCCATATTTGTGTGTGTAAAAGTGTGGTCCAGGGGTTTCACATAGTAGTGCAACATCAATAAATCATCACTGATTCAAACACAGAAATATAGTTGATAAGCGGTATAAACTATAACGCTTATCTTTTATTCACAGATCACATATCACAGATATATATATTGCAGATAATAAATTACATTCATCCCAGATAAAATAAATTACATTCATCAAAGCTTGAATTAAAACAATTCATATCACACAACATCACATAGTAAAGATGACAAAACAATTCACAACATTCAATAGAATACAATCATCCATAAGTAAGGTTAATTTGATCATCTGTTTAATTAAAACCAGATTAATCACTGACCCAGGTTAATTACAAATTATTTTAATTAATTAACCTTTAATAATTACATAAATTAACTATCCTTTAACCATTAATTAACTTTTAATTACCCTCATTAATTAATTATACTATAATTAATTACATTCAGAAATTATCCATAAATTACTTACACTAAGTAATCATACTTTATTAATTACATTAAGTAATTATACTTAATCAATTTCTTAAATGATTATCCTTAATTAATTAAACCAATTAATAATCTTAAATAATTACATTATTTATTTAATTTAAATTAAGAATTAATTAATAAATAATATCACAAAAATAAATTAATTAAACTTAATTACTTTTAAGATAATTTATTTTTAAACTTTAAAACTAATCCCATGTTTAAAATAAAATACTTATTCAAAATAATGAATTAACATGTTTAAATTTGAATTAGTTTAAAACTTTGAAAACTGGTTTATAACAAACCCGAGTCCTTCCCGAGACACTCCCGAGACAAATGCATATTTACTTCGAGTCTCCCCCTAGTCAAACCCCAAAATTTTATTTTAAAACTTAAAATTTTAATTAAGTTTTGATACCCGGAACACAATCTAAAATACCCGGTACTAAACTCGAGCCAGTACCCTGAATCCCTGAAAACAACTTCGAGACACAACCCTTTCTTCCCCAAACATTCTCACTGATACACTCCAGTAACTCGTGCACGTTGCACACCGCTCTGATCGCCTCTGGTCGACGCTACGACCATCGTCAAGTCAACAACAACACCTACGAACCACTAGGCCACCCAGAAACTCAAATTTAACTCGGAAACAAAATCGAGTCATCTCAACCAAACTGGTACAGCAAAACATCACTAGAAAATCGTCTCGCGCCGCCACCCACGATCGACTGAGGCCTCGCCGACCTCACCAGAGCTTCGTCTCTACTTCTAGCTTCGATTTCCCCTCCTCCGATCCATTCTGATTCACTCACGACAATGCTAAAGCTTCGACAACAACGTCGACCCAAAACCGGTCGTTAACCCTAAATCGCCGTAGCCAGTCCACCACAGTGGTCTAGAAAATCTTAAACCATTTTTCCTACAATCACCAAACACCCAGCTACCTTCAACTACAACCCAGAGACACATCACTTCGCCGATTGCCAGAAAACGAGGAGAAATTAATTTCTGTTCATCTCAAAAATTCTACCTCAATTCAAAACTAAAAATCATGATTTGACTTTTTAAAAATCATCGTTTCCGAAATTGATCAAGATGATGTAATCTAAAACCAAAAATTAAACAATAAATTTTCTGACTTGATTTGCCTTTTACTGTTCTTCTTCTTTTTCAGACAATCTACTTTCTAACTACCCTTGTTAACATTTTAAAAAATTAAATTTGTTTCATACAAACTCTTTTCTTTTAAAGATTCTACCCTAAAAGAGATTGGAGGAAGAGAGATTTAAATTTTGAACTTTTTTAAAACCTGTAAACTTAGAACAGAGGCATGTATGCCTGTACACAGACATGCACACTATAGGCACATAAAATCTACACATATATATAGACATGCAGGCATCTACACAAACATTTTTCACAACAAACTTCAAGTATTTATCACAAAACATCAAGATGTATAACAGATTTAAGCATTTGAAAGATAGTTTACTCATAGTTTTATTTCTGACTTAAATTGATTTGCCACTGTAAATTTCCAATTTCGACATAATTACTTCATAAATAAACTTGAAACCTTTTTAAAAATTGAATCTGATAAATACAAACAATTTCCCTTTAAAGATCATATCATAAATCTATTTATATAGGGAGATATAAAACTTTGAACTTGATTTAGTTAATTTGAACAAACAGAGGCAGATTGCATTCATACACAGGCCTACATGTATATATATATATATATATACACACACAGAGATATAACTATACTTCAACAAATCTCATCTATGCAAACATTATCCACAAATAAACCTCAAGTATTTTCATAGGCATCAGACATAAAGGCAGATTAAGCTTCATAATGAAATGATTTGTTTACTCACAGTTTTTCCATAAGAAGAACAGAGCACTTCTTTTATGTTGAAACAGGTTGAAATTTGCAAGCTGAAACCTTTCTTCTTTGATCTCTGGTTAATAAAATTTGTATTGTTGTTTTTAAATTGAAGTTTGTTTAAGTTTGAATGATCTTTTTTCTTCAGTTTTACATGGCTTGGAATGGACGAAACTGAAATGAGAAGGCTTTGATACAAAATGAGTTACAGGGTGATGTATATGAAATGAGTTTACAGGGTTATTAATTTGTTTGTACAATCATCAGAGATTTTTCTTTCTTTTTGTACTGAAAATATTTTTATTTAAAGTTTGGCCAGAGATTTTTCTATTCGATTGGTGGCTGATATGATAAAATTTGTGATGCTACATTAATTGCCTTGTACAAATTATATTTTTTTCTCTTCCTTCATTTCGGTTGTACAATATATGAGATAGTTTGATGTGGCTTCCTTTGCAAGCTTTTATACTTCATATATATTTGTTGTTTCTACTTTGTATGTTATTTCTTGTCTTGTTTTTGTTTCTTGTTTTGCTTCCAGGTTACGTTTTTAAATATATTTTGCTGTCTGCTATATGTTTACTTGTTTTCTATCCTATCTTTGTTTTGTTCATATTGTTTATAACTTTGTTTCTTCATTTGTAAGCTTATACACATCTATGTTTATTTTTATAGTTTATATAATCCTAGAATTACTTAATATGTTCATTTCACATTTTCCATAACTATAAATTTATTTGAGATATTTGTTTAACATCATATCAAAAATCCAAAATACAAATTTAATTTCTAAGATATTTACATTTAAATCCCAATTCAAGTTTCAATCTATTTTATATACATGTGTTCAAATATCCAAATTAATTCTCAATTAATTTATAGTTTAACTAAAATTTGATATCAATTACCAATTATTTCACAATTTTTATTCAAAAATTAAATTAATTATCAATTAAAACTTATTTAAAATTCGGGATCGTTACATAAACCATTGGAATATATCTTTTGAAAGCATTCATATCTTCTTTTCAACACACCTAAGTATATGCTTTTTGAAACACTTTAAAATATTTCTTTCGAAAACATCAAAACATTCCTTTCAAAAGTATTAAAGCGTATCTTTCCAACTTATAGAAGCATAGCAAAAGCACCTCTTTCGAAACCATTGGGTTTAATCTTAAATATAAATTTTGGGTCAAAGTGAACATAAGCGAAAATAATCCTTTCAAAACCATTAACCTTCAAACAAAAGAATTTGGGGAAAAAACAGATAGCTTCGGAACCGTCCCTTTGAAACATTATAAAACAGTTAGAAGGATAACTGCGAAACCCCTTTCGAAGCCATTGCCTTCGAAACCTTTAGTATAAGTGGCTACTGGAGCCCTTTCGAAAGCATTGGGAAGTGGATTTTATATTTATAAAACAAAAGATTTCCTTTCGAACTCATTGAAAACTTTCAACCTTTTCGAAGGGTATGAAAACGGCAGTGAGGTTTCGACTTGGTTCAAAGCTACCCTTTCGAGAGCTTCTCTTTAAAACATAATATACGGTAACTCATTCGAAAGCTACCCTTTAAACAAAAAGGAGGCAACCCCTTCGAAAACTATATTAAAGTAATTCAACCCTTTCAAAAGCATCCATTAAAAGCAAGGCAAGTGGCATCTCTTTGGAAAGCAAGAAAAGATCTTCGAAAGCTATTTAAAGTGGCCTCGACCCCTTCGAAAGCATGGTTTTGACTCTATACCTTCCGCCTTTCTCCAATCCACTACAAACCAAAGCATTGATACCATGTGTATTGGTTTCGACTTGGTTGTGGGCGGAGGTATGGGATCGAAAGGTTGCTTCTGGAAGTGGCGAAACAATAAATCTATGCAAAATTGTTTTGTTACCTTTTTAAGCAAATGCTTTTCAACTAACTTGCCTATTTGTTAAAATATAATTGGTTGCCACAAACTTTACCAAAATTTTTTCCAAAAGACTGCCAAATTTATCCAAAATTAATTAAAAATAATTTAAGAAATAACTCTTCCCTTTAACAAAACAATTAAGACATTTAAGTCCTCCAACATAAATACTAATTTACGTAGTAAATTACTTAGGAAAATCCCAAAAAATCATCAAAATTCGTTTTTAATATGTTATCTAACATATATAAATTTCAGACCGAAAATCCTTTATATAATAGCTGAAATAAATTTTAAACCCAATTATTTATTTCTTCCTTCAAAAATTCCTAAAAAATTATCCATAGCTTGGATAATTACAAAAATTTAAACCCATCTCCAAAATAATGTTTTACATAACATATTAAACCCTCATAGCATTCGGAACCTAATATATACGATTTGAACCTTTAAATCGAATATAACATTTATCAAAATACATGTTTGAATCAAACATGTCATGTAATCCAAGCAAATCATCATTAAAATCATCATAAAAGTTTTAAACTTAAAACCCAAAACCAATTGCTCTTTAAAAATGAAAATGAGATAGTTTTGATTATTATTCACCTTGCTTTGGATAAGGAACTTGAGATTTGATCTTGCTTAATCCACTTTTGCTTGAATCCTATGCTTTAGTAAATTTTTAATCTCCTTTTTCCCCTAGGTTGTGGTCGGCTTTGAGCTCCCATTTTTCTTATGTTTTTGAATTATGAACATATGGAATGAAAATGGGAATAAGGTTTAGGTGTTAAGGGTTATGGTGGATGGTTATTTACCATAATGCCATTGCCTTAATTCTCTTATTAATTAACTTATAAAACAATTTCAATAAACCCATTCTTTTAATATTTAATTTAGTTAAGCACAACCTCTATTCAGTTTTCAATCTCAATCCCCTTATCACTATAACCTTTACATTATTCTATTTAATTTATCTAATTAAATCTCTTGAATAATGTTATTTAAAATTAGGAGTGTTATGGGATCCCCTCCTTAAAGAATTTCATCCTCTAAATTCAGTAATGACTAAATACTAAACATAGCAATCATCTATAACATCTCTTAAGCACCATACTAGTCTCCCTGACTAGCAACAGTCGATATTAAATAAATATAGAACATACCCTCAAAGTAGATCAGGATAAGTGTCTATAATCCTGTCTTCTATCTTCGAAGTACAGTCCTTCTCGTTGTCGCTCCATTGAACTTTCACCAACTTGACTATCTTATTTCTTAACCTCTTCTCATCTCTTGCCACAACCCGAACTAGTTGCCTAACAAAAGTCAAATTCGGTTCTACTATCAAATCTTCCAACTCTATCGGAGGAATAGTAGCCTCTGGATCATGCACATACTTACGAAGATGAGATACATGAAACACATTATGGACACCTGCCATACTGCTCGGTAACTCTACTTTGTATGCGAGCTTTCAGATCCTCTCTATAATTAGGAACGGACCAACATATCTCGATGCCAGTTTCCCCGACTTTTCGAATCGTACCACACCATTCATTAGTGATACTTTAATGAAGACCCTATCTTCCACTGAGAATTCTAGATCTTTACGCCTCTTATTTGCGTAACTCTTTTGTCTAGACTGAGCTTCCTTCATCCTTTATCGGATCAACTCAATCTTCTTCATTGCCTCTCTAACCAGATCTGGACCCAAGACAATCTGTCTCTAGTCTCCAACCAACATGCTGGTGATTTGCATGGCCTTCCATACAAAGCTTCAAAAGGCATCATTCCTATACTAGTTTTATAACTGTTATTATAGGAAAAATCAATTAAGTGTAGGTGATCTTCCCAAGATCCACAAAAGTCTAGCACACAAGCCCTCAACAAATCCTCGAGTCCCTTATTGACTCTCTCTGTTTGCCCATCCGTTTGAGGGTGATACGCAGTACTCATCTTGAGCTTGGTATCTAACACAACTTGTAGACTCTTCCAAAATTCACTAGCAAACAAAGCATCACTGTCACTGATTATACTACTAGGAATTTCATGCAGTCTAACTATGTTCTTCATGAACAACATAGCCAAAAAAGTTGCATCCTGGTTGACTTAACTGGAATGAAATGAGCACTCTTGGTCAACCTATCCACTATGACCCATATATTTTCATTTCCTCTATTCGACCTTGGAAATCCATCTATAAAATCCATGGATATCGAATCCCATTTCCAAATTAATATTTCCAAAGGTTGAAGAAATCCACTCGGCTTCTAATGTTCAGCTTTCACTTATAGACAGTTCGCGCACTGCCTAACCCACAAGCCAACATCCTTTTTCATACCTTCTTAGAAGAATCTCCTCTTCATATCCTGATTCATCTTGGTTCCTCTAGGATAAATCATAAATTTGGATCGATGACATTCCCTTAGAACTTCTTTCATTAAGTCCTCAACATTTAGACAACACAGCCGTCCCTTCTTTCTCAACCATCCCCTCTGGTTAAGGCTAAAATCCTTTAGATCATCGATCTCTGACCCAACCTCAATGCTTCTAATCTTCTCGGCCAATAATGGATCCTCTTTCTACTTAGAAGCAATCCTTTCGACCAACACTGGTCGAACCTCTAAACAGGACAACATGGTGGTGCTTTGATTAGAACTAGCAGTCGATCTTAACTGCACACTACAAGTAGTCAAAGCTTCTAAATATTTCCATTCTGCCAACATAGCTAACACCACATTCTGATATTTTCTACTAAGAGCGTCTGCTACTTTATTTCCTTTCCCATGTGTGTACTCTATACCAAAATCATAAGCTGCTAAAATCTCTAGCCACCTCTGTTATTTTATATTCTACTCTTTCTGAGAGAATAAATATCTTAAGGACTTATGATCTGTGTATAACTCAAAACTCACCCCTAAGAGATAATGCCTCCATATCTTCAATGCAAAGATCACCATAGCTAACTCCAAATCAAGAGTAGAATATCTCACTTCATGCGATCTAAGCTATCGTGAAGCATAGGCAATGACTTTACCCTTCTGCATCAACATGGCTCCTAATCCAGTTCCACATGCATCGGTATACACCACCAACCCTTGGTTTCCGTCTAGAACCACTAACACGGGTGCATTGGTCAACAAATACCTTAAGTTAAGGAATGCTTCCTCACATTTGTCGGACCAAATAAACTTCACGTCCTTCCTAGTTTACTTAGTCAAAGGCACTACTATCCGCGAGAAATCCTTAATAAATCTCCGGTAATAGCCAGCAAATCCAAGAAAACTTCTAATCTCAGTTATCATCTCTAGTCTTTTCCAGTTATTAACAACTTCGATCTTATCTAGATCGACTGACAAATCCTTCTCTGAAACCATGTGACCAAGAAACTTAACTTCGCTCTTCCAGAAATGACACTTGGAAAACTTTGCATTCAGCTTATGCTGCCTTAGCGTCTCAAGCACTACTCTAAGATGAACTTCATGCTCTCTTTCAGTATACTAAAATGTCATCTATAAATATCAATACGAACCTATCCACGTACTCCCGGAAAACTTGGTTCATCAAATCTACGAAAAAAGCCAGTGCATTCGTTAACCCGAATGGTATTACTAACCACTCGAAGAACCATACCTTGTCCGAAATGATGTCAAAGGAATACTGTCCTCTGCCACCCTTAGCTGATGGAAACCTGTCGCCGAATCCAACTACAAAAATACTCTGGCTCCACACAACTGATCAAATAAATCGTCGACTCTCGGCAATGGGTACTTATTCCTGATCATCTTTTCATTCAACTTACAATAGTCGACACACATCATAAACGACCCATCCGATTTCTTCACGAACACCGTAGCCGGACACCAAGGCAAACTGCTTTGTCTAATAAAAAAATTCCCTTCTAGTTCCACAATCTGCACCTTCAATTCCTTCAAGTGTCATCCTGCTAGATGGTCTACTTACAGGTTCTGCTCCTGGCATAAGATCTATCCGAAACTCAACGGCTCGTTTCAGTAGTAATCTTGTAACCGGCTCAAAAACATCTGCAAATTCTCTTGCTACTCGAACCTGTCTTAACTCTTCTTATACTTCCATAGCACTCAACAGTGCATAAGCACTCCGATCAGAATCCTCCACTAGGAATATAATTCGGTTACGACTATCAAGGAGTCTCAGCGATATTTCCCTATCTTGGAAAAATATCCTAGCATCATATCTACCCAACCAATGCATGCCCAAAATGATTCCGAAATCTACGAAGTCGAAAACATATAGACTTCATGCAAACTTATGACCTAACAAACCAAGTTCTAACCGGTCACATCTCATTTCCAGAGTTGCTTACCCTCATATCGGGTTCACAACCCTTAAGGAAGTAACAAGATATGTTGGTTCTAAACGCAACCTATCAACCAAACACTGAGATATAAATGAATGTGATGTGTCGGTATCAAATAGTACCCTAACTGGTGTACTTTGAATTAAAAGCGCACCTTCCATCACAGCCTTTCCCTTCTCAGCAGTAGTTAGCCTAGCAGATGATGGTCCAACATCAAAGACATTTCCCTTGTCCCCCCTGATTAGTTTTAGACACTGATTCTTATAATGCCCAACCTGGTCGCAGTTAAAGCACTTTACACTCTTCTGTCTACGGCATTCATCCCATTTCCTGTTCGACATTCAGGAGCATAATGACCCTTCTTATCTCACATAAGGCAAACTAGATTAGCTCTTGCCTTCTTGGCAGCTTCTCCCTACTGGGTTTCCTTCTTCTTAAAGAACTTCCTCTTATTGCCAAGAGAACTCCGAGTTTCAACTTGCTTCTCCTTCCCATAAGTAGTAAGCACCTCATCATGCCGGATTTCCATTTCCACAACAACATTACAAGGATCACGAAGATGTGGCAGGGTCACCCTAGCAATCTCGGGTCTCAATCTCCTAATAAACTTCTCATTCCCCTTGATGATGGTGTCAATGGTAGCATGCCCATATGTAGATAACTCATCAAACTTCATGGCATACTCAATCACCGACATCTCACATTGCACTAAATCCATGAACTTCCTCAATAATGCCGACTTGGCAACTTCAGACAAAAACCTCTCCACGAATCTCCAATAAAATTCCACCCAAGTAAACTCTTCCTCGGGAACTTCGGTATTGACACTATTTCACCAATGAAGCATTGTTCCTTGCAACTGCCCAGAAGCTAGTCTCCTCTTCTACTCCTCATTCAACCCCAAGTCAGTGAAGATCCTTTCACAATGCAAAATCCAGTTCTCAACTTCTATAGCATCCTCCGTTTCCAAAAAGGGCTTCCCACCAAGACTAGAATAGTCCCTGCTCAACTTAGCATAGTTTTTTCCAATTGGAGCCATGGGATTAGCTCCTCCAACATTCCCAACATTACCCCCAACTACTCTTGCGACAGCTCCCACTTGCAATAGATTGATGAAGAACTGATACATCATCCCCATATCTACTGGCAGGTTTCCAGCACCTACGTTGGAAGTTGCATTTTGATTAGCATTTGTCTATCGACCCTGGTTTCTCCTGTTGGGTCGAGCATTTCCATTTGTTGTGGTGCTTCATCCACCGAGATTTCCTATTTCGTTTCCTACCTCCATATCTTCCTTTCTCATAAATCTACATACGAGCTTTAGTATGATACAGGAGAACGGTCTAAGGGAGAGGGGAATACATACTTATATATATATAATACAAGCACGTTACTATAGCGTTAACCCAAACCCCGATCTAGCATCCACAATCTTAGTGGAACGGGCTTTCCTCTCACTAGTATCTTACCCAAAAATTTATAATAACCATTTCCATTTGTTGTGGTGCTTCATCCACCGAGATTTCCTATTTCGTTTCCTACCTCCATATCTTCCTTTCTCATAAATCTACATACGAGCTTTAGTATGATACAGGAGAACGGTCTAAGGGAGAGGGGAATACATACTTATATATATATAATACAAGCACGTTACTATAGCGTTAACCCAAACCCCGATCTAGCATCCACAATCTTAGTGGAACGGGCTTTCCTCTCACTAGTATCTTACCCAAAAATTTATAATAACCATATATTGTGCTCTTGCATCCAGAATGGTTAAAAGCATAGCAATTTAAAATATATCATGATGATATGAAAACGAGCAAAATATATTTTGGATTTCCCAACCCTATTCATTTGACTATATGTCATAGTTATAGTTTCTAGGGTCACCATTAACCTTTTAGTTTTCATGGCCGACTAATAAGCTATTCAAACCTTATGGACTATTTGTCCGGTCTCATAGTTTTTATGGGATCACTAAGAACTTAATGGACCCTGCCAATAACTTCATTCAATTATTTCATGGGTTTTCCCTAAACCTATTGGTATCTCCAATAACTTCCCTTATATCATAGTTTTCATGGGTTGACAATGAATCTATTGATCACTATCAATAACTTTATCCAGATATAGTATTCATGGGATTAGTACGAACTTGTTAACCCATGCCAATAGCTCCCTCCAATCATAGTTTTCGTTGGTTTACTACGAACCTGTCTAAACTGACAACTTTTTGATATGTCTTTGGGCATTCTATATTCTGGTCTATGTGACCTCTTGGATGTAATTCTACTCATATATGAGTTAACTCAATTTATATTCACTACTAGGTCAACCTAGCTGGCTATTCTGCCCTTCCTCCCTAAAATACAGTTATGGGTCCATTATATAGTGAATATATTTGTAGAAGAAGAATGTATAATAACATAACAATACCAACATTTATGGTTTAATATCCTTGAAATTATTTCCACATGAATTTAGTTAATCCCTTTAACCCATTATTTTTATCAAGGCTAGCTTCTCCAAAAACTCCAAATTTAAAAAACAATTCAAAGCTCTTTTATATTGCCATGGGGTTTCCATTAAAAATGAGATTGGGTTCTTTGTTTTGAAAACTAAGCCTTTCAAAACCTTAGACCTCTACTTTCGAAACCATTAGAATATATCTTTCAAAAGCATTCAAATCATCTTTTCAACACACATAAACATATGCCTTTTGAAACACTTTAAAATATTTCATTCGAAAGCATCGAAATATTCCTTTTGAAAGTATCAGAGCATATCTTTCTAACTTATAGAAGCATAGCTTCAAAACCATTTAAAAGTTCCTCTTTCGAAACCATTGGTTTTAATCTTCAATATAACTTTTGGGTCAAAGTGAACATAAGAGAAAGTAACCCTTTTGAAACCATTAACCTTTAACAAAAGAATTTAGGGAAAAATAGATGGCTTTGGAACCATCCCTTCGAAAGAATTATAAAACAATTAGAAGGATAGCTACGAAACCCTTTTCGAAGCCATTACCTTCAAAACATTTAGTATAAGTGGCTATTGGAGCCCTTTCGAAAGCATTGGGAAGCGACTTTTATATTTATAAAACAAAAGCTTACTTTTCGAACTCATTGAAAACTTTCAACCTATTCGAAAGGTATGGAGATGGCAGCAAGGTTTCGACTTCGTTCAAAACTACCTTTTCGAAAGCTTCTCTTTAAAACATAATATATGGCAACTCATTCGAAAGCTACCCTTTAAACAAAAAGGTGGCAACCCCTTTGAAAGCTATATAAATGTAATTCAACCCTTTCGAAAGCATCCATTAAAAGCAAGGCAAGTGTGATCTCTTTGGAAAACAAGAAAAGACCTTCGAAAGCTATTTAAAGCATCCTTGACCCCTTCGAAAGCATGGTTTTGACTCTATACCTTCCGCCTTTTCCAATCCACTACGTACCAAAGCATTGATATCATGTGTATTGGTTTCGACTTGGTTGGGGGTGGAGATATGAGGTTGAAAGGTTGCTAATGGAAGTGGCGAAACAATAAATCTATGCAAAACTGTTTTGTTGCCTTTTTAGTAAACGATTTTCAACTAACTTGCCTATTTGTAAAAATATAATTGATTGCCGCAAACTTTACCAAAATATTTTCTAAAAGACTGCCGAGTTTATCCAGAATTAATTAAAAATAATTTACAAAGTAGCCCTTCCCTTTAACAAAACAATTAAGACATTTAAGTCCTCCAACATAAATAATTTAATTTACATAGTAAATTACTTAGAAAAAATTCCAAAAAACATCAAAGTTCACTTTTAATATGTTATCTAACATATATAAATTTCACATCCAAAAACCTTTACATAGTAGCCAAATAAATTTTAAACCCAATTATTTATTTCTTCCTTCAAAAATTCCTAACAAATTATCCATAGCTTGGATAATTACGAAAATTTAAACCTATCTCCAAAATATTGTTTTACATAACATATTAACCCTCATGGCATTCGAAACCCAATATATACGATTTTAGCCTTAAAATCGAATAAAAATTTATCAAACATACTTGTTTGAATCAAACATATCATGTAATCCAAGCATATCATCATTAAAATAATCGTTAAGGTTTGAAACTTAAAACCTGAAACCAAATGCTCTTTAAAAATAAAAATGGGATGGTTTTGATTATTCTTCACCTTGCTTTGGATAAGGAACTTAAGATTTGATCTTGCTTAATCCTCTTTTGATTGAATCCTAAGCTTTAGTAAATTTTTAATCTCCTTTTTCCCTAGGTTGTGGTCAGTTTTGAGCTCCCCTTTTTCTTACGTTTTTGAATTATGAACATATGGAATGAAAATGGGAATAAGGGTTTAGAGGTTAAGGGTTATGGTGGATGGTTATTTCCCATAATGCCCTTGCCTTATTTTCTTATTAGCTAACTTATAAAACCATTTCAATAAACCCATTCTTTTAAATTTATCTTAGTTAAGCACGACCTCTATTTAGTTTTCAAATCTCAATTCCTTTATCACTCTTACATTATTCTATTTAATTTATCTAACTAAATCTCATGAATAATATTATTTAAAATTAGGGGTGTTACAATTCTGTTCTCCATTATCTTTAGAAATTATAAATATTATATACACAAAAAAAATCTAAGAAGGGTGGAAAATAAAAGAGAAGAAGAGAAGAAGTGCATCAACGTTGCGAAAGGAAAGGTAAAATTTTATAATTATAAATCTATATTCCTCGTAACCTCAAATTTCTTCTCAAAACTACAATTCTAATAGTATGTATATACCTTGTTATACATATTCATTTGGGTTAGAATGGAAAAGGAGTAAAGTAAAGGAATGGATTCAGATTTGGGAGATTTGGAAAGCTAGAAAGGTAAGAACCAAACATTATTTTAATTTGAAGTGGATAGGGATCATTGGCTAGGTAAGTAGGAAAGGGTAGATAGAAAAGTCTTCTTATTTATGCTCAGCGCTGACAAGGCAATTAGACATTTACAGAATAATATTGATTCCAGTATAGTAGCCTTAGTTAGTACGTATGTTCTATTATATTTTCCTATTATGCTATGAGTTTATATTGATCAAACTCCGGTATACTTGTGTTTATTACAGGTTAACAAAACGAATAATCTATACCCTAATGGACTTGAGTTTCGACTTAGTCTGAATTCGGACCCATTAAGGTGCAGGTTGTTATAACTTAATGTTCCAGTTTTATTTACTATATACTGGAGAGTTGCTAATGAATCACATTTTTACAGTAGCTAAAAATGAGTAATTCAGTTGAAACCGAAATAGAGACCAATGCAGCCAATGTTGGTGGGGCAGAGAATAGGGCAAGGATTAGCATCTGATTTGATATACTGGATATTTCTAGAGTTAATATTCTAGTATAGTTCAAACATTATATCCAAGCAATAGGTTAGGCTAGTGGCAACCCCAGTGTACTCATAATCACCACTCCCACTACTAATCGAGGTGTGATTTTGGCCCTAGCACCACCGACTGTTAACTTTCCTAAGTTGTGTAAGGATTTCTCCAATCTTGGTATGAAGCCTTTTTTGGGATGGAACCATAGACTCGAGCATGGCTAAATAGTTATGAGAATACTATTAGGACTTAGTGACGTTATTAAGAGACAGTTAGCTTCTTGGTATTTGCAAGCTGAGGCGGCATGTTAGTGGGAGGTAGTGACAATAGAGGTAGATGATAATACTATTACTTGGGAAATTTTCAAGGCGGAGTTTGAGATGAAATTCATTTTCGAAGCTAAAAGGGATTTATTATTGTAGAAGTTTATTCATTATAAGCAGGGAGAGATGACAGTCGGAGAATATGTGAGTTAGTTCAATGAGTTAGCCGGATTTGGTTTTGAGTTAGTAAACACCCAAGAGAAGAAGGCATTGAATTTTGCGGAGGGTTTGAATTCACTTCGAGAGAGCTTGCACTAAACCATATAATGTATGAAGCTACATTTGAGGAAATATTGGAAGTAGTATTATTAAATTCTTTGAATGGAACATTGGTTAAAATATAGGCTAAGGAAGGAGAGGGCGAACAATAGGGTATGCGTAAAGGGAACTGACCATAAGAATGACAAGACAAAAAGCAGGCGGTTACTTTCCATAGATGTCAGAAGGTAGGACATCTTGCAAATAACAGTAAGACGAAACTTTTGAAGGGTTGGTGTTATAACTGCAACCAAGTGGGACATATAGCAAAGGACTGTAAGGCTGCCCTAGAGAAAAATAAAGTGCCGCAATTGTGACCAATTCAAGCATATAAAGAGTCATTGTTGAGCATTGAAGAGTGGAGGTCGGATAGTTAAGGCATATGCTTTGAATGTTGTTCCAAACTCTAGTATTGCATCGCCGTCAGCTTAGGAGAAGGGAAAATAGGTTGTAATGGAAGATGTGTTAAATTTATAAGATTTCTTTGTTCGTACTTTATTTAAAACCGGTGCTTCTAATTTATTTGTAGCAAGTGCATTAGCTGATAGTTTAGTTCTTAAACCTGACTACACAAATCTTTTTTGGTGTCGAATCATGTTAGAGGATCGACCCATTTATCGATGTTATATCATAATTTAAAGTTGTTCATTCATAATGTGGAGTTCACATGTGGCGCATATGTACTAAACTTTCTAGGATAAGGGTTGATTTAGGGAATGGATTTGATGTCTCACTATGGGGTAGTATTGGACGGTGAGAATAGGATGGTTTGATTAAGGAATGGTGAAGGACCCGATTTGATTCTATATTATGAGTCCGATATTTCTACTATAAAGACGTATCTGTGTTCACTCGGTCTTCGGTAAAAAAGAGTTATCGTTTATACCCATAGTGAAGGATTATCCATATATATTCGAAGAAGATTTCGGTCTCCCTCCCCGAAGAGAAGTTGAATTTTACATTGATCTCAAGGAAGACGCAAGGCTAGTAATAATGCCTTTTAGGCATATAGCTTCGAAGGAAACAAGAGAATTGGATAAATGAGTTTCTGAATTATTGTAGAAAGGCTTTATTTGGAAGAGTATCTCAGCATGGCAAGCGCTTATCATTTTTGCTACTAAGGCAGATGATTCCATAAGGTTATTTATAGACTATCGAGAATTGAATAAGCTGATGAAGAAAAACCTCTATCCATTAACTTGCATTGACGACCTCTTCGATCAGTTATTTTGGGCAAAGGTTTTCTCTTGGCATGATTTTCCAACTGGATTTCATCAGTTGAGAGTAACTAAAGATGGTATCCTAAAAATCTCTTTTTGTACACCTAATGGATTTTTTGAGTGGTTGGTCATGTCGTTCGGGTTGACTAATGCTCTGGCTTATATTGTAGATTTGATGAATAGGATATTCTAAGAGTAGTTGAGAAGGTTTTTTGCATTCTTTGTGGATGACAGTCTTATTTAATCCAAAAGCGAGGAGGATCATGAAATTAGTTTGAAGGAAGTGATGGATGTCTTGAGGAGAAATCGATTGAAGTCTAAATTCTCTAAATGTCAATTCTAGAGAAAAGAAGTTCATTTCCTTATGCATGTAGTATCAGTAGATGGATTATAAGTAGACCCAGGTAAAGTAACTGTAATTAGAGATTGGACAATGTCGAAGAACACTTCACAAGTCTTTAGCTTTTTGGATTTAGCTGATTCTATTAGAAGTTTATTAAGGATTTTGTGATTATATCACCACCTTTGACCCTTTTGACGATGAAGAACCTGACCTACGTTTGGATTTCAAAATGTGCAGCAATGTATGTTAAATTGATGGAGTTTTTGATGAGTGCTCCAGTTTGTTACTCTTGATGGTACCAAACATTTCATCATATATATTGATGCATGTAGTACTGGTCTTGGTGGTTTCCTTATGCAAGATGGGAAGGTAGTGGCGTATGCGAATCGACAACTGAAGAATCACAAGAGAAATTATCCAATGCACTATTTAATGTTAGCTTTCATCGTGTTTACACTAAATTCCTAGAGGTATTATTTATTAGACGAGAGATTTTAGTTATTTATGGACCATGAATCTCTCAAATACATGTTCTCTCAAAAGGATTTGAATTTACGACAAGAGCAGTGGATGAAGTTATTATCATCATACGATTTTAGAATTTCTTATACTCCTGGTAAGGAAAGTTGATGCTTTAGGCAAAAGGCAAGCCGAGGTGAATGCTATGTTACTAGAGTGGAGAAATTTGGTGTTTCTATCAGAGTTTGATTCTCGACACCGATCAGAGTATGGACCTGGATTATTAGCAATGATGGAGGTTAGGCATGCACTAATGGATCATATTAGATTAAGTCAAGGGCAAGACACATCATTGGTTAATGTTGTAGAGTAGTTAAGACGGGGTGACTGATCGAGCCATTTGGATCATTACTCGAAAGACTAGAAGGGTTACTTGAGAAGAGATGGGAAGTTATGTGTACCACATGTCAAAGAGTTAATGGAGGAAGTCTTGAGCAAGTGTCACTATTCAAGGATGACTATTCATCCAGGAAGAGATAAGATATATTAGGATGTGAAGAGGATATTCTATTGGCTAGGGAAGAAGAGGCAGGTATTAGAATATATAGCGATGTGTATAACTTGCCAAAGGGTAAAGGCATAATAGAAGAAGCAAAGTGGGTTATTACTTCCGTTAGATGTGCCATGGTGGAAGTGGGAGTGCATATCTATGGATTTTGTGGATGGATTATGCAAGGAGTAGAAGAGGCAATGAGAGCATAGTGGTTATAGTAGATTGTCTCATGAAAAGCACGTATTTTATTCCTGTGAAGTGTACAAGAATAGTGGTGACATTGGCGACATAGTATATTAAAGAAGTGGTCTGACTACATGGAGTTCCAGCTAGTATGGTGAGTGACCCGGATCCACTTTTCATGAGTGATATCTAGTGTATTCTATATAAAGCATTAGGGACTAAGTTGAATTTAAGCATAGTATAGCACCCACAGACCTGTGTACGGACTGAGAGAGTAAGCCGAGTGTTGGAGGACATATTTAGAGCCTGTATATTGGATTTTGGAGGATCTTGGGAGGATCATCTACCTCTTGTGGATTATGCATATAATAATAGCTATCAAACAAGTATAGATGTGGCACCACTTGAAACATTGTATGGAAGGCCGTGTAAGTTACCTTTGTAATGGTGGGAGTCTATATATAAGATTATTCTAGGTCCAAAGATGATAAGAGATGTCACGAAGAAGGTGGAGCTCATAAGTAAGAGGATGAAAGATGCACAAGATCGATAGAAGTCATATGCTAATAGGAGGAGAAAAGATTTGGAGTTCAAAGTGGAAGATTTGTCTTTATTAAGGTTTCTCAATTGAAGAGGGTAGTAAGTTTTGAAAGTTCGAGAAAGTTAGCACTCAGATTTGTTGGTCCATTTCCAGTACTGGAGAGGATAGGAAGTTTGGTGTATAGAGTGGAACTCCTAGAGAAGATGACATGAGTCCATAACGTATTTCGTGTGTCACATTTATGAAAATCTGTACACGATCTGATGATTGTGATTGCACCTAGTCGATTGGAGAAGGTAAAGCTGGAATCTGAGTTGAGTTCGTTCTATGGTCCAACCCATATTGTGGAGTGTGGGGTTTCTAACTTAGAAATAAAGTAGTGAAGTTGGTTAGAATACAATGGAGGAACGATCCAGCTGAGAGTATATGGGAGTCTGAAGAAAAGATTAGGGCTACTCATCCTCAACTCCTTTTCAGTACATTTCCAAACTTGGTTTTATTTTCTTAGTTCAGATTATTCTAGGGCTAGGATATGGACGTTTATGGATGATTCGGAACCACAAGTTCATGGCATCATGCATATATGTATGTTGTAAATATCATTCATATATATATATATATATATATACATATATATGTCATTTGCATAAATTGGATGATATGATTGTATTCTTTATTTATATGTATGCTTGGTGAATGAGTGAGCTCTATATTACATTTTCCGTTCTTTAGTAATTTCGGGGATGAAATTATTTTAGGAGGGGAGAGTGTAATACCCAAAAAATTGGTAAATATTTTGATTAAATGTTAATAAAAAAAATGTAAAAATTATTAAATTTAATGCGTTAATGAAATAAATATTAAATAAGAAGGATAGTCATTTTTGTAACTTTTGAATTTAATGACAAAACTGGTGCCATTGCGACTACCACGTTTTCCGGATTTGCCTAATATTTTGGTGTACGTCATTTGTAGTCCGTATGATAGAATTGTTGTCAAAACAGTGTCTAGTTGATCGGGTGCCAATACCTAGAATTTGAATTTTAAAGCTATGATTATTTCCCACTTTTATTCAAAAAAGAAAATCACGTACTCCATCTGACAGTTTTCCAAAAGCCGACCACTCTCTTTCTCTTTTTTCCTTATTACAGACAAACATTTAAATAACTCTATCTTCCTCAATGCTCAACAAGATCGCGTGAAATTGATGGCATCATGAAGCTAGCAAGGAAGGCTACGTATCTACACTGAATTGGAGGTAAAACTCTAAAGCACAGAGGCATAGGAGATCGAACGGTGGAGATTCACATAGCGAACAATGAATTCGGTGAGTGATTCATAGTTTACTCTTTGTATAATGTAATTTTGATTTTTTTAGCAAAGTTAGAAAACATTTATAGTAGGCTATCCACATATATAAAATAACTAGAAATAGGTGTTCGGTACATGCACCAGAAAAGCTATAAGAAAATGATGCATAGGAGTTTGGCTGAACAAACAGATAGCTAAAACAACAACGAAGCAAAAACTGACCCCCCTTCCGAAGAGGAAGTACCACTCCCTGCATCCGAAGATACGGGCCCAGTAACATGATTGACCCAGAAAAAGAGTAGCTATAGTAGGAACATAATCCACATAATCAGAGCAGTAAAGGAATTTCCTATCCCACGAGACACCCAATAGAAGAGTGCGATTCCATTCACCAAAGCGACCAAGCATCGTGAGGGATAGACTCAACGGCCCGCAAATTCAGCACTTCGGAATATTTTTAAAGTATTCAGATTTAAGATTATTAATATAAATGATAATGTTTTTAACAATAAAGAATATTGGTAATCTTATTTTGTATAAATATTTACAAAAATATATACTTTGGAAGATACATCGATAAAATGACAAAAAACCATTTTATCAATAAACGTCTCTTAGACCATTCGACATCGTGCACAGAGCTGGATACAAACACTCGTTTACCTATATGAGTGGGAATATGTAATAAAATTATTTATTTTATTTTTGAAAATAAAATATCTTTATGACATCATCAATGATATCACTATTTTGGTATAATTGATTTTGAATTTAAATCAAGTTTAAATGTTTAATAATTATTTTAATTATTAAATAAGCCCTTTTAATTATTATATAATGATAGAAATATTATTTTCAAATTTCATTTACAAATAATTATATATATATATATTAAATAAGAAGTGAAAATATGACCGAAATTCGAAATCGAAATCTGTAACGATTCAACGTAGAAAAGTTGTGCAATGTTGTGAATCATTGTGGCATACATATACACATATACATATGCACATACATATACATGCACATAAATGTCACATGAACACATATATACATACAAATATACTTATACAGATATATATATATATATATATTACAAAATATCTGAGATATTATCCTAAAACTTCATCCTTAGGTAAACCCAAAGTCAACCTCTACACCCTAAGTATAAGCACATGGCTACACACATGGAGGGAGGAGGGATGTTCATCCGTGGATGATGAGGTGAGAGGAGGGAGTGGAAGTGAGGTAATGGTGATTAAATGACAAGTAAATATCATGATATTTTTACTCACTCCTTTGCCTAGAAATACCACCATCCATCTTCAGTTCATTTATTCATAAATTCCTAAGCCTTCTTCACTTCTTCTCTCCACTTTAATGGCATCTTTCCTAAAGAAAATTATAGCAAAAATTATGGAAAAAAGTAATTAAAATTATATAGTATATATTATACAAACACTTCAAAACTAAAGCTAATCCACTCCTTTTCCCCCTTGGAACCCATGGCCACCACCTCCAACCACCAAAGGCCGAGCCTTTCACCTCCTCCAAGCAAGGCTCGTCAGCATCCTACCATCAAAGGCAAAGGCCGACCCATCTAGGAGCTTTAGTGCATGCTTAGCAAGCTAAATTTTTTGAATAGCGCAGCTATAGTCTCTTTAAAGTTGGTTCGATTAAAACCAAGGTGAGAAACTCTATCTATACAATGATATATATGTTTGTTTATGCTTGGATGTGATAATTGTGAACCATGTTTGAATATGATAATTTGCTTGTTTGGTTATGAGAAACAATTAACATTTATTTCACGTCGAATATCACAAAGGAAATCACATTACTTTAATAAATGAAATGGTGTATATGAAATTGTTAAACCTCTTTAAAATGGTTTATAATGTTTTATAAATGTTTTTTAAACACTAAAACCCAATTTGGTGAAGTTTTGACAAGTTATGAAAGTTGAGTCAAAAATAGGCATGTCGCGTATCAGTAGTTCGCGATTTCGCAATGATGAAAGTTAAATCCATTTATATGATGGAATCAAAGCAGGAATTCTTTATAATAAGAATTACAAACTCTTATAATCATAAATGTCAAGCAAAAGAAAACGATCGAGATTTCGTTTAGTAGATTTTGAAATATGAGCAAATCAAGTTTTCAAAATAGTCGTTGTTTAGCAGTTCGGAAACCAATGTGATAAATTCTTTAAAATTGATATTCTTAATTAGTTAAAAAGATGGAATAAATTATATAAATATATTCAGATGTTTTAAACGAGATTTGATTAATAAAAATGAATTTCTAAATGATCTAAAAATTGTTTTGATAAGCCTTAGAAAGCACTATTCGCAACACTTTTTGCAGTGGTTTTAATAACTTTTGAAATATGGCTTTAAACTTAAGTATTCTTTTCCAAATATTTTATAAATGTTTTTAAATAAATAAATAAGTGTTTTACAGATGATTTGGAGGTTTCATAATTATTTTAAAAAGTTTAACTAAATGATTATAAGAAAAGCTGTTATAATTAAGTGATTTAATCTTAGCTCTAAAAGACGATATGTAGACTGGATTTTTCTATTCATGAGATCCGGATGTAAGATGCTTAAACTAAGGAGATGTTCAAGAGCAACCAGTGCCTTGGCTCACCTGACCTCTTCCTTGAGCGAGGAATAGATAAGGTCGAAATGTTGGAAACGAGGCGAGTATAAAAGATTTAATTTTTCTAAATTTAATACAACTTGGATTGTATAGAAGTAACTTTCTTATACTTAGTATTAAATTTTGAGGAGGGAACTCGTACTGTCTATGTGAATTTAAAAGTTGATTGCACTATTCTTCGATGGATAGTAAAGGTTGAAATGGAAATTGATGTTGAGTAGAATTAGTACAATTTCTATCGACCCTTTTTACTCAATAATGTTTGTGATGTGATTATGAGAAATGATTTTGATCTGGTATTTCCAATGTTAAAGAGAGATTTAATGATTTCATATATAAATGAAAAGAATATGATTTAAAGATTAATATCTCTAAAAGAGATATTTTAATTGATAAAAGATATTGATAAATGAAATGATAATCAACCTCAAACTTAACATCTTTTATGATGATTGGTTCGAAGGAAATAGGATCGGATTTTGGTGACTCCTATCCAAAAGCCACTTTGAACCAATTTACTCATTCGAAGGTGAAGACATGGAATGATAATAAATGGAATGAAGGGCTGCTTGTCACTGACCCTCGGAGGAAATTTTCCATATCATATATATATGGCAGTAGTATCTTCATTTGATATTCGACGTAAGGGTTGCTTGCTACTAATCCTCGAAATGATTCCCAACAGGATGTAGTAGGAAAGTTCCTTCATTTTATCCTGTTCCCAGACAACTTGTATGGACGAATGTCCGACGTTGCATTTCTAAAATGCTTATACATTGATTTTTACAAATGTACATCTGTTTGGTTGTGTAGAAGGTAACTCTCATGTACTTAACATTCTTCTCTAAGACGTACGAGCTCAGAGGTTGTACTTTTTGAAAATCAATAGTGTGTGATGGAATTGGAAATGTGGCATTCAGAGTGGAATGTGCTATGTGAAAGGTAATTTGTATCTTGGACCTCATCACCCAGAAATGGCTTAAATAGGGCATGCCGTAAAGCTTTGTGGTTCGCAACCATTAGGGTATGATCATCACTTTTCTAGATTACTCTCTATACGTCGAGTATGTTGTATATGCTATGGGATCCTGGATAGGTTAGTTACAACTGGGGTGATGTCATATTCGGTTCTATCCGCCACCAGATAGATATGTGGGTAGGCCGATCTTGCCAGGTGCAGAGGTTTCAAAGGTGTTGATCCTCGGTACATCCCTCTAGAGATGTACTATACGAAAGGTAGTTCCTTACCTGTCATTGTATGGAAATCCATTCTCCAATAAGTGCCTTCAGACTTGATTGTAGAACCTATTATGCTAGAATTTAATCAATGTAACAATTTCGGCTAAGATTATATAAGTTTACTTGAAAAGTGTTTTCAAAAGAATGTCACTAGAAATAATATCTTTATTTTTATGTAGTAAAGATTTTGATTTTCATAAGGTAAAAACCTGTTCTGTGTTTATGTGCGGCATGGTCTTATGAGATACCCTTTATTTCCAAATATCCGTATTTTGAGTTTCTCACACCAGTCCCATGACTGATCAGGAGTTTATTTTCCTTTTCCCTTAAACTCTGGGTGCCCTATTTTCTGGGCAGACAAGTAGTTAGGTAGCATGGAGCATTTTGAGAAGGAGCATGGAGCATGTAGCATTTTGGACCCTATGTAGGTAGTCATCTGTTTCTATTTCCATCGTATTTTGTATGATGTATCTACCAGCACTTCTGAGGATAGACAGTTGTAACTATCCTTGCTAGATTAGTACTTACTAGAGCCTTGATGGAGCAATTTGGAGTAATTTCATGTACTACTCATATGTATAATTAGATATTGAATGTGATTTGAGATCCTATTTTGTTTTTTCTTCTACCTTTATTTTCTTTTACCTCATAATAATCTACTTCTCCGGCACTTGGATTTGCGGCACGTGAATACCAAGGATGTATTAGTGTCGATTTTTGAAGGTCGAGGAGGTGCGTCGTCACATTTGGTATCAGAGCTTATGGTTGAACGAATACCTATGCCATTATGGGGTCAACTCATTGGAGATATGGTTAGTAATGCCCTAGAATGAGTTTAGTTAGAGAGAGCGCATAGTTGAAATTTATCTGAATAAGTATATTCAAGTTTTATATTCATTCCCTAAGATAATTTCATCTATAATTCTAAAGATGTTTCCTTATTATATCCAGGTAGTAGGAGATGATTAATTGAAGAGGATGAAGGGGAGGAAGCAAAACTATGGCTACCAACGGTCGATCAAATACTACTATAATTGAGGAAATGGTAATCCATGTGCAACCTCAAATTAACTTTGCTACTCTATTCAAGAATTACACCAGTTTGGGTGGTAAACAATTCAAATGAACGGAGTCCATTATTGAAGTTCAGGCTTGGATCCGCCCTTGTGAAATAATTTTTAAGGGATTGAATACCGGGGATGAGTAGAAAAGGTTCTTAGCTTCTTGCAGTTACAAGAAAGGGCTCTAGCATGGTGGAAGTCCATAACTCTGAATGATTCAGAAGCTAATTTCTCATGAGAACGGTTCAAGGAAGTCTTAGAAGAACAATATATGCCAGTTGCAAGAAAATCCCATCTTTATCGGAGTTTTATGGATTTAAAACAAGGAGAGATGTCGGTAGAAGAATATTTCAACAATTTTAGTGAATTGTCCTTTTTGGGCCGGGTCTGATAGATACCCCTTTAAAGAAAAATGAAATATTTATCGCTGGGATGAAGCGCCAATGTCAGTACAGGATGACCGGGCATGCAAAGGGTTTCCAATATGAAACTCTAGACAAAAAGAATCTGATTACAACTCAAAGCAGCAGCAATAACTGAAAGAAGAGGAAGTTCAATCATTCTGGGAAGATGCCATGGCAAGGCAAGCTAGAAGGAGGACCGTAAGAAAACAATCTAAAGGATATTGCTTATTATAATTGCCAATAGAAGGGTCATTTTTCCACCATCTGTAAGAATTCTAAGGCTTAGGATAGGAATTGCTACAATTGTCATAAATCAATGCACCAGAAAGAGGATTGCCTACTGATAAAGAAAGTAGAATAGGTCAGAGTTTTTTCCATTAAAGATGAACCCTCAACTTCAATTGATGCAAAGGGCAAGAGAGTTCTTGAGGGTAATATTTGCATTAATGAAAATCTAGTTAGAGTTATTTGATATTGGGGCTTCCCACAGTTTTATTTCAAAGAATTGGTTTCCAAATTGAAACTTATCAAAAAAAAATTAGATACCCCTATCTGTGTCTCTAACCCCATAGGTGGTAAAATTAATCTCGGTATAGTTTGTGAAAAAGTACAAGTTGCCTACCATTCCCAAAAAATTTCATGTAACCTAATCATCCTTGATTTTATTGGATTTAAGATTATACTTGGTATGGATTGGTTGTGTGAATATAAAGTTGTTCTTGACTGTGTTAAAAGGACGATGCATTTGGAAAATAAAAGAAGTGAACCTTTTAAAATAACGTGTAAATAATCAAATCCAGTAATGGATAGTTTTATGAATGCCCTAAATTCATTTCAAAAACGTCTAGAAGAAATACCAATTGTTAAGGAATTTTTGGATGTTTTTGAGGAAGTTAAAAGTTTACCCTCACATAAGGAAATTGAGTTTCGACTCGACTTGATTTCCGATGCGAGGTTTTTTTCACTCTTATTGATGAATGGCCCCCAAGGAAGTAAAGGAATTAAGGAATCAAACTGATGAATTATTAAAGGAAGGACTAATTAGACCAAGTCGCTCAAGTTGGAGCCCAGCAGTAGTTATTTTGCAAAGTCAGACCGCTCCCTAGGACTTTTTGCAGACTATCGAGACCTAAATAATAAAACGATTAAGAACAAGTATCCTTGACCCTGTATTGATGACTTGTTTGATCGACTTCATGGTGCTCGAATATTCTTCAATGGACCTAACTACAGGATTCCATCAATTAAGGATAGAATAAGATTGCATTCCTTTAACCACATTCAGAAGACCAAATGATTTCTACGAGTGGTTGGTTGTGCCATTTGGGTTAATTAACGCCCCTGCTTATTTTTTTGGACCTTATGGATAAAGTATTCAGGGATGTGCTCCGCAAATTCATGTTGGTTTTTATTGATGATATTCTCATATATTCAAAGACCAAAGAAGAACACAAAAGGCATTTAAAGATTGTACTAGAAGTATTGAGAAGGAATGTGCTCGAGGCTAAGTTCTTAAAATGCTACTTCTGGAAAGAAAGGTAAGGTTCCTTGGACATACTGTGTCAAAGGAAGGAATCTCAGTTGACCTTGGAAAAATTACAACCATTCTAGATTGGAAGAAACTACGAACTCTAAAGGACATTCGCAGCTTCTTAGGATTGGTAGGATACTATCATAGATTTATTCAGCACTTCTCCAAGATTTTCTATCATTTAACAAAGTTGGCTATGAAGGATGTTAAATTTGAATGGACGTCGAAACGTGAAGAAGTATTCCAGGAACTTAAGAAATGGTTAACAACCCCTCCAATCTTGACTATTATTGATGAAAGATGCGGTTTAACCATTTATACCGATGCTTGTAGTGAAGGAGTGGGCGCGGTACTAATGCAACATAGGAAGGTTATCGCATATGCTAGTTGGCAGTTAAAGAGGTATGAGAGAATTTATGGAACACATGACTTAGAACTATTAGCCATTGTGTTCGCACTAAAGATTTGAAGACATTATTTACTGGGTAAGAATTTCTCATAGTTTATTTTGATAAACTTTGTTTAACCTTGGTAAATAATGTTCCTTCTTTAAATAGGTGAAAAGTTCGAACTCTTCACAGATCAATAATCTTTAAATATCTTTTCATGTAGAAGGACTTAAATATGAGATAACAGCATTGGCTAGAATTTCTCATGTCATATGATCTAGGTATTCTATATACATCGGGAAAGCCAATATAGTAGCAGACGCGTTAAGCAGAAAGCATGTCGTTATAGCTTATCTGGTAGTGACTCCAACTTTTCTAGAGAGAATTGCCAACAAACAAAGAGAAGATTGACATCTAAGGAAGACTATAAGCAGAGGGCAGAATTCATGCTTTGAAGTAGATAACCATGGGATATTATGATTAAATAGAAGAATTTGTGTTTCCAATATTAACAACTTAAGATAAGAAGTGTTGACTAAGTGCCATTAATCCAAGCTCAATATCCACCCTAAAGTTAAAAAAATGTACAAAGACGTGAAATGAACATTTTGGTGGGAGAGCATGAAAAGGGATATCTCTATCCATGTTAGCAGATGTGCAAATTGTCAAGGATCAAAAGCAATCAGCAAAAGACTACTGGATTACTTCAACCTCTTGAAATTCCAACTTAGAAATGAGACCAAATATCGATGAATTTCATCGATGGCTTACCACGATCAAGAAAGGGAAATAAAGACATTTGGGTTATCATAGATCGACCACTTGCATCCCGCTATGGATTTATTCTTAGATTGAGTGACAAGGATCCATGTATTGTTCTTTATTAAGGCTTGGTATTCCTCTTCAATGGCTTTTGTAACACCCCGTAGAAAAAATTAATCAAAGAAGATTAATAAATAATTATTAAGGCCCAAAAATGGAATTCGAGAAAATGTTGAAATTCGGCTATGAAACTTGCCCCATTATGTTCATGGTGATTTTCTAAGCAATTTTTATATTTGAAGTTTTGCGATCAGAGATCAAACAAAGAAGTTATCAATGTTTGAATTTTTGGATTGAAAATAATTAAAAAGGAATAAAAAGGAAATAAATAATAAAAAGAAGCATATACCCCACCAGTTGATCTCCTTCTTAGGTTGGTCAATCGCTAGCGGTTGACCGTTTATAGGGGAGCATGACCGATTGAAGTGTGGCGGTTAGGATTGAACCTCGCCCTAACAACCTCAATTTAGTTATTTTAAATTTAACGAATATGATTAGTTCGAGCGCGTATAAATACAGGCCTAGCCCTTCACGTTTCTTCTTATATTTTCTAATCAAAGCAGCGAAGCTCTACCATTTTCCCTTCTCCATTATTTCTATTAATTATTAAATATTATATGTATATATAATCGAAGAGGGAAAGAAAATAAAATAGAAAAAGAGAAGGAGCGAATTGATACTATGGAAAAAGGAAAAGAAGTCAATTAAAGGGATGAATCTGGATTTGGGGATTTGGAAAACTTGGAAGATGAGTGGAAAATTGTATAATCTATATATAACATTAAAAAAATTATTGTTGAATTTTATTTAATTAGTATGCCTATGTAAGATCTATTGAGTTGCATGCTTAAAAAGAACGTATTCAATTGAAATCTTGCCTACCTATTCTATAAGTTAGGTATTTACAATGAAATGGTATTTACACCCTAATCTGGAAATTTGAAAATCGGTTCCTAAATTTATTTAGTAGAATGTTGATAAGATTGTAGGCTTTATTCCAGATTTATGATAATTCGACTGTAAATAATTAGTATTAATTTAAATTGCCCTAATTCGACTTGTAATGTGAATTTCTAGGTTTTAATTTATTGGGAGCGTTGTGGGTAGGCCTGTAAACAGATACTTTCGGATACGGATAGTGCTATATCCGTATCTATATCCGAAATCATTTTCGGATATCGGATATCCGTATCCGCGGATGCGGACGAATATCGAATATTTATCGGATATTCTTCGATCAGTTTACAACTGATAAATCTAAACAAATAAATAGAAAATTTTGATTTATCCTAAATTTGTTTTTGTACTAAATATATACAAATAATAAATACACTAAGAAAAATAATTTTAAGCGGTAAAAATTGATTTTTTACATACATATTAATTTTTTTACCAGGATATAATAGTAAACGACAATCATTTTAGTACTAAAATACATAAAAAATAGCTATAATCTTGATAAAAACTGAACGGATAATTATCGGATACGGATATGGTCATATCCGTATCCGTATCCGTTTTTCGGATATTGGATAATTTTTCATATTTCGGATACAGATACGGACGGATTTCGGATTTTTCGGGTACTCATTGACAGCCCTAGTTGTAGGTACAATTTAGTTATATTTATTTCCGTGTAAATTTTCATAAATAATCTGGTTCCACAACTATATATAAAAAGTGTGATGTTTAGAAAAATAAGGAATATATCAAATTAAAAGAGATGTGTTGAGTACGGATGTTCTTCTTCGTAGTTTGCACTGTCTATTTCAAAATAAAAATAATAATTACTTGTACTTTCAAACGTGGAAAAACTATCAATTTTAGACAATTTATGGAAATTTATAACGGTAATCCTTTTTTGGAAGGACAGTTCTGATATATTAAAATTGGAAATGAATATTCTTTACAAAATGTATATATAAGTTATGTTTTGGAATTCCTAAGCATATGAATTAATGAGTTAGAGATAGTAATATATATATATATATATATATAACCTTGCCTACCGATTAAAAATATAAATATACATAGGGTAAGGGATAAAGCACAATATAAGTTAGTATTCGTATTAGTTAATTAGGATGACTAGTTATTAATAGCATAGTAAATCATAGGACTAAGAGGTTGAAATGGAAAAGGTATAGCAACTCCAAAACTTATGAACAACGATCGCAAATTTATTGGAAAATAAATGTGTAGTTAAAAGGAAGTTATAGTAATTAAATACAGACATAAATGTGTAATAAGACTGATTAAAGAATTTAATATAACATTTATAGAAAATCGGAATATGCATAATAAATTGAATTTGAAGGAATAAATAAATGTTATTAGTGATTGCCCAATTTGAATAATAATAACCATTTATTATGGACAATTGACATTTATAGGATGTAATAGAGAAATAGAGAATATACGTAATAAGTGTATAAGATAGTAGTAGGTTCGCAGCGAATAATTAGTGGATACTAGTAAATAAACATATAAGGCAATATAATTTTCATAGTAGGAAATTTTATATCCTCAATAATACTTTGAGACAAGCATGAATAGTGGGTCTAGCCCATTATAGAGGACCAGGATAATGAGTTTGGTTTAGAATGGATTGGGACGCAAGATCAGTAGAGTTACACAATAGAAGTCTAACCTTCACCTAGAGGCTATCAGTTGTTCTGCATACATATTACTGATGTGGGACATCTGCAACCATGGGACCCGTGGGGAAGGGATATATGTTTGTGTATTGGTGTGGGAAAATATACCAAGGGTTTGCCTCGGATTTGAAGTATTAAATTGCTCAATACCTTTAGGGATGTCAAGGTGTTTACTTCGGGGTGTAAGATATTAATTGGATGATGGGTTTGCCATCTTCCTATATAAAAAGTCTTGAACAACCTATGACGGTACCTAATAGGAAAATAGGGTCTGCTTTATTTCTAACAAGCGGTATTAAGTAACTAGGAAAGGTATTTTTTTCTTGACTTACATTAGTATAGTCTAAACAGGATTTTGACTGTGGGAGGCCAAAGGATTATGTCAGTGTTGTTATTGAAGGGTATTTGGTAGTTGAGCCGGCACATAGGCTTTGATCGCCAACGGTCCCAAGCGGTGGTTAGCAAAGACTTGGAATATGCCCTGACGGATTTCATTTCCTACTAGTGTAGAATCTGTAATGGATACACAAAGACCTTAAAGTTTTATTTATGTTTATTTAGCAGAGGTGGACCAGTTAACCCTTAGATAAGTCCTTGAGATGTGTTAGTAATACAGAAATTTAGATTATAAAGCTCTATTTAGGGGTCATCGGCCTTTGTAGCTAAGAGCCAATTGACTAGCGATTATATTACAGATGACCCACTTTGGAGTTAAGGTATTAAATGGTCAATGGATCTGCCTCCTCCCTATTCAACATGTGGTAAGTGGCAGGAGTTTTCTTTTAGGCAATACTTTATATATATATATATATATACACACACACACACAGTTATATCTCGAAGAAAGTTGTATATATTGTACATGCATATGGAATTAAACGAATAAGCCATGAATAGTAGGCGTAATACTTAAATAGAAATTAATCGATATGAATTAATGTTTGGTATAAAGTACGTAATTTACTAGCCACCAAACGTTGTTCTAACCCGTTCCTCAATACAACCTACATGATAGATTTAGAGGGATAAGCTACTAATGCAAGACGGAAACGGTAGATGGAGAACTCTTCTATTCATACTCGATATTAACAAGGATACTAGATATCCAATGAATACTATTGATTCTAAGTTAGTAGCCATTGTTGGTATATATGTTCTATTATATTTAGCTATTCCGTTGTGAATTTGTATATAGATCTCACTTATATACTTATGTTTATTACTGGTTATCAATACCAATGATCTATACCCTAGTGGAATTGAGTTTTGATCTAGTCAAAATTTAGGCCTATTAAGGTGCGATTTGTTACATTTTGTATTAGAACTTAAGTTAGTCGATCATAGGAATTAGGACACGCTGAGTGAACGTATTTATATTTATACCTATATATATATTATATGCCAAACTCTATGAATTCTGACTGTACAATAGTTGCGACCATATTTGAAAAAATGGATGAAGCAACTATGAGTTGGAATAATGAACGGAGTTGAATTTATAAACTTACCCGATTACCCCATAGAGTGTAGGCCATACTGGAAGGCTTTGACCAAGAAGAGTATGAGCACAACATCTAGAAGGTCCCGGAAGCTGGATAGTACTTGACTTCTTTGTCAGGCCTAGACTGTCTTATGATTGTGGATTTCGATGAATTGCCGATTGAAGACGTATATTTCATTTGAATAGATGGGAAGTAGGAACTTGTATGTTGCAAGCATATGAAAGTAAGGTTTGAAAGGACTGCGCAAGTTCCCGCAAGAAGGTGTGCATTAGCTACATAAGATGATAACAGAATTTTTGATATATTTTTAATGAAAATGAGCTACGAATGAGTAGGAAAGAAGGAAAGTCTATAAGAAAGGACGAATGAGAGTCCATTTCTCAGTCCGACTCCATGTGAATGAATTTGACAAGAAGATTTGGAAATTCCTTGAAACATTTTAAATGGTTTTTGAAAAGATTTATTCTTAAAAAAAGGACACCATCATTGAAAAATTATCGTTTTAAAAAAGAAAGAAAGTTTGGAAATTTTAAAGGAGCTATTTACAGATTCCTAGTAAAGTTATGAATTGGTTGGGTCAAAAAAAAATCGATTTAAAATTTTTTGGTAAAGGGGTATTTTATTTTTGAAACGAATGGAAACAAGCATATATTTGGTTATTTTAGTAAATTTAGAAGTTCCTTTTTAAAATTCTTTCTAAGGGGTGGATAAATGGAAATGATGCTTGATTGAAATGGGGGGTAAAGAGAATAAAACGATAAGAATGTCTGACAGTAAAGGTAGGATGAATATTCTCGTATAAGAAAAATACGGAGAAAAACAAAAAAATTATATTTGTACATATCTATTTTCATCTTAATGAAGAAAAGCCTATTGATTAAAGCACTAGGACAACTCACTACAATGGATCAATGGGGAAAACAATAAAAGAGGAAAAGAACTGCGTAGGGAGAAACCGCTTGAAGGCAATTTAGGTAGAGGAAATTTTAATTGTAGCAATATGAGGAAATTTAAATAGGAACGACGTTAGGAATTTATATTAAAATAATGTTAGCAATAAGGTTAGGAAATATATATGAAATTAGAGACCAAGCGTAGGAAATAGGATAATTTCCATAAATATGTGCATTTATTGTGCATATCTTTTAGAAGTCGCCCTTAAGTGCTATTAGAATCTTCGATAAGGTTGAAAATGGAAATAATATGAGTAGTAGGAAAATAACAGAATGGAAGTTATCATCATCTACTCTAAGTTTTCATTTGTTTAAACTTATAAAAGATGTTTTTGGAAGATGGTTTAGTATGACAACTGAGTTTTTGGATGCAAACATGATAAATGTTTTGAATTAAAAATCCTACTATTAAAGAAGTAAGTCTCTATTACGGGAAGTTCTTCAAAAAAATGTTGGTTAGAATATGAAGTTTTTCATGGCTCCTTTTGCAAACCGAGCAGTTTTTGAAAAAGATTTCTATTTTTATATTTTCAAAGACAAAAGTTTTGGTCTAAGTACTTTATGGCTATGAAGTTTTATTTTTATAAAGAGTGTTGAAAACCAAATCAATTTTGATATGGAGTAGATAGAGATGACTGCTTGGTAAGACGGGGTAAAGGTTAAGACTATGAATAAAATAACTAAGAATGCTCATAGGGTAGAAACAAGGGATCCCCGTTGAATATAATGAATATATGTAAGAACCTAGGAATGTTTGATTAAGCATGTGTGAAAGCCATAAGAAGAACCCTTAAAGGAATGAGAATTGGTATCAAAGTACATTTTTGTGAGTCCTGGGGTATACCCGCATGAAAGATCAAGGATAAAGAAAGTAAATACCAAAGTTTGAGAATACTATCGAGAGGTTTTGATTAGAAGAAGATAGTAGTGTGATTGAAGAAGAGGATAAAGAGATGGAAAACATACATAAAGGATGTTGGTTGACTCAAGGTTAAAGAAGGCACGATAGTGATAGGAAAGTTATTTCACCATGCGATTTTTCAACGATTTATTCTAAATGTGCATAGTTTATATTTCTTACCCACTACAATGTGTGAATGCACAATTTATCCCATAATCGAGTGTAATGATTGAAGTAATGGATGGACCTTATTTATTAGAAGCCAAAAATGTGAGTTAAGACATGTGGGTTGTAGTAGAGTGAGATATGATAAATGTCCATCTTAATTGAGTAAGAAATGATAAGGCCACAACATTGTTAACACCAATAGATGTTGAAGGGCAGCTTCTAGTAACTATTTCTTTTAGGATATTTGAGTTGTAATCACTTGCTGTCTCTTTTTGAGTATTGAAAAAAAGCGTATGATATGATATAATATATATTCCTACTTTATTACTATGTTGATTTTCTAGATGAGCTTTGACCACTATGTATTTTTGGAAACGTTTAAATAAAGAAATCGCATAAGGACACTTAGCTAGCGATGAATGTAATTAAGGCTGGAAGTTTATAAAATAAATTAGGAAATTAAATTAGAAACTAGAAATAAAGAATGCTTAAATCCCATAAACTTTATAATTTTGCGAAAAAAAAATTTTAGCAAGTAAAAGATAGGGAAAAGTTGTTGCGAAACCATGGGTCGGTATCCTTATATCTTAAAATCTAAAATTTATAAATATGATTGTGTATTGTTTGTTGTTTTGAAGTAAAAGGAAATGTTTTCAAAATCTAAGATTAACTACGCAATGCTAGTGTCAATTATATGCATTAACCCATTGAATGAATCCAGAGTACATTAAGATATGGCTTGATTTGGTTTAAGGATGGAAAGACAAATGCTTTTGAAAAACTGTGTTCAAATGCTTTGAAAAATTATTTTCAAATGCTCTTGAAAAAATTAATTTTCAAAATATTTCGCAAGTTTGATTGAAAGGACAAAAAAGATTTTTTTTAAATGGAAAATGAGATAATTTCATATTTTCAAATACCACATGCTTAGCGTATAAAGGGTCAACATGTTAGTGAATATGAATTTTACTATTTAGCAAGGGTAACAATATATGAAACATAGAGAATAACAAGGGAAAAGACTCTTTTAGATTCAGAATTTCTATTTTCATGCCTTACTGATAATAGAGAAAACATGCTTTTAAAATAATTTCGTTTGAAAATCCAAAAGTAAACCTCCTTATGCAAATTGTATATGGAAAAGTTGGAAAAGATTTGGGGGCAAAAGAGAAGGTTTCAAGGTACAATGGAATAGGTGTCCAAAAGAAGGGTGGAAATGTAAAATTCTTTATCCAAATTTCTTTTTTGGCATAGGAGTACAGATTTAGAAAAGCTGGATTTTTAAAATTTTGGATGTTAGAAATTGTGTTTTAGGTATTGAATGGTAGGGATTGGATGCAAAATTGGTGGAACCATATCATATTCAGAGGAGTGTGGAAATTGCTGTGTGAAAACAAGGATTTTTCATCCTTGAAAACTTGCATACATATAGAACTGCCGATATATGTAAGTTGTTTACATCATATTTTCAAAACTGTTCTAAAAGAATGCATTCATATAGGAGGCGTCGATTTAGTATTGTTATGCATAAATATCATATGTGTTGTGTTGTGATACACCATGCACTTGTACACGATTAGCTGCAAAAATAGTTGTACACTAATTGATTGGATAGTCTAGAATGGTTGCGTGCTATGTTACATGATTCAATCCTTAGAGAATTTCGGGGATGAAGTTCTTTTAAGGGAGGAAGAATGTAACATCCCGTAATATAGACATTAATTAATTAAAGGAGATTAATAAATAATTATTAAGAATCAGAAATGAAATTTGAGTAAACGTCAAAATTTGTTCACGAAACTTGCTCGTTGTGCTTGTGACGATTTCTGAGCAGCTTTTAAATTTGAAGTTTTGCAATGGGATTTCAAATGAACAAGTTATGAACATTTGAAGTTTTTGGATCGAAAATAATCGAAAAGGAATAAAAAGAAAATAAATAATAATAAATATGTGGACCTCATCGATCGACCCTCTCTTTAGGCCAGTTGATCGCCTATAGAGGAGCGGTCGACCAGTTGAAGCATAGCGAACTAGGGTTGGATCTTGGTCTAGTAGTCTGGATTTAGTTATTTTAAATCTAACGAATACGATTAATTCGAACACCTAAAAATATAAGCATAGCCCCCCTCTATTCTTCTCATATTTTCTGATCAAAGCAGTGGAGCTCTGCCATTTTCCTTTTTCTACTATTTCCATCAATTAAAAATATTATCTTATATATATTTAATCGGAGAGGGGCAAAAAATAAAATAAAAAGAAGAGAAGGAGCGAATCGATACTGCGGAAAAAGGAAAAGGGGTCAATCAAAGGGATGAATTCGGATTTAAGAGATTTGAAAAGGTTGAAAGGTGAGTGGGAAATTGTATGATTTATATATAACATTGAAATTTATATTATTGGGTTTTATCTAATTATTATGCCTATGCAAGATCTGTTGAGTTGTAGGCTTAGAAAGAACACATTCAATTGAAGTCTCATCTATATATTCTGTAAGTTAGGTAATTGGAATGGAATAGTATTTACACCATAATCTGGAAATTTGGAAATTGGTCATTAAATTTGTTAGGTAGAATGTTGATAAGCTTGTAGCCTTTATTCCATATTTGTGATAATTGTGTTGTAAATTATTAATATTAATTTAGATTGTCCTACTTTGACTTGGAGTGTGAATTTTTATGTTTTAATTTATTGGGAGCATTGTGGGTATAATTTAGTTGTATCTATTTCCATGTGAATTTCCATAAATAATATGTTCCAAAACTATGCATAAAAAGTACGACGTTTGGAATAATAAGAATATATCAAATTGAAGGAGAAGTGTAAAGTGCAGATGTTTTTTTCTGTAGTTTTCACTGTCTATTTCAAAATAAAGAAAAGATAATTCATTGTAATTTCAAACGCAGTAAAAGCCTCACTTTTAGATACTTTATGAAAAGTTATAATGGTAATCCTTTTTGGGAAGGATTGCTCTAATATATTAAAATGTGGAAACGAATATTCTTTATAGAATGTACATATATGTATGTTCTAGAATTCCTAAGCGTAGGAATTAATGAGTTGGAGATAGGAATACACACACACACGTATAACTGCGCCTACTGATTAAAAATATAAATACAAGTAGTGTTACAAATAAAGTTTAATATATGTCAATATTCGTATTAGTTATAACTAGGATGACTAATTATTAATAGCATATAAATCATAAGACTAGAGGTTGAAATGGAAAAGTTATAGTGACTCCAAAACTTATGAACGGTTATCGAAAATTTAGCGGGCAATAAATGTGCAGTTAAGGGAGTTACGTGAATTAGATGGGGACATAAATATGTTTAATGGGACCGATTAAGGAATTTAATTTGACATTTATGGGAAAACAAAATAGGCATAATAAGTTTGAACGAGTAAATAAATGTCATTAGTGATTGTCCAATTTGAAAAATAATAACCATTTATTATGGACAATTGACATTTATGGAATGTAAAAGAGAAATATTGAATATATGTAATAAGTGTATAAGATAGAAATAGGTTCGCAGTGGATAACTAAGGGGACACTAACAAACAAACTTAAGGGGTTGTAATTTTAATAGTAGGAAATTATATAGCCACGATAATACGTTTAGGACGAGCGTGAACTCTTAGGTCTAGCCCATTATATAGGCCTAGGAAAATAGGTCTGGTTTAGAATGGATTCGGATGTGAGGTTAATAGATTTACAAAATAGAAGTCTGCCCTTCACATAGAGGCTAACAACAGTTGTCTATACATACTACTGATGTGGGACATCTCTAACCATAAGACCGATAGGGAAGGGATATACGTTTGTGTATAGGTGTGGAAAAATATGTCAAGGGTTCACCTCGGATTTGAAGTATTAAATGGCTCAGTACCTTTAGGGATGTCAAGAAGTTTACTTTGGGGTAGAATGTATTAAATGGCTGATGGGTCTGCCTCCTCCCTGTATAAGAAATCTTAAATAACCCACGATGGTACCTAATAGGGAAATGGAGTCTGCTTCATTTCTAACAAGAGGTATTGAGTAAGTAGGATGGGTATTTTGCCTTAACTTACATTTGGATAGTCTAAACGGGATTTTGGCTATAGGAGGTCGACGGGATATGACGGTGTTGCTATTGGACCAGCATTTAGTAGTAGGGCTGGCATATAGGCTTTGACCACCAGTGGTCCCGAGAGGTCGTTAGCTAAGACTTGGGTTTTTCCCTGATGTATTTCACTTCCTAATTGTGTGGAATCCATATGGGATACACAAAGACCTTAAGTTTTTATTTATTGTTTGTTTAGCGGTGGTGGGTCGGTTAATCCTTAAATAAGTCTTTAAGATGCGTTAGTAATATGGCAAATTAGATTATAAATCCGTATCTAGGGGTCATTGGCCTTTGGAGCTAATGGCTGATTGACTAGAAAATTATGTTACGGAGGACCCGCTTCAGGGTTGAGGTATTAAATGGTCATTGGATCTGCCTCCTCCCTATTCAAGAAGTATTAAGTAGCTAGGGTTTTCATTTAGGTAGTACAACATTTATATATATACATAGTTATACCTCGGAGAAGGTTGAATATATCGTTTGTGCATATGGAATTAAACAGGTAGGCCATGAATAGTAGACATAACACTTAAATAGAAATCGATCGGCATAAACTAGTGTTATAACATATGTAATTATCAGTCACCAGAACATTGTTCTGACCCACTCCTATTACAACCCCCAGGACAGATTTAGAGGAACAAGCTACTGGTGCAAGATGGGAAAAGTAGATGGAAAAGCCTACTTATTCATGCTCGGCACTGACAAGGCAACAAGATATCCAAGGAATATTGTTGATTCTAAGGTAGCATCCTTTGTCGGTATATATGTTCTATTATATTTTTATATTCCGTTGTGAGTTTATATAGATAGTTCTTTGATATACTTATGTTTATTACAAGTTAACAAAACCAATAATTTGTTCCCTAGTGGACTTGAGTTTCGATTTAGTCGAAATTCGAGTCCATTAAGGTGCGTGTTGTTATAGTTCTTTTCCATTCAGTGTACTTTATGGCTTGCTCATATGTTTCGAGTTCTTCGGGAATGTAACTAGTCATGCACATTTTTGGTTAAAAAATTCCCCTCTTTGCTTTGTTGATCATGTGATGTCCTTGTTTACTAGCTTGTGTATTATCTACAATGGTGGTTGGAATGTCATCAGTTGTAGCTTCTTGATGGGCACTGGATACTGGCAAGGTGTTTGCAGAAGTTTGGAATTCCTCAAGATTTTCTATGTTATTATCTCTTATGCTTTTGGGTGTTGAGGTAGAGTCGGATTGTTCATTAGTGCTTTCAATGAAAGGTATGATTTGTTGCGCATGCACTCTTATGCATATTGGTATGGCTGGTACAGATTTCTGTGGATTATGAACTTTACTTGTGCTGCTTACCTCGCTATTGGAAAAGGGAAAAAGCCTTTCATCGAAGACTATATGCCTAGACACAAGAATATTGCCATCGCTAGTCGGAAATTTATAGCCTTTTTGATTGTTTCCATAGCCTAGAAAAGTGCAAGGGGATGATCTGAAACTGAGTTTGTTTGCATTATGAGGTCTCATCAAGGGAAAGCATAAGCATCCAAATACTCTCAAGCTCTTGTAGTCTGGTTTTGTCCCATATAGTACCTCAGATGGACCCTTGTACTTCAAATCCTTTGTTGGCAAGATGTTGATGAGATGCACAGTAGTGGAGAAGGTTTCATGCCAAAACTTGAGGGGTAGAGATCCAGCTTGTGCAAGCAAAGTTGAGCCTGATTCCACCATGTGCATGTGCTTCCTCTCAACAATCACATTCTCTTGAGATGTGTATGGAAAAGTATACTTGTGCATTATGCCTTTGGTATTGAAGAAGTCGTTTAGTGGCTTGACCTCTGACTCCTCATTAGTCTGAATTATCTTTATTCTTATGTCAAGTTACCTGTCTACTTGATCAACGAACTATTTGTTGCTTCAAGTGTCTTGGATTTTTGTTTTAAGAAATATATCCATGTATATCTCGTGCATGCATCTACAAAAGTAATATAATACCTAAACACGTAATCATAGTTTATAGGTGCGGGACCCTATTGGTCAGAATCTACAAGTTCCGGTTCTAGTGGATTAGACTGATTAGTGTTAATGTTTTGGACAAACTAAATGGTTACTTGTGACTTTTGCCCATATGGCACTGAGTACATACATAAGGTGATTCAACATTCTAACAAGAAACACTGATTTTATTCAGTATATTTTTCATTACATTTACGCTTAGATGACCTAACTTTTTATGCCAAATATCAAAGATTTCTTCATATTTTCTCGCAAACAAGTTGCATCATCTTGTTTTGTCTTCAAAAATTAGCTGAGAAGTTAGGTTGAATTTGTATAGCCCATCATGTAGGTTTTGCTATAGTATTGCTTCTTTACTTATATTGTCTTTAACTAAACATATCTTTGGATGAAATTCAAAAAACACCTCATAGTCTCTAGCAAATTGAGAGACACTTCTAGATTTGAGGCACTCTTAAGAGATTCTTTAAGTATAGTGATATATTAAGAGTTAATGCTTGCATGTCCTATATGAGTTATGCTTAATGGAGTGTTATTCTCCATATATATATATATATATATATATATTCTTACCCTAATATATTACTCCATCAAGATTTAGGTTCTGCATATTGCTTGTGACATGGTTGGTGGCACCTAAGCCTGGGTACCACTCTTCATCTTAAATGTCTTCAGTTGTAGCCAATTCAACCTGACTACCTTGATAAGAAGTGAAGCCTCTAGGGATAGTTTTGGTTTCTTGATTAAGTTGGCTTAAATTTGCATTGAAGGGGTAATCTCTCTGACTGCGTTGATTTGATAAAGTCTGCTGAGTGTTTAAGAAGTTTGAGTCAAACCTAAAGTAGCATCTCAGTGTAGTGTGGCTAAACCTCTCACATATTTGGCACCATGGCCTACTTTTTCTAATCCTTCCCCTTCCTCTAGTTCTGCCGTAAATGTCACGTCTGCCATAGGTCTGATCACGTCTAAGATTCTATGAGCCCCTTCGACTGCTAATAGTATATTCATTCTTGTGATTGTGGTTGAGGTTCTTGATTCTTTAATTTGTGGCATAATTGATTGATAATTCTTGACTGGAGGTGGCCTTTTTCTCAATTTTGCCTTCATGGGCAAGAGGTATGGAGTTTAGATATTGTAGAGTAGGAGATGTTATCTTGGAGGAGATGACAACCAACATTGCCTCATACTATCAAGACCATTTAGAATGGTGAGTATATGTTCAGCCTTGATCACTTTATGACTAGAGGAGTCAAGAAGATCACACAAAGTTTTTATTTTGGTCAGGTATCATCCGATTGTTAGGTTTTCCTTCTTAATGCTTTGCAACTTTATCTTATAATGCATGATTCTAGCGGAGGATTAAGAGCTAAAGTTTTGCTAAATTGTAGCCTATATTTTATGAGACGACTTATAACTGACAACTTGAGATAGAAGGCTTGTACTAATGGAGGATAAGATCCATAAATACAATAGACTATCTTGTCTCTGATGTATCACAAAGTCATGATTGCTGATGAGCTTTGCATCTTGATTGGATATGAATTTAGATGTGTTGTAACGACCCGTATTTTTACGGATCGACAAGTTCGTCAAAATCTGGAATTTTTGCATTTTTAAGTCATTTCAGATTTTTAGGCAGATTTGCCTAAGTCCTAGGTCGTGAACGACCTAAGAGCTAAGTCGTGACCGAGTTAAGGAATTCGGCGAGTTAGTGTTAGGTCGTGGGTTAGTTGGAGCGACCTATAGAATTTTGCAACCTAGGATTTAGTTAAGTATTAGGTCGGCAGGGCGAGTTAACGACCTAAAGAACTGACCGACTTAAGGATATGGCGACTCAAGGGTAGGCAGACCTAGTGGAGTAAGCGACCTAGTGGTTACTGGGTTAGTGTGGTTAGGTCGGCAACGACTTAGAGCGTATAGAAGTTAGGTCGGTTGGACGAGTTAGTGGGTTGACCGACTTATGATTGTAGACGACTTAAGGTTAGAGTTAGGTCGTAGTGACCGAGTTAAGGGATAGGTCGCTATGTGTTAGGTCATCTGGTAGCTTGGTTGGTTAGGTCGTAAGCGACCTAAGGGTTAAGTTGTTACCAAGTTAAGTCGACTGGGTGGGTTAGCGACCTAAGGAGTTAACAAGTTGGCGACCTTAAGAGTTAGCCTATGTGTTAAGTCGTAGACGACTTAGGGGTTGAGTCGTAACCCAGTTGTTTGTTAAGTCGTAGAAGCACAGATCTGTTAAGTCGTATCTTCTGCCAAGTTATAAGTCGTGACTAGTGGTAAGTCGCTAGAGGCGCATGAGTCTTAAGTCGTAGGGGATTTGGGTTTTGTTGAGTCGTAGGCGCGCATGCTATAAGTCGTGACCGACTTAGGAGATAGCAGTTGTTAGGTCGCAGATGCTTCTGGTTAAGTCGTAGGATGGCAAAGCTTTAGGTCGTAGGTCGGCATAGTGTTAAGTCGGCAGCGACTTAAGAAGATAGCCGAGTTACGACTTAGGGTATTTTCTGCTATAAATAGGAGAGCTTCTCTTCATTTTTGGGATCCGGATTTTGAAGCGACGAAGTGCTGCCATTTTGAGAGCTCGACTTCTACACTTCTTCACTTCTTTTCTCCACTCTAATCTAGTGCTTCCATCCATCCAAATCGAAGATCAAGATTGAAGATTCAAGAGCTTAGATTGGAGATCTTCATCTTTTCAAGAGAGATTTCTTCGTTTGAAGCGGATTCGTGATAGATCAAGCTTGATCCCTTGCTGTCCAGATCTGAAGCGTGTTGATTAGAGGTTGTTTAGGTGATTTGGTGAGTGGTGATTATCTCTCACACGGATCCAAAGGAGTATATCGGATTGTTGGCTCGATTTGGTGTTAAAATAGAGATTTCCATGCATTTTCTTCATCCTAAGTGTAGATCCATATAGATCCATTGTTCATGATGATGTTACATCCATTTTATCATATGTTAACCTATGCAAGTTCATTCATCAAGTTTGTAGAGATATAATCCATGTTTTCATGCTCATTGGACTTTCAACTCTTTAATTACGAAAATGCCATTATTGTTATAATTGTCTACTTAGATCATTTTTGAATGCTTGATTGCTTGGATTGATGTTTGATTTGATTGATTGTTATGAACTAGATGATTGATGACTAGATTTAGATCGAAGGTGATTCAAAAGCTAAGGGAAAGGCTCTTGAATTGGGAAAGCTGCTCGTGGCATATGTAGCGGGATGATGAAGCTCTTATGCATAGATTTGATGATGTGACGATGAGATGAGGCTTTGCGAGGATGTAATGAAGCGAGGCAATCATGTGATGAAGACTTGGTCTAATCCAGACGGGATCATTCCAAGCATGTTGATAACTCGGTGATATGATTCAAGTTGAGGATAATGAATGGATATGAGAATAGTCGTCGAGGAGGATGACTAGGAGGCTTGGATAGCATCGTTGTTGAAGGTTCTAGCATGCTCTAAGCAAGAGTACGTTTGGGCAGATTCGATAGTCCCAACGGCCAACTGTTGGTGGTCGAGTACTCTGGGCAGATTCGATAGTCCTAGGCACGGGCTGCGACGACGTGCGGGAGTTATGTCTAGAACCGGGGTTTTCATTAGCCCTTGACGGACGGCTGAAAGAATGTGCCGGTCATTCAATTAACGGTGATATCGAAGCAATGATAACAGTGATAGCCAGAGTCATGGATGTTTGGTTGTATCGTCATTCAGACTCAAGAGCGGTATTTTCTGGGTGCTTATCTGATTTAGGCCTTGGTACTTGGAAAACATCGCCCTTGACTCGAGTGATAGTAGCTTTACTTTAAATTGTATACTCTGCTATGTTTGCTTTTGCTTAGTGTGTGTCTGGGGGCTATCACTGTAGAATGAGGTTGGAGTGGGAGGGTTGTATTCCTATTCCTTTTCCTTTATGCTCTTTTGGTATGTTGTTAGTTAATTTACTGCTCACTAAGACTGTTGTCTGACTCAAGGCTTTATGTTTTAATTCTTATTGCCTTGGGTTGTTCGTCCATTTTGGGACGGGCAGACTAGGTAGCAGGTGACAGGTGCTGTTCTCTTCTTACGATGTTGATATCGAAGACGAGCTAGAGGGTTGCATATTATCTTCTTATATGTACTGGATATTCCGCTGTTTTGTATTCTCTGAGAGATATGTAGTGAGGCTGGATGTATTGACTATGTGGATGCTTGTATTCAACTATTATGGAGTTTTATATGATGTCATTTTGTTCTGTAAAGCTTCACTATACATATGTTCTATTGTATTTTGTCCATGCGCTGTGAGTAATACGATAGATTCTGTTGTTTTAAATCTTACCTTGACAATCGTCCATGGTCGCCTGGCACACTTTACAGCGCTCTATCTCTAGATTCGGTGCAGGGGTCATGGGCGGTCGTCACATGTGTTGTTGTTGTGGCATTGATGAGTCTATTCTTGACTGCCAATTATTCTATTCAGCAATGGTGTTGATGCAAATATGGTAGTGCTGATAAAAATTTGTTAATAGGGTGCAGATTTGATGAATCTTGATTGTGATTTGCGATAGATCTTGTAGTTCTTGGATCTTGAAAGAATGTGCCGTAAGGTGGATATGCTCGATACTAAGTCAAAGTTAGAATTTTGATGTTCTTGATTGAGAGAAGAGATATTAAGTAGGTTTTGATGATGAAATGATTTTTATTAATAATATGGGTGATTACACAACTACATATAAGCATATGTGTGTGTGTGTATTATGTACACTGATAGAGACACACAACACAACCCAAAATACAAAATGGCCCGGCCCAAACAAAGACATAGCAAATCAAAATAATTGTGACAAGAGCTACAGTTGGTACATAAAAACATAACACTATAATTTCTAATTATAGACCATCTATTTTTTAAACCAAATTTAATGCATATTCGTGGAAGTGATGCAGAATAAAAATACAAATTTCAACTTCATATACCAACAAAAATGATTTTACAATATGAAGTTAGAATATCAAAAATTAATTAAAATATAAAAGTAAATGTAAAGATTCGACTAGAATCACTATTTATAGCATTATGAGTGGTTTGGTGAGAAAGAATCGGTAGAATTTTCAACAATACATTATATCCGATCATGTTGCAAATTTTTATGTACTTTAGTTACTAAATCACGCAAGCAGCGGGGTACATCTAACAAGGATATAAAAATTATGTAAGAATGAGGATTAAATACCAGTACCCAGGTCGTTCAACTCCTCATACCTTCCCTTATGATTCCATTCTGGACTGGAGGTTGTAGTTTGAGTGAAGAAGCCGGAAGACGTCATTGGTGGAGTCTAGGTGGTGTTTGAGGTTGAAAGATACTTCGGAGTCAATGGCAGCAAGGAAGGTGAGGATCTTCCCCATGGATTTAGGTAGATATCATTTTCAACAAACAATTAAATATAAACAAAATTAATGCATATCAAATGATCTGATATGGATTAAAAAATTGATATTAATCAATATTATAGTGCAATAATGATAACGATTAATAATATTTTCTATTATTCGGATTGCACGAAACCAGGTTTAAGCGTAAACTTTGAAGAAAAGAGGGGGGAGGGGAGAAGAACCTCATAAAAAGCAAGTTTTCAACATCATTAAGACTAAAATTTTCTCCAAAACCCATGGAAAAACCTATTTTCTATGTCAAAGTTCAAGACTCCATAAAAGTACAGTTTTGTACTTTTATAGACATATATCAGTGGAGATACGGGCAAGGGCTGATTAAGGTGTTGGTGTGGCCAGAATGGTTTTCACACTAACATAACATTAGTATGTTCAATTGTCATCTATTTTATTTATATCCATCTAAAGCAAAAACAATGAAGCATCGGTCATTTGTAAAACTGCAATATAAAGGACATATTTAAACCAACATTAGGCTTTGGAAAACCTTCTTTTCAAAATTTAAAACACAGGAAACTAGGGGTGAGCATTTAACCGACATAGCCGATTTAACTAACCTTAACTGAACCGTTTTAACCGACACAATCGGTTAACTGACCGACATTAACTGTTCAAATTCGGATTGGTCAACGGTTCAAGATTTTATTCATTTCGGTTAACCGTTAACCGAAATAATTTTCCCCATTTCCAACTATTGAAACTCGATCCAGTGAGCAACCCAAACCACACTTAATTTCGTGTTTCTTTCCCATTTTCATCTCGCTTGAAAACCCTCGATCTACAAAATCCTTAAAATTTCCTTCAGATCACCCTATGAAATTATATCCTGCCACCTTTCTTTTTCCATCGTGTTGTTGTCGCATCCGATATTGCTTTCACGCTTCTTAGTGCCCGTCGAGTTAAGCTATTTTTAATTCATTCAAATCTTTAGTTCTGCTTTGCTTTAATTAGTTTTTCAATACTTGGTGTAATTCATGTTTTGAATTTGAAAGCTTTGGCCCCAATACCTAAGTTGGTTTCTTTCTTTGATGCTTTGCTGAGTGGTATAATTGTTGTGCCAATTTATAATACTGTGTTATTCATTGTCATTAATTATATAACTTTGGCATATACTCAAATTACCTCCTTATTCCTTTATGAATATTATCCTAAATTAACATAGGGTGAAATTTTTCTACACACATTGTGGCTATTGTCATAATATTTACAAGTTCATATATTCCAAATTTTAGCTGACTCGGGGCTTGATACTTGATATAAGTCAAACTAGTGCAGAAATAGTTGCATATAAACATTTTATACTTTTCATTTGGTAACTGCATGAATCTTGACCCTTGATTATTTGTGATGTCGTGTATTTTCTAAACTCCAATCTTTTATCAGTGCTAATATAAGTCAAATCACTGTACTAGTGGTAATAGTCCCATTTAGATCTTTTATTGGCTTTTTGTATACATGAAATATCGTTGAACTAAATAAAATTTGTTTTGGAGTGAAAGCATGATGCCATATTGGCAACACACAGGCTATTCTCTTTATTACTGGATCACTTTTTTATCATCTTGTTGAAGTGCTATTTTTACTAGGATGTAAGCAGTATGCTATATACTGGAGAAAAGTGGAAGTCACACAATATATATATCTAGTAAGTTAATTTTATTAACTGAAGAGAAAGATGAAAACATAGACTACATGACCGTACACTAGTTGATTTATTATAAGCACAAACTGCTACTTACATGCCACTGCCACATGCAAAATTCTAGGATCTAAGTTGACTAAATCTACTGAATAAAAACCAAGAGCATCAACTATCAAACATAACACTAGCTAGCAAGAATCAAGATTACACTGCAAAATCCACCCTTCATCATGATTCTTTAAAGTAGTTACTCCCATCTTCTCCTTCAGTTTGATGAAGGCCTCGAACTTTAATGGCTTAATAAGAATGTCAGTTACTTGATCTTCAAATTTGCAATACAATAGTTCTATCTCCTTTTTGGCAACTTGATCTTTTAAAAAGTGAAAACGTGTGTCAATATGCTTGCTATGTCCATGTATGATTGGATTTTTAGCCAGGTTGATTGCTGACACATTATCAAAAAAATCTTTATAGGCTTTATATATGGAACATGCATCTGATTCGTTAAAAGACCCAACCAGATAGCCTGACATGCGCTAGATGTTGCTGCAACATACTCCGCTTCACATGCTGAGAGTGCGACAATTGACTGTTTCTTAGATGACCATGAGCAAGCAGTATTTCCACAGCTTAAACAATACAAGGAGGTGCTTTTACGGTCATCTAAATCTCCTCCCCAGTCACTGTCAGAGTATCCCATAAGTGCAGACTGATTAGCTAAAGTATAATGAAGACCATGATCATAAGCGCCTTTCAAATACCACAAAAATCTCTTGGCAACTTGCATATGTGATTATCGAGGAGATTCCATAAATCTACTAATCTGCCTAACTCCATAAGAGATATCTGGTTTTGTGCATGTTAGATATCTTAAGCTACCAACCAATTGTTTAAAATATGTTGGGTCGACGAAATCCCCGTTATCATTCTTTGATGATTTATTTCCAACTTCCATAGGAGTTCTTACAGGGTTGCATTCTAGCATAGGAAACTTCTTCAAGAAATCAACAGCATGCTTCCTTTGAGAAATGAAAATCTCATCTTCTCTTTATATCACTTCCACTCCTAGATAATATGACATTAGGCCAAGGTCTATCATTTCAAATTCATCAATCATAGATCACTTGAATTTTGAAATCATTTTGGGTTTTCACTTGTAAACACCAAGTCGTCAACATAAAGACGCAACAAAATATCATTAGAGTTGTTAATCTTGACATAAAGAGAGCATTCGGAGGGACATTTTTCAAAACTTATTTCAGTGAAGAAAGAATCAATGCACTTGTTCCATGTTCTTGGTGCTTGCTTGAGGCCATAAAGAGCTTTTCTTGATCTACAAACTTTATTTTCATGCCCCTTCTTCACAAATCCAGAAGGCTGTTTAATATATACCTCTTCGTCCAATGGGCCATGTAAGAATGCCGACTTTACGTCCATCTGATGAACTTTCCAATGCTCTTGGGCTGCCATGGCAAGAATTAATCTTACAGTTTCAATTTCGAGCAACAGGAGAGAACACATCTTGATAGTCATGACCTAATTGTTGCTCATATCCTTTCACCACTAATGTTGCCTTACGTTTTTCTATCTCTCCGTCCGACTTTCCTTTTGTTTTGAACGCCTACTTCACGTCGATGGCCTTATGACCTTGCAGAATATCAGTAAGCTCCCACGTGTTATTTTTTTTCTATTGCATTTATTTCTTCATTCATGGTAGTCACCCACTTGAAATCTTGATTTGCTTCTTCAAAATTTATAGGCTCAAAATCTGCAAACATTGCAAAGTGCATTAATTCTCCATCATTGTCAATAGCATTATCAGAAATTACCTCAAAGTCACATAAGGTAGCCGGTGGTTGTCGATATCTCCTTGGTCTTTCTGGTTCTAAAGGAGCATATCTTTCTTGATTTTTAGTGGGAGATGCAACATCAGGGACTTCTTCAAGGTCATAAATAGTATGTTTGTTGGAAACATTTGATTCTGAATCCAATTTCCAAACATCATTTTCAGCGAACCTTACATATCTACTTATAATTACCTTGTTTGTCAATGGATTATACAACTTGTAGCCACCAGACTTGTAGCCAATAAAGATGGTTTTCGCTCCACGATCATCAAGTTTAGTCCTTTTTGTGATGGAACATGTGTGCATGCAACTGATTCGAACACCCTTAGGTGCTTCACATTTGGCTTATGTCCACTCCATGCTTCTATATGAGTAATATCTCGAATACTCCTTGTTGGAGACCTTTTTAATACTAAAACAGAACATGATACAACTTCAACCCAAAAAGAGTTAGGCATGTCTTCAGCCTTAAGGATACTCCTTGCCGTATTCATTGTTCGGAAACACTGTTATGTTGTGAGGTATAAGGAAATGTGATTTCATGCTTGATTCCCTGTTCTTCACAAAATTTAGTAAATTCAGCAGAAACGTATTCACTTCCACCATCAGTTCGTAATGCCTTGATAGAGCAACCACTTTCTTCTTCGGCTTGGGCCTTAAATTTCTTAAAATAAGAAAAAACATCGTATTTTCTTTGCAAAAAATAACCCAGATTTTTCTACTATAATCATCGATAAAGGTCAGAAAATACCTACTGTTTCCGTATGAAGATATGTTGATCGGGCCACATACATCAGAGTGAATAAGCTCAAGTGGTTGTATAGCTCGCTGATTGTTTCCGGAAAAGGGCAACCTTGTTTGCTTTCCAAGAGTACAAGCTTCACACAACTGATCAGGATGTTGAATGCTTGGCAAGCCATTCACCATATTCTTTTGAGAAAGCAAATTTAAACTACGAAAATTTGAATGTCCAAATCATTGAAGATGCCATAGCCAGGATTCATCATTTATAACAACATTAAGACATGCATAAACATTACTAGCAATATCAACTTTAAACATTCTACTAAAGGTCAAAGGAGCCTTAAGAATGAGTGTACCTCTTTTGTCAGCAGTAAAGAGTTGTTCTGAAATCCTCTCCGTAAGTTTTCATCTGATTTATCAAATCCATAACTCGACTTATATAGTTCGAAATACTTTCAGATCCTTCCATCTGTAGAAGTTCATATTGACGTCTAAAGGTTTGAAGTCTCGCCTTCTTAACTTTATCTGCACCCGTGAATGACGTCATCGGGATATTCCATGCCTGTTTTGATGTTATTGCATAAGCAATATTCTCAAAGACCTCATCATTCACCCCTCGATGAATGAAATACAATGCTTTTTTGTCCTTCTTCTTCGGATCTCGATAAGCATTTTGTTGTGCTTCCGTGGTTGTTTAAGTGATTTCTCAAACTCCATCCTCTACCACAGTTAGCAGTTCATGGTAGTCAAAAAGCACTCTCATCTGAACACTCTATCGATTGTAATTTTTTCCAGTCAAAACGGGAACAGAAATCTGGATTGAGGGATTCATCTAGCTATGATACCACATTAGAAACCTTGGTGTTTTTTATTTCTTGAACTGAAAGCACTAAACAAGATTAACAGAAAAAAAAAAGTGAAAGTCGCACAATATATATATCTAGTAAGTTAATTTTATTAACTGAAAAGAAAGATGAAAACATACACTACATACTATATGACCGTGCACTAGTTGTTTTATTATAAGCACAAACTGCTACTTACATGCCACTACCACATATATAATTCTAGGATCTAAGTTGACTAAATCTACTGAGTAAAAACTGGGAGCATCAACAAACAAACATAAGACTAGCCAGCAAGAATCAAGATTACACTGCAACATTGTTTACAGCAAATGTTTGATGACCTCTTTTTTCTCAGGCCGTGTGATGTTGCTTGTAATTTGAAACATAGGCAATAGTTCGTGTTAAAAATTGATTATTAATCTTCCTTCAACAGTTTATATACACAATTTATACGAAATTAAGGAGCATGATTTTGATACAAAGTCTATACATATTGTGCCTATATACAAGCATATAGTAGTGAATAATGTTTATACACACAATTTATATATATTGTGCCTATATACACAGTAGTGTTCTCAAGTCTTATAGTAGTAAGTGAGTAATGTTTATGCAGACAATTTATATATATATATTGTGCCTATATACACAGTTAATTTGTATTCCTGTATAACGCTTATACATACGGATGTGTTGCTTGGTGGCTGCTGCATGAAGTATGAAGTGAAGTATGAACTAAAGTTCTGTATTTAACGGAGCTCAACTAGTATTAAAATACTATTGCGTTGCTCATGTAGTTTAGTTTGATTAGAAATACTGTTGCGTTGTTCAATATATCATGTAGCTGTATGTTGAGTACTGAGCAAATGCAATGTATTCTAGTATTAAACCAGAAACTGCTGAATGCTTGTAAAATCAAGTGCAACTTCTTGTATTTTCCGTTGTACAGTCGCAGTTAACCGATCAGTCGGTTAGCCAAACCGGTTAACCAATTGAATAATCGGTTCGGTTCAGCCGATATAAACTACTCAGAATTAAACAAACCCGATTGCATAATCTTGGATGATGCGTCTCTATTAAATTAGAGAGCTTCCGTGACATTGGTGAGAAATTAATACTTGCTTAGAATTAAACAGTTAAAACAACACAGCATTAAACAAACAAAATAACAAAAAAGACGCAACGGTTAAAATGAACAGATGAATCCTCCATGACATAACAGGCCAAACTGAACTAATCGGAATCAGACTGATATTTTTCGGATTGTCTGACGTTTCTTTTGCTTGCGGTGCCTTGAGTAGGTTTGGTAGAAGATTCACCATCGTGATGAATAACTTGAGATCTTGCTAACCTCTCCTCCAGATCTTCTGTGCTGAACTCGTCTGTGCCACCAAGCTCATCAAATCCCACCTGAAAATCTCTTCACTATTAAAACATAGCTATATATTCAAGGAACTCTAGCTTAAATGATTTGAGGTATGACGTTCCAGACGGAGGTTTTAGAGGTCGTGAGTTTAAACCTCTAAGACGTCATAATGAGTGTTCTGCTTGAATAAAGTATCGTTCTTGTTATTAAAAAAACACGGCTATATTTCTATTTTTTTTCATATATGATATAATTCTAAGTAATGAAACATTTCATAAGAAAAAGAAGAGAAGGGAAGGCAAGGGAAGAGTCAATAACAGTTCACTTGTAAGGTAATCTTCTTTTCTAGCAATTTACAGTTTGGCAAATTTATGTTGAATGAACATGATTTATTTTGTCTACACTTTTCCATCAATACTTCTAGTTCAGGCTGTTATTGTAATGGTAACTGTTCCCGATACAAGAAAACTATTATCTTACCGATACTATTGGTAAGTCAAAAATGACTACCGATACATTAAATGTTCATGGGTATACCAATAAATTGGTAAGCTGTTGGCCGATAGTGATAAATTTACCAATACATAAATAAAGAACAATTTTATTGAATTAAAATTTTGACAACGATAAGAAAAGTAAATACTTTGTTACCAATTTTAATTTATTAATACTTATATAAACATTTTGACAGAGAAAATTTTCTTCATTCATCACAAATTATTTATAACAATGTGAAATAATAGAGCCAAAAAATATATGATCATAAGCATCTACTTAAATATGATAAACCTTCAAAAGTTTTGGCGGTTAGGATTTATTTAAATACCCAAAAAAGAAAAAAGAAATATGACTGGTAAATTTACCGTTACAATTGGTTTTGATATTTCTTTACCACTATATTTACCGTTAATAGTGGTAAATTTACATTCACCATAGAGATAGCAATGGTGTACCGATGTAGTTCGATATTAGTTACTAATTGCTTGGTATTGGCACGGTGATAGTAAATTTACCATTACCATAAGGGCTTTCTGTTATTTAGTTAAAACAAACATGGTTATTCTTCAGAGAGGATTGAATTTTGAAATATGATTTTCCATAGCAATTCAGTATGATTTGGGTTTATTTTATTTTTTTCTTAAAAAAATGCTATATGATTTGGATCAAAAACAACCCACCTTATTATATTATTAAGTATTATAATGCATGCCTACAGCTAAAGAAATGCCCTGCGATGAATGTACAATATTTTTACTTCGAAGTAAAGGAGTTGTAGCCAGCTATAGCCAAATTAGGAATACAAAGATCGGCAAATCTCCCCTGGCAATAGGTGGAAGTTCATACTAACATGAAAAATAGTTAAGAATTTCTTTGTTTGGAACTACTACAGAAAGTATAAGTCTTTGACCTCGTTTTCTATGATTATGTAGCTTACATTACGAGGGATGAGGAAAAAAAACAAAAAGGAATCTTTTCCATACCACATAATCATCAACTTTAGTGTTCTTTACAAGAGCTAGAGTTGGTAGTACAACAATCCTCAGCTTCTCGGTCAGAAAAGGGCTTTTCTCTGCGTGAACTTTAATGAAACGGGTTTCAATATGCTGCTTTGCAAGAATGCTTAAATGTTTGTCCATAACCTAAATAATATAAGAAGGAAATAATTCAGATGTTGAATTTGAAGTCACTTTTAAAGAAATGCAAAGCTTGAATACACATCATTATTAGTTAACATCTCAGTGATGCAAAATTCAAACCATCACTACAGATCAGGTAAAACTGGAGGGTCCGTAAAAAAAAAGCAGGCAATTAAAATTGTTTTCCTTCCCGTTACGTCAAGCATACAAGGACTGTAAGTGTTCAAGTAATTAATTTGAACAATTTTGTTTCTAGCTTGTAAGTCATTATTTATAGCCAAGACAATTGTAGCAGTTATATCTACATTGTCCATGCAACACCATGAATGGTCACTAAGCTTGTCAGCACAGTTTACAGGTTAAGGTACAACAACTCACTAATGAAGCTCATAATTGCACTCTTGTCAAGTCATATTCATAAATATAAATTCAAAGCAAGAATTTTTAGCGTTCTTAGTCAGTAGAAAGGGAATTGATCACAAGTAGATCTATTAGACAGAAATCATGGGAGTTCGTTGAATAGGTGCATGGGTGAGTATGAATATCAGATCAAGTTTACAAGTTCTTATGGGAAATTTAACCGAAAAAAGGGGAGAAATACCAAAGGATTTATTATCGGGTGGGTCATTGTCATACAATGTATTAACATATTTTTCTAAGTACATCTATCCTACGAGTGCTAAAAAGCAAGTGACATTTTCAGTTTTAGAGAATGCTGGGCAAGAGGCAACTGATCACACCCAGCGTTAATTCATCAAATAACTGTCTGTAAATCCGAATCAAAAAAAAAATTGATAGCATCTACCATGAATGACAAAATTAGAGTAAAATGTTTCAAAAGCTGATTCCAGCAATAAAGAGATACATTTTGCAATCTTCAATAACCCAATTCAAGGAATCAATAAAGATTTCCTGCTGAATCAAACTATGAAACCACTCACAATATCTATCATAACTGACGTACTAATTTCATAAAATGGCTGAAATAACATATACCAATTCAAGAAATCTTAAAAGCCATTTTTTTTTACCTTGCAAGGCCAATTTTCACGATAGAAATGACACACAATGCGATCACTAGCCTTAACTGCAGCAAAGAAATCTTTTTCAGAAATTTCAGTATACTCCCCATGGCCAAGAGCCAACCATTTGCGCCTCTTCTCAGCCATTTTCTTCATTTGTTGTAGTCTTCTTTCTCTCAGTACCTCGAGATCATCCATATCAAGGCGATCAAGTGCTGATATTTCTTCATCGATCTTGTCTTCAACTGCTTTTGCAACCGTTATAACTTGCTGCTCTATTATCTGGAACATACTTTTACTTAGTTGGAGCATTATGGTATCAAAGAAAAGGAGTGGGCTTTCAATATTACCTGCTTTACATGAGATTCGTCCATGGTTGCAACTGGATTTGATCCAAGAAAGGATGGGTGGCTTTAGACTCAACTCTCAAATTAAGCTTAAAAGATGCAGAGATTTTGTTGGCGACCTGTTTAACATAAATTAGCATTGAAAATATACATGATGCATTTATCATAAGCTTCGCAAAACCTTCATATAAATACTATTAATTCTAATAACCAGATTCCTTTTTTTTTGTTTCAGAAGTTAACTGAATACATTTTATTCATAAGTAATTGTGATTAGACAATTAGCATGTGACATTCAAAATGTTAAGGCAAGGGAAAATCTGTTTGCATCCATATATGTGCTCAAGGTTTATGGTTTCACTCGAAACCCAATGTCCCAGCCATCTTCGTTCCATTCCAGCCGGTACCAAGACGTAAAAAGAAATGAAATTTTTGTTTCAGTAAGGTGTGTAAGAAAATGATAAATTTCATATTATGTTCTCACCAACCCGAATTTTTAATCAAATTTATTCAGGTTTTATTAATATAGTCTGAATCTGTACTACATACACAATGTTTTAAAATATGACATATATTTATGGTTATCAAAAACAATATTCAAAAATGCATCACAGTTTCATCGGTACCGGACCGTTACCGCTCGTGCACGATCCGAAACCGACAGTCAAAATCGGTTTCGGATCTAGGGCGAAAAAAAAAAAGAATCGAATCATTTTTGCTCAGAAAAAATTAAACCCATCAGTGCACATGTGAAGAAACAGTGGGATGAGGACCGAAAGCAACCAAAAATCAAAAGAAATCGAATAACATATCAAATCAGAAACTTTATTCACCCAAGCGTGAATCAACGGGAAAAAGCGAATGATTAATTCAAGTTGAAAGCCAATAAAATACAGCGCTTCAATTACATACTCATAGCACCGAAGAAAAATCAATTTCTGCTCGCGCTTCTTCTTCCTTATCTGAATTCGACGTCGCGATTCTTCTTCAGACGCTTTCGTGTTTTTTTTTTTAATCGAGAACTGGAAATCGCGATTTAGGGCTGGGAAATGGAAACGTGAATGATAAGAGGAAAGGGAGATTGTGGGCTGGGTTGAAAATTTGAAATGAGTTGCTGTTTGATTAAGTTTTATAATTCAATATTTTTGGGCAGAAATGGGAGAGGCAGTTGGGTTGGGCTGGTTTATATTTAATAAATAATTTAGTTAAGGGAGTTTGCTTAATTTAGTTTAGCTTGTTTGTTTATTGTTTAATAGCAAGTGCAATTTGATTGTTATAATAATTATTCACACTTTCTGATAATACACTTTCTGATAATATTGTTCTCAATTCACAGGTACGCTATGGAAAACCAAGCAAACACTACATAGATCATTATTTAAACGTTTATTAACAAACTACTAAAAACCAAAATATGGACCAAAACCGAAACTTTCAAAATTTACGAAATCATCCAAAGCTAACAAAATTTCAAACGGCCAAAACCGAGTTCTTGAACCTTCATAACACAGTTATTTATGTTAATTTTGTATTATATGCACATGGATTTGATATTTTTCTTTTCTTTTCCAAACTCTACAAAATTTATAACAGTATGATTGTTGAGAAAGATTCAGCATCAACTTTGAAATATTCAGATTCGAAATTGACATTTAAATATTGAATCTATTGCATATTAAATCCATCTAAAGTGGCCGAAGTTCGAAAAGTTATAGAGAGGATACAACGGATGGCTCAAAATTACAAATAAAACTTCAATTTTTAATTAGATTTGACAAAAACCTTCAGTAGTTAAATGAAATGTTAACAATCCATTTAAAATTAATATTTCAATAGAAGAATTACTGTAACGCCCCACCTCTATGCTCATAATAACAAAGAGTATTAAAAGAAATACTGTCTATTATTACGAAGAATAAGGCTGGATAGGAGCGACCATCCGTAATTGGCCTTACACTAATATTGGTTATCTCGATAGGAGTGGTATATACTTTTATATTTTTCATCTATTAATTATTTACTCCCATCGACATATCCAATTATCAGTATAAAACAAACTACGATAGTTCATAATAGTTTAGGACATTAGATATAACAATAACACAGATAATATAAATGCGGAACACAGATAAAAACAAAAGTCTCAGATATATATAACTGATGTCAGTTAATACATAGTTGACACTATACATATGATACAACTACAACTGTCGACTCTAGAAGTTATATATACAAGTACATTATCGACTAATATACATGAATACATATCATTCTATACAATGACACAACTACTACAAAATGACTGACAACTTCAGAAGATGTGAAAAGTCTTCAATCCCGAACAGCAACTCAAAGAAAGAAATCTACAACCTGAAATACTCGGGTCTGACCCGAGTATTACATTCAAAAGAAAATAATACCCAGGTCAGTCTAATTCCAACCAGTTTATTAGTGCATATAGGCAGTAATAATTTAAATAGACGACAGTCACAATAATTCCCGTCTGTCCGATTCTTTAAACAAAGAAACCGGATAACAGTCAATATAACACTTAACAGTGTTTAACAAAAATCAGCAGATTTAAATCATCAACAGAGATAAATAAACAATTTATCAAATCGACTAAATCAATTTAAAACAATTGGAATTGTCACTTTAAATTTATCAAAAACTCGATTGGCTGCCGTACACGCACGCGTGTACGGCCTCGCCAATATGGTATAGAAATCAATGCATCACGAGCAAAGAAAAATCAATTCAAAACTGTCAATTTGGGTGGCTGCAGTGCACACACGCACGCGTGCACCGCCTCGCCACCATCGCAAGAAATACGCAAAAGCTCAATGGAAGTCACAGGTGATCACAAGGTCAAATCTGAGCGACAAGCTGGATTCAACTCAAGTGTTTCAAAGACTGTACAATTCGAAATGTACAACAGCAAACCAGACTAGATTACATCAGTGATCACAAGACATGCAACACTGGAATAGACAGTGCAACAAAGTGAAGATAAAACTCAACTCGAAGACTGGTGCAACTCACTACGGCGAAGACCAAATCCAGACCAGGTAACAGAGAAGTATATCAGCTACATGTATGCAAAGACTGTCACAAACCAATATGGGCAGTGACACAGTGAAATGCCAACATCACAAACTACTGAAATGGCAAAGATTGGAAGGTAACAAACTCACATGCAACAAGCCTCAACAACCAAGAAATGCACATGTCCAGTTTTCAAGTGACTCAGTACAACAAATTTTAAGATAGGCAGAAGATACACGGTCAGTCTGTAAGCAATTCAAAGTGACAGTAACCAATGTGCAAAATATATATTCAAATATGATCGAGTGCAACAGGTCGAAATGATGCAGACCAAAAGGCATGGAACTGGAGATTGCAACCTGAATAGAAATGCACAACTCAAAACTGCACAGGATCAAGACAGCCAAGCTAATTAGAGGCGGTCTTATAGAATAGTTACAATGGGTATGCAACTTGACTAACAGCAATATACAGTGACACTATGGTACAGTGGTGACCACATGAAATAAAGTCTATGTGCCAAAAGGTCAGAGGCACTACTGACACACATGTTTATGAATTACACAAGTGTAACTCAACCAGAGGATCAAGTGAATACTCACCGATGTACACATGACCGAGAAAACAACATCCAGACCATAATTGTGACAACTAATGGCAGAGCATATATGTACAAATCAGGGTAGAAGGAGATGCAGTGAACCAAGCTACAAAGACAACAACATGGATGCAGATTCAAGACTGTCTACCAGTAACAAAATGACCAACTACAAAGTCACTAAACTCATGCAAGTTCAAAGAAACAACACAGTGCAGACCAGAGACAAGCATGTACTCAAAACAGCATATGTAACACATAAAACATCTTACTTTTACAAAACAAAATGCTTGAATTCCACACTGCAGTTCAAAGTAAAGTCACCTGCAGTTCAACCTAGCAACCAACAAAATGTTCAAAGAGAGGTGGCAACATGACAAAGCAACAAAACTATACAGTTTTGAAAACAATGCGATAGTTATAATACAACATATATCTCAAACTCGAACAAAGAGTCGACAAATACGACATCGTAACAATTCAGTGAAAGCCAGATACAACAGGAATTTCAAGTCGAAGCCATTCAAAACAAGGCAGGAGTCAAGGAAACTCGAATGTACAAATCAAAGCTGGAAAATCATGCAATCATAAATGGTCGAAGTCAACAGCAAACAACACCGTGGTCATCACGAAATGAAGCCGTGATCATCAAATAAACAAATGTACGCATTTGAACAAGTCAAAATCAACAGTCAACGAAACGAATTAGAATGGCCAAGGTAAATCAAAACGACTCAAACCTTCGCATACAAACATAAGACCACGAATCCAAAGTCGTGGGAATCACAAATCATAGGTATACGATTTCGAATTAGATGTGAGTCGAACTCACCTTAGAATGAAGCGAAGACGACTCCACAAGCAGCCGTAGTGAGCAACCCTAGTCGATCGACAAGCATGGCCTCGTTCGATCTAGCAATTGAAGCCGGCGCCTTCGACTTCCCTAAGCCCTAATTCGTCCAGAGGAGAGATCGAAGGAACGAACGAAGCCGCCATATTCTTTTTTTTTTGAAGCCCTAGTTTCGTGAAAAAAGGAACGAAGACGATCCACCCTTTATTTTCTTTCGTTCGTTTTTTTTTTTTTGGTTTCGAATGAATGGATCGATTACAAAGGGGGACCGAGTTTGGTTTGATAATCACGGCAACAAAAGAAATGGGCCAAGACAAATTTTAAAGCCCGTACAACAACGATGAATAAACGAAAGAATTTCAATCGATTAAAATCTCAATAACAATAAGCTATTGATATTATCATTTAATGACGATAATTAACTGCTACGAATTTGCGGGTTGTTACAGACTCCCCTCCTTAAAGAAATTGCGTCCACGCAATCCTAGGGAATAAATGGACAAAAGGTAACAACCATAAGAGTATAACAATGTCGAATGCATAAGCAAAGCAAATGCCAGCATGGAAAGTATTAGATATGAAATCAAAAGGTTCGACTGATTCCAATCAAAAGAATCAACATCATGGGGATCAAGGAATCAAAATCAGACGACTATCAAAAGCAAGAATCAATCGAGTTCCAGCATTTAAAAGAAAAGGAAAACAAAGCTGAAATCGCATACAGAGCACGAATTGAATGTGGGTAATCAAATTACTCACCTGAATCGCCAGAGAAAAAGACGAAGCTCAAATCTCAAAAATCGCAAGTATTCAATCATCAAAAACGATAATCAAATTTCTCAAATCAACAGATATTTAATTATCTAAAGCGATAATTAAATCTAAAATCAACAAATATTTAATTATCAAAAGCGATAATTAAATCTCAAATCAGCAAATATTTAATTATCAAAAGCGATAATTAAACCTCAAATCAGCAAATATTTAATTATCTAAAGCGATAATTAGATCTCAAATCAGCAAATATTTAATTATCTAAAGCGATAATTAAATCTCAAATCAGCAAATATTTAATTATCAAAAGCGATAATTAAATCTCAAATCAGCAAATATTTAATTATCTAAAGCGATAATTAGATCTCAAATCAGCAAATATTTAATTATCTAAAGCGATAATTAAATCTCAAATCAGCAAATATTTAATTATCAAAAGCGATAATTAAATCTCAAATCAGCAAATATTTAATTATCTAAAGCGATAATTAAATCTCAAATCAGCAAATATTTAATTATCTAAAGCGATAATTAGATCTCAAATCAGCAAATATTTAATTATCTAAAGCGATAATTAAATCTCAAATCAGCAAATATTTAATTATCAAAAGCGATAATTAAATCTCAAATCAGCAAATATTTAATTATCTAAAGCGATAATTAAATCTCAAATCAGCAAATATTTAATTATCAAAAGCGATAATTAAAAACAACAAATATCTGATTATCAAAAACGATAATCAGAACTCATATCAACAAATATCTAATTATCACAAGCGATAATTAGAAACAACAAATTTCTGATTATTAAAACGATAATCAGAACTCATATCAACAAATATCTAATTATCACAAGCGATAATTAGAAACAACAAATATCTGATTATCAAAACGATAATCAGAACTCATATCAACAAATATCTAATTATCACAAGCGATAATTAGAAACAACAAATATCTGATTATCAAAAACGATAATCAGAACTCATATCAACAAATATCTAATTATCACAAGCGATAATTAGAAACAACAAATATCTGATTATCAAAAACGATAATCAGAACTCATATCAACAAATATCTAATTATCACAAGCAATAATTAGAAACAACAAATATCTGATTATCAAAAACGATAATCAGAACTCATATCAACAAATATCTAATTATCACAAGCGATAATTAGAAACAACAAATATCTGATTATCAAAAACGATAATCAGAACTAATATCAACAAATATCTAATTATCACAAGCGATAATTAGAAACAACAAATATCTGATTATCAAAAACGATAATCAGAACTCATATCAACAAATATCTAATTATCACAAGCGATAATTAGAAACAACAAATATCTGATTATCAAAAACGATAATCAGAACTCATATCAACAAATATCTAATTATCACAAGCGATAATTAGAAACAACAAATATCTGATTATCAAAAACGATAATCAGAACTCATATCAACAAATATCTAATTATCACAAGCGATAATTAGAAACAACAAATATCTGATTATCAAAAACGATAATCAGAACTCATATCAACAAATATCCAATTACCTGCAGATAATTGGAAGCAACAAATATCTAGAAATCAATTAAGAAGACTAGAAAATCAACATAAAAGCTTGGATCGATCCCATCAGATGGCGAGTTTTTAATTCGCCGCACGTGCAACAACAAATGGCCGAAGCCTACCAAGTACTCAACATAATTTTGGCGCCCATCAGATTGACCCGGAGGTCCGCAGAGTGACCCGAAGGTCTAGTACTGGTATTTGACCCGAAGGTCCGCAGAGTGGCCCGAAAGCCCAACAAATGACCCGAAGGTCCAACAAATGACCCGAAGGTCCTCATAGTGGCTCGAAAGCACACAAAATCATCAAATATTTCAATTAACGAGTCCGGAATTAACCGAAATAGCAAACGCACATGTCCCATACCACGTGTTTTACTAAATCGTTTGATTCTCTTCATCGTTTCCTTGAAAGTGCAAAATTGTGTATTTTGTAAAAATACATTTCACATTCTCAAACGGACAAGTCCGGAATTAAGCGAATCAGTAAAAGAAAGGGGTCATAGTCCTCGATTTTGCTGAAACGTTTAAATCGCTTCCTCATTCTTTTGAAATCGCAAACTGTAAAATTTTTGAAAACAATTTTATTTATTTTGTAAAAATAACAATTCGCATTCTCAACTGGACGAGTCCGGAGTTAAGCGAATCAGTAAAAGAAAGGGGTCATAATCCTCGATTTTGCTGAATCGTTTAAGTCGCTTTCTCATTCTTTTGAAAACGTAAACTGTTACGATTTTATAAAACAATTTTCATTTTAAAACAATTTTCCAATCACGTGATTAAAGCAGCAAATCAGTAACAATTCCGATAAGGAAATTGTACTTCTCAAAATACCGTAAAAACGGTCACAAAATAGCATTGCGGAATAACCGCTAGAAAATCCATTTTTTTTTTGACTATTACTGAAGTCAAAGCAACAGTAATTTTAAACCATCAAATATCTCATCAAAATAATTTACATCAAAATGTGACATCAGTGAATTTTCATTCATTAAAATTGTCAACAAAACACCGTGCCTCAAAAATTCAGCATTGGTGTAAGAATCCCGTTATAAAAATAACGGCAACAAAATACGTTTCATAACCAAGCATCGGTTCAACGTAAAATAAATGCAATAACGTGCAATTTAAATTTTTGCACGTACTACAAAATGAACAAAGGATCATTCAAATGTATCTTCAATGAAGATAATTTAAAACAGCAAAAATCTAATCAATAGATGATTAGTACAAAAGAAAGTCAGCGGAAATTTCAACAAAAATCACATATCTGCAATTTCTTCGAATCCTCAATTCGGATTCGAAGTTCTCAAAGAAATAAAATAATTACAGCTATGTAAACAACAAATTAAATTCATATCAATTTCGTATTTTGATTTTTAAATCAAAAAGATTATCAGTTGTACTCAGCTAAGACAGTTTCACTGTTTCCGCTGCGCACTCTGATAAACAGAACATAATTCAATCAAATCAACAAAACACAGTTTCACTTTTTATTTTTAAATAATGATATTTAAAAATTTTCTCAGAATTTCAAAACTTAATTTTTGACTCAAATCACAGATAAAACATCGACTAATAGTTGTAACATATGTTCCATCCAAGTTATGTTTTATATTATGTCCATAAACCTCAAGCTCTGATACCAACTGTAACGCCCCACCTCTATGCTCATAATAACAAAGAGTATTAAAAGGAATACTGTCTATTATTACGAAGAATAAGGCTGGATAGGAGCGACCATCCGTAATTGGCCTTACACTAATATTGGTTATCTCGATAGGAGTGGTATATACTTTTATATTTTTCATCTATTAATTATTTACTCCCATCGACATATCCAATTATCAGTATAAAACAAACTACGATAGTTCATAATAGTTTAGGACATTAGATATAACAATAACACAGATAATATAAATGCGGAACACAGATAAAAACAAAAGTCTCAGATATATATAACTGATGTCAGTTAATACATAGTTGACACTATACATATGATACAACTACAACTGTCGACTCTAGAAGTTATATATACAAGTACATTATCGACTAATATACATGAATACATATCATTCTATACAATGACACAACTACTACAAAATGACTGACAACTTCAGAAGATGTGAAAAGTCTTCAATCCCGAACAGCAACTCAAAGAAAGAAATCTACAACCTGAAATACTCGGGTCTGACCCGAGTATTACATTCAAAAGAAAATAATACCCAGGTCAGTCTAATTCCAACCAGTTTATTAGTGCATATAGGCAGTAATAATTTAAATAGACGACAGTCACAATAATTCCCGTCTGTCCGATTCTTTAAACAAAGAAACCGGATAACAGTCAATATAACACTTAACAGTGTTTAACAAAAATCAGCAGATTTAAATCATCAACAGAGATAAATAAACAATTTATCAAATCGACTAAATCAATTTAAAACAATTGGAATTGTCACTTTAAATTTATCAAAAACTCGATTGGCTGCCGTACACGCACGCGTGTACGGCCTCGCCAATATGGTATAGAAATCAATGCATCACGAGCAAAGAAAAATCAATTCAAAACTGTCAATTTGGGTGGCTGCAGTGCACACACGCACGCGTGCACCGCCTCGCCACCATCGCAAGAAATACGCAAAAGCTCAGTGGAAGTCACAGGTGATCACAAGGTCAAATCTGAGCGACAAGCTGGATTCAACTCAAGTGTTTCAAAGACTGTACAATTCGAAATGTACAACAGCAAACCAGACTAGATTACATCAGTGATCACAAGACATGCAACACTGGAATAGACAGTGCAACAAAGTGAAGATAAAACTCAACTCGAAGACTGGTGCAACTCACTACGGCGAAGACCAAATCCAGACCAGGTAACAGAGAAGTATATCAGCTACATGTATGCAAAGACTGTCACAAACCAATATGGGCAGTGACACGGTGAAATGCCAACATCACAAACTACTGAAATGGCAAAGATTGGAAGGTAACAAACTCACATGCAACAAGCCTCAACAACCAAGAAATGCACATGTCCAGTTTTCAAGTGACTCAGTACAACAAATTTTAAGATAGGCAGAAGATACACGGTCAGTCTGTAAGCAATTCAAAGTGACAGTAACCAATGTGCAAAATATATATTCAAATATGATCGAGTGCAACAGGTCGAAATGATGCAGACCAAAAGGCATGGAACTGGAGATTGCAACCTGAATAGAAATGCACAACTCAAAACTGCACAGGATCAAGACAGCCAAGCTAATTAGAGGCGGTCTTATAGAATAGTTACAATGGGTATGCAACTTGACTAACAGCAATATACAGTGACACTATGGTACAATGGTGACCACATGAAATAAAGTCTATGTGCCAAAAGGTCAGAGGCACTACTGACACACATGTTTATGAATTACACAAGTGTAACTCAACCAGAGGATCAAGTGAATACTCACCGATGTACACATGACCGAGAAAACAACATCCAGACCATAATTGTGACAACTAATGGCAGAGCATATATGTACAAATCAGGGTAGAAGGAGATGCAGTGAACCAAGCTACAAAGACAACAACATGGATGCAGATTCAAGACTGTCTACCAGTAACAAAATGACCAACTACAAAGTCACTAAACTCATGCAAGTTCAAAGAAACAACACAGTGCAGACCAGAGACAAGCATGTACTCAAAACAGCATATGTAACACATAAAACATCTTACTTTTACAAAACAAAATGCTTGAATTCCACACTGCAGTTCAAAGTAAAGTCACCTGCAGTTCAACCTAGCAACCAACAAAATGTTCAAAGAGAGGTGGCAACATGACAAAGCAACAAAACTATACAGTTTTGAAAACAATGCGATAGTTATAATACAACATATATCTCAAACTCGAACAAAGAGTCGACAAATACGACATCGTAACAATTCAGTGAAAGCCAGATACAACAGGAATTTCAAGTCGAAGCCATTCAAAACAAGGCAGGAGTCAAGGAAACTCGAATGTACAAATCAAAGCTGGAAAATCATGCAATCATAAATGGTCGAAGTCAACAGCAAACAACACCGTGGTCATCACGAAATGAAGCCGTGATCATCAAATAAACAAATGTACGCATTTGAACAAGTCAAAATCAACAGTCAACGAAACGAATTAGAATGGCCAAGGTAAATCAAAACGACTCAAACCTTCGCATACAAACATAAGACCACGAATCCAAAGTCGTGGGAATCACAAATCATAGGTATACGATTTCGAATTAGATGTGAGTCGAACTCACCTTAGAATGAAGCGAAGACGACTCCACAAGCAGCCGTAGTGAGCAACCCTAGTCGATCGACAAGCATGGCCTCGTTCGATCTAGCAATTGAAGCCGGCGCCTTCGACTTCCCTAAGCCCTAATTCGTCCAGAGGAGAGATCGAAGGAACGAACGAAGCCGCCATATTCTTTTTTTTTTGAAGCCCTAGTTTCGTGAAAAAAGGAACGAAGACGATCCACCCTTTATTTTCTTTCGTTCGTTTTTGTTTTTTTTTTGGTTTCGAATGAATGGATCGATTACAAAGGGGGACCGAGTTTGGTTTGATAATCACGGCAACAAAAGAAATGGGCCAAGACAAATTTTAAAGCCCGTACAACAACGATGAATAAACGAAAGAATTTCAATCGATTAAAATCTCAATAACAATAAGCTATTGATATTATCATTTAATGACGATAATTAACTGCTACGAATTTGCGGGTTGTTACAATTACATTTTAGGAAATGTAATAAAAAAATGTTTAACCGAAAAGATAATTCAACAACTTTCTTTGTTGCAAAAATGTTGTTTTTGTTTTTGTTTTTACATTAAACAAACATAACATTTAGAAAAAAATTTCATATTATCGATCAGGGATGGAGCTTGGGTTTCATACTAACCCGGGATAATACAAAATTAGCACAACTGGTAAATGCTAAAAGTGAACATATATAGTATTTTAACAAACAATTATGAATTTATGGATTACCAATAAGAAAATATGTTAATCAAATTAACTTACTCAGGTGACAGTTCCAACTAATATTGAAATAAAAAGTAATCGTTCACAAATTTGGTCAAAATGAGTGACTTGAAGTATTATTTATTGGATAATAATATACTAACTTGCACTACAAGAATTTTGAAATATAAAAAATCATGAATTAAGAGACAGTTCTCCAATTGTCTATGCTGTTTTTGGAATCTTTTTCTAGATTTTTTTGATGGAAAGGAATAAACTAGTATGAAAAAGAGGAAATTGCCAAACTTATCAAAGGATTAATGAGATAAATTAGTCTTAGGTATGATGATTGGTGGTCTTAAATGTTTGAGAATTTGACCCGGACTGCAGTCCAGTTACCGACAGTGTACACCCATCCCTGCTATCAATAGCTCATAAACATATATTTGAAATATGTGTTTACTTACACAACAATTACAGCCTATCGCGATAGCCTCTACTTAATACCATTAAAAGTAAAAAGCTCATTTGAAGAGGAAAAAAAAACCCGATCAACATCAGAACACATCATCTTAAAGGAAATATGTTATTGCCCACAAATGCTTTTCTTTTTCTAATACATGAATCGTCGCAGATTAACCTCAACACAAACAAAGCACATAATAACAAACTTGAAACATTAAGAGTTGAGAGTAAAAACCATTCATTAAGTTCTTTGTTTCCAGCATAACACAAAAAAGAATCTTTTTGCATGCACATACAACACTTAAACTGTTTTGGTATATCAGCACTTACATTCAGCACAAAAAGGAAATCTTAGGCATGTATTTTTATATGCTAGTATTTCACATGCAAACAGAGCAACGAAAACGAACAAAACTTGTGCACTTATATTGGTTTGGTGAAGTAGCTGTCACACTTAACATTTGCCAACAACAGGATATATTCTAGCATTATTACTAATCACTTTTGTTACCAATGCTTAACGTACTATTTAGTGGCTGTGGATCTAACACACTATCACTTATGCAACTAGACTTTGTACTTATGATTTTAATGTAGACGATTGCATCAATACATATCTATATTATAATGTGAAAACTTCAAAATGAAGCTTTCGAAGCTATCTAAATACCGCTACAACATTCTAATATAAGTGAAGAACAATTTTGATTTAGGTATTCGCGAATGATGCTCATATAAATCTCTGACCAAACTAGCATTATGTCAATTCCAAACTTTTGGTAATCATCATTGAACAATTGAGTAATTCAATTGTGTGAATTGTCTTTTTTATTTATTTGTTTGCTTGCTGGGATCAAAAAGTTGGTTATCAAGTCCGTTTTGTTTGTTTATGCAACAATATGTGAACAAGAACTTAAATTTTCAATGAATTAAATTTATGTATTACATTACAAGATTAGTAATATGTAAGCAGGATTTATCTTATACTATAAAACAAAACCTTGGTCAAAGCGGTCAAAGTGAAGCCTTTTATCCACTCCCCAAATTGTCCACCGTTCATAATAGAAAGAAATCAGTACAGAAGGGCAACTCAGCCTTTTATCGATCGCTTCCCATGTTTCTCACCTTCACTGTCCGCACGTAACCTACCTCTTCCGTTTCTCTTCTCCTTTTCTTCCTCTTTTCCCCTACCCTTCCAATTTCACTTCTCATGACCAAAAATGGCAACTCTGTTCCAACACCAGATAGTACTCCCCGCCCTCCTAGTCGTGGTCGTCCATCAACGGACCACTCAGCCCATACCTAAGACGGACGTCGACAGCAACTTGGTGCCCAATTACTGTTTGAAGCTCTAACAACCGACCGCCTTTGTTTCCCGAGGTAAGATCTACCCTTTCTCCCTCTTTTCCTGAATTTATTTCGTCCGATTTCTCTATTTCCCTCCTTCGGCCTCTGGGTTCCCCATCAACTACTTTACCTACGATCGTCCTCCTCTGTACCATGTTCTTCATTTTAGGATGCCGACTTTGTTTCCCGAGGAAAGATCTAACCTTTCTCCCTCTTCACCTGATTTTATTTCCTCCGATTTTCCCGTTTCCCTCCTTCGGCCTCTATGCTCACCTTCACCAACTGTACCTACGTTCTTCCTCCTTCGTACCACGTTCTTGATTTTAGGAACAATATGGACTGAGTTTCCCTCATTTTAGACCTAATTTGTACTCCTTCGTCTTATTGCTCCTCTTTCAATTGTTCTTTTCAATCTGTATTATTACCCATTACGTTGATGGTTTTCCACCTAAAAAATGGATCAACTTTTACACAGTCCCACTACGGACTGTTATGCTACCCTAAATGTGTTTCTTTACGTTAACCCCAGTATTTTAGGCAGAAAATAACAATTCTAACTCCTTCACCCTCTTCCATTTCCGCCTCCGTCGGTTGCAGCAACGTCTATTTCCACCTGTGTATATAAATATGCAATTGCCACGATATTTGTTCATACTAACTCATATTTCCACAATTTTATGGAGCAGCAACAGAGGGAACGACGACGAGCTACTCAACGCGCACAGCGTCAGCAAGCTAGACATGCAACCATTGGAAGTAGGAGGGCAGGCAGGGCTAGAAACCATCAGCTACAAAATTCGTCTGGTAAATTTCTCCTCCTTTCATCCTCTGATTTTTAATGTCTGCCAGTTTCATATACAAGTTTTATTTTACAACTGTATAATTCACATGTATACATGACTATTGGATTTCAAGTTCTAACGTACTTTTACACGGTTAGGTTGTTCAAAGTGATTCAACTGCGGTGGTTTTCCACACTAATTGTTGTATGTCTATAGCAAATAACTGCAAAGCAGATTTTTTTTGTAAACTTAAATTAACATTATAAATATACATACAAATCGTATTATAAAATAAATAAACATGTACAAAACATAAATATATTCTGCATTAGCAAGTATTTATGAAGTTTCTTCTGTGTTCAGTTTCATTTCTAACATATATTACCTCTCAACTGCACAAATATCCTATTTGAATTTCACGCACATCAATGTTTTGAAAATACGAAGCTAAGTATATATACTATTCAATATTTACAGTAAGCGTTTTGAAAAATATACATTATCAAGTTAGCAACAACAGTTTTGAGAAATAAATATTTTGAACAATAATAAGTTGTCTACACTTCTAATAAATATATATGTAGTATGCGATTCATATATATAGTTGATTTGAGAACAATATATAATTCAGATTTATACTACTCAAACTTTGGGTTCACAACTCTTAACCATTTTTGTACACGCCGAAACTGAGACTGTAAATGCTAGATTGAGGTTTAACTTGAAACCTTACTAATTTGCATATATTTCTACAAACGTCATGCTGTTAATCACACAAACCAACTTAAATGAGAAGTTATTAGTACTTCTACAGTGGAAAAAATGCAAAAAAAACAATAATTGATGTGTTTTTTATGTTGTTCACAGTGTTACTTCATTTCATATACTATTTTATTTCACTTTCTGTATCAACTTATGCACTGTTTTATTCTACATATTGTTATATTAAATTTTTCTTATTGTTGTTTCCAAAGTTTTTGCTGTATGTGTATATTAAATAACTACAAAGCAGATTTTTTTAAAACTTAAATTAAAATTGTAAACATACATAAAAATCATATTAAAAAATAAATAAACATGTACAAAACATAAATATATTTTGCAGTAACATATATTTATGAAGTTTCTTTTTTGTTCAGTTTCCTTTCTAACATATATTACCTTTCAACTGCACAAATATCCTATTTAAATTTCACGCACTTCAATGTTTTTAAAATATGAAGTTTAATTATATATACTGTTAAATATTTGGAACATATATTTTGAACATACCAACAACAGTTTTGAGTAATATATACTTTGAACAATATATATACTGCACAAATTTTGACAGCATGAAGTTTTATATGCTTTTAGTGCACAAACTTCAACTATATTATGCTTTCAAATTGAACACGTTTCTGAAAACACGCTAACTTTTGAATATGTTAGCTTTCAAGCTATATTAACTGCATACAGGTTTTATCTATATATTTGTGTATATTAAATAACTGCAAAGTAGATTTTTTTAAAACTTAAATTAAAATTACAAACATACATAAAAATCATATTAATATATAAATAAACATGTACAAAACATAAATATATTGTGCAATAAAATATATTTATGAAGTTTCTTCTGTGTTCAGTTTCCTTTCTAACATATATTACCTTTCAAGTGCGCAAATATCCTATTTAAATTTCACGCACTTCAATGGTTTTAAAATATGAAGTTTAATTATATATACTGTTAAATATTTACAGTAAGCGTTTTGAAAAACATATATTTTGAAGTTACCAACATCAGTTTTCAGAAATATTTTTTTTGAACAATGTACATACTGCACAAATTTTGGCAGTATAAAGTTTTATACGCTTTTACTGCACAAACTTCAACTATATTATGCTTTCAAATTGAACACTTTTCTGAAAACACGCTAACTTTTGAATATGTTACCTTTCACGCTATATTAACTACATACAGGTTTTATCTATATATTTTGTGCATAGTTTTATATGGGCACGCATAGCTTTAACTATAAATAAGTGTCGGATACATACTAGATTTTAATATGACAGAGTACAATATATGCATGTGTCATTAAATTGGTTCCACTTGAATAAACTTTTGGGTATGTCAGGCTTTTATTAGTTCGAACATATGAGTTTTTTAAATATATGGTTTGCAGTATTTAAGTTCATGTTTAAGCAGACATAAATATGTACATGGATTCAAAGGTAACAATTTTCAAGGTTCTATACGAGTCAGTTTCTAACGGTTGCGAATCTATAAATTTTGAAAGTAGAGGATTAGGATAAGTTAGTTGTAAATAACTGAATTCAATTTTGAAGGTACCAAGAACAATTTTGAAAAATATATATTCTGAAAAATGTACATACACGAGTTCTGGGTTTACACCTCTTAAGCAATTTTACAAATTTAGCCTTTTGAACCAAACATATTCTTATGTTACCAACAATAGTTTGCCCTTTCCAAATTTACCTCCTACGCTTCATGTATCTTTGTTTCAAATTTATACAAGCAGTTTCTTTTTTGCGCTGTTTAATTTCCAACATACATTAACTTCCAACTGCGCAATTATCTTGTGTACATTTCAACTACATCAATTGCTTATGTTCGTAACAGTAGCATGGTACAAGGATATTTCATCTACCTTGATCATCGTAGCCTCACAATTTTTGATTGCAAAATCAATGAGGATAATAACTATAAAAGACAGTCTAAAACGTCGATGAATATGCATTTCATAGTAAGAAATGGATGCATCCAGAAAATTAGCCTGTTGCCACCAAGTAGTAATGTATATTAAATTATTATTGAAGCGGTACAGATGTTAAAACTCTGAACAAAATGACAGAAATGTCATACTAAAATTTGTATTCATCACCCAAGTAAACCACATCTCTTAAAATAAAATTTGGATGTTTGCATAACAGTCTTGTTTCTTTGGCAAGCTCAAATGCACTGTACCAACTCATTCAAAGTAATAACACTGATTCTAGTTAAACAACTCTAGTAAGTATTAAACTCAGTCTAGTATTTTGAAAGAGAGCATTCGATAGGCAAGCGACCATGAAACCTCATAGGATCATGGCAGTAATCATAAATAAGATGATGCATTCTGACCCATCTATGAAGTCTTCTTTGCGGTTAGGTTGTTCAAAGTGATTCAACTGCGGTGGTTTTCCACACTAATTGTTGTATGTCTATAGCAAATAACTGCAAAGCAGATTTTTTTTGTAAACTTAAATTAACATTATAAATATACATACAAATCGTATTATAAAATAAATAAACATGTACAAAACATAAATATATTCTGCATTAGCAAGTATTTATGAAGTTTCTTCTGTGTTCAGTTTCATTTCTAACATATATTACCTCTCAACTGCACAAATATCCTATTTGAATTTCACGCACATCAATGTTTTGAAAATACGAAGTCTAAGTATATATACTGTTCAATATTTACAGTAAGCGTTTTGAAAAATATACATTATCAAGTTAGCAACAACCGTTTTGAGAAATAAATATTTTGAAAAATAATAAGTTGTCTACACTTCTAATAAATATATATGCAGTATGCGATTCATATATATAGTTGATTTGAGAACAGTATATAATTCAGATTTATACTACTCAAACTTTGGGTTCACAACTCTTAACCATTTTTGTACACGCTGAAACTGAGACTGTAAATGCTAGATTGAGGTTTAACTTGAAACCTTACTAATTTGCATATATTTCTACAGACGTCATGCTGTTAATCACACAAACCAACTTAAATGAGAAGTTATCAGTACTTCTACAGTGGAAAAAATGCAAAAAAAAACAATAATTGATGTGTTTTTTATGTTGTTCACAGTGTTACTTCATTTCGTATACTGTTTTATTTCACTTTCTATATCATCTTATGCCCTGTTTTATTCTACATATTGTTACATTAAATTTTTCTTATTGTTGTTTCCAAAGTTTTTGCTGTATGTGTATATTAAATAACTACAAAGCAGATTTTTTTAAAACTTAAATTAAAATTGTAAACATACATAAAAATCATATTAAAAAATAAATAAACATGTACAAAACATAAATATATTTTGCAGTAACATATATTTATGAAGTTTCTTTTGTGTTCAGTTTCCTTTCTAACATATATTACCTTTCAACTGCACAAATATCCTATTTAAATTTCACGCACTTCAATGTTTTTAAAATATGAAGAATAATTATATATACTGTTAAATATTTGGAACATATATTTTGAACATACCAACAACAGTTTTGAGTAATATATACTTTGAACAATATATATACTGCACAAATTTTGACAGCATGAAGTTTTATATGCTTTTAGTGCACAAACTTCAACTATATTATGCTTTCAAATTGAACACGTTTCTGAAAACACGCTAACTTTTGAATATGTTAGCTTTCACGCTATATTAACTGCATACAGGTTTTATCTATATATTTGTGTATATTAAATAACTACAAAGTAGATTTTTTTTTAAAATTAAATTAAAATTACAAACATACATAAAATTCATATTAATATATAAATAAACATGTACAAAACATAAATATATTAATTGTGCAATAAAATATATTTATAAAGTTTCTTCTGTGTTCAGTTTCCTTTCTAACATATATTACCTTTCAAGTGCGCAAATATCCTATTTAAATTTCACGCACTTCAATGTTTTTAAAATATGAAGTTTAATTATATATACTGTTAAATATTTACAGTAAGCGTTTTGAAAAACATATATTTTGAAGTTACCAACATCAGTTTTCAGAAATATATTTTTTGAACAATGTACATACTGCACAAATTTTGGCAGTATAAAGTTTTATACGCTTTTACTGCACAAACTTCAACTATATTATGCTTTCAAATTGAACACTTTTCTGAAAACACGCTAACTTTTGAATATGTTACCTTTCACGCTATATTAACTACATACAGGTTTTATCTATATATTTTGTGCATAGTTTTATATGGGCACGCATAGCTTTAACTATAAATAAGTGTCGGATACATACTAGATTTTAATATGACAGAGTACAATATATGCATGTGTCATTAAATTGGTTCCACTTGAATAAACTTTTGGGTATGTCAGGCTTTTATTAGTTCGAACATATGAGTTTTTTAAATATATGGTTTGCAGTATTTGAGTTCATGTTTAAGCAGACATAAATATGTACATGGATTCAAAGGTAACGATTTTCAAGGTTCTATACGAGTTAGTTTCTAACGGTTGCGAATCTATAAATTTTGAAAGTAGAGGATTAGGATAAGTTAGTTGTAAATAACTGAATTCAATTTTGAAGGTACCAAGAACAATTTTGAAAAATATATATTCTGAAAAATGTACATACACGAGTTCTGGGTTTACACCTCTTAAGCAATTTTACAAATTTAGCCTTTTGAACCAAACATATTCTTATGTTACCAACAATAGTTTGCCCTTTCCAAATTTACCTCCTACGCTTCATGTATCTTTGTTTCAAATTTATACAAGCAGTTTCTTTTCTGCGCTGTTTAATTTCCAACATACATTAACTTCCAACTGCGCAATTATCTTGTGTACATTTCAACTACATCAAAGTTTTGGAAAATATGAAGTTTAACTGCATATTTGTTTTCGTTTGTATAAAACCTCTTATGAGTGTCTTGCGTTTTGCATTTACAAACACTTTGGTGTATGCAGGTTTCAAACTACATGATTGTGTTTACGTACATATAATTTTGAAAGCATATAGTGTAACAGCCCGCAAATCCGTACCCCTTGAATTGACAAAAATTTCCATTAATGAACTCAAGAAGAACGGAAATACGAACCATTTGGGTTAAAAAGAAAGAGGTAGAAGAAGAAAATAGGGAAAACAACATCAGAATCTAACCATCGCAGCGGAATAAAATATAATATATATTAACAGATCTTTACACTAATCAAAACTATATCTGTTTTATACCATATATCATCAGAGTATACATCAGAGAACACATAACATACAACTGGACAATAATCATGTCATGTCCTCAATACAACAGAGTACACAACTAAACAACACAGTGGAATATATATAAACAAGTACGGAAGATACGTCATGCCATCCAGCTCATCCCTGAGCTCCACAGCATCATATCCTGTAACCTATAATACTCGGTCTGACCCGAGCATTATAATAAATTAACACCCGAGTCAGTCTGGAATACCAGCGTGAGAAAATCACACTCAAATTAATTATTAAAGTTTCAAAATCCTTTGAAAATCAAAAGCATCTCGTAAGACCACGCCACAAATAAACATGTCGGGTTTTTCCCTTACGATAGCTAAAACACTTTTTATCAAAATCCTCTGATATTATAATAGTGTCTATATACAAATACTTATTCAAATAGCTAAAATTGTTACATGATTAAATTCCAGCATACTAGCCACAAAGTGGGTAATACAAACAAATACCGTACAAGGCACGTAGGGAGAATGGATTTCCAACGAATGACTAGGCACTGGGGTACCACCTGTCACAGTACGTGGCCTAGCTCACAGTACCGAGGAGTACGCCCGCTCCCCTGCAACACAAGGCCAGAATCATCCCTTACTGGACAATTCCGAATAAAATCACCCCACGGTTGGGATCAGCAACCGCACCACTAAGCCGAAATAAAAGGGACATCTAGACAGGGATGACCTTACCCTCCAGTGGGAGCTACCCACGAAGCCTTGCTGCATAACCCCTGATTTTCAGTCATTCTCGGTTGATGAGGCTCGAGGCTAAGCGTTACCTTTCAGCACATATCCCTTAGAATGCCCATCGTCCGCTGACGATGTTCCGAAAGCATTCATCCATACAAGTCCGTCCCGGGTCCGAACGGAACCGAAGGCACTACCCCTACTACATCCATTTCGGAAATATCCTCAGGATTAGTAGCGACTAGCCCTTGCACTTCACTGCTCCATGTTCGACTCCAAAATCATTTCCACGAAACGTACAAACCGGATCGAAGTAGTTTTCGAGAAAAACTCCCGATCCCGATCTCTTCGAAACGATCAGCGCATTTGGCCAATATTGATAGTCGGTTATTTAACTATCAATTCACATCCATAGCATCCATCAAACAATAAATAATTTTCCCAAATTATTTATATATCTCAAAATATCTTCGCAAGATATATTTCTATTTTCAAATCCTTTTTGAAAACAATTTCAAACAGTTTCCTCTCACGGAATGCATTTCCCAAATATTTATTTCCACTGAAACACCAAGTACAAAATACTTTTAGATTTTAAAATAATTTAAAAACACTTTATTATAAATATACTTTATAACATTGAAATTTAAAACCACTTTAGTACTTTATCAAAATATACTTTAAAAATATTTAAAATAAAACCGCTTTATAAATATAAACTAAATTTCTCCTTTAAAACCTAATACCAAATCACTTTTATATAATTACTACAATAATAGATTTTTGAAAATACTTACTTTGGAAATTAACATTTAGAAAAAAAACAAATTTTCCTAAAACATGCTTTTTAAAAACATACTTAAAACCTTTAACCTATATTTCAAATTGCTTTGAAAACGTATTTGGCTATCCAAGGAAATACACTTCTCTTCACATCTTTTAAAAATAAATCAACATTTATTTTTAAACCAATTCATATCCCTTTATAAATTCCCACCTTGAATTTATATTTTCAAATATCCACTGATATTTTATTTTACTTTATAAACCCAGTTTATAAATTCCAAAATCTCACTTCTCTTCAAAATTTCAATTCCAAATACTTAAATCAATTTCCAAATTTATTTCAAGATTTTTCCATTTTGAAATAAATTCCTCTACTTACTTATTTACTTCAGAACCCATTAACTTCAGTGTTTATTTCTTAATTTACAGTTAGAAATCCTTTTAACTGAATACTAATTTTTCATATTTTCCCAAACTTCTTTTTATCCCTTTAAATAAAATTTAATCCTTGTAGTGTTAAAGTAAATTCTTATTATTTTAAATTATATCACTTTAAGTTTAAAATTCATTATTTCCCCTTTTTATTAAACATCCCCTTTTAATTCATTCTTAAATTTATTCCAACTTCTATAATTATTTACTTAAAGATTTCTCTTTTATTTTCTTTCCCAAAATCCAATTTATTACATTTTGATATCTCCTTTTACTGAAATATTCAATCTAACCATATCATTCAATATTTCAATTACCAATAAAATCATCACAGGATATCAATATTCATAACACAGAATATAAAACAGTCTAGAAAATTTTGAGGAATCTAGTTGGATCCCTCCAACCTGTTTCCCTGCATCCACAGACGTTAGCATAATACCAATTCCACTTCGAGGTGGAATATCGCGGTATATGGGTTTAAAATATTATCATCCGCTATTATGCGGCGCATAGGGTCTCATCCGCTATAAAATGCGGGAATATCAACTCCAATATATACTATATACTACTATATAATATATATCATATCCAATCAATTCAACCATTTAATCCAAATATTTAAATTTAACTATTTAAATTTAAATAGCAACCAAATGAGTGAGATTAACTCACCTTTGCTTTTATTTGCAATCCATTCCAATATTGCCTTGGTTTCTTGATTTTTGACCTTGAATAAATATTATATGATCTTATTAATATCCGATTAAATCGAACAATTTATTTCCTTTTAACTAATTAAATCAACCAGTAATTTTATTCTAAACTAATACTCTTAAATTTAAACCAATTCTTTTTTTCACTTGTATGTGTAAACATTCAAACCGAAATATATATATATATATATATTAACAACTAAAAGGATTGAATAAGTTTATTAAACAAATCTATCTTCATAACACATTATTAACAATAAACTAGTTAGTGAAGACATGTGTATATATATATATATATATTTTATTTTTAAATTTCAACCTATGTTAAAATGTATAAGTGTATATTTTATTTTATTTTTCTTACTGTAAAATTTTATATTCATAAAACTAGAAACAAAAAGGGGTAATATACCTCACTGCCTGCTCGCGCTTGAAGAAATCGAATTCACCTCTTCGCGTACCCAGCTCGAGTCTACCACATCGGAAGCCTCCACCAAGCAAACCCTAAATCGAGAGACACGTTCCTCCCTCGTCGTTCCGCGTGCGAGTCCAAGCAAGTAGTCGACATCGAACTTGATTTTGGTATTGTCGTGCGCCATCCCTGACACACCTCCCATCCACGAAACCCACAGCCGTGTGCTCACGAGCATCCCGCTCTTTCGTTCAAGATAGCAACTCCCTTAACTCGCGAATCATCAGGAGATCGCGATGCGACTTCCTTCTATTTTTCTGAATGCTTTCCCTTTTTTTTCTTCGAGGCGGAGCAATTTGATTTTCGAATGAGGAAAAGTGGGGTAGCTTGGGTTTTATAACGAAAAATATCGTATTTGATTTGAGAACGAGGTCCGCCATTATTTCTTTTGACTGATTTATTATAAAAGGAAGAGGGGTTTCGTTTGTGAAGAAGGAAAAAATATCTCGGCTATCTGATGTTAAACGTGTTACTTTGTCTTGCGCAAGAAGATAATCTTACCACTGTGTTGCTGATGTGAAATGCTTGACCAGTCAACTAATTTATATTCATTAATTAAATTGAATTTTGGATAAAAATTTCAGCGCGTTTACACGTCGTACGCTCACACAACAACTCCAAATGCTACGGAAATTGAGATTCGATAATAATTCAATATTACAGATCCAATGGGACTGGTTTCGTTGAATTCCGAGACTATGCCTCGGAGACTATTTTTAAATATCGATTTAAACGATATAATTTCAAAACTTAACAAAACACTTCCAAATTCAATTTTGAAAGTTCTACCACCTTCAGTATTATTAACATGAATTTTTCGAGCTTCCAAAATATTTTTAATTAGCTTAGAATGCCAGATTTACTATTTTATCCAACTTCAAATAATTTAATTTAATAATTAAATCACCCAATAAACAGCGATATTTGAAATTTAAGTTAATAATTAATCTCTGAATATTTAAAATTAATTAAATACTCCAATTTCAAATATACAAAAATTTCGGGTCGTCACATTCCTCCCCCCTTAAAAGAATTTTGTCCCCGAAATTACTAGTTAGGAAGAATGATCCATAACCCACTAACTATCTTCTCAACTCCAAATAGATTTTAACATCTTACCAAACAAATCTTTTATCAAAGACACACTAACCCTTTTCTTAACTTCCCAACTTACCCATAAATCCCAAACCATATCACTTGCTTAACCATTCAAATTTAAATTTAAAACTAAATTTGAATTATCAAAATTTTTCTAACTCTCTAAATTTTCGAAATTTTTTGCCAGCGTCTCCTTTGCACGGCTAACTCGGTACTACTACAAAATGGCTCTACAGCCTTCCAATCTCAAAAAGAAAACAAAATGCCAAGTGGCTGGATCAAAAACCAAATCAAATTTCATACAGAAATTTAAATACATACCTTTTGTCGGGCCATTAAATTTTATCTTCTAAAATCAAAAATCCCAATTTATCCATTGCTTTTATACACCTGTATATCCTACTAAGCAATAATATTCAATCACAATTCCAAAGTCATTTTTACTTTTCTTTACAACTTTCCAATACTTGTTTTACTTAAGCCCGTATGATGCACATATATCATCCGTACGCAATATCAAATTCGATCGCTTACTCGATCACACAATTTTACTTCCGAACTAGTATCGTCCACCCGACTTCCTAGTGCGGACTCAGATCTGGTTTCTTGATCAGAAACCGTCATTCTCCTTGTACAGTCACCAACTATGATAGAGAATATCCAGAATCAATCAAAATCCCATATCCAGGTTCGCCGTCGAAAATCGAGTGAAAATCCTAACTCGGATCGGTATAATTACCTCGAAATTCTGTGCTCGAATCCGGATCAAATCACTATGTGAATAAAATAATATACGTACATCCTACGTATTAATTTCAATTGATTATCAGCTATATCAATTCTCTTTTATTTCGCATTCCTTTTGATTGTTATCCACTTATTCACAACTATCCCCTTTCACAACTTCCAGTTCAAGTCTTCATTCAATTATTCACTTAGTATATTTTTCTATTCCAAAATTACTAAGTATATTTCCAATTCCAGTTTTCTTAAGAATTTCATTCTTCAATTCTTAAGTTCAATATAAATTTTTCTTATATTTACTTACTACTTCACTACTGAAGTGTATATTCAAATTGAATTCCAATTCCATATGAACTTCAATTTGCTACAATTTACTAATTCATTTCAAATCTCAATACCTTTATTTCTAATTTTCATTCAGATTTCATTTTCAAATTTTTCTTGAATTCAATTTGTCCGCAAATTCTGAATATTGAATTTTTTATCCACTTTACTTTACATACACAATTTTAAATCAGATTTCAATATCCAGTTTCAATTTTATTTGCTTTCAAATTTTAAATCATTTGTTGTTAATGAAAATTTCCAAAAATTTTCTAACTCCCAAAATTTACGGAAAATTTTGGCAGAGTCTCCCTTGTACGGAGGGACTTCTGCGATATCGCAGGATGCACAAATATATATACATCGGTCTCAGGCCGGAAATCACAATATATATCAATATATGCAGTTCATATCTCCTATTTTGAATTTTTGCGTAGGCGTACCTTATTTAGCATTTTTAAGCAAGTAGCTATTTATTTTAGCAAATTTCGCAATCAAATTCAGCCAAACGGCTTCCCGGTACCTGTACTAACTCAACTTAAACAGGTAAGTGAACAATACACAAAGTTTATTAACATTTCACTTAATTACAATAGCTAAACACATGTATAACATAAGCAATATACCCTAAATAACTTTCATAAGCAATTTATATGGTTTCGACACCTATTTCAATTGCATATTAATAACCATTTCCTAAGTAATTGAACTCAAACTTTTATTTAATGGACTTTCATTTTCATCCGAAGCCAAGCTTCCATAAATTCAAACTTAAATTAATTTACTTCAAATCATTTCAATTTCATAACTTAAGTTCATTCTCATTTTATTTGATTCTCATCAATTCAATAACCCCATTCTCTTTATCCATTTTAATTTCCAACTCACATTATCAATACATCCTTCAATTTATTAATAATGTCAATTCAATTTATTCCATATTTCATTTACAACCCAAACATTTGATTTTATCTCAAAAATCACTTTAAATATTTTACTGGAGTTCAATCTATTTTATAATCTAAATTTTGGAGTATATTCATTTTCATATTTCATCTATTTACAATCAATTCCATTCACATTCCTTTGTTTTTAACTCAGGATTATACATTTTATTTAGCCAATATATTTATTATCCCATAAACAGTTCTAAATAAGATTCTAGAGTTTAAACAATTTCCCAGAATTTCAAAATCACCTTTGAAATTAACTATATCCAAAATCCTTTTAAATTTCAAATCCAAACCCAGTTTTGCAAACAAACACCAGCCCAAAACATCCAGGTAGCAATTCCTCCTTTGGAAACTCGAAAATGAACACCGATGATGTCGCGATCATCATCGGAATTATTTTCCAGCGACCACTGAGAGTTTAGTGCTTTTATCTCTTTTAAAAAAAAACATTTCAAATATTTTTAATTTCCAAATCTCACAAGATTTCAAATTCAACTCAAAAATATTCCTGAAATAATACTATTATTTCTCCAAAACCTTTTTGAAACCATTTCCAAACTCAAAGGAATTTTAACTTCACAAAATTCCAAATTTGAAATCCATCTCGATTTATTTTCAAATGTTCCTCTGGAATCCTATTCCCAATTATAAATCATATTTATAATTCATAGTTACAACTTTCACTTTATTATCTGAATTTATTTTCTTAACTTTGGTTATAAGTTTTCAATTTCTTATTCAATTTCCTCATAATGATAATAATTTATTATCATCATCTAACAACCAAACATCCAAATATAACTATAATAATTTATAAAAATTATTTCTTTCATATACAAAAATAATTTGGGTAAAATTATTTCATTTACCCCATTTTAAAACAATATTGTGTCGGTTTATCTTGTTTAAGAGTTTAGAAATCCCTATCGATATTGTGGCATCCCACACATCGACCAGAATCCACAAACACTCAACCGATAAGTCAACACAATATAAAACCATTTTATATTCACTAACAAATACGCGCTCATATCTATCAATACTCTCAAAATTCCCACCAGAGCCAAGGTTATCACCAACCTTCGCTCTGATACCATTGTAACAGCCCGCAAATCCGTACCCCTTGAATTGACAAAAATTTCCATTAATGAACTCAAGAAGAACGGAAATACGAACCATTTGGGTTAAAAAGAAAGAGGTAGAAGAAGAAAATAGGGAAAACAACATCAGAATCTAACCATCGCAGCGGAATAAAATATAATATATATTAACAGATCTTTACACTAATCAAAACTATATCTGTTTTATACCATATATCATCAGAGTATACATCAGAGAACACATAACATACAACTGGACAATAATCATGTCATGTCCTCAATACAACAGAGTACACAGCTAAAAAACACAGCGGAATATATATAAACAAGTACGGAAGATACGTCACGCCATCCAGCTCATCCCTGAGCTCCACAGCATCATATCCTGTAACCTATAATACTCGGTCTGACCCGAGCATTATAATAAAATAACACCCGAGTCAGTCTGGAATACCAGCGTGAGAAAATCACACTCAAATTAATTATTTATGTTTCAAAATGCTTTGAAAATCAAAAGCATCTCGTAAGACCACGCCACAGATAAACATGTCGGATTTTCCCTTACGATAGCTAAAACACTTTTTATCAAAATCCTCTGATATTATAATAGTGTCTATATACAAATACTTATTCAAATAGCTGAAATTGTTACATGATTAAATTCCAGCATACTAGCCACAAAGTGGGTAATACAAACAAATACCGTACAAGGCACGTAGGGAGAATGGATTTCCAACGAATGACTAGGCACTGGGGTACCACCTGTCACAGTACGTGGCCTAGATCACGGTACCGAGGAGTACGCCCGCTCCCCTGCAACACAAGGCCGGAATCATCCCTTACTGGACAATTCCGAATAAAATCACCCCACGGTTGGGATCAGCAACCGCACCACTAAGCCGAAATAAAAGGGACATCTAGACAGGGATGACCTTACCCTCCAGTGGGAGCTACCCACGAAGCCTTGCTGCATAACCCCTGATTTTCAGTCATTCCCGGTTGATGAGGCTCGAGGCTAAGCGTTACCTTTCAGCACATATCCCTTAGAATGCCCATCGTCCGCTGACGATGTTCCGAAAGCATTCATCCATACAAGTCCGTCCCGGGTCCGAACGGAACCGAAGGCCTTACCCCTACTACATCCATTTCGGAAATATCCTCAGGATTAGTAGCGACTAGCCCTTGCACTTCACTGCTCCATCTTCGACTCCAAAATCGGTTCCACAAAACGTACAAACCGGATCGAAGTGGTTTTCGGGAAAAACTCCCGATCCCGGTCTCTTCGAAACGATCAGCGCATTTGGCCAATATTGATAGTCGGTTATTTAACTATCAATTCACATCCATAGCATCCATCAAACAATAAATAATTTTCCCAAATTATTTATATATCTCAAAATATCTTCGCAAGATATATTTCTATTTTCAAATCCCTTTTGAAAACAATTTCAAACAGTTTCCTCTCACGGAATGCATTTCCCAAATATTTATTTCCACTGAAACACCAAGTACAAAATACTTTTAGATTTTAAAATAATTTAAAAACACTTTATTATAAATATACTTTATAACATTGAAATTTAAAACCACTTTAATACTTTATCAAAATATACTTTAAAAATATTTAAAATAAAACCGCTTTATAAATATAAACTAAATTTCTCCTTTAAAACCTAATACCAAATCACTTTTATATAATTACTACAATAATAGATTTTTGAAAATACTTACTTTGGAAATTAACATTTAGAAAAAAAACAAATTTTCCTAAAACATGCTTTTTAAAAACATACTTAAAACCTTTAACCTATATTTCAAATTGCTTTGAAAACGTACTTGGCTATCCAAGGAAATACACTTCTCTTCACATCTTTTAAAAATAAATCAACATTTATTTTTAAACCAATTCATATCCCTTTATAAATTCCCACCTTGAATTTATATTTTCAAATATCCACTGATATTTTATTTTACTTTATAAACCCAGTTTATAAATTCCAAAATCTCACTTCTCTTCAAATTTTCAATTCCAAATACTTAAATCAATTTCCAAATTGATTTCAAGATTTTTCCATTTTGAAATAAATTCCTCTACTTACTTATTTACTTCCGAACCCATTAACTTCAGTGTTTATTTCTTAATTTACAGTTAGAAATCCTTTTAACTGAATACCAATTTTTCATATTTTCCCAAACTCCTTTTTATCCCTTTAAATAAAATTTAATCCTTGAAGTGTTAAAGTAAATTCTTATTATTTTAAATTATATCACTTTAAGTTTAAAATTCATTATTTCCCCTTTTTATTAAACATCCCCTTTTAATTCATTCTTAAATTTATTCCAACTTCTATAATCATTTACTTAAAGATTTCTCTTTTATTTTCTTTCCCAAAATCCAATTTATTACATTTTGATATCTCCTTTTACTGAAATATTCAATCTAACCATATCATTCAATATTTCAATTACCAATAAAATCATCACAGGATATCAATATTCATAACACAGAATATAAAACAGTCTAGAAAATTTTGAGGAATCCAGTTGGATCCCTCCAACCTGTTTCCCTGCATCCACAGACGTTAGCACAATACCAATTCCACTTCGAGGTGGAATATCGCGGTATATGGGTTTAAAATATTATCATCCGCTATTATGCGGCGCATAGGGTCTCATCCGCTATAAAATGCGGGAATATCAACTCCAATATATACTATATACTACTATATAATATATATCATATCCAATCAATTCAACCATTCAATCCAAATATTTAAATTTAACTATTTAAATTTAAATAGCAACCAGATGAGTGAGATTAACTCACCTTTGCTTTTATTTGCAATCCATTCCAATATTGCCTTGGTTTCTTGATTTTTGACCTTGAATAAATATTATATGATCTTATTAATATCCGATTAAATCGAACAATTTATTTCCTTTTAACTAATTAAATCAACCAGTAATTTTATTCTAAACTAATACTCTTAAATTTAAACCAATTCTTTTTTTCACTTGTATGTGTAAACATTCAAACCGAAATATATATATATATATATATATTAACAACTAAAAGGATTGAATAAGTTTATTAAACAAATCTATCTTCATAATACATTATTAACAATAAACTAGTTAGTGAAGACATGTGTGTATATATATATATATTTTAAATTTCAACCTATGTTAAAATGTATAAGTGTATATTTTATTTTATTTTTCTTACTGTAAAATTTTATATTCATAAAACTAGAAACAAAAAGGGGTAATATACCTCACTGCCTGCTCGCGCTTGAAGAAATCGAATTCACCTCTTCGCGTACCCAGCTCGAGTCTACCACATCGGAAGCCTCCACCAAGCAAACCCTAAATCGAGAGACACGTTCCTCCCTCGTCGTTCCGCGTGCGAGTCCAAGCAAGTAGTCGACATTGAACTTGATTTCGGTATTGTCGTGCGCCATCCCTGACACACCTCCCATCCATGAAACCCACAGCCATGTGCTCGCGAGCATCCCGCTCGTTCGTTCAAGATAGCAACTCCCTTAACTCGCGAATCATCAGGAGATCGCGATGCGACTTCCTTCTATTTTTCTGAACGCTTTCCCTTTTTTTCTTTCTTCGAGGCGGAGCAATTTGATTTTCGAATGAGGAAAAGTGGGGTAGCTCGGGTTTTATAACGAAAAATATCGTATTTATTTGAGAACGAGATCCGCCATTATTTCTTTTGAACTGATTTATTATAAAAGGAAGAGGGGTTTCGTTTGTGAAGAAGGAAAAAATATCTCGGCTATCTGATGTTAAACGTGTTACTTTGTCTTGCGCAAGAAGATAATCTTACCACTGTGTTGCTGATGTGAAATGCTTGACCAGTCAACTAATTTATATTCATTAATTAAATTGAATTTTGGATAAAAATTTCAGCGCGTTTACACGTCGTACGCTCACACAACAACTCCAAATGCTACGGAAATTCAGATCCGATAATAATTCAATATTACGGATCCAATGGGACTAGTTTCGTTGAATTCCGAGACTATGCCTCGGAAGACTATTTTTAAATATCGATTTAAACGATATTATTTCAAAACTTAACAAAACACTTCCAAATTCAATTTTGAAAGTTCTACCACCTTCAGTATTATTAACATGAATTTTTCGAGCTTCCAAAATATTTTTAATTAGCTTAGAATGCCAGTTTACTATTTTATCCAACTTCAAATAATTTAATTTAATAATTAAATCACCCAATAAACATCGATATTTGAAATTTAAGTTAATAATTAATCTCTGAATATTTAAAATTAATTAAATACTCCAATTTGAAATATACAAAAATTCCGGGTCGTCACATATAGTTTGCTAACCTTTGAACGCATAGAGTTCACGTATATTATGCTTTCACACTGCACAGATTTTTGAACACATGCTACGTTTTGATTCCACAGTACATACACTTTTCAACGTGCGACAGTTTCATACATATGTTTAATTTTAAAACGACATATATCACACGCACACATTGAATGTAGCAATAAATGCTACATACTGGCATGGATTTTAAATATATTAATTTGACAGAGATGGAATTTGAACATGGAGATTTCAGGTACATGCCATTGATTTACATGCATACGTACATAAATAAGTAAATATGTTAAGTAATAATAAAAATAAAAAAATATAAATGTACATATTTTTTTTTTCATATATTCATATTTATATTTTTTATACTTTATTTTATTTTTTTTTCATTTTCTTTATATTGTTTTGATAAATAAAAAATATAATGTAATTATAATAAACTGATAAATTTTTTTTGATAAAAAAAAATAGATAAAATTGAGAATGAATATAAAGTATAATAAATTATAGAATATAATATTATAATAAAATAATAATTTGCTTGTTTTTAATTTTTACGCTTTTACATACCATTACTTCTGTAATTTTACTTCTGAATATGTTAATATCTTATTATTAACATTTGTGTAGTAAATAAATTTTCTGACTTTTTAATTTCAAAAAAAAAATTATTACGATTCTGCAATCCATAATATACAAAATTATTCTGATTTTTGTTTTTGTCACGATTAGATTATTCCACTATGTTAACAACTTCTTTCTCGAATTTTCCTATTCTAGAATTGTTGTCAGTTTTTAATTCCAAAAAATGATAAATTTAGTAAATCATTTAATCCCACCATGGCTAATGGATATATGAGTTTTCTGTCAAAGCATATACGGATTCAGTTTTCAATACATGTCACAAGTAGCAAAAAAAATCTGTATTTACATATATTAGTCGGCTATATCAGACCTACTGTATATATGAATGAAAACAATTTCTTCAAAGTTTAAACATACAAGTATCAAGTATATCAGTTTTAAGCATATACAGTTATAAACTCCTGTACTTTTTCTACAAATTGGTGTGTATATAACAGTGTTGAATGAACTCAACCATACGTTCATGTATATGATTTTTAATTGTTACAAAATTTAACTTATATTTCAATTGACTGTATCAATAAATGTTACATACCGGCATGGATTTTAAATATATTAATTTGACAAAGATGGAATTTGAACCAGGACATTCCATGTACATGCCATTGATTTTGTATATCATTATTCTGTATACCTTCAGCTCCAAATATATGCGTTTTACATACATGATTTTAAAAATATATGAATCTAATTTCAAGAATAAATAATTTTACAGTTGAAAAAAGTGATGTATGTCTGTGGTCCTCAAAGTATTGCATATATCAGTGTTAGGTAAACATAAGTAGTACTTATATAACACTTTGTAAAAAAGGGGGCTTTAAATATATGTATGATTTCAAGTACTCTAATTTTTATACCACTTTCAAATATATAGTTTCGTGTACAGATATATGTTTCGTGTTATGATTACCTGAATTTCAATACACAAGGCTTTAGGACCATATGGCCAGTTCCATAAATATTACAATGCGCATTCATATATACATACATGGAGTTAAAACCGTTACTATATTTAATTTGGAAATTGTATTTAGCAGTTGCAGTTTCAACCTAGGTAAAATTTAGAATATATATGGACGTATATGTTATTTTGAATGCATGATGGTCTCAGCCATATGTTCAGCTTTAAAATAATTTAAATTTAAAATCCTTAAGTAGTTTTGTGCAATCAACCTTCCGAAAGAAAGTTTGACACATACGAGAGTTTTTGGATATTATAAAGTTTCATCCATATGCATTTATAGCTTTGGAAGTAAATATATTGCCATATACATACAGTTGTCAACTGTATGTAGTATTATGTATGCACTACTTCATATATATTGGTTTCATTATATATATACAACAACTCTGCACATATGCACTCTTTCTGACAAGAAAAGATTTTAAGTTATTTTACTCACATTCTCCCATCATTTGCGTATGAAAAAGAAATAATATTTAATCTTATAATATTTAAATTAACGATCAAATTTACATTTGAAAATGCATATACGAATTCGTATACGTACTGTTTTACGTGTATGGGGTTTAATAGTTTGCAGCTTCAAGTAGGATAACTTTCACATATGTATATTCATATATATATATATATACACACACATATACATATATATATATATATAGACACACACATACACATGTATGTTAGTACGTTTGCTTTAATTAGTTCACATTAGTACTCGGTCTGCTGTTTTTTCCACCTTCCCCTCAAATCTTAAATCTGAGTATCTGTCTTATACCATCATACTTCTTCTGCACAAAACTAGCATAAAATAGCAATTAATTTTTTACACCTCCATTTTCCATCAACTACAAAATTTTGACTTGGTTAGCCCCACTGCAGTTCACGCTGTATACTGTATATGCAGTTACCGACAGTATACATATATGCAACAGCCTTACCCATTCGTATAAACTAAATACAGTTTCAAGCAGTATAACTTTCACATATGTATATTCATATATATATATATACACACATATATATAGACACACACACACATATATGTTAGTACGTTCGGTTTAATTGGTTCACATTAGTACTCAGTCTGCTGTTTTTTCCACCTTCCCCTCAAATCTTCAATCTAAGTATCTGTCCTATACCATTATACTACTTCTGCAGTAAACTTGCATAAAATAGCAATTAATTTTTTTACACCTCCATTTTCCATCAACTACAAAAATTTTGACTTGGTTAGCCACACTGCAGTTCACGCTATATACTGTATATGTAGTTAGCAGCAGTATACATATATGCAACAACCTTGCCCATTTGTATAAACTAAATAAATACTGACCAATCGGACCCCAAGGTTGTTGCTACATTTGGTAGTTACTGCTGGGTACTAATATATTCGGTTAATTGTTTCTTCACTCATCATAGTATATGGACCATTTTGTCACACCTTTTCCATACCAAAAAGTCAGTCAATGCATTCACCCCGTTTTCATCCTCGCTACCTTCTGCTTACTGAACCCACCAATCTATTATTTTACCCACCATTTGTAATGTGTAATAAATATGTATCCTATTTCAGTCTCTACTGCAAACAGGAAACCCAATTGTCCACGTTATCCAGCATTAATCCAAACCTTATAACTTCCACATTTCTTCCCTCTTCCTTCAACTTCATAACTGCTTTTATGGTCCTCTCATAATGTCTGTTGTCTTCTGACTTCATACGTACACTGACCAACAACTTCTTCCATCTTACACATACCACTCCCCTAATTTTTCCCTTCCATTACCACTGCAGGACATTACCCTACCAACCCACCAGCCGTGGGAACTGAGATACTCAACCACCCATCAACTTCAGCGCCAGATGGTTCATGTATTTTTTCCCTTCACATTCTCCAGTTCCATTACATGATCCAACATGCACTGTATAACATTATGTACTATTCATACTGCAGCAACATTTATATCTCCTCCCCAACAGCAGTTGCTAAATCAATCTACCATTCCGACACGTTATATCTGTGGTTGGAATTTTACTGCCACCCACAATTTACTCTGCCATATGCTACCTCCACCCACTTACTGCCCACACTGTAACGCAAAATTATATTTTGCGAAACAAGCGGGAATTGTTGCTCAGGTGGTAAAATTTCCATTCACTACCCCACACCACCCCCTGAACTTTTAACTTTATACACTAAAGACAGTGAAAGTGGTTCCCATTTTCGAACAAACATAAGATCTTACAACAATGCTTTCACATTCACATCTATGGGTGCTAACATTGATCACAACTTAGCATCTGCTCGAAACGGAATTTACTCCTACCGTGCACAAGGATTTATATATCATAGCATTGGAAGTGTTCTTCCCCTACCGGGCAGTAGACCTAGATACCTACAAATGTACATCTACGATACTGAACATGAGATTGAAAATCGACAATAGGATAGTGCAATATCATGACCAGACATCTTTCAAAAGTTATAGCAAATTTAGATGTTTATAATCCTTATGTACATGTGCTCAGACAGTTAGGCCAGCGTACTGATTTATAGGATTGCAGACTTATAATAAAAGAACTTATAGTTGATCATCATTTTCACCAACTACCGACTGCGTCCCAAGTAGCGGGTATCGTTGTAGGAGACGATTATTCAGATAATTCAAACGTCAGGGATATTATAGTTGAAACAAGATCGGGAACCCTCCAACGAGTTCCAGATACAATAGGATTTTATGATCCACTATAGTATCCGCTTCTACTTCCATGCGGCGAACAAGGATGGGATCTAAACATCCACAATACTAGACATAACCAAATCTGTAGATCCTACTACTCCCACATGTTACAGGTACCTCTTCTCCTTTTTTATATGTACAGAAGTATTTTTCGCATAGCTCACCTAACTTTACTGTTACCCCTTCACCACATATTTACCACTTTTTACACTTCAAGGTACACCCTCTAGAACTACCTCTTCTACAACTTGGTGGTCGCATACTCCAATAATTCATCGTTGATACGTACATCAAAATCGAAACTATGCAACTATGGTATCTTCGAGATCACCAAGATACCATTCGAGCAGAGTTATACCAGGGTTTACAAGATGCTCTGGCAAGTGGGGAGACAACTGGCAGTATGTACTTTCCTTTCCTATCATTTTGCCCTACTATAACTATAAACTGCATAGTTACAATTCTTATGCACCTATACTATTTGTAGGAAATGTTGGAGTTAGAAAAGTCCTTCCATCCTCTCATATTGGTAGTCCACGTGACATGCATCAAAGATACCAGGACGCAATGGCAATAGTACGAAGGTATGGAAAACCCGACTTATTTATTACTATAACATGTAATCCTAACTGGCTAGAGATTACACAAGAGATACTTCCCTTTCAACAACCATATGATCATCCTGATTTGACAACTTGCATTTTCCGTGCAAAATTGGAACATCTTAAAGTAGATTTATTTGATAAACATGTCTTAGGTAGAGTCATTGCACATGTTCATGTAATAGAGTCTCAAAAAAGAGGATTGCCACACTCACATATCTTACTAATTCTTGTGGAAAATGATAGACTTAATAATCTCGACGATTACTGTAACATCCCGAAAATTTTCGACTTTCGAAAATTCAACATCGATACTCACTTTATTGACTGCCGAACAATCGAATGCCGGAAACCCGAAAAGTTATGGTTTTAAGAAAGAAGAAAAAGGTAGAAGAAGAAGATAGAAGAAAAAGAAAGAAGAACAACAACACAACATCAGATACAGAAGCAATATCAGAATCTTACACATCGCAGCGGAACAATATATAATAGATAAATGAATAATCTTTAAACAAAGAACTATATCATTTTATACATACATCAATCAGAGTCATATACAACAATGGACAGTTATATAACTGGTCCTCATACAGAATACATAGCGGAATAAAATAATATCAGATACAAATACTACGTCTCGAACTCCAGCTTATCTCCAAGCTCCAGAATATCCAGAATATTCTGATAACATAACTCTAGGCTGCCCGTGTGGAAAATTTGTGGGCACCCAGAGTTTAGAAGGGAACAATAAACTCCGAGTCAGTCATGGTGACTGGTGTGAGATCGTAAAACAGTTATTCTTTAAAATAAACAACAGTATAATTTTAAAGTCAATTCGAAATGCTTTTGGAAAATGAAACTACCATAAGACCTCCCGCCACACACACAATGCAAACGCAGACTTGGAGGAGATTTCTTCTTATGATAGTCAAAGATGCTTACTACGCAAAAATCAAATTCTTTTTGATATTATTATTAGTGCATAGTGTAGAAATCATTTCGAAAGTATAATATTAATCTTAGCCAACATAGGCATTCCGCACTTATGCCTACTATAGCTACCATCCAAACAGTGGTGACCACCATAAGTGAATGATAGGTTCTACAACTAAAACCGTACAAGATCGTATTGTTTCTTTGGATTTCCAACAAATGGTCAGGCTAAGGAACTTCCTATCCACGATGGGTACGTCCCTGGAATAGACGACCCGAGAACCTAACGTTACGGTTAGATCTCTGCCAACACAAGGCCGGGTTACCTCTGCAAAAATAGGTAACTACTGACACGCGTATGCCATCCCCCGATCGTCACCGATCTTCCCGAGGATCCCCGATTTCCAACAAACCACAAAGTAATAATAACTGTGCAGCAACCACAGAGGTTAAGTATCTGGGCTCCATACCATGATACCACCTTTATCCAGAAGGAATGACATACACTAAGGGGCGCTACTCCCTAGAACCTTGCTGCATCCTTCCTGTTTCGACCATTTCCGGGGTGTGAGGCTCGACGAAGTCTCGTCCACAAAGCTACGCTTTCTCAAAAAGCCCTGCTTCGGGTCAAACAAAATGATCAACCTATGATCATAAAGATATAAGATCAAACAAATGATCATATCACAAATGATCAAACACTGATCATTTCACAGCAACACTCAGTATGCCACGTTACCAAATTGGGATATATCGCTGATAAATTTCAACTACATAACCTCTGAGCTCGTACGTCTCAGAGAAGGGTGTTAAGCTAAGAGAATAAATTCTCCGCCACCAACAGAAATGTATTTGAAAGAAATCAGCCTTATATCTCAAATTGTAACGTCAGACACACAATCCATACAAGTCTGTTCCGGGATCGAACAGAACCGAAGGCACTTCTCACGAAGCCCTTGCAATTCCGGATAATTTTCAATCACGTCGGGACTTCCCGTCACTAAGGGTGATAAAACCTCTAAACCGAAGATCAGTCGGTGTAGAGTAACTCGACGGTAATCCTTCCGTTTTCAAAAATATCCGGTCTTCAACACCGGTCTTCAAATGCGATTCATAACGACGTATCACATATTCGGAATGGGTTATACGACCCCATGGTCCTTTCCCGGCTAACCCGAATAGTGAGCGTAAATTTAAAAATAAGTGTGGCATTCAAATTTATCCAATTCACAACCAATACCTATCTAAAGGTAATTATTGATAGTCGGTTATTTAACTATCAATAAAGATGCGCAACATCATCAGATTCCAAATAATTTTCCAAATTATTTCATCTTCAAAAATATCTTTACTAGATATAAAAATTTCCACACTTAACCATTTGAAAACAATTTCAAATAAATTTTCCACACTTCAAAAATAAATCAACGTTTATTTTTAAAACGAATTCCCATTTCTTTATAAATTCCATATTGAATTTATATTTCAAAATATCTTCTGATATACGATTTTCAAATCGATTTTCAATATTCAATTTCAATTTATCTTTTACAAAGATAAATTCTCAAAACGTTCATTTCATTGGAAAAGCATTTCCATACTTATTTAAAAATAAGTGTTTCACAAATCGTTTATTTTCAACATTTGAAAATATTCGATATACTTAAATCAAATTAAGTATATATTCATCCTTTAAGGAAAATATTCTTTTAACACATTTATTTGAGTCAAAACGAATGTTGCGTAAAACATCGTTACGACGACTCGAAATCACTAGTATAGGGATTCGGAATTTAGGTAGATATATAAATCCCAATACTATATAAAACATTTCCTTTCGGAAATCATTTACTATAACTACAGTGTTATAGTCCACCATTTCCTTATTTTTCGAAAACGTCTATTTCAACAATAAATGTTGAAATCTATGATTTCGATATTCAATATAATTTAAAACATCGTTTAAAACAATTAACTTCATTTCAAATATCACTTCCCCAAAACCATATCTGTTTTACTTAACAATATATTCACTGTCCAAAATCGTGAATATAATTTACTTAACCCAATTTCAATCTTTTCCACACATTTTTATTTCAATAAAAATTCGCTATCCAAAATCGCGAATATATCTTCTTTGATAATCTTCTATATTTAATTTATCAAATTCAATCGATTTCGAATTTATAAACACGGTTATAAATTCTATTTCTATTTATAAAAACTTCCGTTTATAAATCTTCTTTATTTACCAATTCAATTCACAATTCAATTTATATACCACAATCCATATTATAAGTTAAATACTTATAATTTCATTTATTTACAAAGATCATTCTTTTAAAACTTTACAACTGTAAAATTTACCCTTTTATAAACCCATTTTAACGTCATTTCCAAATACTACATCAATTACAGATTGATTCCCAAAATTTTATCATTTCTAAATAATTTTCCTTATTCTTTCCAATTTATTCAATATTCTATTTTTAAAAGAATTCTTCAATTTGAAATCATTTTTACATTGATTTCCCAAGTTATTTCAATTCATAAATTTAATTTCTAATTGGACTTCCAACTTATTTCATTTTAAATAAATTCCTTTTGAAGAGAATAAATTTCTTTGTCTCTTTCAATCTATTTAAAAATCCAAATTTAAATTAAATTCTTCAATTTATAATCACTGTTTTATGAAATTCTTTTATTTAGCAATTTCACTTCATTCTGGAATTTATTCCATAAGATTATAAAAATTAACTTTTTATACTTTAAAAATTCCTTTCTTCAAAATTATTAAATTTCTAAAATTGATTCATTTAAAAATTTCTATTTTGATTTCAAAAATCCAATTTCGTATATTTTGGAATCCAATGATATCAAACATCCATTCGGCCAATTTTCGTTTTCAAACAATTCCCAATCATCAATATCATCGATCGTATCAATATAATCATTCACAGAATTATCATATCACAATATAATAAATTCACAACAATATTGAGGGGTCCAGTTGGATCCCTCCAACCTGTTTCCCTGCATCCAAAGACGTTAGCACAATACCAATTCCGCTCCAGTACGGAATTATCGCGGTATATAGGTTTTTTATAAATCCGCTTACTAACGGCGCAATAGGGTCTCATCCGCTATACGAGGCGGGAATCAATCAATCCAATATATACATATGCCAATATGTATATATTGCTATATATATAGATATATCCTATCATATCTAATAGCACATTCAAACAGTCAACAAACAATAACTGTAAAATCCACTTTCAAGTTGAGTGAGAAAAATCTCACCTTCGCTTTTATTTGCAATCCCATTTCCGTTTTGATCATTTCTTCATTGTATTAACCTTGTAACAGACATGATAAGGTTTTATTAATATTCGAAATAAATCGAACAATGAAATTTTCCATTTTGTAATTTTAAACTAAAAGATTCGTTTTGAACTTATTAAATAGATTTTTAAACTAAACTTCTTATAATAAATAAATTTCCCTCCGTAATTAAAATAGATTGAATACGTTTATTTATTTAAATTTATCTTCATAATATAAAATTTTAAAATTAATTAGGTTGACTTAAAATATGTATAGGTTTATTAAATTTTCGTTTAAACTAATAGTTTTAAATTTAAATTAAATTTCCTTTAAATCTCTTTCTGAAACTATCAAAACAAAATTTTACTTTACTGTAAATACTTTCTTTGTTAATCTTCATTTTTATAAATATGAAATTTACTTGTAAAAATAAAAATATATGAATTTACCTGCACTCGCATGTCTTCACCGAAGTCGACGAACTCTCCACCGCGCTCGGCCAACTCCACAACACCTCATTCGAACACGCACGAACCCATCCCCTAAATCGAATCGAACGAGACCATCCCCAACAGTCTCCTTGCTATTCACGACTTCGACGAACCCATGTTCCAATCCCAATTGCTATCGCGACTCCATCCGCCTCCGGCCTCCACGCGAACAACTCGCCTCGAATGTCGCCCCTGCCCTGACTTCGAACCGCGATTGCCTGGCCTTGCGATGCCAAATCCTAATCGCGATCGAACGCCACGCCTTTGCCACCACCTCGAGATGCCCTAAGTCGCAGTCGCGACCTTCTCCTTGTCGCCTCACCGCGGATCGAACAGCCCCAACTACGATGACCCAGCCTCGCGACGCGCCCTACATCGCGCTCGCCGCCTCACCCAATCGCGACTTCGAAGTCGCTTCCTCCGATCGCAAATCGTCATTCCCCCTTAAGTCGCGTTTTGTTTTGAATGAAAGGGTAACAGAGAAAAGGAAGAAGTCGCGTTTTGTTTTGAACTGGTAACTCGCGATTTTGAATTGGGGAAATTTGAAGCAGTCGCCATTGTTTATTTTGAACGAGAAGATTTCGATTTTTCTTTTGAACTGATGGAAGGGTGGAATTTAAAAATTGAAGAAGATGGCTCACACGATCTATTATCGTGATTTTCTGCGTGATACTAGGCGTGAGTTAAGGGGATGAACGTGCTGATGTAAATAAATTTAAATTTAAATTTTTAAATTGAATTTCTTTTTATTTCAATGCGTTTGCATATCGTATAGTCACATAACAGCTCCGATAATTACGAAATTTGAAATCCTACAATAATTCAATATTACGGACCCAATGAAACTGGTTTCGTCGAATTCCGAGACCGTTTGAAAATTGACTATTTTTAAATATCGGTTAAACGATTTAATTCCAAAACTGAACGAAACACTTTGAAATTAGATTCTGAAGTTTCAATCATCTTCAGTATTATCATTGCGAAATTTAAAAGCTTTTGAAATATTTTTCTTCAGCTTAAAACTGAAGATTCAAATTTTTATCCAGTTCAATAGATTAAATTTTAAAGTTTAATCGCAAATTTCAAAGTTATATCGGGGATTCAAATTAAATTGTCGTTCAAATATTTAAAATTAATTAAATATTCCCAATTTAATTTATTCGAAATTCAGGGTCGTTACAAACTTCCCTCCTTAAAAGAATTTCGTCCTCGAAATTACAAGTTAGGGAAAAAGGTCCTTAACTCGTCTACTATTTTTCAACATTCAATAGTTTTATCAATTCTTCAAAACAAATCTTTCTACTAAAGATTCGTTATCATTCAACTAAATTTCCAAACATTTTCAAAATTTTCAAACATCATTGTTTTCCTTAACAATTCAAATTTAAATTCAAATTCAAATTTAAACCTTCAAAATTTTCTCAAAATTTTTTCTAACGCCCTAAATTTTCGAAAAATTTCGCCAGCGTCTCCTTTGCGCGGCTAATACGGCACTACTACAAAATGTCCCTACGGACTCTCAGATTTCAAAAAGAAAAAGAAAAAGCCAAGCGGCTAGAGAGAAATCATCAAAAACTCATATTATAATTCAAATACGTACCTTTTTCGAGCAATTCAAATTATCTGTGAAATCAAATTCAATTCCTTTATACCTGTATATCCTACTAGCCATTATATCTAGTCACATCATTCAAATCATTTTGCAAATTTAATTACAAAATTTTCAATATAACTGCTTATATCATCATTACTTCACTATTGAAGTTATACCTATTCAATTTTGTTCAATCTTTACATTTCAAACTTCATTTGAATTTAATTTACCATTTCAATTCAATTCAATTTGGATTCTATTTATCTCCTGAATATTGAATTTTATCGATTAGTTTCAATTACTAATTCATTTCTAATTCTAATCCACTTACAAATTCAAATCTGTTTTCAACATTCAGTTTCAATTCCAGTTTTATCTTCATTCAATTAGCTTCACTTACTAATTTTAGTTTAATACTTCACAATCCAATTCAAATTCAGTCTTACATTCTTACAAATTCAAAATGAATCTTAACATTTCAATTTTATTCTCTTGCACTTACAATTGCAATTTAATTTGTTTGTTCTCACATTCTTTCATTTTCAATTCGAATCCCAATTTTATTCTTTTGTTCAATTATCAACTTAGAATAATTTAAATATCAAGTTTCACTTAAAGAATTTCACTCTTCATTTAATTGATTCACTTATACTTACTTTGATTTAACTTCATTCCTTAAGTTAAATTTATTCGATCAGAATTCAAATTGTATAAGTTATCAACTTAGTTATATTTCATAGTATTCCAGAGTCTTAGCAACATTTCAAAATCATTTTGAAAACAATTCGAATTATCTTTTGAATTTTCTAAAACAAAAATCCAAATTCTCAAGAAAACTTCGATTTAAACAATTTGGCAGCAATTCCTCCTTTGGAAACCCGAAAATGAACACCGGTGATGCCATGGTCATCATCGGAATTATTTTCCAGCGACCGAAAAGAGTTTAGAGCTTTTATCTCTCTAAAATACTTTTCAAAACCTTCGAAATCCATTTTCAAATCAAAAAGATTTAACTTTCCAAATCACCAAAATTTTCAAATTCTTTTCAAACATTTCCAAAAACTTCTTTGGAATTTCGTTTTAAATTACAAATCACATTTATAATTTGTATTCTCGAATTTCATTTGTATGTGAATTTATTTCTTAACTTTGGAGTTACGATTTGAATTTCTTATTCAATTTCAGTGATGATAATTCACTATTATTACTTCCTAACATCCATGCAACCATATACTATAGTAGTTCATAGAAAATTATTTCTTTTCTATACAAAAATAGTTTTGGGTAAAATTATTTCATTTACCCTATTCAAAACAATACTGTGCCGAACTGTTCTATTCGAGCGTTTAGAAACCCCTTCGATACAGTTTTGCAAGACTGTGCCGACGAAGGTTCATATACCACTCAATAAACCAATCATCACAATACAAAACAATTTTATATTCAAATAACAAATACGCGCTCATATCTATAATTACACTCAAACTCATTCTAGAGTACTGCTGACTCTATTTCTAATGAGTAACACCCAACAGAGCAGGGTTGTCGCTTAACCATATGCTTTGATACCACTTGTAACATCCCGGAAGAAGCGGCCACCGGTAGGCTTGCAACCATCCCAGTCCCACCGTGGCTTACATTGGCACCTCGCATTTACTTTTACGGCCAGCCTCTCGACTGTCACGGCCTCTGCCTAACCAACCCATCCCTCTCAGGGACATGTAGGGGTAAGAGTCTCCCGTTCGCCACCAAACCGCGAAGCGAGAACCCCCTATCATGCTGTAATATAGCAAATGCGATCCATAACGACGTATCACATATTCGGAATGGGTTATACGACCCCATGGTCCTTTCCCGGCTAACCCGAATAGTGAGCGTAAATTTAAAAATAAGTGTGGCATTCAAATTTATCCAATTCACAACCAATACCTATCTAAAGGTAATTATTGATAGTCGGTTATTTAACTATCAATAAAGATGCGCAACATCATCAGATTCCAAATAATTTTCCAAATTATTTCATCTTCAAAAATATCTTTACTAGATATAAAAATTTCCACACTTAACCATTTGAAAACAATTTCAAATCAATTTTCCACACTTCAAAAATAAATCAACGTTTATTTTTAAAACGAATTCCCATTTCTTTATAAATTCCATATTGAATTTATATTTCAAAATATCTTCTGATATACGATTTTCAAATCGATTTTCAATATTCAATTTCAATTTATCTTTTACAAAGATAAATTCTCAAAACGTTCATTTCATTGGAAAAGCATTTCCATACTTATTTAAAAATAAGTGTTTCACAAATCGTTTATTTTCAACATTTGAAAATATTCGATATACTTAAATCAAATTAAGTATATATTCATCCTTTAAGGAAAATATTCTTTTAACACATTTATTTGAGTCAAAACGAATGTTGCGTAAAACATCGTTACGACGACTCGAAATCACTAGTATAGGGATTCGGAATTTAGGTAGATATATAAATCCCAATACTATATAAAACATTTCCTTTCGGAAATCATTTACTATAACTACAGTGTTATAGTCCACCATTTCCTTATTTTTCGAAAACGTCTATTTCAACAATAAATGTTGAAATCTATGATTTCGATATTCAATATAATTTAAAACATCGTTTAAAACAATTAACTTCATTTCAAATATCACTTCCCCAAAACCATATCTGTTTTACTTAACAATATATTCACTGTCCAAAATCGTGAATATAATTTACTTAACCCAATTTCAATCTTTTCCACACATTTTTATTTCAATAAAAATTCGCTATCCAAAATCGCGAATATATCTTCTTTGATAATCTTCTATATTTAATTTATCAAATTCAATCGATTTCGAATTTATAAACACGGTTATAAATTCTATTTCTATTTATAAAAACTTCCGTTTATAAATCTTCTTTATTTACCAATTCAATTCACAATTCAATTTATATACCACAATCCATATTATAAGTTAAATACTTATAATTTCATTTATTTACAAAGATCATTCTTTTAAAACTTTACAACTGTAAAATTTACCCTTTTATAAACCCATTTTAACGTCATTTCCAAATACTACATCAATTACAGATTGATTCCCAAAATTTTATCATTTCTAAATAATTTTCCTTATTCTTTCCAATTTATTCAATATTCTATTTTTAAAAGAATTCTTCAATTTGAAATCATTTTTACATTGATTTCCCAAGTTATTTCAATTCATAAATTTAATTTCTAATTGGACTTCCAACTTATTTCATTTTAAATAAATTCCTTTTGAAGAGAATAAATTTCTTTGTCTCTTTCAATCTATTTAAAATTCCAAATTTAAATTAAATTCTTCAATTTATAATCACTGTTTTATGAAATTCTTTTATTTAGCAATTTCACTTCATTCTGGAATTTATTCCATAAGATTATAAAAATTAACTTTTTATACTTTAAAAATTCCTTTCTTCAAAATTATTAAATTTCTAAAATTGATTCATTTAAAAATTTCTATTTTGATTTCAAAAATCCAATTTCGTATATTTTGGAATCCAATGATATCAAACATCCATTCGGCCAATTTTCGTTTTCAAACAATTCCCAATCATCAATATCATCGATCGTATCAATATAATCATTCACAGAATTATCATATCACAATATAATAAATTCACAACAATATTGAGGGGTCCAGTTGGATCCCTCCAACCTGTTTCCCTGCATCCAAAGACGTTAGCACAATACCAATTCCGCTCCAGTACGGAATTATCGCGGTATATAGGTTTTTTATAAATCCGCTTACTAACGGCGCAATAGGGTCTCATCCGCTATACGAGGCGGGAATCAATCAATCCAATATATACATATGCCAATATGTATATATTGCTATATATATAGATATATCCTATCATATCTAATAGCACATTCAAACAGTCAACAAACAATAACTGTAAAATCTACTTTCAAGTTGAGTGAGAAAAATCTCACCTTCGCTTTTATTTGCAATCCCATTTCCGTTTTGATCATTTCTTCATTGTATTAACCTTGTAACAGACATGATAAGGTTTTATTAATATTCGAAATAAATCGAACAATGAAATTTTCCATTTTGTAATTTTAAACTAAAAGATTCGTTTTGAACTTATTAAATAGATTTTTAAACTAAACTTCTTATAATAAATAAATTTCCCTCCGTAATTAAAATAGATTGAATACGTTTATTTATTTAAATTTATCTTCATAATATAAAATTTTAAAATTAATTAGGTTGACTTAAAATATGTATAGGTTTATTAAATTTTCGTTTAAACTAATAGTTTTAAATTTAAATTAAATTTCCTTTAAATCTCTTTCTGAAACTATCAAAACAAAATTTTACTTTACTGTAAATACTTTCTTTGTTAATCTTCATTTTTATAAATATGAAATTTACTTGTAAAAATAAAAATATATGAATTTACCTGCACTCGCATGTCTTCACCGAAGTCGACGAACTCTCCACCGCGCTCGGCCAACTCCACAACACCTCATTCGAACACGCACGAACCCATCCCCTAAATCGAATCGAACGAGACCATCCCCAACAGTCTCCTTGCTATTCACGACTTCGACGAACCCATGTTCCAATCCCAATTGCTATCGCGACTCCATCCGCCTCCGGCCTCCATGCGAACAACTCGCCTCGAATGTCGCCCCTGCCCTGACTTCGAACCGCGATTGCCTGGCCTTGCGATGCCAAATCCTAATCGCGATCGAACGCCATGCCTTTGCCACCACCTCGAGATGCCCTAAGTCGCAGTCGCGACCTTCTCCTTGTCGCCTCACCGCGGATCGAACAGCCCCAACTACGATGACCCAGCCTCGCGACGCGCCCTACATCGCGCTCGCCGCCTCACCCAATCGCGACTTCGAAGTCGCTTCCTCCGATCGCAAATCGTCATTCCCCCTTAAGTCGCGTTTTGTTTTGAATGAAAGGGTAACAGAGAAAAGGAAGAAGTCGCGTTTTGTTTTGAACTGGTAACTCGCGATTTTGAATTGGGGAAATTTGAAGCAGTCGCCATTGTTTATTTTGAACGAGAAGATTTCGATTTTTCTTTTGAACTGATGGAAGGGTGGAATTTAAAAATTGAAGAAGATGGCTCACACGATCTATTATCGTGATTTTCTGCGTGATACTAGGCGTGAGTTAAGGGGATGAACGTGCTGATGTAAATAAATTTAAATTTAAATTTTTAAATTGAATTTCTTTTTATTTCAATGCGTTTGCATATCGTATAGTCACATAACAGCTCCGATAATTACGAAATTTGAAATCCTACAATAATTCAATATTACGGACCCAATGAAACTGGTTTCGTCGAATTCCGAGACCGTTTGAAAATTGACTATTTTTAAATATCGGTTAAACGATTTAATTCCAAAACTGAACGAAACACTTTGAAATTAGATTCTGAAGTTTCAATCATCTTCAGTATTATCATTGCGAAATTTAAAAGCTTTTGAAATATGTTTCTTCAGCTTAAAACTGAAGATTCAAATTTTTATCCAGTTCAATAGATTAAATTTTAAAGTTTAATCGCAAATTTCAAAGTTATATCGGGGATTCAAATTAAATTGTCGTTCAAATATTTAAAATTAATTAAATATTCCCAATTTAATTTATTCGAAATTCAGGGTCGTTACAATTACGATACTATGGTTAGAGCAGAAATTCCAAATAGAGAGTTAGAACCAGATTTGTACACTTTAGTTATTAAACATATGATTCATCATCCATGCGGTAGTTGTTTCAACCCCAATACCGCATGCATGCGAGACGGAGTATGTAAGAAGGGATTTCCAAAACCCTTTGCGACATCAATTTTACAAGGAATTGATTCATATTCCATTTACAGACGATGTGATACTGGAATACAGAATCAACCAACTAATACGGCAATTGACAATCGTTGGGTCGTTCCTTATAATCCCTATTTACTTCTAAAATATGACTGCCACATAAATGTTGAAATTTGCTCCAGTATTAAATCAGTCAAATATATATATAAATATGTTTATAAAGGATCAAATCGCGTGTCCATCAGCCTATCTTCTTCATCAACCACCATCGTTGAAATTTCGCAATTTGTTAACGCTGGATGGATTTGCGCACCAGAGTCAGTATGGAGGATATTTAAGTTCCAACTTAGTAGCATGTCTCCATCTGTAATAGGACTACAAATACATCTACCTAACATGCAACAACTTCAATTTAACGCGGACGAAACCTTAGAGTCTATTCTGACTAACCAACATAGAAGTAAAACTATGCTTACATAATTTTTCAACCAAAATTTAACGAACGAGGAGGCACACTAGTATCTTTATCACGAATTCCCTAAAAGGTATTGGTGGAACTATGAACGAAAAGAATGGGTACATAGACAAATTAACCGCAAAGTGATCGGTCGAATGTACACCGTGTCTCCCACCGAAGGTGATCGCTACTATTTACGATTACTACTAAACCATATTCTAGGCCCATTTTCTTTCACACACTTACTTACGGTTAACAGAACTATTTACAATACATTCAAAGAAGCAACTGAATATAAGGGATTGCTGGAAAATGATAATAGTATTAAGGACTGTTTAACCGATGCCTCGCACACCCATATGCCTACTGCTTTAAGGCGATTATTTGTTACCATTTTAGTATACTGTGAACCATGTGCTGTACGTGAATTATGGGAAGAATTTTGGCCTTTTCTAACTGAAGATTACCCTTCTACGTCTTCTTCCACACTCCCAGTTACATATTTAATCGGTCGATGTCTGTTTGATGTTAACAACCTTCTAAAACAATATAATAGAACAATTTTTTATTATGATTTAACACGTGACTCCTTACATTCAATTGAAGACCACAATATTTCTACACTTATTTTAGACGAACAGTCTATACAAATACCACTACCAGATTTGCAATTAATAAATAATTTAACCAGTGAACAGAAGGAAGCGTTTGATACGATCATGCTTTCAATCGATTCCAAACCAGCTCCATTTATTTCATCGACGGTCCCCGGAGGTATAGGGAAAACTTTTCTATACAAAGCACTTTTAGCTCATATACGAAACCGAGGTCTTATTGCAATTGCAACAGCCACTTCTGGAATAGCTTCTATTGCATTGCCCGATGGTAGAACAACAAACTCACAATTTAAAATTCCAATTAATTTAGACTCTTCCTCCACCTGTCATATTACTAAACAATCCGATACTTCAAAACTTTTGTCCGTGGCAACCGTTCTGCTATGGGATGAAGCCACCATGGCTCACCGCCAGGCATTCGAGGCTTTTGACAGAACATTATGAGACTTGATCGATGTAGATGTTCCATTCGAAGGAAAAATTGTTATCTTAGGCGGTGATTTTTGGTAGGTTTTACTAGTTGTTCCGGGAGGGACTAGAGGTCAACCCAGTGATGCATGTATAGTTCGGTCATATTTGTGGTCCACTGTTAACGTATTTCATTTAACTCAAAATATGAGTGCACGGACTGATCAACTGTATGCTGACTTCGTTTTACGCATTGGAAATGGTACTGAACCCACCATAGATGAAGACATGATTAAACTACCACCGGATATTGTCATACCATGGGACGATACAAGTTTGTTACATTGTTTGATTACTGAAATCTTCCCTGCGTTAACTGATAATTTTAGCAAAATACAAACTACATACTAACTAGAGCAATATTATCACCAACAAATGAAACATCGGATGAAATTAATAACATGATAATAAAAAAATTTCTCGGTGAAGAACACATTTATTTCTCTTTTGACCGCGTAGAAGATGATACATCTAACTTATATCAAACTGAGTTCTTGAACTCGCTTACCCTAGGTGGTATGCCACCTCATAAACTAATTCTTAAAGCAGGATCTCCAATAATGTTACTACGGAACATTGATCCACGAATTGGGCTATGTAATGGGATAAGACTAATCTGTCGAGTCTTCCATCCAAACCTTATCAATGCTGAAATTTCTTTCGGTCAATTCCAAGGTACAAGGGTATATTCCACGTATACCGTTAAAGCCTTCTGAAAACATAAAAATGCCATTTGACCTTATCCGTAAACAATTCCCTATTCGGCTAGCTTTCGCTTTAACAATTAACAAATCACAAGGACAAACCATCACCCGTGTTGAAATTTATCTTCCAAACCACGTTTTCAGCCACGGCCAACTTTACGTTGCGTTATCCTGAGGAATTTCAAGCAACACAACAAAAATTTTGGTTAAAAACAGAAAACTACAACGTAAAACAGGAACACGTACCCGAAATGTTGTTTATAAGAATGTTTTGTTAATGTGCTCTCAAATTATGAACGTCTCCTAAGTAAAACTTACCTAACCCGGTTTTCTCCCCCCGCACAATTAGTCTCCGCTTCACACTGCCCAAATATTCCTCCCTCAACGCCGTACTTCTACAAACAGTTAACAAACATCCTCCAATTTTTTCCAGCTTCATACTTCTGTAAAATAATCTATGATATTAAAATAACATATTCAAAGGAAAAATAATTCGAACAAAAAGAGTTGCTCAAAATTTAAAGAAATATAGAAGAAATTATTAGAAATATTTGCAGAAATAAGAAATTTTTATTAAACGTCAAAATAACGTAAGTTTATAGGAAGAAGGTCATTACGTGATATGCTCTCCATCACTTTTGTCCGCCTTCACATAGTCAAACGACCCATTAAATAATTTTCGCACATGCCGCATCACACTCCTTCCTGCTTGACATCTTCCCCTCCGAAAATGCTTACCTGACGTGGTTTATTTGCACATCTTCCAAGACACATCTTCAAACACACAGTTATAAATTCGTCCATATCCTCAACCTTTACTCCATGCTTCACACAATCTGCGTACCAGTGTTTGCAAACAGTGTGTTGCTAAGAGCACCTCGTTTTTTCTTCCTAATATTATTGCTAAAAAATATCATGGATTTTTACAATATACTCTTCCTAATACCAGGCATTTTAAGGGGCTACCAAAGGCATCATTGTTGATTCTTTTTTACATAGTGAACAAACGCCGACCAATACTATTTTCCATGACGATCAACCATCGAACAACAATAGTTCGATGGTTGATGGCGATGGAAAAAGGTATTGGTCGACGTTTGTTTGGCGTGCAAAATGACTTTACACGATGGCTAATTACCGTGTTAAATGACTTTGGAAGCACATAAATTTTATTATGTTTATGAAACTAGGTGTCACTTGCAAAAATCACGAGATCGTATGTTCCAAAATGCAATTAGGAAGGAATCGTAGCCTTACCGATCCAAGAATTTAATTGGATTGCAACCCATGTAAAATGTACGATCCTATTTCAGAACGAAAATATTGAAGTCCAAATGTCCAATACAAAATCACAATTACGATTTAACCATTGCAATGAAACAAAATTAAAAGAGATTTAGTTCAGCATCTTGATCTCGATTCAGAAAAAAAAGGAGGAATAGGAAGAAGCAGCAGCAGCAAACTTGAATTGAAGAATCTAAGATTCAAAGACAAGCTGATTTATCCTTTTCTTCCAAATTTCTGAGTATTTTTGTTCTATTATAAACTCTAAGCTTTAGAGAGGGAGCTTATTGACAGGAAGCATAAAGAGGTGTTAAAAAGTAATCGACCATTCGGCTCTGTGCACCACGTCCAAAGCACAAAAGTAGAAATACGTGACGGACGGTGAATGATAAAGATTCTAGTTTTTGGACACTTCTTTTTCTTTCATTTATTTGTATATTTATTTCAGTTTAAAGGTTTTGTATTTTAGGAACAAAAAGAAAAGAAAATTGTATTATTTATATTCTATTAGCTATACACGGTATATCTTTTTTTCTAATTATATTCTTAAGTATTTGATCCTCTCACTGGTTTAAAGATTATTGATTTTAGAATAATTGATATGTTTAAATTTGTTGCCCATGTGGAAATAGTTTTCTAGTTCATTCACTTAGATTATCAAATTGAAATTGAAGATGTTAAAGTTGATACAAATGAGGTAATTGTCAACTTGCTTGTTTTTATTTTGAGTTTCTGGTAGGTAAAAAGTTGTTTATCAGTTTATTAATATTTTACATATTATAGGATAATCTTTAACTTATTTCATTTGAATCACAGCACGACGACGTGAAGGTAGAAGAAATTAATGAAAAAGACGATGAACAATGTAATTTTCTAGACGATAAAGATTATTTTATCGTGGATAACATATGCATTGTTTTGAAATTTGTACGTTACACACACACACACACACACACACACACACACACACACATATATATATATATGTATATATGTATGCACACACACATATGTGCGTGTGTGTCTTGTTGTAAAATTTATTGCTATGTGTATCCTTGCATATATATTTTTGTATAGTGATAAAATTAAGTCATACTCTTTTTATTATGATCTGTACCACAAGGGTTTCAACTAGGTTTTTAATGAGGCTATTGAGCCTATTTTCTAAAAAAACTATTGTTTATTATTTTTTGTACGAATTTACTTCTCGGGATGTATTTATACATTAGTGTCACAAGTGAACGAGACAAATAATTTTTTTTTGATAACTGAATTGGAAAAGTTTGGGTTTGCAAAAACTACGAACTCGATTTTGTAATGAAATAGTCGACATATAATGAAAAAATAAATCAAAAGATGAAGAAATTGTGAAAAATAGCAGAAAAAATTCGTGAAGTACAACAAAAAATTATGGATGTTTATTTCTCAATTAACATTGTATTCAGATTCAGATGGTTGGGACATGAACGTAATATACTCATAACTACGAGTTGTCGAATAGTTTAATTGGTCATGCTTATGTCGGATGATTAATGAATAAGGAAAAAATCATGATGGGTGTGAGTGTTGTAGGGGTTAAGGCTGTTCTAGATAAGATTCTTCTTTTTTAAACAATCTCCTCGTTTTCCTTTCTAAAATATTATTGAGCCTTGTCTTTCCTTTATAATCTAATTTAGCTTATGAAGAAGGTTTGTATCGAAAATTGTTCATTTGGCTTGAGACTGAATGATTATTTGGATTTGATCTATGGGTTTTTCCTTGGTCATTTTTACTTCCCTTATTCCTTGGGTTGGCTCTTCAAGTTTTTCCAATTCCCTAGCCATAGAAAAGAAGGGTTCTTTACTAATATGAAAATATTTAAGCTCCATTATCTTAGAGAATATGATGTAATCACATCCTTCTCTTACCTAGTTCGTGGAGTTAATATGTTGAGATTTTGTACTTGTCTTCCATGTATGGAATGGAATCTTTAGCTTTCCCTTAGGTTATATCATTGAATGTGGATTGATTAAATATGTCTCTTTCCATGGTACGATGTTCTAACAGTCCTTATCGAGAATATGATATTTTTGAAGTTAGTAGATGAAGAATATGAAAAATTAATTTTGCTTTACTCGGATGAACTCTAGATGAAATCATTAAAAATGTTTGATCAAAATTTCAACCAAACATCTCCAGTAATTGGATAATTTCTAAAAGAAAGCAAGTATAAATGTGCAATTATTAGAAAGTCACATTCTTCATTGTATCTCAATAATTATCGTTTGCCTTAATCTTTGATTGTTATACATTTCAAGATTTTCCATGTTTCCAAGATTTCAAATAATTTTATGGAAGAAAGAGAATTCAATAAAATGACCTTCTTAACTAAGGGTAGTTCCCTATTTATATATTTCTTTAATCATGGGAAGCTTGACATGTGGAAATCGAATAGTGAAGATCAGACTTCAATGATGATGTGACAAGCTCTTATGTTGTCACATGTCACTTTGGAAGTGATCATGCCTAATAAGTAGTAAGGAGCATTATGGGGTGATTTATGTGATTGAAGTGGACGAATACCCTTGCGATATATGACAATGTATATATTTTTGATATCTCATGTTATATTTTCGATAGCATATTTCTTTTCTGATAGCTCTTGGACTCATATTTTTTTATATTTCTTTCAATCATCTTTTCGATAGCTCTTGAAATCATACTTTTGACAACTCTTCAAATAATATTCTGGTAGCTCTTGGATTCATAATTTGATAGCTCTTTAAATCATACTTATGATAGCTCTTTTTTGTATATTTTAATAGCTTTTCCCTTATATCTTTGATAGATTTTCTCTCATTTTTTATATATCATTCCCTTTCCATGTTTTCTCTAGCATTTCTTTGATGGAACTGGGCCAGGCTACAGAAGAAGTAATGAGTAAATTTCATTTTTTTTTACCATTTTGGATCCTTATTAGGCCTATGAAGTCTAATTTATTTGGAACATTTCTAAATTTCTTTTAAATAAAATCTTTATTTTATTTAAATTTATAAAATGATTTTGTATTTTTAATTAATGTTATATTATATATATATATACGTGTATCATATACGTATATGTGTGTGTATGCGCGTGCACATGTATAACATATCAATCCATGCAAGGTAATAACCTGTCTGTATATAGGTGTTGGGATTCACGCCGCAACGGGCATGTTAGCTCATCTAATATACAAATATATTATCCAAATGTATGTTTGTATATATTAATTTATATAAATGTTATAAATACTTATATGTGTGTACATATAAACATATGTATGAAATTTAAAAATTATATATATATATATATATATTTGTAAATAAATAAGTATATTTAAATCATTTATTAATTATATTAGAAAAATTATAAAGTAGAGATAATATATATACATATGTAAATAAAATCAAAACATATATATATGTATGTTTGTATTAAATGTTAAATGTGTGTATCTATAAATAACGTAATAATAAGTATATATGTGTGTTAATATTTTAAAATAAAAAAATATATATTTAAATAATTATATATACCAGGTCTTGCGCATGGCTCAGATATTTATTTATTTATTTTAAGTTTTAAAATAAGTTTTGCAAACAAATTTCTGAACGAATATTAATTAAAAATTAATAAAAACTAATTTTAAATTTAACTTTGAATTTTAAATTTTTAGTAAAATTCTAATTGGTGTTTTGAAATTGTAAATATTTAAAAAAATTAAAACCTATTTTTAATTTTCGGCTATTGAATAAATATTTTAAAATATAAAAAAAAATTTCCTACCGAGAGCATGTTAAGCAATAATTTAATTTTATAAAATATAAAACTTAATTTATATAATATATATATTAACATAATTAATTGATTTAATAATATTAAAATAATATATATATATATATATTATTTTATTTCTACCAAAATTACTATACTTATGAAACATTATATATATAATTATATACTCATATATTATATAGGTATAATGCAATATTTAAATTTTAAACTATATGTATGTATATGTGTGTGTATGTGTATTTAAATTTTGTATATCAAATCATTTAAAAATAAAAACAATTTTTTTGAGTTGTTTTATCCTTGGGTATATATGTGGCTAAAAAAATATTATATATATATAAACATATGCAAACATACAACCAATCTTGTTATGATAATATATTTATATGTTGGAATGTCACCTAGCTATCAATAATATAGATATATAATCATTATTGTTATCCGGCCATTTGACTAGATAGAATTCAAACAGACAAGACATATCAAACTTGGAGTTACCAAGGCAGAGAGCCCGGAGAGATAGTCCAGGAGTCCAAAAATAAAACATAGACATAGTCATAAAGCCAAGGCCAAAACTACCCAAAACAATGCAAGTGTGGGATCCCCAAGTTGGGGATCGGTACGGACTCCCAATGGGAATCAATACTGACTCCCATAAACAACTTGGGTGGACCTCATCTCTTGGCTACATACTTGTTTTGGTGCTAGGAGCCTATTTCTAAGGTTGTGTATTGATTCAAGGCATTTCTTCATCGGTCTCCCGCAACTCCATTATTTGGACTTAGAAACATGTTAAAAATGGTACAAACCACTATATATTCTCAAATCCTACCAAAAGACGATCCCAGCTGAGGAGTTAAAGACACAAAAAGTGGACAACTTGGGGATTGGTACCGACTAACAACTGGGGATCGGTACCGAGTCCTAACCTTTACTGAGCTGGGGCCTATTCTCTTAGGAGAATAAGTCATTTTCGGGCACAATGGCTAGTAGATATTGCATGCGAGATTTTAGGCTCTCTACCTCTATAAATAGGATGGTATGGCTCACTTTTGTGGATCTTTTGGCTCTAGTTTCATTATTTCTTATGTATTCTTGTAACTCAAAAATTCTAAGTATTGGATTTCTACAACCCCAAGAACTTCTACCTCTAAATCAGAAATAAGCAATAAAACTTCAAAGTAGACGTAGGCCTTGTTTTGCCAAACCACTTTAAACGATTGTGTCATATTTATTTCCTCATTTTCATTTACTTTTCTTCATTTAATATCTACTACATGAAACTCTAGGTGTTTACGCCATTTTTGGTTCAGAAATATTGGTGCTTACATTAAGAGTTGAACTTAGGCTATTTGGATCCACCATCTACTATTGGATTTCCTTCATCCAAGAGATAGATCCAATCTCTTTATCTCTTAATTATACAACTCATATTTGCAAAGGTCTACCAAAAGCTTTCTGTCGTGGCCCCATCAAGAAGAGATTGTTTTACCAATTCCAGAGCTACTACAGAAATCGAGAATCAGAATCCTCGGTAAGGAGATAGAGTTTTTCAACCAACTCAACTCGAGGACCAGGCTCCTACCGACGTTGTGACAAGAGTGGAGATGGGTAGAATGATGAAGTAGATGGAAGACATATTTTAGGCTAGCCAACAGGAGATGAACAATACGATGCAACATGAGGCTATTAAATGAGTTGACTCAAACAACCGTTAATAGAGTAGAAGGGATTGCAGCTCAGAGTCAGAGAGTTCTTCTTCATCCGAGCGAAGATGGAAGGAAGACAAAAGAAAACTCAATACGTTGCTGGAATTTCTACAAAAGGAAGAGGACGAACCCCAGGCTCGTGTTCGGGGATTGGTATTGACCCCTACTTGGGACTCGGTACCGAACCCCAAAATGGTGGGTCTAAAGCCCATCCTCTAGAAAGCGGAGTTGATGTCATCCTTGGACGTGCTGTTGAAGGTCTGGATCTGGAAAATCACAATACTGCCGATGATGCTGCTCTTGGGAATCAAACAAGGGGGAATGCTAGACGAATGGGTCCCCCCGATTTTAGGGAGCTTAGGTGTCGAGCACCTTCCCGAGAGCGTTCGCTAGGTCGAACACTTGGGGCAGGACCCGATCACCATCGTTCAATTGAACTTGTTGACTCGGATTATTTGGAAGATATGGTTATGAGGTTAGTTTGTGAAAATAGGTTCAGAATTAATGATAATTGGTGAACTTATGCTTATAAAAACCCATTCACAGAGGACATCCATCACGTAAAATACCCCAATAGATTCGAGATGCCATTGTATGAAGGAACGATGGGTCCTAGGCAACACTTATTGAGATATGAATGGCATATGGATTCAGCCAGGGCTTTGGATGCTATGAAGTGTCGGTGTTTCCCAATTTTCTTAGAAGGGTCATTTATGATGTGGTTAAATCAGCTTCCGCCGAGATCCATATCATCTTTTGCTGAATTATCATGGAAATTCATGGAGCAATCCCATTTGCATACCTCACGTTCGAAGCACGTGATGTCATTGTCTAATGTATATCAAGCAGAAGGAGAGTTGCTGTAGGATTATTTAAATCTATTCCACATAGCTAAAATGGAAATAATAGATTCGAAAGAAGATATGGTGTTGATGGTGCTTTGTAGAGGAGTTCATCCCAACTCGGATTTTGTGGATTGGATAGAAGGAAAGAAACCATCGATAATGGAAGGTTTCTATAGAAAATCTAATGAGTATCTATGTTGGGAGGATGCACGTAAGCATCCACGGAGAACTGATGCTGGATGTTCAAATGAGCCAATTCAGAGTAATATTGCTGTAAAGCAATCTGGAGGAAGCTCTGGAAACATTGATGTGAAAGTTGATAATCAGAACAAAGGAGGATAACAAAATAATGATGGGGCAAAGAAGGGAAAATCAAATAATAGGAGTCATTTCAGAGGTCCCAAATATGATAATTACGCTGAGTTGAACAATTCGATGAAAAACATCTATCTGGCTACTCAGAATACCAAGCCATATGGGAAGCTAGCTCCTAGGGAGTCAACTGAGAAAAAGAGGAAGTCGGGCAAGTTCTGCAGATTCCATGAGACTCACGATCATAATACTAATGAGTGCAGGCACTTGCGCAACATAATTGAAGAATTAATAAGGAAAAAAGAAATTGCAGCAATATATGAAAGCCTTGTTGGGTGGTAGGCAAGGAAATTCAAGCGCCCTTGGGCCATCTTCCCAGCAGGAGCAAGCTGAGCCTGGTTCTAATGTATTCAGGTGGCCAGAAAAATGGTTTGTGATAAACACAATCATCGATGGGCCATATCCAGCCAATAAGAGCTTTGCGCAGATGGATAGACATATTGGAGCCTTAAAGAACGAAAGTTGCTATGCTATCGAGGATGGAGCTCCGATAAAACAATCTTGGACTATGACAGGCATCATTGTTTTCCGAAACAAGGTTACTGATGGAGTCGAGGCTCAAACAATTGACCCACTCGTGATTTCAGCCGTGACTGGTCTTGCTGTTGTACGAAAGGTGCTTGTTGAATATGGGAGTTTAGTTAATATTTTGTTCAAAAAAGCTTACGACCAAATGATGTTAGAGGAGAGATATTTGAAGCCATGTAGGTCTCATATACATGGGTTTTAATGGATGGCTACTAAAACCATAGGGTTTGTCGAATTACCGATGGAACTTGGTGAGGGCGACCGCAAGCGAGTATAGGTCATGCCATTCTTAGTGTTGGATATCTATGCTCCTTATAACACAATCTTGGGCCGACCGACGCTAGCTGAATTTAGAGCGGCTATCACTTCTTGGTGTTTAAGTATGAAATTCCTTACTGACAATGGACCGGGGATTGTGCGCGAAGATCAAGTGGCTGGCCGCGAGTGTTATGTCATTGAACTGAAGGAAGTAAGGCGTAAGGAGTAAGGAAAGAGTGTAGAGGGGGTCCTTTGCACAAAGGCTTTGGATGTATAGCAACTACTGCCAATGCCCCGGCTTGGGCAAACTAGTCGGCTCCACGATGACATGGACCGACGAAAAGAGCCAGAGGGTGGACAAGTAACTCCCGTTGAATTGACAATTGCTGTTCTAATCAGTAGGCATGACCCAAGTAAAGTCCTGAAGGTCGAATCTCCGGCCGATATTGGAGTGATGAGGGAGTTAGTTGGTTTTCTCCAAGCAAACCTGGATGTGTTTGCCTAGACACACTCGGATATGTATGGGATCTCGCCCGGGATTGCGAGCCATGCATTAAACATAAATCCTAAATGTGTTACTGTGAAACAGAAACGTCGCAACTTGGGTCTGGAGAGATCCATTATGCTTAAAGAAGAAGTGGATAAGCTAAAAGATAACATCTTCACCTGCGATGCCTTATACCCGGATTGGGCATCAAACCCTATTTTGGTGAAGAAAGCAAACGTGAAGTGGAGGACATGCATCGATTATTCTAACTTGAATAAATCATGCTCGAAGGATAGGTTCCCACTTCCGAGAATGTATTAGTTGGTTGACTCGACTGCTGGCTACGAGTTACTTTCATTCATGGATGCATACTCGGGATATAATCAAATCCCGACGCATGTCCTAGATCAGGAACACACTAGCTTCATCACCGACTTCGAACTCTATTGCTATCTGGTCATGCCGCTCGGACTAAAGAACGTTGGAGTGACTTACTAGAGACTTATGAACCGGATGTTTAAAAACCAAACCAGATGATCAATGGAGGTTTACATCGACGACATGCTTGTGAAGTCACAACATTCGAGAAAGCACATTGATGATCAAGTAGAAATGTTTAGTGTTCTCTGGCAATAAGAAATGAAGCTCAATCCCTTGAAATGCTCTTTCGGTGTTGCGTCAGGAAAATCCTTGGATTTCATCGACAACTCGCATGGAATTAAAGCCAATCCAGAGAAAATCAAGGCTTTGAGAGAGGTCGAATCCCCAAATACGATCAAGGAGGTCCAAAGCTTAAATGGAAAGATTGCCGCCTTGAGTCAATTCATCTTCAGAGCAATTGACAAACACATCCCTTTCTTCGAGGTGATCAAGAAGGTAAAGAGAAATTCCAAGTCGAATCAAAACTGCAAAGATGCATTCCAGGCTCTTATAGACCACTTAGAGAGACCTCCCATTCTCTCAAAGCCAGTGGATGATAAGGTTTTGTTCTTATATCGGGCGGTATCGGTGCACGCCTAGAGTGCCGCACTCGTGCGTGAGGAATCTCGCATCCAGCGGCCGGTCTACTATATTAGCAAATGGTTAATAGGAGCAGAAAGAAACTACCAAAAACTGAAAAAGCTCACATGCTGTTTGTTAATCGCTTTTAGAAAGCTTTGCCCCTATTTCCAGGCTCATCTGATTAATGTCCTTATCAACTAGCCTTTACGATAAGTCTTGCAATGACTTGAAACTTCTGGAAGGCTATAAAAATGGAACATTTAATTAAGCTAGTACGATACCACCTATCACCTCGGAGAGCAATCCAGGGTCAGGGTCAGACTTTGGCGGATTTCATAACTGAATTCACTACACGAGGTGATCCTCCGAAGAGCAGTAGAGAAAAGGAAATTGGATGAAAGATGTATATGGATGGTGCATCTAACGATCGGTGTTCGGGTGCTGGAGTTGTGCTTGTCACTCTCTAAGAACACCCAATCTGCTACGCCTTAAAACTCGACTTTCCAGCAACAAATAATGAAGCTGAAAGGAGCCCTTGATTGCAGGACTCAAGATTGCCAAGGAACTGGGAATAAAGACTTTACACATTCTCTATGACTCCCAACTAGTGGTATGCCAAGACGGAAAATAATATCAGACGAAAGGAGCAAGGCTAGCACCCTATCTAAACTAGATTCTTGAGTTGCTTGACAACTTTGAATATACATGATCACTCATATTCCCAAAGAAGAAGATAAGAAAGCCAACTCACTTGCTAAGTTGGCTAGTTCAGAGATGCGCAGCTCACGGGCCTGATTCCAATGGATGTGCTTTCAACTCCAAGCATCGATCGAATGGATGTCGATTATATCTTGGAGACTGAGCCAGAATGGAATTCATGGATGACTCTGATTCGGGAATATTTACAGAGAGGAATCCTGCCAGAAAGAGGGAATGAGCGATGCAAAATCCTTTGACAAGCTTCGAGATATATCTTATAGAATGAATAACTATATAGGAAGGGTTTCTTTGTCCCTATGCTATGTTGTGTCGCTCACGATGAGGCCAAACGAGTTCTGAGAGAAGTTCATGAAGGGGCCTATAGTGACCACACTAGAGGGCAGACCCTAGCAAAGAAGATCCTTCGTTATGGGTATTTCTGGCTAATTGTCAATCGAGACGTAACTGACTACACCCGAAGATGTGACAAGTGCCAGAGATTCGCTAAAATTCCGAGGGCTTTGCGAACGGAAATTACTCAAATGGTCAGTCCTTAGTCGTTTGCAATTTGGGGTATTGATATTATCGGTGTATTGCTGATACATAAAGGCGGTGCAAAGTACGTCATCGTGGTGGTTGATTACTTTACTAAATAGGATGAGATAGAGCCTTTAGCCATGGTTACAACGAATAAAGTAATCAATTTTGTTGTTCAGAATATCACCTGTCACTTTGGAGTTCCATAAGCAATCGTTACCGATAACGAGACTTAATTCGATAGCATGGATTTTAAGGATTTCTACCACCGACACTACATAGAAAAGAGATTTGCAACGATAGCACATCCTCAGTTGAATGGACAGGTTGAAGCTGTAAACAAGATTATAAAGTCCATTCTTAAGAAACGATTGGAGAATACCAAAGTTAGTGGGTTAATGAGCTCTAGTTAAGACTATAGGCTTATCGAACACCCACAAGTCAGCGACTAGCCATTCTCCATCCTAATTGGCATATGGATCCGAGGTTATGATCTCGATCAAACTGAAAGTACCTTCTCATCGGGTCACTCACTACAATCCATGGATGAACAAGCAGCTCCTTCTGGAGTCTATTGACATGTTCTATGAGAAGCGAGCCGAAGCTGAGTTGAGAGAAGCTACGCATAGATACCAAGTCGCACGATATTATGACACCAAAGTTAGGAGTCGAACCTTTGAAGTAGGCGATTTGATTCTCAAGTGAATCTTCCCCGGCCTTAAGAACTCGGGCCCGACTTGGGAAGGTCCGTACGCAATAGAGGAACAACTTGGAGGCGACACTTTCAAGCTAGCAATTACGGACAGGATCTCACTCTGAGGGCATGGAATAGCGAGCTACGACGCTATTTCACTTAGAGAATAAATTTGTACATAACAGGCTATGATCACGTAATAAGATAGAATTTTGTCACTTTCCATCTTTAATAAAATAAAACGGCCTTTCAAGCCATAAATTATGTCTCTCCATTTCTTAAGAGTTGTGACTTGATCAACTCGAATGAATCTTCACATGATTAAGTAGGCGCGCCGGTACTCGGATATAGGTGCCGATCAGACTTCTACGACCCATGATTGGGCTCATGAAGTCCCTTTTTGATGTCCGGAGATTGACATCGACTAATTCATGCCTTTGGATTAGGGGTAGGATTATAAACATAAGCCGGACACAACGTAACTATCTGCATCCCAATTCTCGCTCCCAGAGTAGGAGCCGGAGTATAAACATAAGCCGAACATGATATGATTGCCCGCCAACTCTCGCTCCCAGAGTAGGAGTCGGAGCATAAACATAAGTCGGACATAATATGACTGTCTGCATCTCAACTCTCGCCTTTAGATTGAGGGCAGAAGTATAAATACAAATCGGATGCGATACGAGCCTCCGTACCCTAACTCTCATTCCATGAGTAGGAGTCGAAGTATAAACTTAATCCGAATGAAAAAATTCATCTGCAAACTGGTTCTTGCCTTTGGATTGGGATAAGAGCACAAACTTAGAACTGGAAATGACACAACCGTCCATATGTCAACTCTTACCCTCGGATGGGGTGTAGGAGTATAAATCAAAAAGAGCATGATGTGACCAATCTCTTACTCAACTCTCATCCCCAGACTGGAGGTAGAAGTATAAACAAAACCCGGCATGACCAGTCCTTCTGATCCTTAACATCTTGCCCGTAGAAGGCAGAACTATGAGTCCACGCTCAGAGTAAAAAGGGATCCAATTTGTAAGACTTTGGTTAATACCCGGAGTTAGGCATGATCGAATGCTAACATCATGGATGAGGATGTGGAGACTACAATTTTAAGTAGTAAACTTAAAGTCGCTCGCGGAGTTTGGTGCGGTTAGGACTTATTATCCTAGACAAGGATATTTAGGCCACTATCTTAAGTGGTTTACCTAAGGAATGCTTTACATTCACTAGAACAATGCGAATCAGCAAATTACAAAATGAATTAAAGACCTAATTCAAAAATAACCACTAAATGAGATAAATCACAAGTACATGAAAGCGTATACCTTAAGTACTTAGACAAATTTGAGCAAAGATTTTTACAAAGCAAAAGGTCTTTATTATTGACGTCAAACTAGGAAAGCTAAGTACAAGTGGTTTACACCAAAAGTGAAAAAGTAGTAAGGGGGCCAAAACCCATGCATGGCCAACCAATAAACAAAAGGAGTCCATGTACGAAAAAACAAACTAGCAATCTTTTTGGACTTCTTTCTCTTTTTTTGGAACCAGGATAGACTTCGCTCGAGCTTTCTCCTTGCCTCTTTCCACCTCTTTCTTTACCGCCTTGGCCTTTGAAGGGAGTGCTTTGAGAAGATCCAGTAGGCGCACTCTGGCCGCTTCCGACCGAAGAAATGAAGGTCGGAATGCTTTGTGAAAATACCGTCGACGTACTTTAGACAACCCCGGACGAAGGAATGTAAGCTAGAATGAAAATGGTTTGCCCAGCCAAAGTGATCGACAATGGAGGAGGGAAAACTTCATTTTGCTCTTGCTTGATTTGACTGGCAAGGAGGATATCCGCTCTAAGTTTTTGCTCAAGTTCACGCATAGAAGGGCCTGACAGGGAGTGGGAGACCCCAGGAATAATTACATCCTCATCAACTTAACCCTCATGATTCTCATTTTCCCTTCTTCCAATAAAGTCTCTATCATGCGCTCATTAAGGCTTGGGGTCTCTTCAACTAAGATGCTAGGAATTATTGTCGATGTCGTGACGGTTATGGATTCTGTCGCTGATGTGTGCGGCCCTAGTTAAGGATCTTTGGGAGGAAGCGGAATAATTGCAAGTTGACCTATAGCTAAAGAAATACAAAGAGGGAGGTTAGTGATGTTGACCAGCGACACGTCAACTCTTTGAAAAACAGGAGAAGTCAATGAGATACTTTCTTTGGTTTGAACTTCCACATGAAGTTGAGTGTTGTCGGGAGTTCCCTCAGGAATGAGGGAGAGAATAGTGGATTTCTGGAGCTGTGGTTTCTCTAGGTCATAACCAGCGTTGGTAGAGGAATCAACGGTGGAACTAGGAGTAGCTTGAGTCCTTAGAGCTTGACCAGCCATAGCATCATGATGTGCAGAGCTGGAACCTTTGCCTAACTCTTTTTGAGCGGCTGCATCAAGTCCTAGATGAATAAGTTGCCGGTTGTCATGAAGAATTCTGGGCTCATCTGCCTTCAAAATCTCTTTTTCCAACCGCTCCATATCAATATCATCACTATTAAGAAATTCTTTCTCTTCCTCGACAACCCTTTCCTAGGCATAGATAAGTATCAAGAGGTAATCTTCCCTAAGCCACTCCAGATTTCAAAATTTGAGCACATTGGCTTCGTACCGAGTGATCAATGGCTCAAACTTCTTCATCATCTGCTCCTCTACCCGCTCTTCAACCTATTTTATTCAGTTTCAACTTCTCTCTTAACAAGAGCATCAACAACCCTAACCTTTTCAAGTGCATTATTCCTCTCATTCCTAACGGCGACCAGTTCGTCGCATGCATCCTAAGCAATCTTCTACCTTTCATCTGTTTCCTTGATCTCATGATCGATTTAGTTTTCAATTTAGCTACATCCTCTTGACATCATCCCTTTCCATTACAAGCTCATGGTTACGATGACGTGCTTGCTCGATTCGTTCAAATGCCTGGATCTCTCTACTTCAAATGCTTTAATGGCCTCCCTGGCCTTCTTCTCTACTCCGGCTTAAGATTTTATTAAATTCTCGAGCTCAACATCGAGAGTGGCTATGATTCTATTGTTCTCGGCCTCAATAATTTTCCAGTTCTCTATCTCTTGCAGCTTGTCTCTTGAGACTTTTGAAATATTTTCAGCCAGGTTCGCCCATTCGTCGTATTGATTATGGATATCGATCGTGCAGTCGATGGTCCTCTGTTAGACTTCAGCAGGAATTCTCTTTAAGTTTGGCAAGAACTTAACTCCATCAAAGATAATGTTAGGGAATTCACTCTTAAGCTTGAACATCAGCCCTATAGTGTTTATCTATTGCTCCTCTATAATGGCCGGAGCAATAGTGCTTCCTTTGCTTAGCTTCTGATGAAATGTATTAGAGCCACTCTTACGATGTTTGCGCTTAGAAGATCGATTAAAGTGAGATAGTGTCATAGATTGTAAAGGGACAGAGGTAGGTGGTGGAGCTCAAGAAGCGTTGGCCGGTGGAATATCATTACGACGGTCAGGCTGCTTATCTGGGCCTCCAAAAAGAGGTGATCTGGATCTAAGTTGGCACTTAGAAGTGTTGTCATGAGAAGAATATTCCTTATTGTAACTAATCCTATCCCGATCCTCTCTATCGCGGTTGGAGCGATAACCAGAATCATAGTCTCGGCAACTCCCTTAATGGTATGAGCTCGACCAGGGGCACTGAACATGATAAGCTTTCTCTTCCAAGGATTGTAATGAGTGATTTCTCTTATCCATTGTACTTGTAAAGAAAACAAGGATGAGTTAGATCAAATGGTAAGGGCATGGGTCAAGTGCGAGGGCCGTATAGTACACATGTGTATGTGTTCTAGTGTTCCCCCAGACTGTAACGACCCCGAATTTTAATTAAATTTAAATTGATGATTAATTGAATTTTTGAAGACAATTTGTAAAATTAATCGATTAAAGGGATGCGAGTTTCCCCGAAGCCAAATAAATTCTGTATAAATCATTTAAATTTAAAAATATTGTAAATATTATATATATGTGAATATATATTGGATTTGAATTTATATTAAATATATAAGTAAAATAAAATAAACTTACAAAATAAAGTATAAAAGTATATATACAAGATAATTAGTATGTGAGTTCAATAAATATTAGTTAAATTATGAATAAATTTATAGTTATATAAAATATGGAACGAACATATAAAATTTCTAGAAATAAATATTTAAGTTAGAAATACATCTTTAAGTTAGAAAAGTAAATAAATATATATAAGATAAATTATATATATAAAAGTCAATCTATTAGATAAATTATAACAACATGTAACTAGAACTTCATTTAAATTACAAAGCAATAGAACAGAAATGTATAGTTAAGTATGTATATACACTTGTAAAAGAAAACGACATAAATATATTCAAGTATGAAAACAAAACAAAGAAAATAAAAGACATGTATAAAAGCTTGCATAGGAGCCACATCAAACCATCTCCATTTTGTACAGCCGAGACAAACTAGGCAAGTATATTATGTTGCCTGTAAAGTAGTATGCAAGGTAAGAATAAACAAAGTAAGAGAAAAATATCAACATACATAAAAAATGAAACAAGTAAACATAAAGTACTTAGCAATTCATGTTTGGATCTTGAGTACCCAACACATTATCATCTCAGCCTCCACAAATCTGCCTGGCCAGATAAAGAAAAGTAAAGAAAGAAATATCACTGACTATGGTACAAAAGAAAATTAATTATCTTGTACAAATACTATCACCCTATACAAAATATATTTACCTGTGTACTTCCTTTATGTATCACCTCCTCACATCAGTTCATTCAAATTCTAAACCGTGAATAAAAGAAAAAAAACTAAAGTAATATCATCTTGTGTTCAATCAAACAACAACAACACAAATTCAAATACAAACCAGAGATCAAAGGCTTCAGCTAGCAAAAATTCAAAACTGGTTCAAAAGATAGGAAGTTCTGTCATTCCTGGAAATCAAGTGAGTAACATTCTATTTTAAAACTTTAAAAATATGATTTGGTGAGCAAACACTTAACTTTGTTATAATATTGTGATGTTTGAAGTCTTACTTAAGTATGATGTAATGATAGTTTGCATGACTGTTAAAATACATGTATGTCTATATATATATGTATATATATATAGGTGAGTCTGTGCATGTTCTGTTCTAGGCAACAAGTCTGTGTGTTTACAGGTTACCTCCCCTAAATGAAATTCGATTTTTGTCTATTTAAAACATTAGAGGTTATGATGTCTTAAGGAAATATGTTTGTGTGAATCGAATACAATTTTTAAAAATAATTTCAAATAAAATTCTTATGTATTTCTCTGATAATATTAGAATATTCAGTAAGAACAAACATATCAGGAAAATACGACCAACACAACTAAAAGCTTCACATATATGTTCTGGTTTGCATTCAAAAATGATGAATTTTAATGGACATCTCGTAATTTTTAACCAAGAGATGATCGTGAAATTCTATGTTGAACGGGAAATGGGTTCTTGCAATTTTCTGGTGATCTACTGTAATGTGGATGTCGGGGTTCCTCCTGGAGGTGGAGGAATGACTGGAGATTGGTGGAAAATTGTTTAATTGATGAACAATTCGAGGAGGTGAGAGTAGTGATGGGGTTTTGTCCAGAACCATAATTTTATCTATGTTTAGAAATCGATCACTACGGCTTGTAGGGATGATCGAGTGTTACGAGTTCTTAGGGAATGGTAGCTGGCTTATAGTCGAAGTCGTCGCTGGAGTAGTGGATGTTCTGATGATCGGAGTTGCGAAGACGAGGCGATGTTAGGTCGGAATATTAGTCTAGTTTTTCGAGCGAAATGCTAAATATCGATTCCAAAGTTTTGGTGTTGAATCAAGTTTCGATTTCGTATGTTTGGTTGATTCGCGACTTGCTGGTGGTGGCGAAGTTCGCCAGAATGGCGGCGTTCATCTGTATACGTGCACTGGGATTCGCATATCTGGAAGTTGAGTTCTTGGGTTTAGAATGGAGAAGAAGATGAGGAAACTCGAAGGGGGTCTCGAGTAATTTGGTTGATGGCTCGGGTGGGCATACGGGTCTATTCGCGTGTATCTAACTGTTAACAGGGTTTAAAGGCTGTCCTGTTTGGAATTTTCAAACTGAATTTTTTTTATTTTTAAACAAAGTTTTAACTAAGTTTAAAATCAAAGTTAAAATATAAATCCAAGTGTAATTTGAAAATTAGTTTGGAAATAAGGTTTTAAATTAAATTGTCTTAATTAACTAAGTTTTAAAATGATTTAAAGATATACATAAACTTTTATTTTGAAAAGTTTAACTCAATAATATTAATGATTTATTAAAGAATGTTGAAATGGTTAATTAACTTTTAAAAGTTTTAGTTAAATTTATTTGTTAAACGAAATTAATTACCTGAAGTTAATGATCTAATAAAAGTGATTAAGATAAATTAATTAATGAATTTAAGTTTGATTAATCAAGAAATAATTAAAGGATAACTAATTAGTTAAGATTAACTAAATTAAGGTAATAAATTACTTAATCAAAAGTAATTAACTAATGATTTAAGTTAAGTAATCAAGTGATTAAGATTAATTTTTGATTAAGGATACTCATTTATTAATTAAGAATAATTAATTAAAACGATGATCAATTAGAAGGTTGATTAATTAATTAAAGATAATTACTTAAAGGATAATTAAATAATTAAAGGTTAATTATTTAATGATTAAATATTGATTCAATTATTAATTACGGTTGACTTATTAATAATTAAAGGTTAATTAATTTGTTATTAATGATTAATTAATAAATGACTAAAGAAAAATTAATCAAAATGATTTGTAATTTATTAATATTAATTAACCAGGATTAGTGACTAATCTGATTTAATTAAATCAGATAATTAATTGATCTTATCTATGGATATTTGGATTCCATTGGACGATTTGATTGTTGATATTCCTGATCTGTGATGCTGTGTGATATATCCTAATTTATGTGTGATCTACACTATAGTTATTTATCTGGAATGAATGTAATTTATTATCTGTAAATTATTTATATCTGTGATCTGTATATGAGAGATAAGCGTTATAGTTATATCGCTTATCAACTATATTTCTTTACTTTGATCTGTGATGATTTATTGATGTTGCACTACTGTGTGAAACCCTGGACTACACCATACACACACAAATATGGATTTCATGAGGAAATCGATTAAGTCACAGATAATTTAAATTTAATATTTTTGAAATTGAAATTTTAATTTCAATTGATTTTGAAAATGGATTTGGGTTAAATGTTAAAGTTTTTGAAAAGGTGTTTTCAAAGATAAAAGCCATTTTGAATAACTTGGTAAAGTTTTAATTTAAATAATTCAATTTGAATTTAAATTCAAATAATTTAGAATTGAATTCCATGTTTGGAAATTATGGTTAAAGATGTTATAAATGTGTTTATATGAAGTTAAACCATTTTAAAAGGTATAATTTTGAGAATTTGGATTTAACCCAAGGACCTTAACTCGTATAAATGAATCAGATTTCCAAAATGAAACTGTTTGTTTTAAAAGAATAAATTCTTTCAGATAAGAAATGAAATTCCAGTTTAATTAAAGGAATTTCAAGTTTGAATTGAAAAATGGTTTTCCAAGTTATGAGTGAATTCTTTTTTGAAAGCTATGAACTAAATCTGTTATTTTAACAGATTTAAAATGGTGATTTGTTTAAACTATTCGAAATGAAATTGTTTTGAAAGCTATCAGTTAAATCTTTGATTTAAAGATTTAACGAGTTAATCAATTGAAATGGGAATTAAATTTGGAAAACCTATGAATGAATCTTTTGTTTAAAAGATTAAAGTGTGGAAATTGTTTAAACCGTTGAAGGTTGTTAAAATGATTCTTTTTGTTTAAAGATTTGAAATGGTAACTTGTTAAACCATTTGAAAAGAGAGTTTGGGTTTAAGTTGCGACTTAATTGAAATCCCAATATCCATATGTTTTTAAAATATTGCGCTCATTATTCGGTTTAGCCGGGAGAGGACTTTGTGTCATATAACCCATTCGGAATAGTGATACGGCGTATATGGATAGCAATTGAAGACTGGTAGTGAAGGCCGGGTATTTGCGAGAACGATAGGATAACCTATCGATTGTCTCTGCACCGAGTAGCGCCCGGTATAGAGATTCCCTAAGTGATAGGAAGTTCGATCGGGATTGTGAATACCCGGATTTGCAAGGGCTTCTTCGAAAGTGCCTTCGGTTCTGTTCGAACCCGGAACAGACTTGTATGGTTACATGTCTGACATTACATTTTGAGATATAAAGCAGATTTCTTTCAAATACATTTCTGTTGGTGGCGGAGAATTTATTCTCTTAGCTTAACACCCTTCTCTGAGACGTACGAGCTCAGAGGTTATGTAGTTAAAGGTTATCAGCGATATACTCCCAATTTGGTAATGTGGCATGCTGAGTGTTGCTGTGTGTTGATCATTTATTGATCATTTGTGATCGAAGCATGGCTTTGTGAAAAAGCGTAGTTTTATGGACGAGACTTCGTCAGGGCCTCACAACCCGGAAATGGTCGAAACAGGAATATGCGGCAAGGTTATGAGGGTCGCGCCCTTTAGGGTATGTCATTTCCTTCTGGAAAAGGGTAGTATCATGGTATGGAGCCCAGATACTTACTCATGTGGACACACCTTATTTATTATGTGTGATGTTGGTTACCGAGCGCTCGAATAAAGGTCCCAAAGGACCGGGGAATGGCATAGTCGTGAGTTACCTAGTTACAGGGGTAACCCGGCCTTGTGTTGGCAGAGAGCAGTTGTCTCTCGGGACGTCCAGCCAGAGGCGATCCCATTCGACAGTAGGAAAGGAAGTTCCTTAGCCTGACCATTTGTTGGAAATCCATTTTCCAATACGAACCTTGTACGGTATTAGTTGTAGAACCTACCATTTACTTATGGCGGCGCCCCACTGTTTAGATGGTAGCTATAGTAGGCATAGTTCGGAATGTCTATGCTGGCTAAGATTTATATTTTATTTTCGAAATGGCTTTCGACACTATGCACTAATAATAATATCAAAAGAGTTTTCCTTTGCGTAGTAAGCATGTTTGACTATCATAAGAAGAAATCTCCTCCAATTCTGCGTTTGCATTGTGTGTGTGGCGGGAGGTCTTATGGTAGTTTCATTTTCCAAAAGCATTGCGGGTTTTCAAGGTCAAAATCCTTTTGTGTTGTTTTAAAGATAAACTGTTTTTGTTACTCACACCAGTCCCACGACTGACTCGGAGTTTATTGTTCCTTTCCTAAACTCTGGGTGCTCACAATTTTCCACACGAGCAGTCTAGATTTGGGTTTCTTTTTCAAATAGTCAGGTTTAGTAGATTATCTGGAGCTAGTTCAGTCCTTGGACGACTGACCTTGTTTAGCTTTGTGCATCGTGGTGTTGATTCGAGCTAGCTATGGATTGGAGCATTCTATTGGAGATATTCTATCCGCTGCTGGTGTTATCCATTATTGTTATTTCCGCTATAGCATTGTATCATCAGTTATTTCTGATATTATTGTATCATATTGATATCATTGTTGTATATCATACTGGATATTGTATTCATTGGAGTTGTATATGATATCATCTATTTCTTTATTCCGCTGTGTTGTTATACTTAATGGTGTTATAAGCTCCGTGAGCCAGATTCGGCGTTTGAATCTACGGCATTTTGAGTACAATTGAAGTACGGATGCCGATTTTCGAAGGCTGAATTTTGGATCGCTACACAGACTGACCATATACTAGAGCTCTACCCATGGGAGTAACCTCCACCGCACCGCTTGGAACTATGTCCTTCTCAAAGAGGATCAGAGAACCGATGTCGCGAATGCTAATTGTACCCATTTCAAGTGAGCCGCACTTTGTATGGATAGGCCCTAGACTGGTAAACGTGCTGTTAGTGCCAAAATTGGTCACTAACCCCAAAATCCAGATGAAAGCACCAAATACCAATCACAGCTCAGAGATAGAATGTATGTAGAGAGTAATAATGTGAAGAACAGTTAAAACTGAAATGAAAGTAGTAAAGAACAACAGATTTTATAGTGGTTCGGCTAACTCCGGCCTACGTCCACTCCAGAAGTTTGCTTTTTATTGCTGTAATAATCGATTACAGTTACAAAATGGCAGAGTTGCCTTAGCCTTAGAAAAGAGAAAGTAAGAGAGCAGAAAGAAGATCCCCTTTGACTGTGCCCCTGCCTCTCTATTTATAGACAAAGATGGGTTGGACTTCCCTGGTGGGCCTGGTAGCCGAGTACCTCAGCCCAAATGGAGTGGTCTCCATATGCCGAACCATAGATGTCGAACGCTGAATGCCGAACAAAGTGTGAATGCCGAACGATTTCCTCATGCCGAACGTTGGGAGGTGCGAGGTACCGAGGTATGGAGGTGCGAGGTACCAAGATATGGAGGTGCGAGGTACTGAGGTGTGAGGTGAGCGAGGTGAGGTATGCCGAACGACCCATCCAATGCCGAACGCTCCCTGATGCCGAGCGCTCCATCCAATGCCGAACGATCCTTAGTGTCGAACCTCCATCATGCCTAACGTCTCCAGATGCCGAACGATCCATCCAATGCCGAACGTCTCCAGATGTCGGACGATCCATCCAATGCCGAACGTCTCCAGATGCCGAACGATCTATCCAATGCCGAACGTCTCCAGATGTCGGACGATCCATCCAATGCCGAACGTCTCCAGATGTCGGACGATCCATCCAATGCCGAACGTCTCCAGATGCCGAACGATCTATCCAATGCCGAACGTCTCCAGATGCCGAGCGATCCATCCAATGCCGAACGTCTCCAGATGTCGGACGATCCATCCAATACCGAACGTCTCCAGATGTCGAACGATCTATCTAATGCCGAACGTCTCCAGATGCCGAGCGATCCATCCAATGCCGAACGCTACTGAATGACGAGTGCTCCTAGAATGCCGAACCACTCATGTATGTTGAATGCTCTATGCATGCCGAGTACTCTTGAATGCTATTCGAACGTGAATAGTGAATGCCAAACGAACCATTTGAGCCGAACCATGTTTCCTAGACCCAAATTATAGTTGATTCATCTTTATCCAATCATATTTCCATCTCCCAAGCACATTGCATCATTCATCCATCCAGTTGACCGTATCCATCATACCCTAGCCTCGACGAACATGCAGTTGATTAAGTTAAACCCGTCTGTCCGCGACCTTGCCAAAAGGCGGGTTAACACGTGCCCGTTGAAGGAATAGATCGAGTCTTCTCTGCACTTGTAACTGGTGGAGATTGAGTGGAAGTCTGCGCCTTCGAAATTCTCACGATTGGTTTTTCTAGGAGTAGGCAGTAGGTTGTTTCTAAGTTGTTCAGTCTGGAATCCGTGGCCCACTTCAATGTTACTTTGATTGGCCTCACTGCCTTCTCCAATAATTTCGCCTTCCTTGGTGCCTTCGTGTTCTAGTTCCATGTTTTCTACGGCTCCTGCCCCAGGACTTGGAGTTGGGGGCAACTCAGGATCGACTTCACCACCTGAAGGAGGTTTGCTATCATCATTATCATCATCCTCATCCTCAATGTCAACAAATGGAACTATGCCGGTGCTACGACCTTACTTTAATAAACCATGAGGTAGAAGATTCTCGTCCATCAATAGAGTTCTTATATACCTATCCTTAGAGGGGATTGCCACAAGAGTACTAACGATATCCAAAAGTGATCCACTGCTTGGTCTTGCCAGTACATCTGCACAATAGTGAAAGATAAATTAAGCACGCGGGTTATGAGGCAAATTCACAGATGGCGTTTGAAATAAAAATTACATTTGGATATCCATCTGCGAGCGAATCCGAGTGGGAAACGCATATAAAACCATTCGGCCTTGAAATGACTCAACTTGTTTTAGGCCCTGGAGATGATTCTTCAACCCCTCATCGGCTCTTAGTAAATACGAGGCAGGTTTTCCTTGTGGCTTTTAAAGCTATAGGTATATTAGATTTCTTTTTCATTAGGCACTCGGTTCAAATGCACAGAGAAAACTAGATAAGTGCTTAGGAAAAAAGCGTAGCTGTTTGGATGCAGCTTTGTGGGAGCAAGCCTCATAAAGTTCAAGACGCGACAGACAAATTGATTAAATGGTGGGATGCAACCCGCCAGGCACATATACTTGTTGCAAGCTATGTACCCTTCTGGAGGATCGTGACCTCTCTGGTCGCGAGACGATGCTAAAACGTCGTCAAATGGAATACCATGTTCACTGCATATCCTCCAAAGAGATCCCTCATTGATTTTGGAAGGAATAGAATCGACTGGGTTATTCAGTATTACAGCATCCTCAAGAGTGTCAGGTGCCGGATCTATTTGAGGCCTATCTACTGGTTCAACTAGATTTTTAGGTATATGTTGCTCTACTTAAGGATTCTCCAAAAAATTTTGATCAACACATGGAATTTCTGGTTGCTGCTCTTATTGAATAGGAGTTAGCTGCACTTGAGAGATTGTAGCTGAGCTTGACTCTGCATCGATTTCAATATATTTTGAAGGTGAAGTATGTGTAGTCTGAGTAGCCAAACATTTGGAACATCTTTGGTCCATCTTTATAAAAAGATTGATAGATAATCGATATTAGAAGATTAATAACAAACCATTCCCCCTGTGCGAAAGTGAATTCTAGTGCAATATGGTGCAGTGTGGTGCAATTCGAATTTCGATTATTATTTAACTGTTTATTTTAGCAGTTTATTTTGAAGTCTAGATATTGCTCGACATGACCTTCATCGCTGACCGTCCCGATTAGCTTAATATTATCGACCATGCTTCAGAAGAGTTCGAGACGAAATAGGAAATTCAATGTGAAACTCCAAGGTAAAGTTTGGTTGCAAGGCTTAGATAGGCAGAAATTTGCCTAAGTGTGGGAGTCTCACCAACCCCCACAGCCAAGGCAACCTCCATTTTCCTCTTCCATCCTTGCCGACTCTAGATTTGCGGTCGCTAACATAAGCCTTTATCCATATCACTTCGTTCGCCTTTTCCATGACATCGTCCAAGTTTCAATACTCACCTATGAGGATAAAAATTGAAGGCAAGAGCTCGGTTGAAGGTTCAAATTAGGTGAGCTAAGGTTCAAGATTAAAGCAAGAGTCGGTGGAGGTGAGTCAGCATCAGGATTGGAAGTGATAAGCTACGGCGGTGTCAGAGAGTGCTAGGCGACGACGGATCTTAATTTGATGAAGTGAGAGTCATTAAAGGGAATTCAAGCTCTAAATTAACAGCAGGAAAACAAGTGAGAGATAGAGCAAAGGAGACAGTTTATATAGTGCAATGATCCTAAAGTTCTAAGACCCAAAAAACCCAGAGGACATTCTTAAGTGTGGAGTCGGTACCAACTCCCAACCCAGGATTCAGTATCGAGTCCTAAATTTAAAAAAAAACTTTTAAGCATATGTTTATATGAGAAGTTGTGACAATCCATGTATATATAACTTGCCGTGTACATGTACTCTCCTCAACTTGAGAACGTACACATGGACGTGTGTATGCATCCAAAACTTGGCAATTGAAGTTAATGGAAAATCAAATTCATACCTAAGGTGCACATGGATGGGATCGGCTTAGAATCATCAGATTTGGGGTAGTCACATTCAAGATTTGTAATCCTAGATGTTGGTAAAACATCGTGACTGATCGCTATGGGCATAATAATTAATTAAATCGATTCACGAAAGATAGCGACCTTTCAAGACATGGAATGAAGTTCTTTATAGAAAACTCAAACTTGTCTCTATTCAAAGCACATCATGTTTGAAGCGTGATATACTTTAGGAGGAAAGTGTTATCTAGCCTTTTGACCAACAAAATTCGCACCGACAATATAGATCAAACTTGGAGTCATAAAGCTGAGACCAATACTACCTGAAACAATGCAAGTGTGAGATCCCCAAAGTTGGGGATCGATACCGAATCCCAATGGGGATCAGTATCGACTCCCATAAATGACTTGGGTGGACCCCATCTCTTGCCTATATATTTGTCTTGTTGGTAGAAGCATATTTCTAAGGTTGGTGTATTGGTTCAAGGCATTTCTTCATCGATCTCCACGAACACTTGAAACTACAACTTTGTTCTCCCGCAACTCCATCATTTGGACTCAGAAACATGCTAACGATGGTACAAACAACTATATATTCTCAAAGCCTATTACAAGATGATCCAAGCTAAGGAGTTGAAGACACAAAAAGTGGAGAACTTGGGGATCGCTACCGACTCCCACCTGGGGATAGGTACCGACTCCCAACCTTTGCAGAGCTGGTGCCCATTCTCCTAGGAGAACGAGTCAATTTTAGGCACAACAGCTAAGAGATATTACATGTGAGATTTTAGGATCCGTACCTCTATAAATTGAAAGGTCCGGCTCACTTTTGGGGATCTTTTGGCATTAGTTCCATTATTACTTATATTTTTGTAACCGAGAAGTTCTAAGTGTTGGAGTTCTACTGATCCCCAAGAACTTCTGCCTCCAAATCAAAAATAAGCAATAAAACTACAAAGTGGACGTAGGCCTTGCTTTGCCGAACAACTATAAACGATTATGTCTTGCTTATTTCCTTATTTCATTTACTTTTCTTCATTTAATCTCTACTACATAAAACTACTAGGTGTTTGCACCATTTTTGGTTCAAACAATTATATATTTACATTAATATTCAAAAAAGATTAGGAATATAACTTATATCAAGAGCCTGTAAGTACCCTTGAAACGATGAAATTTGCTCCTTGAACTGATTCCTAATCCAATAGAGTGCTAGTCCCTGAACCAATGAACACCAACTATTGAATAGAAATATTTTTACTTTTATTTAACTTTGGAAATGAGGAGGTTGGAGCTGTAGATTTTGGCCAGAAATGGGGATTAGATGGAGGCTTCAAAAGTCCTCAAAAAGGTATGAGTTGAGATGCTTAGGGGAGAGTTTGGAGACAAATTAGGATTTGGATACTCCTTTATTTATTACTATTTCTCTTCTATCTTAACAATCCAAATCAAACCCTTCTAACCTGCATATAGCCACCTTTCTTGCTCTATTTTGGCCGAACCAATTAGCTCCCTATATGGGCTTCAAATCCATTTAAAGTCTCAATAAAATATTTTGCATTTCAATCTAATTTAAACACGTATCGATATCGTGTATCAATTAATATATTTATAACCATTATAAATACATATATTAAAATTTGTTCGTTAAATCAAAATAAAATATTACAATTAGTATTTCATAAATATTAATTAATTTAATTAATTTATAAAAATTACAAATTAGTTAAATTGTTTGGTCAAAGAAGCATTCATTGTTTGGTTGTGTAACCCGTTAGGTGCAAATTTGATCAGCAATTAATATCGAACTATTTGCATATTAACGTTCACACATCACTTAGCAGATGGCATGACATTTTGGTCAAATTTATCGCTTACTTGGTTTTGGTAAAATCTAATTTTACTTTGTTAAGCATTACCCGGTTGTGGCTATTATCTACACCAATTCTCTTTGCCAAAACTATATCACTTTGGACTTATGGAACTTGATAATGGTCAAAATTATAATATTTTCCATTTTCAACTCTATAGTCCAAACACAACATCCTTGGTTCAATAATAAAAATTATCACTGACCAAAATGCTTTGACCGAAGACTTTGACTTTGAGTTGACTTCAGTTGACCGTGATACTAACCTCATATAAATAAGGAGACGGATCCTCTCTTGAATAGTGTTTCACTTCCAATGCTTTCTCTCGACCCAACTATAGTCGTTCGATGGACATCGTGAAATGATTTAACTATAATCAAAGTGGAGCTTCCACATTAAAGATAATAGTATTATCTAGTCAAAAGAACTGTGTAATTTTGTCACATTGATATTTTTTGTTTGACCTTAGTTATATTAACCAATAGAAAACTATCGAGTGAGTCATTCAATGGTTATCCAATAACTATTAGTACGTAACCGCTTGGTGCTCCAAGCAACTATGAGCAATATACTACCTAACATTTGGAGAGCGTTTACTCTAGTTTCAATGGATGTATCGATATCCAGTCTTGATACACCTTGACCATGAATATTTAAAATGGTATATTTATTTTCATTGTGATAATTTACTCACGGTTACAACTCTTTGGAACTACTATCACAAAACATATCATTTATGGATTTTCTATTAAATATACTTTTAATTAAATTAATTAGTTAATATAACACATTATATCAAGTATACAATAGAAAGAAAACACCTTTTATTTCGAATAAGCGTGATTACCGAGTTAGATTTATGTAACAAATTACATAATTGCCCCAAGGGCATATCCCTAATTCTATCATTCCCTTTATGTTTTTGATATCATTCCTCTTCATTTTTTGCTTGTATTCCCTCTTCATGTTTTTGATAGTAATCCTCATTATGTTTTTGATAATATTCCATCACATTACTTTCTACATCGTTCCACCTCATTTTGTCGATAGCATTCTCTGCACATGTTTTTAACAACATTTTTGTATTATTGATAATATTTTTGTAGAGTTAGGGGTATGCCCTAAGGGTATTTATGTTATCTATTGTAAATTATCTAACTCTATAATAAATCTCATTCAAAATAAAAGGTATTTGACTTCTTATATATGCTTTGTTATATTGTGATATAAAGTAATTAAATAAAAGTGTATAAATAAAAAGTCCTCAAATAATAGTTATGTGATTGTAATTGCAAACAGTTGCAATCATGAGTAATAATTCACAACACAAAATAACATCTTGTTTTCAATATTCACGGTCAAGATGTTTTGAGAGATGACACTGATACATCAGTTGAGACCAGAGTTCATAACCTCTTCAAATGTTTGGTAGTGCATTACTAATGGCTACTGAGAACACCAAGGTGTTATGTACTCGTAATTATTGGACAACTATAAAATGAATCATCCTAGAGTTTCATATTGGTTAATAATAACTAGGTCAAGCAAAATCTCAAAGTGACGATATTACACAGTTCTTTCGAACTAAAGAATACTATTGAACTTCTATGTGGACATCCACTTTGATTATAGTTAATTAGTCATGGCATAACAACCATCGAAAGACTATAGTTGGATCTGAGTTGAAGCATTAGAAGTAAAACACTATCCAATAGATAATTTGTCTTCTCGGTTGTATAAGATTATCACAATCAACTGTAGTCAACTTAAAGTCAATATCTCTCAACTTAAAGTCAACATCTCTCATTCCAAGACCCAAAGATAGAACTTCAATATGTTGTGGTCACCTTGAAATTATCTTTCAATGATAGAGATCAGTTCAGTTATATAATACAGTCTTAAGTGATAGAGTTAGGGGTATGCCCTATGGGAAATTATGTAATTTGTTACGTATATCTAACTCGATAACCAATCCTGTTCAAAAAAAGTTGTTTTCTTTCTAATATATAATTGATATAATGTGTTATATTAATTAATTATTTATTAAAAATTATACTAATAGAAAATCCATAAATGGTATGTTTGTGATGGTAGTCACAATATATTGTAATCAAGATGTATCGAGACTAGATATCGATATATCCATTGAGACTAGAGTACGTAACGCTTTTCAAATGTTGGAAAGCATATTACTCATAGCTATTGGGGGCACCAAGGTGTTACGGACTGATAATTATTGGATAACTATGGAATGACTCACTCTATAGTTTTCTGTTGGTTAATATAACTAAGGTCAAATATAGAATATTAATGTCACAATAACTCCCTCGATTTGAGAATATTATTAAGCTTCAACATGGAAACTTCAGTCTATTTATAGTTAAATCATGACATGGCATCCATCGAATGACTTTAGCTGGGTCGAGTGGAAGCATTTGAAGTAAAACACTATTTAAGAGAGAATTCGTCTTCTTAGTTATATAAGGTTAGTATCACGGGGTCAACTTAAGTCAATTCAAAGTCAAAGTCTCTGTCTAGAGCTGTACAGTTAATAATAATAATTATTATTGAACCTTTGTGCTTTGACCTGCAATTTTGAATGTCAACGATATTGGAATTTTGACCAAAACCGAATTTCATAACTTCTAATATGATATAATTTTGACGAAGGGAATTGGTGTAAACGATTGTCACTATCAAGTACAGCTTATAGTAAGTAGAATTGGACTTTACTAAAAAATGTATAAGCAACAAATTTAGCTAAAATGTCATACCAGTAGCTATTGTGACATGTAAAAGATAATATTTGAATTGTTCGATGTTAATCGTTGACTGAATTTACATCTTTAAGTCGCATAACCGAAATAATGAATATTCCGAATGAACCACATGATTTAATTGATATATAATCATTGTAAATTAATCGAATTAATAAATATTTATAAATATTAAATACTAAATTTCATTTAATTTGTTTAAATACCATTGGTGTTTAATATTGTGCATATATAAAAGTTATTAATGTACGTATCGATATATGATGTCGGTAGAGCATCTAAGTTGGATTTAAATGGACTAAACATTAAGTTTGTTTTTAAACTAATTATATTAATTAATATATGTGAAATATTAATTATTATAAAATTTTGTTTGATGTTTGATGTTTGAATGCCATTAGTATTAAATAAAATGCATGTATAAAAATTATAAATGCAAGCAGTGATGTACGACATCGATTGAACATTAAAATTGGATTTAAATAGAATCAATGCTAATAAGATTTTGGAAATTTAGAGGGACCTTATGGACCATCTATGGCTAGCCATACATGTAGACAGAGAGGATTTAATGAGATTTAATTAAAAATTAAATAGAGAAAGATTAAATAAAGGAATTGAAAGGTTTCGATGTTTCCTTTAAAATATATTCTCTCTTGTTCATTTCATTGGCCACTCCTTGAATTTTGTTTCCTTTTGCCCTCTTCTTCTCTATTTTGTTCGAAATTTACATGGCTTCTAAGCCAAAAATTCTCAAAATCAAATAAATTCAAGGTGATTTTTGTCACTAAATCCTTGCAAAATCTAGATGGTGACTCAAGCGAATCGAGGTTTTATCCATCATTCAAGGTGAAATCATTGGCTTCATTTTTAGGTAATTCTAATTTTATTTAATTGTGTACTCATCATATTTAAATGGCTTAGATTCAATTCATGTTATGTCTCTTCTATTTTGTTTGTTGTTCTTGTAAAATAACTGATCCCTCTTTATGTCCATCTCTACAATTACCCGTATTTTTTGGGCTTCAAATTTGAATATTTAATTTGTTTAAGTATTCGAATTTGAATTAAATTATAATAAAATATATATTTTAAATTAAGACCTCATTTTTGAAGAAATATTTTTAATTTATTTTACAGTATTTTTTCATAAATTTTAATTTGGAAAATAATTAAATTTTCATCTGACGTATTTGACGTCAAACGTCGGTACTTTTGAAATTTAACAAAATAAGTTACCTTGTTTATTTTATTGTTATTCTATGCTTGTCTACATTGTTGAACGTGATCGTATTTTTATTTCTGTTGTTCACGGTCCATACGCGAACGTGATATTGTGTAGCGTCGTACCTTAAAACTTTAAACAACACAAATATCTTTCTCTCTACATATGCACGTTGTTGCATTTAATGGTTGCATTAAATTGTTAGTACTTTCTTTCCTTTGCTATTAAGAAATTTATCCTATATATATATGTATGTATGTATATAAGTATGTATGTATGTATGAACGCATGCTCGGGGGAGGGATTCGCACGTAAGAAAAAAATATGGACACTTTCACATTTTCTTTTGAAAACAAAACCACATAGAAAATATTTTCCCCTTTCCACTTTCCTTTTAATTATTCAAATAACTTTCTCCACACAAATATTTAGCCAAAGTCGTCAACACAGAAGTTGTAGATGGGAACGATAGCTACATTTTTCATTCTTATTACACTTGAGATAGTGGCCCCGTGGAGGAGAAATCCCCTGATACTTGCAACACCTGGTGTGTGTGAGTTAGTGTGTGTGTGTCTCATCGGCTGTTCATGTGTATGAATGCATGTGTGTGGTGTATATATGTGTGAGTATGGCCGTGAAGAAGTGTGCTTGGAAGAGGGTATGTCTTATGTGTGTTTTGCTGTTTGGAAGTTTGGGCCGTGCATGTGAAGTTCTGGGCTTCGCATGGAAGGTTGGCAATAGGTACATGACATAGGAAAGGATAGAATTGGTGTTGCATGAATAGGACACATGCGTGGTAGTGTTGGTGGAAAGAAATGTGCATGGGAATGGAAAAAAATGAAGGAGGGTGGGGATGCATGGAGTATACAGGGGAATATGAAGGAGGAATTGTGTACAGGGAGGAATTTGGTTGGAAAATGGAAAGTGAAATGGAGAAGGTAGGCTGTTCATGCTTGTTTTAGGCTATTGGGCTTTTAAATGTTTGTTTTGTTTAGTTTTTTTATTTTGATTATTAAAATGGTTAACTTTAAAAATGTTTAACTCACACATACGAAGTCCGTTTAACCCGCGGTTTTCAACGTTAGATTCGTATTAACGAATATAACAAATTAGAATAATTATTTGACACTTTTGACGAAGTATAAAATATTGATAAATTGTTAGTGATTGAATTTAATTACAATTTACGTAATTAAATAACTATACTTTATTAGTGACATTTAATTAGCAGAACAAATCCCCATTCTGCTATTATAAATTGAATAGATAAATTTGGACAATTATTTATTTACCAGTTAATTCTGATTATATGTTATTATTCAATTTACTGAATTGTTAACAATTTTTGTTGGTTATTGTTGTTGATTGATTATGTGATTTATGCTCGACCATTTTATGAGCTATTACTTTTTTTTATTTGACATGGTTTGGGTAGAAAACATTTGCAGGCTAGCACCTTGTGATTTATTTCACGATTTAACTGAAAGGTGTTTAGCAAAAATATTGGTTAAGCAGATATTATAATAAAGGATGTTTATTATAATTTTGGAAATGTTAGCCTTTTGGCAAGACCGTGATACCAGGAACTTAACTAGAAACTGAGGGCGGTCCGTCCTAAAGATCGGTTATACGCAGGATCACTATGGATATCGACGAATTTTGTCCGAGTTCGGATCAAGCTATAATTGACAAGACATGACAAGCAAAGCTATGAAAGCCAGCGTCCCAAATTTCAGGTCAATCCGAGTTCGTATGCCCAAGATATGATCGATTCAAGTCAAGGAAATCAACACATCACTGCGCATCCATCTATTCGTATCCATCAAAAGTCCAGCATGTTCGTGTCCATCGGCGAGTATCTATTCGTATCCATCAGAATGCACTACTTCGTATCCATCAGGGGAATAGGCTTTATTCATATCGATCTATTTGACTCCATCAGCAAACAACTCCACTTGGCAGCTGTCTTGTTCGTATCCATCGAAGATGGTCTTCTTTGTATCCATCAAGAGACAGACTCACTTCCAATCAATCGACTATTGCCTATTTCGTATCCATCGACTGCAATACAAGAGCTTAGTTCGTATTGATTAAACATCATGTACATTCCGTATCGATCGGTCACAAATCGATACGAAATAGCCATTTCCCATCGATACGAACAGAACCAATCACTCAATTTTGTACGAATATAACAAAGCAATCGATCGATACGAATAAGAGCAATGCGATCGATACGAACAGAGCAAAGGCTATCGATACGAACAGAGCAAAGAAGATCGATACAAATAAGGCGCATACATGGGGAAGACTCGATCGTTCGGCACAAAAAGTGGATCGATCCAAGAGTTTCGCACCACGTCAACTTGCAGGCACGTGCTCAAGAACGATTCGAACAGATCGATGCGAAGTGTATCAATACGAACTAGACAGCCTAAAGAATATGCAAGCTTGCATCGATCATAACTCACAATCTACAAGTCCAAATGCCACCAAATTTTCACAGGAGCTTGCGTACAACCTGAAGAATGTTCATGCTAAATTTCGACTCGATTAGGTCAAATCTTGATCAATATGAAATTCATTCGTATCGATCACGGACCGAGTGCAAATCACGTGGGATCGATCACGTGGGCCCACCCACGTGCCAGAAGAGGTCTCTCGAGATCTGAGCGAGATATTTGCAACCTACGCCTATAAATATCAGCCCAGAACCTACAGAAAAGGGATCTTTTTGCTCTTTGACGTCCAAACTCTGCCAAATTCACCATTGTATTCAAATTTCAGTGTTGTTTTCGAAATTTACTTGTAATTCGTTGTAACCAGCAGAGAAAAGTTAATAAAAGTCAATCATTTCATAGTGGACGTAGGCAACACGCCGAACCACTCTAAATCCCTGTGTTTTTGCGTACTTTCTTGTTTGTTATTGAAGTGTTTGTTAGATAATCCTCTTTTTCCATTTTAACTTCTTCATTTTATCTGTTCAAATATTTCCAAAGAGTGTTGTGCCCAATTTTGGTACAAACACTTTGGTGCTTTCGCTGAGAAAAAACTAGTTTTTCTCCTGCTCATTGGATCTACTATCGATATCGGATTGCATAAATCTAAGAAGAAGATCCAGATTTCAAAGATTAAAGTTCTTCCATCCTATTCAGATTTGCATCAAGTTTAGGAAAGAACTTCGTCATCCACCATGGTTAACACAAGGACTACTTCTACAGCTGCAAATCCAGAAGGACGGGACAGACAGAATCCCGTACAACTGCCTCCGACTGATCAGAATGCTTCCAGACCATCAGATTCGCAAGGCCCTGTCACTAGGGAAGAATTCTAGATGCTAATGTAAGAACTGACTCAGAGCCGCCAGCAGCTCACTCAACAGCTCCGTGCTAATGCGGAATTAATCAACCAGCTAAACCGTCAAAGACGAAGGAGATCCAAGAGGGATCAGGCTTCCTATTCATCCACCGAAAGTTCAGCCTCTTCTGATTACCATCATAGATCCACGCGCCCGCGATTGGACGGAAGTTACACACAGGCCACTGGGCATCAGAATACATTGAGTCTTGGGCAACCGAGAGTTGGCTCGTCAACTAGCCACCAGACTGGACCCTCCTCCCGAGGAGGCACTACCCCATACCACACTACTGATAACCGTATTGCTACAACTACGGATTTGGGAGTTGACGCTCGGAACCGAACGGATCCGACCCACCGCCAACGTAACCACACTCCCAAACCTTACATCCCCGAAGACGTAGAACCAAGGAGGCGAGACATGGACCGTCGATAGCGACCAGCCCCTCCTCGCATTGTGGAACCCGATCACACCTTGGCCCAACCTGCTCAAAATGTCTAGATGCCCGACCTACCGACAATGATCCGTCAAATGATCCGTGAAAGTCAGGGTCTTAGCAATGACAACTGGGGAATCTCCCGGAGTCATACCCCTTTTAATGATGAGAAACTCTATGCTGAACCACCTCGGCGATTCAGGATGCCAACTTTACCCATTTATGAAGGGAGCTCAGATCTGAATCAATCAATCAACATATCTTGAAATATGAATGGTTGATGAATGCTGCGCGAGCTGATGATGCAGTTAAGTGCCGAAGCTTCCCGATCTCTCTGGGGGCATAGCGACTATGTGGTTTACCCGACTGCCACCTCAATCTATCTCATGTTTTGATCAGTTGGCAACAAAGTTTATTGAGCAATTTCGCATGGATGTTGCAAGACGAAGGATGTTAATACTTTATCTAGTGTCACTCAAGCTCCCGGGGAGACACTCAGGCGTTATTTAGAGAGATTTCATGCTGCATGTGCTGAGATCAGCAACCCTAATGATAACTCCATTCTAATGGCATTGACTAAAGGGATTGAGCCCGATTCTGAGTTCGGCAACTGGTTGGCCGGAAAACCACTACTACAAAATAGGTCATTTGCATCGGTTGTTTAACCCCCTTTTGCATCAGTTCAACAACCGATGCATATGCAACCGATGCAACAGGCTTAATACTTTTGCATCAGTTCTGAAACCGATGCAAAAAGGTTCTCTTTGCATCGGTTGTTACTAACAACTGATGCAAAATATCATGGTTGGTTTCTTGAACACAGCCCCCATGTTGCATCGGTTGTAATGAAAACCGATGCAACTAATTCCTTTATTGCATCGGTTTTTTATAACAACCGATGCAAACTAATCCCTCTATTGCATCAGCTATTTATACCTGATGCAAAAAAACCATTCTCAGATACCATTATTACAGTACTCAAATGGACTATATATATTATTGATTATAACAAACAATTATTGCATGCAATATTACTATCATTCAAAATTAAATTTGATGGCAAATACATAATCGGATTTAATAATTCTACGAAAGAATGAAAAACATAAATAAATTCCACGGTACATATTCAGTTCCTAGAAAAAAAAATTACACCGTGCAACAGTTTCTGTACACATTACAGTGCATCACTATTTCTACAACTGTTACATCCCTGATCACCATTCGACAACCAGTGCAGCCAACCAAACGTACTTCACCACTGCTGAAATCAACCTACTATCTTCAAATACCTCCACCTCTGTCACTACACACCAGTCTACTCCAAACTTCCTTCTAATAACAAGAAAACTGCACTTCTGCATTCACCATACATAACCAATTCCATACAAACATTCCCACAAACTCCTCATTCCACACTCTTCAGCAAATACAACTTCATCAAAACTGCTGCCATCACAGTCACAAAACTCAACACCTGCAACCACCTGCTGTACCAAAAACCAACACTGCCTCTACAACTGTCTGTGACTTCGCCATCACAGTGCACAACTGCCTTGCTAATTTCAATTCATTTCCGCAAACAATAGTCCACATCAAAGCTTCCACAACAACAATCAAGTTGTTGTCCATAATTCCCACCTGCCTCTCTGCCGTTCACCACCACCACACATAGCCTCACCGACACAACATTTTATACTTCAGTTCACCACAGACTTCCCCCTGAACCACCACCATTTCAGACTTCATCCACCCTCTAGCCTATCACCAAGTATACACACAGCCACACCCGCTACTACAACAAATTGCTGCATTGACGATAAACATTTATACATAGGAAGTGGATACTTGAGATAAATTAGCCGACGACAAATGGAGATTAAAATCTACTACCGCTGTATCCACCAAGTCCAGATGAGCTATATCCACCACCACCTAAGTAGGACTATGATGGTGGTGGGTACAATGAACTTGGTTGCCTTAGACGAGAATATGATGATGACCTCAGTTATATATCCAGGCTTGGATAACCGCTGATCAAGGACCCTTTGTGCCCTTCTACGTATTCTTGTACAATGCACAACATACATTGTTTCAGTAACATGGATTCAATCACAAGTGTCAGAACTTGAACCAACACATCATTAGACATCAATATTCTGATTGGTTTCAAAGGATACCTGAATGAGATTCTGAGCAATCTGAACTTGTGATGAAGTGCACTTGATCTCAACGGTAATTTCATCGCGTGAAGTACCATTCTCCTGAACAGTATGTACTGCTCCACTGGTTCGGCGTATGTGAGCAATATTTGTTCCACCAACTCCGATTATGTTCTCTGCATACGTCAATGGTATCTGCATTGTCTAGGTCATCTATTCCCATCAACAATGAATTTCAGATATTAGATAAGGCGCGCGCGCACACGTATATATATCCAAGAACAATTTTTTTCACAATAACATTGGAAAATATATGGGTGTTAGCAATTGTTTTATATTCATTCTATACAAAGTTATGTATGTCGCCTGGGTTATCATCAGAGTAACAAATTGTTGTAGAAGTTCAAAACTTTTTTTCTTTGAACCTTGTTCCATTGCCAAACCCATACCCACCAAAGAACTAATATGGCAGCAAGATTCAAAAAATTCCAAACCATTAACAAAACACTTTCAATAATATAAATGAACATAATGAAAGTGAAGAAATAAACCTTTTGATTGGAAAATTACTTACCCACAAATAAAGTAGCGTCCCCATTTGTGATTCTTCAAGTCAATTTCCTAAAACAATGGAAACTTATGAAATCTATATGTACAATTATCAAAGAAATATGTATATAATAGAGAAACCAACTCAGTAGTGAAATTATATCTCATTACTATGCAAAACAACGATATTGCATAATTACAAACAATAGTGATGGAAATCAACCGCATAGCTATATGATATTCTTCATGAAGCTACCAGGTCACATGTTGTTTAGAAACATTTGATGTTACTAATGAATGAACATAGTATATGCTTGTACATTTAAAATTCATGAGCAAAAACACAAGCACCATATTACCACCCACATTATGAAATTATACATTTGCCCAAGTTGCAAACTTTTTAAGCATGTGAAGAATATGAAAGCATACAATATTTTTCTTTCAAATAACAACTGAATAAAACTAATTTACAAAAATTAGTACCTGGGAAACAATTGCTCTGCTATATGATAGTGATTACGAAAAGCAGTCAAAATTATATCTCAGTACTATGCTAAACAAGGATACTGCATAATTACAAATGATAGTGATGGGAATCGATTGCATAGCTATGCGAATCGGTGATATTCTTCATGAAGCTAGCTGGTCATATTTTTAGAAGCATTTGATGCTACACGTGAATGAACATAATATATGCTTGTACATTAGAGCTACCGTTCGGGTCTCAGTTTAAGACAGAGTTCTCCTTTTTTAAATTTATAGTATAAAAAAAAGCAACATATATTTTGTTTATAACTTGTTTTATTAGCTTGTGCGGTAAACCATTCAATTTAATTACAAAACAAGTACGTAAAATTTAAGTTCTATCCTAAACAAACTTTTATCTTGTTCAAAATCTACTTGTCATAAATTTTGGGATCTAATTTCAAATCACACTTAAATTAGGGTCCAAATTTAGGTTGGGCCGACCTTGTTGATTCTTGGACCTACTCATATATATATTTGATGTCGCTTTGTAGTTTTTCTTGACTTTTTTTTCTTGGATATATGAGTTGCATTAGTAATAGACTTCTTGCTTAAATCTTGCAGAAAGGCTAGAATCGTTTGCTTGGATTCATTAATGGAAAATCTGAAAATCTTACTTTATATGCAATATACCTACAAATATCCTATGAATGATAGTATATTATATATATATATAACTTATATATCATATAGATATCTTAGTTGATATGCCAATTATTATTTTGTCCTTCACGTGGATTCTAAAGTTTTCTCATTCCAAAATCTCTTTCAACAAAATTTTCTAATCAAAACCGGTTGGTATAATACTACAAAATCTGAGTTGTGTTTTATATTCAGTTTAGACCAGACTTGATCGTATGTGCTTTACAAAATGATGTGCACAAAAATAAATGCTAGTGATGTGATGTGGACCGTTAATGCTTTAACAGTTCATATTAAATATGCATTTTCTAACTCAATATTACCAGCGATCATTTCTGACTGCAAAAGAGAGTAAACTAGCAAGCATCCCTCTATTATTTTTCTTGCTTTTCCCGTCCATTTAGAAAATTCAATGCCCATTTGAAAACTGAAGAGGGAAAACTATAACCAAAAGGTCCAAAACTGTGCTAAATATATAGGAAAAATAAGTGGGGGCAACCCTAAGAAGGAAGAAACCAGAGTTGGGTCATATACATGAACATTTGATATTTGTTACCTAGCACATAGATGGTAAAGAGAACATGATCTATTCTTTATTTAGTGCTGTTAGCTGATAAATATTTTCATGTCAATTAAATCATCTCAAACACAGAGAAAATACAACAATATACACATTAATATAAGACTGATGACCAACACTGAACATTTCATGTCACAGGCTATGACAAAACCTGCAGTAATTTCAAGCATTCATTGGTTATCTTGTAGCACTGGGCCATGTAGCCCATTTTAGATATTCTAGCCCTATCATTGATGTTTAGGTCCCCTCTGGCTCCTTAAAATTAGCACACCTACAAATATAGAGTTGTATGTCTATCCGTTTTATTTTTCTCCCTTTATTCAATGTTTAATGAGCAAATTATTGCGGTATATCACGTACAGTTTTATGGGTAGATTAGCTTCACGTACATCTGTTCTGTGGGAGCTGCTACGTGCACTAGCTTTTACCGAGAAATAATGCCGGAAGAGACAAAGTATAGCAGTTTAAGTTTATGCAAAATACGTAACTAATGAAATGCACAGTATTAATTTGCATATTGTCTGCTCATCAATAGGTCCAAAGATATGCATTATCGTAGTGGGCCCGGGGATAAATGGGTTGTAGCCTGTAAAAGAACAGAAATGCACATGGATGTTTGGTGAAAAAAATTAAAACTTTCGGTGTATGGAACATGTACTGTTGAAGTAACATGAACGTGGGTTGATAGATTGCTTGTTTGAGCTTCTGGACAATTTTACTAATTTTTACTGATTTATAGCCGAAGTTAAAATGAATTACAGTGTGGGCCCGTTGGAAGGGTACATGTGGATGATATGTTTGATGCTGATAGGATTTGATACGGTTGTTTAAGCTAGGAGTAAGTAATCTACAATATTTCATTACTTTGGAATAAAATTGAAAAAGAATTTCTTGTTTCTTCGGGGAATATTGAAAACTATCTTCTTCATTTTAACTCTCTTCTTTGTTGTGAAGTGAAGACTATGGTTTTTCAATTTTTCATTTTTCTTCGTGTCATTTAAAATACATGTCAAAAATGCAAAATACAAAACTAGTTCTCAAGCCAAACAAATCTTTAATTTTTTAAAATTGAATACTTGGCTGATAGCACATATTAGTACTATAACTCTTAGTTAGCATGTAGTATACCACATATCGATATATGTCTAACAGTACGAATCACATTATGCAAGAGCATTAACATGCGCTGAAAGTATGTAGCAAAAACACAAGCACCATATTATCACCCACACTATGAAATCATGCATTTTCCAAAGTTGCAAAGTTTTAAGCATGTAAAGAACCTGAAAGCCTACAATATTTTTCTTTCAAATAACAACCGAATAAACATAATTTATGAAAAAACAGTACCTGGCTAGGATCAGTAGGGTATGTACACATGCTATATTTATTATTAACATTTCCAATTCTCAAAGTGTCACTCTTGCTTCTCTTCTTGATAGCAATGATAGTTTCTTGCCTGATTGCTATAAGTAACACTGAGTATCCTTCATAATCAATGTGCTCTCCAATTAAATTCACCCTCCCTACAATAAACCATAAAAATCTCATCACGAAAACACAATTCTTAAGCAAGAAATAGCTAAGTTTAAATGTAATATTTGAATACTCAACGTGGTTTCAAATTATCATACAAGAATGAACATTAGTTATTCCATGTATTTTATCTGCCAGGCAAATAAATTCTACAGCTACCAAAAATCAAAATACGTAAGATTCAAAACACATTAATAAATTCCAACCTTGCATGAATGAAATTAAACCTTTTAGCAACAAAGCTACAGCAGCTACAACAACATGCAGAGCGGTGCTGTTGCAACAAGTTTTATCTATTTTTTAGCTCGACTTTCATTTGATTATCGAATTAGTTAGGTCCCTTGCTAATTCTCAACTTGTACAGTTTTCCCCCACTACACTAACAAATATGTTTTTACTTCTGTAAATTAATTGACTGAAATGCTAACATGTCAAGACATTTACTAGTATCGTACTATATAAGGCTACACAAACTAACTGTCCAGAATTTAATACCTGTTTCTTGGTTGATTCCCATTTTATGGATAATATACCTAGCTGGTAAATGGGCAAATTTATGTTAAATATCCTTGCTGCTAATTAGTAAATTCCTAGCTTTAAAAGCAGTAGTAAAATAAAATAAAAAATCATGGGGATAAGTTTGTTAAATTAACAATTCAATCAGTGGTTAACATGAACGAAAGAGTATAAAAATGAGAAAAATGACCATATTTATTCCAGATTTCATATAAAGATAGACATATATATCCATTTTATTATTGATCAGTTGGACTATTTTTTGAGTGCAATAGTTGCATAGCAGTTCGAGTGGAGCAGAAGCACTAGTTAGTGTAATTCTTTAAAAATTGCAAACGTGTAACAAGCAACCATTATAAACACACAAACCAAATTATAGTTTACAAAATGTAACCGATCATAGTACCGAGCCAATCACTGTGTCTATATTTGTTTCCAGAATATGTTATAATATTTCCGACCAATAATCTCATGTCATCAAATCAAATGAAAACCTTTTTCCTTCTACAAAGATGATAAAATTCAACTTTATAGACTTAAAAAGTTGAAGCAATGGACTTAAATAAAATACCAGGACTAATAACAAAGGGATAAAAAGAATTTATACATAAAATCTTGTAAAAATTATAGTTTTAATTGAAAGGTAATACAATTTAGCAATGCAAGCGCTATGACATGGATAGTGCATGTGTGTGATCATAGAATTATTACTTATCAGGAAGCTCAAAGTCAAATTTTAAGCAAATTTTATCTATTTTATCTCAATCAGGAAGCTAAAATCAATGTCTCCCAATCAGCATTTTATTTCATTCACAAGCAGAATGCTGAAGAGTGAGACACAGGATAACTATTTTCTATGACCACACTTTAAATTTTAAGCAAATTTGATAAGCATGCTATAGACACTCCTATTGACTTGATTCAGGAACATGAATATCACAGCACATCCATATGCATGTTCTGTTAATTCACTCACCAATTAGGAAAATCTTGAGATCTAATGACTAGATTTAATTCATGAACTTAAAAATAACACTTTTATATACAAATCAAGTCAACCATTTAGGGACAGTTTTAATAGCATTTTAAAAATTAAAAGTTGAAATTTCAATGTGGAGATGTGAATGTAATCAAAAAAATTATTATATTAACTTTCACTTTAACCTAAAACAAATGTTTTCGTATTTTCTTGACTTTGATAAGTAATAACTTCGGATATTGAGTACTGAACCAAATTGAGTTATGATATTTCAGTTTCTTAAAAAACAAGAGCAAATTTGCATTTGTTTGCCAAAGATCTCTAAATCTCATCAATCCAGCCAATACAAAATCATTTTTAAAAAGAAACGTACAATATTCAAAACAAGCACACCTTGTGAAGGAGAACAGACACTCGGATTTGCGCCCAAAAGAGAAGGGGACTGAGGCGTAATGTAATTCGTCATCATTTCCTGCAAACCCTTAAACACAGCCTCAACACTTCGTTTTTCCTGATCGATCGCTATCCTATCTTCCTTCAATTTTATGTACTCATCCAATATATCTTCCAATCCCAACAACCCCTTTGGCAACTACATGATTGAAATCGATTCACGAACACCATCGACCAATCTTGAAACCATTCCACGACCTCGCTGCGAGCATCGACCAACTCATCAATCCCCATACGCAAATTACCAAACATGATTTCGAACTTGAACAAGCAGTTGAATTTTTTTTTCAAATCTTATTTGTTTTGGGGTCAAGATTCCTGATTAATGTTGGATCAGAGAATAAAAGTGATAATTGAATGGATTGAAAGGAAAAGATGAAAGCCGGAGAGGGATTTAGGGTTTTCGAGTGAAGGACGAAAAGAAGAGGTTCGCGGTTAAAATGAGAGGGAGACAAAATTATTTAGCGCTAACTTTTCATCAGGATTTTCAACGTGGGAACAGTATTTTTGCACCGGTTGTAAATAAAACTGATGCAACTAACACTATTTGCATCGGTATATTTTCTTCGATTGTCGATGATAACCGATGCAAATTGTATTTTTTTACCATCTATTGCTTTCCACATACCAAATGCATCGGTTGTTAAAACGTAACCGATGCAAATACTTCTATTTACATCGGTTGTGGTAACAACCGATGCAAATGAGGCGAAGCAACATGCATATTTTGTAGTAGTGAACCCCCTGCATTATTGGACCGTTTCTATTCCAAGGCAGCCCAATTCTTGAGAAGGGAGGATGCGAAACAGTCTAGGAAGAAGGATGATGCCGGGCCTAGTATGGAAGGAATTCAGAGTAATATTGCTGTTAAACAATCCGGGGAGAGCTCCGAAAAAGTGCAAATGAACATTCAGAATAAACAAGATCAACAGAAAGGCAATGGTAACCAAAATAGAAAATAGGATCAGAACCGTGGTCCACGACGTAGAGCTTCTATGTTTGATAACTACACTCCTTTGAATATGTCGTTGGAGAATGTGTATATACAGACCTGCAATACTATTCAGTATAAAAAGCATGCTCCGAAACAGTCATCGGAGAAATAGATTCAGACAGGGAAATTTTGTAGATTCCACGAAAACTACGGCCATAACACAAATGAGTGCCGTCATTTGCAGGATCTCATTGAAAAATTGATACGTGAAAGGAAGTTGGAACAGTTTGTGCGGGCGCCGCAGTCTGGAGGAGCGGGCCCATCGAATCAGAATCATATACCGTATCAGGCAAGACAGGAGGAACCCGCTCGTACTGGCGGGAGGTTGGTGATAAATACCATTAGTGGTGGTCCTCATCCAGCAGACCGAAGCTGGAAGGAAATGGAGTCGTATTCCAGTTCTATCAAGCATGCGAGCTTCGAATGTTGTAGTAATTCAGAAGATGAGGCTCCTACCAAGCAACAAAGAACGATGGCAGATGACATCGTATTTCGAAGTCGGGATGCCGACTGGATCGAAGCCCCCACTATTGATCCACTTGTCATATCAGCTCAAGTAGGTCCTGCTTGGATGAAGAGGATCTTGGTAGACGGTGGAAGTTCTGTGAATATATTATTCAAGCAAGCCTATGACCAGATGAAAATGGAGACTAAAGACTTGAAGCCGTGTCAGTCCCGTATTCATGGCTTCAATGGGAGCACAACTATACCCACTGGAGTGGTGGAATTGCCAGTGGAGTTAGGTATTGGAGAACACCGGAGAGTCCGCGTACTGCAGTTTGTTGTTTTGGATATGGACTCGCCATATAATGCTTTCTTGGGCCGACCCGTCCTAGCTGAGTTCAGGGCTGCTATTGCCCTATGGTGTTTGACTCTAAAGTTCCCCACTAATCATGGAATTAGATTCATTCAAGGAGATCAGGCTGCTGGACGAGCCTATGTTGCTGAACTGCGTGAGGCGCAGCGAAAGGAGAAAGGAAAGGGCGTAGAGGAATCTCTTTATGTCCGATTGTTGATAATTGACAATTGACGCCTGGGCCTAGGCCTGGGCACCCCAGCCAATTCCAAAGAGAACTTTACCCGGGAGACACAGAAAGTGAAGATGAAAGTAAAGACAGTCAAGCTTCTCCAGCAGAATCAACGATCGATGTTCCAATCGATGATAGCGATGATTCTAGAATGATAAAGATTGGATCTCAGTTAAGCCAACAAATGCAAGAGGAATTGGTTGAATTTCTCCGGGAAAACCTTGACGTTTTCGCCTAGACGCATTCTGACATGTGTGGGATCTCGCCGGACATCGCGAGCCATGCATTGAACATTGACCCGCGGCACGTCCCAGTCAAACAAAAAAGGCATGGTATGGATCCAAAGAGATCTTCCGCCCTTAAGGATGAAGTAGACAAGCTTAAATAGAATGGATTTATTCGAGATGCATTATATCTGGAATGGGTGTCAATTCCTGTACTTGTCCGGAAGCTAAATGGGAAATGGAGAACGTGCATCGATTACTCTGATTTGAATAAAGCCTGCCATAAAGACAGTTTTCCACTTCCTCGAATTGATCAATTCGTAGATTCAATGGCCAAGCATGAACTCTTATTCTTATGGATGCGTATTCCAGCTACAATCAAATACCAATGCACTTACCCGACCAAGAGCATACCAGCTTCGTAACCAATATGGGACTTTATTGCTACAAGGTTATGCCCTTTGGACTCAAGAATGCTGGCGCAACTTATCAACGATTAGTTAATCAAATGTTCGCCAATCAGATTGGGAAAACCATGGAGGTATTCGTGGACGACATGCTAGTCAAGTAATGATTTTCCACTGACCACATCAAAGACCTAGAGTCAATGTTTAATATTCTTCGAGAATACAGAATGAAGCTTAATCCGTTGAAATGTCATTTTGGGGTCGCATCAAAAAAATTCCTTGGGTTTATCGTCAATGCTCGAGGAATTGAAGCCAATCCCGAAAAGATCTGGGCAATTAGAAACCTTGAAACTCCGAGAACTATAAAGCAAGTCTAGAGTCTCAATGGGAAAGTAGCAGCACTGAGCAGGTTCATTTCAAAGTCTACTGATAAATGCATTCCCTTCTTCGATCTGATCCGAAAAGGAAACGAAACTTTGAATGGACCATGGAATGTGAGGGCGCATTCCGAGCATTAATTCAACATCTCTCCACACCACCAATTTTGTCAAAGCCTATTGATCACGAAAAAATTGTACATTTACTTGGCGGTATCAGAAAACGCAATCAGTGCTGCCCTAATTCGGGAGGAAGACCGAATACAAAAGCCGGTCTACTATATTAGCAAACGACTAACTGGAGCTAAGAGAAATTATCCGAAGCTAGAGAAGTTGGCTTATTATCTTGTTATTGCCTCGAGGAAGCTCCGTCTGTATTTCCAGGCCCATCCTATCACCGTTTACACCGATCAGCTGTTACGACAGGTCCTTACGTGGCCTGAGACGTCTGGTAGGTTACTCAAATGGAATATTGAGTTAAGTCAGTTTTACATTACTTGCACTTCAAGGCAAGCCATTCAAGGACAAGTCCTAGCAGATTTCATAGCTGAATTTACCATCCCAGAGGACTTGCCCGAAACCAGTGAATCTCCCAAATATATCTGGAAGCTGCACACGGATGGTGCATCAGATGACCGTTGCTCAGGTGCAGGGGTTGTACTTGAGACTCCTGAAGGTCGATCCATATGCTACGCTCTAAAGTTCAACTTCCGTGCAACTAACAATGAAGCTGGGTATGAAGCCCTACTTGCCAGATTGAGGCTTGCTAGAGATTTGAAAATCATTATTGTGGAGATTTATTGTGATTCGCAATTGGTCATGTGTCAAGTTCAGGGGGAATTCCAGGCCAAGGACCGAAGACTGACTGCTTACCTTGCTCGGGTTCAAGAAATATTAAATCAATTCGATTACTATGCCATCTACTATATTCCTCGAGAGCGCAATCAAAAAGCCAATTCATTAGCGAAGTTAGCCAGCACAGGTGAGGCACAACAAATGGGACTTGTTCCCGTGGAGACATTGGCCTCCCCGAGCATCGACCGAATGGAGACAGATTAGATATTTGAGGTCATTCGCGATAAGGAGTCATGGATTACTCCATTCAGAAATTATCTCCAGCATGGAACCCTGCTAGAGCGCAGGAGTGAGAAGAGACAAATTCTTCGAAAAGATTCACGATTCACTATTCAAAATGGAGTTATGTATAGAAGAGGGTATTCTGTTCCTTTACTCCGGTGTATCGTTCACAATGAAATAAATGTGTGTTGCATGATGTGCATGAAGGAGAATGTGGTGATCAAACTAGGGGGCAAGCCCTTGCCAAGAGTGTGCTCAGATATGGATACTACTGGCCAACCGTAAATCGCAATGCATCAGACTATGCCAGAAAGTGCGACAAATGCCAGAAGCATGCTCGGATTCCAAGGGCCCCACCTACCAAAATAACTCAAATGGTCAGTCCATGGCCATTTGCAGTATGGGGCATTGACATTATTGGCTTTCTACCTCTAGCTAAATGTGGTGCGAAGTATGCCATCGTAGCAGTTGATTACTTCACCAAGTAGGCAAAAGCTGAACCCCTTGCTACAATTACAACAAAGAAGGTGATCAACTTTGTAGTGCGCAATATCATCTGCCGATTTGGTCTCCCACATACTATCATCACTGATAACGGGACCCAATTCGACAGTGCTGAATTTAAAGACTTCTGTCAACGATTCCACATTCAGAAGAAATTCTCCACAGTTGCACGCCCTCAAGCGAATGGACAAGTCGAAGCTGTTAATAAAGTTATAAAGTCTATTCTGAAGAAACGACTGGAAAAGGCCGGGGGCAAATGGGTCGATGAACTTCCTATGGCCTTATGGGCTTACCGAACAACCCACAAGTCCGCGACCGGCCACACTCCGTTTTCTCTTTCTTATGGTTCAGAAGCTGTTATTCCAGTCGAATTAGAAGTGCCTTCTCATCGTGTGACATACTATGATCCAAAGACAAATGCTATATTACTTGCCGAATCTATGAATTTATTGGATGAGAAGCGTGAAGAGGCTGATTTGAGGGCAGCCGCATACCGAAGTCGGGTCGCCCGACTATATAATGCCAAGGTCCGACCTCGAACCTTTGAACTCGGTGATCTCATCCTTAAAAGAATCTACCCGGTCCCTTCGCATATGAAGCCAACTTGGGAAGGGCCGTATGTTATTGAATGAAAGCTCGAAGATGGTACATTCAAGTTGTCGACCGTTGACGGTCTCACTCTTTCGAGAGCCTGGAACAACGAAAGTCTTCGTCGCTACTATAGATGACAAGCTCTGTTTATTTATTTAGTTTATTTCTCATTTGCAATTTGTTTTTGCATTTCAAAATTTGAATTTGTAATAAGGCAACTGACTTTACCGTATTTTCTTATTTTAGCAATAAAATGCAATCTCTTCGAGCCAGAGCTGTGAGTTATTGAATGCGTCATACAACTATCACTATGCACGGAGAGCTAAATTCCACCCGATGGTGGAATTTATTCAAATAGGGCGTGACTGTGATACGACTGGTTACTCGCTAAATGATACCCGAGCTCGGGGGCAAATCATCACACTGAAGTCAAAAAAGGATTGATTCACGACAATCCTTTAACAAACTCCAGATTCCCAGAGTGTGAACTGGAGTATAAACTTACAAATGCGGTTTCGAAGAGGGTGGATGTGTCCACCTAAAGACTTCGCCCGTACCTTGACCAAGTTTGAGGAAGATGGATCCATCCATCTAACGACCTCGCTTGTTATCTCAGGACCGACCATCCACCGTCCTGATAGATTTGTCGTTCCCAGAGTGCGAACGAAATCCTAAAGCCCGAACAGATGTGACTGACCATCTGTCGGCTTACTCCAATTTCCCGGAGCGCGAACTGGAGTATAAACATTAACTAACTTCGGATTCCCAGAGTGTGAACCGGAGTATCAACATAAACACCAACTCCAAATTTCCAGAGCGCGAATTAGAGTATAAACGTTGACTCAAAATCCCCGGAGAGTGGATTGGAGTTTGAACACAAACCGGATTGGGATTGACCGTCCGTAAAACAACTCTAAGTCCCCAGAGTGTGGACATTGTTGTAAGCATTAAGCGGGTGTGATTGACCACCCGTGAAAAAGACTTAAGTCCCTGGAGTGTGGACGTACCTTTGAAACTCAAGCAGGCGTGTCCGACCGCCGACGTACGAATGCAAATCCTCGGAGTGTGGATGCAATCGATGATAAATGTGCGAGTGCAATTCAACCACTCGAATTTCTTTATTTTAGCATCAGTTCGACGACGTTATGCTCGATGAGTTGAAAGCGAAGCACGATCACCACTTGATCTCTACAATTCGTCCCTGAAATTGGGGGCAAAACTTAAGCGTCGATCACTGATTGAGACAGTGCAGCATCGAAGTCCAGTTTAACATTCAGTCATCACTCATAGTCGTGATTTCAGGACTTACCAACTAAACTTGGATCCAATCCAAAGGTCGAAACTCAACAAATATACTAGACTGGAGTTCAACTGCTAAAAATCTTAAGCAAATAAACGACAATTGAGTTAAAGACAAAATGGAATTTCATTTCAACTGTTTGTAGAAGGAAACTAAGTACAAGTTTATCCGAAAAATTCTACTAGCAGGGGCCGAACCCGCATTTATACAAAAAGAACAAAGGAAATTCCTATCTACTCAAAATTTCACCAAAGAAGCATGTCTATTCTTTCTTCTTCTTCGGTTTCCCCTTCGGTGTAAACCCGCTGGAGCTTCCGCTTAGTTTTCTCTTTGAGCCCTTACCTTTCGGCGGCCGGTCTCCAGTAGGGGGCATTATGTCAACATCCTCCTCCGAACTCAAATGTATTGGAACACTTCCTGTAGGTGGAGTCGGAGGGACATGATCAACAGAAGGAGGTGGGGCAGGCGCGCTCATGTCAATAATCGTTCCTCCCGGAGATATCATCCGCAAAGGAGCCGGACCAGGTCCAGCCATTCCACCGCCAAAACCACTACCCCGCGCGGCTGCCTCCATTTCAGCATTAATTTCAGCTATGATTTCCTCCTCATGAAGTGTTTGTGCATCGTCAGGAACTCCTGCAGTTGGAGCCGAAGAACTTGTCATCGGTGCACTTCCGCCCATAACGAACAGCAAATCTGCAAAAGGATCGCTGTGATGACCAAGGAGTTCCTCCATCATCTGCTCATCAAAAATAAGCGTGCTCCCCTGCGCTCCATCAGTCGGTGCCGTGGTCGTTGTGGTGGTTGCTTCAGTTTTAATGGCCTCCTGCATATGATATGGTTCTTGAGTGGCAGGAGGCACGACCAGTGTAGCATCAATCACTGGATAAAAAAAGTAGAACTGTTAATAACTACTTCAAATGACGCTTCCGATTTCGGATAAGCATAGAGAATGTTCGGAGTACCTTCCTCAGTTTGGCTCGCTGGTGGCGGAACTGCCTCAGAGACTTGCTCGCGAGCTAGAGACATCTGCGGTTGATTCAGATTATAAGCAGGAACGGGCTGAGGATCAACCGCAGGTGTGGATTCGGACTGAGTCGGCACATGAGTTTCAGAACTTGTATCATGATGCTCGACGCCAGAACCTTCTCCAACTTCCGAATGCTGAGCGCCAAGCTTCTCCTTCTCATTTGAAATCATGGCATCGTGGAGAACTTTCCGCTCGTCTTCGCTCAACACTCGGTTTTCGAGCTCGAACTCATCAATCGACTCGCCCTGATGCGCAGCCTTTTTATCTTCCACTAATCGGCCCGAGGCGTTGTATAGATGTGTCGGATAACTATCGAGCTAGGCTAGATTTCTATGCTTCAAGACGTTAGCATTATAACAATGAGGAGATCTTCAATATCAGCTTCTAGCCTAGACTCCGCCCTTTGGACTTCCTCCTCGACCTTAGTCTCCACCTCCCGAACCTTAGTCGTTGCCGCATCCCGCTCGCCCTGAAGCACCACGGCCTGTTCACAAGCCTCTTGGGCTGCTCTATTTGCATCATCTTTTTTTTGGTGATCGTTAAGTTCTTTCAGAGCAGCGTCTCGTTCAACTGTGACAGTGGTGTTTCGGTGGCCCATCTGCTCCACCAAGGTAAAGTGTGTCTGCCTCATCCTCTCCATGGCCAGGTTCGCCTCATCGGCCTTTTTGGTGGCCTCTATCTCTGATTTTCGAGAGGACTCGGCTTCATCATTAAGCACTTGGACGATGCGGTCCTTCTGGGCGAGATCAAATTCTAACTTTTCGATTATTTTAGCCCGCTCAAAGGCCACCTTCGATGCTTTCTCTACAGCTTTTGCCTACTCTTTGTATTGGGTATAGATGTTGTGAATGTAATCATGCATTATGTTCTCTGCCTCCGACGGGATTCCCTTTAAGTGAGGAGGAAAAATGTAGCCGTCGAAGCATATATTTGGAAAATCTTTCTTCAACTGAGCAATTCTAATAGCCCCTTCCCCAGTGGGCTCAGTGATAGCTTATTCAACGACGACTGGAGGCTCAACCTCAGTTCTATGGTGTTGCGACTCAGGCCGAGAAGTTTGCGAAGATGGTTTGTGACGAGGGGGCTCTACCGGCTGTTTTTCCTGGCTCGAAGGTTGTGTGGGGAGTCAAGGGGGTGGAGAACGCAATCAGGATCGATATCTTTGTTCTCTGTAATCCCTGTCTCTATCCCTCTCATAACGCTCCTGACTAGAATAACCGCGGTAGCGGTTTTTGTCATCCTCCCTCCGACGGGACTCGTAATATGAGCTTGATGATTGGCGAGCTGAACGAAGACTACCGAGCATAGACTCTCGCCTATTCATTGAATCTGTAAAGAAGAAAGAGCAATAGAGTTAGTAATTTCTCGAGTTGAACACTTATGGTTGGAAATCGTGTAGTGCCATGAAGTGTGTATGTGTGTGCAACCCCCCGACCAACCGGTAATGTTGGTCGCACTGATGGGTAGAGACTCGCTTAAATCTTGAGCACATTAGAGCCTCTACAATCCGGTGTCATGTTGAAGTGACGCATAATCCGGAATCAGAATATCAGCAAGTCCTTCAAAAGGATTCTCTACCGGCGAGGGAGGAGCCTCCGAAATTCTAGCGGTAGAGGCTGGCAGGGATACAATAACAGACTTCCATCTTGTGGATTTGCGATGTTTGTATGCAACTGCCTTGCCTTTTCTCTTTCCCTCTAAACCCTGAAGACAGTCAGAAGGCCCAGCCACGTGTTCTTCATTCGTAGGTCTATGTTCTTAATCACCTTCCTCAGCAATTATGACCCCGGGCGCTTTGCGCTTTACCCGCTTCATCGGGGCCGCCCTCAGCGTTCCTTCAAGCCTTGTACTTTGGTTTCGTTCGATTAGTCCAAGAATTCTCAAGTCCTGTCGGTGAGCACCGACTCGATTTCTCTCATCTCGCTTGGAACTTCTTGGAGGACCCGTACTATTTCTTTAAAATGCAAGCCCTTAGGTCGTGGAAATACAGTTGTAATGGAAAGAAGACATTAGTTTTAATATCAGCTACGATTATCTCGTTAACTACTGGAAAAGATTGCAGCATTTACGTCTGACTAACCACCGGCTAGCAAATCTTGGAGGACATCGGACATAGAACCACTCCATTTTAAAGTAACTCAGTCTGGTCCAGGAGCCGGTCACAACTTGACAATTCCTGACTGCCTCTAGGAATGTGAACGAGGGACTATTTCCCTGACTCTTGACATTAAATAAGTATCTAATCTCAATCTGGATCGGTGGTCGGAAAAGATGCTCCATAAATACAATAAATAAGCTATTCAACAGGGCGTATCCATTGGGGTGTAACTGAGATGGGGCGATTCCGAAGAAAGGAAACACTTCCCTAATGTATTAGTTAAACGGAGGAAGTGTTCCCGCTGTACATGCATGGCGATTAAAGGCCGTAAACCCCTCTAGGGGAGCATGCGGTCTATCATTCGGTCCTGGTAATAATACATCGTCCAATGGTAGACCATGCCTTAGACATATTCATCCCAGCATATCTTCGGAGACGTTAGATGGCATAGAATCTTATGGATTCATGATAAACGTGGCACCAGTCAGCTCGTCCGGAGCTGGATCTATAACTTCGACTACAATGGCCGGTATCTCTAGGGCAAAAGGAGATGAACTCTGAAACTCCTGCTGTTGAGAACTTGTGGATTCCATAGCTAATCAACTTATTGAAAACCATCATTAGATGATAATAAGCCCGTGCGTTCCTCAGTGTGAAGTGCATAAGTGTGTTGTGTAGTGCAGTGCTACATATTACTTGAGAAATTCTACAGAGTTTGAGAAAATATGCAAACGACAAGACTTCAAAATTCAACTAGAGTGACCGTCATCGATGACCGTCATAACCGTACTACCCAAACTTTGGAGGCTGACCCAAGTAAAAGTTTATTAAGTGTTTCAAGTTACAGTGCCATCGATGAGCTCCGAAAGGCAGTCAAATATGCAGTTCCATGGTCAATTCAAATTATGCAAGGCAGGAGCTCATCGGAGGTAAATATTTGATTATGCAAAAGATTCGTATCCATCAAAATGCAAGTTTGGGTCAATCTCTAGAAGTGCAATTCGTATCGATCACAGAAACGGCATCTCGTATCGATCACCAGAAAGTTCGTTCGTATCGGTCCAAAAACCTCCACTTTGTATCGATCATCGACGACATCTCCTATCGATCGCCAAGTTCGGATCTTCGTATCGATCAATCTGGAACGAAGCGAACTCCCATTATCAATCGATACAAGGTTACTCGCCTTATCGATACGAAGTCCCATCATGTTCGGATCGATACAAAACCCTTTCCTCCATCGATCGATACGAATGCTCCCCCCGTGTCCGTCAACCCATCTTCTCCTTCGAGCAGATAGCATGCCATTACCCATTCAACAACCTCATTCTAACCAACTCCGACAGCAGCACCTCCAGAATCGGCCGTGATTTTGAACGAAATTGGTTTCAATCTCGAGTCTTGTCGTTCTAAAACGGATTACCTCAACTAATTACCTAATTTGAGTGTTTAGTTCGATGGATTAGAGTTTAGGTCGATTTGAAGACGAACGTTGTTTTCTTGCTTTAGGAATCCTATCGATACGAAGGCAGAAAGGTAAAATGAAAGCACATGAAAAATTTTCTAAGTACAAAACGTTTATATATGGACCCAAGAAGTGAAGAAAAATGTTTCGCCTCCCAGTCAAAGAAACCGATTTCAACAGGTCTCTCATCGGATCGATACGAATTGGTTATTCGTATCCATCGACTCAAACTTTATCGATACGAAGTTTGCAGCAAAGATTTTTCTGAACCATCAGATTCCATCGATACGAAACACTTGTTCGTATCCACTGTTTCCGACTCCATCCAAGACGCATCGATACGAACTGCACTGTTCGTATCCATCAAGTCATAGCCCCTAAAGATTTGTATCCATCGATACGAATAATACATAGGGGACCAGTTGCTCTGTTCGCATCCCTCATTAGTCTATCGATACGAAATCACTCGTTCGTATCCATCATTTTGAAAGTTGCAGGGATTCATAGCCATCGATGCGAAGATCAGTATAAAATAATATCCAGACTATACAACTCTATCGGTACGAACTCTACGTTCGTTCGTCCCGAATCGATCCAGAAGAGGATCGATACGAAGGAATACTCCAAAATGACCCCCAAACATCATTACGACTCGAATTTCACGTCGATTCAGGAGAGGATCGGTACCGAATTCGATACAAAAAACTAAAAACTTGACAACGACTCGTGAACGTACGAACGTTAACGGGAGTCAGGCTAACATACATTCATGTATAATGAACTAACATCCAATCTTTAAAATTTGCAGAAATTAATTACTATCATACATTGATCAATTACAACAGTACACAGTACGACAATCGGCAGTCTACGGATCATAATTTATGTTTCTATGGAATAATCAAAGATTACAACTTTCGACGAGAAAATGACAACCGCTTGATGAGTCGGATGGAACTTTTCAGAATTAAGATTGCAGATTTTCAAAGCATGTCATGTTCTTACAAGACGTACTTTGGGGGGCAAATGTTATCCCGCCTTTTGGCAAGGCCGTGATACCAGGAACTTAACTGGAAACCGAGGGCGGTCCGTCCCGAAGATCGGTTATATGCAGGCTCACTATGGATATCGACGAATTTTGTCCGAATCCGGATCAAGTCAAGGAAATCAACACAACCACGTCCATCACTGCGCATCCATCTATTCGTATCCATCAAAAGTCCAGCATGTTCATGTCCATCGGCAAGTATCTATTCATATCTATCAGGGGAATAGGATTTATTTGTATCGATCTATTCGACTCCATCAGCAAACAACTCCACTTCGTATCGATCAGCAGCTGTCTTGTTCGTATCCATCGAAGATGGCCTTCTTCGTATCCATCAGGAGACAGGCTCATTTCCAATCAATCGGCTATTGCCTATTTCGTATCCATCGACTGCGATACGCGAGCTTAGTTCGTATTGATTAAACATCATGTACATTCCGTATCGATCGGCCACAGATAGATACGAAATAGCCATTTCCCATCGATACGAACAGAACCAATCACTCGATTTTGCACGAAGATAACAAAGCAATCGATCGATACGAATAAGAGCAATGCGATCGATACGAATAAGAGCAATGCGATCGATACGAACAAAGTAAAGACGATCGATACGAACAGAGCAAAGGCTATCGATACGAACAGAGCAAAGAAGATCGATACAAATAAGGCGCATACATAGGGAAGACTCGATAGTTCGGCACAAAAAGTGGATCGATCCAAGAATTTCGCACCACATCAACTTGCAGGCACGTGCTCAAGAACGATTCGAACAGATCGATACGAAGTGTATCGATACGAACTAGACAGCCTAAAGAAAACGCAAGCTTGCATCGATCATAACTCACAATCTACAAGTCCAAATGCCACCAAATTTTCACAGGAGCTTGCGTACAACCTGAAGAATGTTCATGCTAAATTTCAACTCGATTGGGTCAAATCTTGATCGATACGAAATTCGTTCGTATCGATCACGGACCGAGTGCAAATCACGTGGGATCGATCATGTGTGCCCACCCACGTGCCAGAAGAGGTCTCCTGAGATCTGAGCGAGATATTTTAAACCTACGCCTATAAATATCAGCCCATAACCTACAAAAAAGGGATCTTTTTGCTCTTTGACGTCCAGACTCCGCCGAATTCACCATTGTATTCGAATTTAACTGTTGTATTCGAGATTTACTTATAATCCGCTGTAACCAGCAGAGAAAGGTTAATAAAAATCAATCATTTCATAGTGGACGTAGGCAACACGCCGAACCACTCTAAATCCCTGTGTTTTTGCGTACTTTCTTGTTTGTTTTTAAAGTGTTTGTTAGATAATCCTCTTTTTCCATTTTAACTTCTTCATTTTATCTCTTCAAATACTTCCGAAGAGTGTTGTGCCCAATTTTGGTACAAACAGGAAATAAAAGATATTTTATCTTTGCATTGAAATGATTTCTTTTAGAAAGTAATAGAAATATTTTACTAATAAATATTTTTGAAGGGATTATATATAAAAGTGATTTCCATAAAATGGTTTATAGAAGTGTTTTATAAGTGAAGAGAATTTCAAGAAATTAAAACTCGGTAGTTTTAAAATGACTTTCAAAAGGTTTTGGGAAATGAAAATACTATGATTGAACGTATTTGTGAATATTAGTGAAAATAATTTATCACTTCAGGCTATATAATGATTTGTTATGTTACCATGATTCGAGTGACCTATAACTAAAAGGTGAGCTTTGAATGGTTTCTGTAACCCATAGTTTAGTCTGCTCTTGGATAGAGAGATATACTTTGTTTATTTATTCATTTATAGAGAGGCTGGAACCCAGATTCCTTGTTATTGGGAGAAACCTCCCGATCTAATTGCATATATTTTGATATGTTTTTATAGTATCATTTTGGGATTTCCAAACAAATGTTTCAAAAGTGATTTGTTTTAAGATCCCGAAGTAAAGTATAGTTTGATACAAAATATGTGTGTGCGTACGTGCATTCAAAAAGGATTTGAAATAAAACCAAGAATTTAGTTCAAAGATACTATATTCGAAAGGCATATATTTTGGAATAATAAAGTTAATTTTCGGAAATTTAAATTTGAAGATTAAGCCTAAGTGGGTAGTTTGGGAATTGCATATTTGTTTGTTGGATAGTAGGCTCCTTGAGTCCTATTTGTGGTAGGAGAACTACATTGGTTTGATCCTCTATCTAATTGGATACCCAATTAATAGGGGTACGTAGGCAGTCACAAATGGTAGTGATGCAACCCCAATAATAATATAACCCTTTCCTCTTTATTTGTTTATTGGTAGCTATTTATCTTGTGTTGTATTTTTCCTGCTTACTATTTTAGTATGCATTTGACATGCTTATTGACTTTGCAGGAATAGGATTTTGCTTTCTCTCTTATCAGAGTTGTGCACCTGTAGATTTTATTGTAATTGAGTTTTCTTGTATTATAAGCACACTATTTAGATCTAAATAATTACTCTAGTAAGTTGTATAATTGAAATTGTATCCTATACATTAAATAGTACTGTTGAATATTTACCAAATATTGTATGTTAAAATGTCAGTTTTCATTAGAAGTTTTAGAAAGGATGGATTTTTCAACGATTTTGACTAGTCTGAAAATCTGGGTCATCACAATCTCAATTAATTATATGGTCATCATGTGGGTTTATTTTGGATCTTCCATTTTTCTACATCTCCATTGACTATTATGATTGACATATTTCAAATCCTTTATCTTATTTTATTGTTTATCCATTTTTTGTATTGTTAGATTTTAATTCTCTTCCAATTAATTTGTATATGCTAAGTTGTCCGACTACTTTTGTCATTGTTTTGGAATTTAAAAAATGTAAAACTATTTTATTATATTGTATATAAAATTTTGTAACATTTGTGTACATAAAAATAAATAAACTATATTTGTTGGTTGTTTACAATTACATTGAAAATTGATTTCCAGCGTTACATACTTTCTAGAAAATGATTGGTTGTTATATTCATAAAAGTAAAAGCCTCCTTTGTTATAGAATTCATGAGTGGTCTTTTATGTAAGGTTGTAGACATTTATTTCCTACATAAGTTAAAAGATTGAATTAAATATGTTAACATTAAATTTAAACATATATACGTTAATTAAATTTGTAATCTACTATTTTGGTCTTATGTTTGAATCTATTGCTTCCTGCTCGAGTTATATCATGGAATGTGTTCTTCTTTTGAATAGAAACTTTGTCCTACATTGTAATGTTTATCTTCTCTTGTGGTACGAAAATTGTCATTGTGATTGTTAGTTTGTCAAAGGTTGTTGTGTCATTGTGGTTGTATAGATGTGTTTTGTTAGAGTTTTTTGAGGCATACGTGCCGAAGTAGTAGAGGTGGGTAGCCTCTCTCTTGTTTTTAACTTTGAACTAATGAAAGTGGACGGTCCACTATAAAAACTGGCTTGCCTTGCAAAACAATAAAAAAAATTCAATCTTTATATGTATGTATGTTATTTTAGACTTAATACATAACTTGCAATTATTTATAAATATAGATATACATGTCTTTATGTTATCTGCCTTAAATCAAAATAGACTTTTGTGTAAAATTTATTTTCAAAGTCCTCCTTAAATGAAACTATTGTAATCACTAATTCTTGATATGAAAAACTTATAATATAGGGAAAATTATTTTAACATGTATATATGTTAACTTACCTATTATTATACACGTATATCTTATTAGCAAAAAACTTGGACAAAGGTGTGTGTAAATTCTGTTATAAATGTCATTTTATGTGTTATTTAATCTAATTATAGAGAGAGGGAAATAAAAGGTTTCTCTCCCTACATTCAAAGCCTCATATTCCTTTAATAAAATACATATGTTAAGAAAAAGAAACTAAAGGTTTCTTTCACTAAAAAAATTTACATGTTCAGTTACACAAATATATACTGCTTATATGTTGTACTTACACTACTCACATATGAATGTATTTGGTACATTCATTATAATACATGCAAATTTAAATTTAAATTTACTTTTAACCAAATTAAATAAGGTATGACTTTATTTAAAAATTCATTAGATTAGATCTAATAATATTTTAGACTTCATCGACCTAATAGATCCAAAATAGGAATTTTTTTTAAATGTACCTATTTCTCCCGCTTCCGATTGGCCAGGTTCCTTCAATGATATCGTAGCCCAAATTGTCTATGTGGTCTAAATTATTCATGTTAGGGCTAACTAATTAAGCTTACCAATTTAGAAGGGTGTCAAGAAAAGTAATTCCATGGCTTGGGTTTGGATAATCAAATACCCTGCCCTCCCTAGCTATCGACCTGGCTCGAAAAGAGAAGTGAGCCCAAAGGTTGCACCTAATAAGAAAAGTCCAATTTGAATTGGGCCTTGGGCTAATTTTCAAATTATTTTGAAAATTAAAAATGAAAATTTAAATTTAAAAGCTAAATTTAAAATAAGAAGTACATTATAAATGTTACACTGTGATTTCAAAATTGTTGTGAAATTAGAATAAGATTTTAAATTTAAAATAAGAATTGCATTATAAATGTTATAATATGATTTTCAAAGTTGAACAATGTATATTATAAATGTTACAATATAGTTTTCAAAAGTGCTTTAAAAATATAATAAACATATTTCAAAAAAAATTAATATTTATTAATAAGATTAATAAATTAATTAAATAGTTAATTAAGTAAAGTATATATATGTACAATATACATATACATATATATATTTATGTATGTATGTATATATGTATGTATATGTTACATTATCTTGAATTGTTTAAGATGATGTAAGTATATATGTATATACATAAGAAATTTTCAAAATTAATATTTAATCAAATTGTCTAATTAAATAAGATAATTAAAAGTTAATTAAAAATAGTAAATAAATACATACATGCATATATTTATTTATGTATATGTGTGTACGCGCGCGGGCGTCTATGTATCCATAAATGTTATGGTATATATATTCAATTAAAATGTTTAATTGAATAACCTAAAATTTATTAAAATGTTAATTAATTAAATTAATTAAATTAGACTTAATTAATGTAATGTACATAAACTATTATGTAACTTAATTAAAATATAAAATTTATTATATAATAATTAAACTTACATAATATGAATGTATAAAAACAAGTGGAACGGGAAAAAACTAAATAAACTTAAGGGATAGATATGTGCATATAGTACATATATCATGATTTCAGATGTGTTCGACACTTGAATTATAGGGGTATATTGTTAGAAATACATTATTCCATGAGTCGACATCTCTCAACATAATATATTAAAGATTTTAAATCATTAATATAAAGTTGATCCCCACCATTTATATATTAATATGTTGCTTGCATACTCTCTAGTTATTGATATTCCTCAAGCTAGAGATGTTATGTAGCACTATTAATTTATTGACCAGATGAAGTAAGATACTGCAACAATCCTGCTTTCTATGTTGTAATAATTAGTAAATTTAATTAAAATAACATTTTCAAATTTAATTGTTTACAATTATTGTTTTTGAAAATAAATTTTTAATTAACTGAAATATATTTAATAAAATATTTTTATTGAATTAATTAATAAATTCTTTTCGGAAAATACATTAAACTTGAATAAATTATTCAAGATGAATATAAGATATTTTTATTTTGCAAATAATCGTTATATAATTGAAATGATTGAAAATTAATATTATTCGGTGATAGTAAAGTGATTAAATCAATAAAGACAAATAATTATTGAATTAAATTTTTTGTTTAACTTATTAAAATATAACGTTTAATTGATTAATTTAAATTGGAAGTGAATTTATAGATAAATGATAGAATTAACTAAAATGTAAAAGAAAGTATAGTGTTTTGAATTAAACAAATAACAAAAGAGGCTCATTGTAAATAATAGTGCAACCATCTCCTGTCCACTCTTCTAGACTCTTCCCTAACCCACTTCAATCCCATTCAAAACCGTTCTTCGTTCTAGAATCTTCCCTAACTCGGCGTTGTCGAAGAGGGTGGCAAATTGAGAAAGGCGGCCTGGGATCGAACCCGAGCTTGGCAAGGCAACCTTACCATAAGTGGTTGAAGGCATCGTTCTAGTGGTGAGTGAGTGCATCCTGGTGATGGCGCAAGGGGATCGGCAGCGTGACGCTAGTAACTGATGATTGTAGCATTGATGAAGGAAGCGTACGATGCTTAGCAAAGGTTGGAGGCACGAAGCTTGGCTGGCTACTGATGTTAGTGAATGACATGATCGAAATGAAAGCTCTGGCTGTAGCTATATGTAGGAACGATGACGAGAAGCTATGATGAAGAGAAGGTGTTCGACGATGTCAATGTAGTGTTTGAGTTGAGAGTAGTCGTTGTTTCGGAGAACTCGAGCATCATTCAATGAGCTTCTAACTCACATCTATATTTTCAATCCATCATATTCTATATGTATGTTTATCCCATATATTTTTTGAATTGTTTGACTAAATCGATTGTCTTGATTGGCTTGATTATTAATAATTGTTGTTGTTTGGATTATTGAGTATATTGGTTTTGGAATTGCTTGATTGTGTTAGTTGGAAGTGTCAATTTACAAACTGAACTCTGGCCATTTGCGAATTGGACTAAATATATATTTGTATGTTGATGTGTATTTTACAGATGACCAAAGTTCGACGAAACTCGACTCTGGTTATGTGATATATATTTATAGTGATGTTTGTTAACATGTTTGTGGGGTAATTTTACTCTATAACTTTATATATAAATATTTATTTTTTTCTTGTTTTAAATGAGTTTGTTGATATGTTTGTGGAGTAATTTTACTCCATAATTTTATATATAGATATTTATTTATTTCTAGTTTTAAAAGTTGTTTGAAAAGCTTTGAAACATTATTTAAGGGTTTTAAAATCTTATTAGAACTATTTTATAAATATTTTACTAAATTTAAATCAATCTAGCTATTTTCAAATTTACAAATATATCTTTAATTATAAATATAAACATAATTTTCTTTTGGTTATAAAACCTTTTTTATAATTAATAATATAATATATTATAGTTTGGAATTGTTTTAAAGGAAAAATGTAATATTTTGCTATTTTATGAAACATATTATTAAGATCATAATATCATTTTAAGTGATTTTTATCATAAAGCTTATTAAAATATTATTGAAGAAGTTTTCAAACCTTGGACAAATATAGAATTTAATTTTATGAAATAATTAAATGATTTTGGATATGTTTTGAATATATAAAAATTTCTCTTTCTATAATACGAGAATTTCAAAGATAGTATTGTATAAGGGAAAATGTTTTATTTCTATTTTAATCTAACAACTAAAATATGTGATTGTGAATAGTATTGGAATAGTTTTAGATTTAAGTTCAAAAAGGAAAATAGATTTTTACTTAACACTTTAATCATTATAATTTGTTGGTATATTTGATTTGAAAGAAATCATAGTATTTTTAATAATAATTATAGTCATTTTAATAAATTGATTTTAATAATTTCTTTATTTTGTTTTAATTGGATATCTAATCCTAATTATAAATTAGCTAAAAATAATCTATTTAAAAAATATCTTAATAAGGTTAATCATAATATTAATCTATTTAAATATAAAAATAATATTTTTGACATTAATAATTATAGTACTAATATTTTTTCAAACTTAAATGATGATTTCATTGTGTATTATAACATCCTATTGATCAAAGGACCATAAGGATATCTTTGATTTGTTTTAGATATTGTTTTAGTTTTTGTTTGCTTTAATTTTTAGATCTTTATGTTCATTCGATCATGGATTCCTTTTAGTTAATTTTTTATTCTTTATTTTAATCTTTCATATTAGCTTAACTTTTGTATTATTATATTTATTCCTTTTATACATATATATATGTATATAAATTTCATTTATATACATATATGTGTATTATTCTAACTATTTTCTTTAGTTCTGTTTCAGATACAAGTCTTGGGCTAGATACGGTGTTAATTTTTTATTGCAGGTATATAGGATTGCGGCTTGCTGATTGCTGTATGTAGGGAGGGGTTCTTCTCAGTACATCTTCATCTTAGTTTTGGAGTCTTGTTTTTAGGAGGATTCACTATTCAGCTATGCATTACTTCCAGTTTTACTGAGACTTCAGAGTGGCGTTTCAGTCTAGATCATTCGTAGTTCCGTTTCAGATCATTCGCTTTTCCATGCCTTCAGAGTCAGCAGCTTGGAGATGCCTTCCTAGTTAGAGCTGGCTTCCAGTTTCGTTGGATATTTCATAGTTTTTTAGGTACTTCTAACACCTTATATCGGGTGGTGGCTATGCCGGAACTCGGTATTGGGGTGAAATGGGCGATGGCCTTGCCAGAGTTCATTTTAGGGGGTACCTGAGTTTTTCCTGTGATTTTTGTATTTAGATTAGCTACTTGCCAGGCATGGTGGCGGCTCCTTGTCTTGTGATATATATATATATATATATATATTATCATGTGTGCTCTCCTCTATTTTAGAGGATCACACATTTTTCTCAAAAAATGTTTTATTTCTAAATAGTTTGAGTATAAAGTGAAGGTTTTGAATTATAATTATGGTTTGAAATGGTAAGAAATTATTTTAGAAGTTTATTTTAAAATAGTATTTAGTTATAGAAAATTATGAAATAACTTCTAAATTAATATTTGGCCTATAAAGGGATTTTGAATGTTTTAAATATACAGGTAAGAATAAGAAGTCAATTTTTAATATTTAAAATCTTTATTTATGATATTATATAAACATGGTGAAATTATCTAATATAAATGAATGTTTTACTGATTTTATTGGTTCTAAAATATAAAAATTGGTTGAAGGAAAGTTTTGCTTAAATTAGTAATTTATTAAAAAGAATATTCTATTTTGTTTTAATTATTTATTTATAAGCTTATAAAACTATGGAAGATATGAAATATTTTCTAATTGATATTTTAGATATTTTTAAAGTGTATTTTAGTAATAATATAATTATTTATGAATTATTAAAGTGTGTTATATATATAATTATATATTTGAATATTTGATTTAATTGTTTAAAGGAAGATCTTGTTGAGCTTTATTATTATTTCATTTCTGAATCATTGAAATTTTTTGTACTATCTATACATTTTTAATTTATCATTTTTCCTATTCTAATTTTGATGCTATGAATGATTCATCTTTGTATATTTTGATAAGTTACTTTTTTTGTGACTTCATATAGTGATGGCTTCCTTTTGTTTGGTTTTGTGATATTTAATTCTATGTGATGAGAAAACTGAATAAACAGAGTTATAATATCGTTTGAGATGGAACATTCGGTAATATTTTGCAGCAGATCTTTTCCCTAGATTTTGGTGTTTGGAAGATGGATAATCTACGTTCGACTAACCATCTAATTATGTGCATTATTCGGCACAAAGTCATCCTTAAGATGGGAAGTTATGACTGAATTTATCCCTTAGTGCGAAAGACCACCTATGCTATTATTAGCGGCATCGTCGTCAATTGGACCCGCACCCATTTGGTTCAATTTGTTGATCAGCGATTAGCACTCCATAGAGTCACTTTTCATATTTTCACCTATCCCTCTCATTTTTAAGTAATACGGGTGAACCTCCATGGAGAGGTAGTTTAGTAAAGGTTCCATCTACCATAATTACATCCTTTCTTAGGAAGATAGAAATCTCGAAGACCTCAGCAACACTAGCAGCGCCAACATCATGAGATTGGATGTATAACCGCCATGCTATGACCATTCAAGGGTCATAGCAATGAATCGAGCTCCAACCGTGGAGCAAGACGTCTCGTAGTATGTAGGCATTGTTTTAGGTGTTATGGTGTTGTTGTCTTTTCTCTTCCAGTATTTGTTCATTTCTTTTAGTTTTTTGAGTTGTAACTGTTAGTTGTCTCTTGTAAATGGCACGCACGATATTTTGTGTTCCTATTTATGTACTATGTTATGTTTCTGGAAATGCAAACCACTCATATATATATATATATATATATATATATATATGCATAATAAAGAAGTAGTATAAAAGTGGGAATTTCATAAAAGACACTTAACTAATAACAAATACAATATAAGACTAGAAGTTTAGAATAGTTGAATTTTTTTAGCAAAGACATGGTAAAGTTGTTTTGGTATCACGTGCCATTGATCATGTTCCTTAAAAGCTAAATTTTTTGAATAATAGATGTGTTGACATTTTTTTATGTAAAATGTCAAGTTTTGTGGGTCAAGGTTAATTATAGGATTTTAGAATTTACTTTATGCATTTAGTGCATAACGGACTTCCGACTATGCTAAATTGTGGCTTGATTTATCAAATTTTTTGAGAAGTTTCCCCTTGATTTAAATCGTTTCTTTTTTGAAAAAAAAGTTTTGTGTTTTAGTTATTTTTGGCTCTTAAATTATCTTTATAATTTTTGTCCAAAAATTTGATTTCAAGGGAAAATGTGTATATAAATATTTTGGGATTTTATTTTTTAAATAACGTACAAATTTGAAAAGTAAGAAAGACTTTTGTGAAATGTTTTATTTTGAAAGCCACATGTTAAGTATAGAGAAAGCAAATGGAGTTAGAATTCGTGGATTTAGTGGTGCATTAGGATCGTCAATGCGATAAATGCAAGCGATAACAAGAGAAAAACTAGTTTAGCCTTGGAATTTCTATTTCCATATATTGTCGATGATGCGCACAAATCTATTTTTAGACTCAATTCCGTTTTAGAGCTTGAAAATAAGCCTCCTTATGTGTTTTGTATGTGGAAAATTTGAAGTAAATCCGGAATAGTGAGGAAATTTTCACTGTACTACGGGAATAGGAAAATTATATAGTGGTAAGAACATTACATTATCCACCTAAATTCCTTTTTCTGGCATAGGAGTAAAATTTAGGAAGTGATTTTTAGACGCATTAGATTTTTTGATGGTAGGAATTGGATGTAAATTTGTTGTTTCATACTTCTATTCGTAGGAGTATGGGGGTTTTGGTTGAAAATATTTTTCGAAAGTTGCATATATATAGAACTGCCAGTATATATATAGGTTGTTTGCATCATATTTTTTAAGAATGTTCTCAAAGAAATGGATTTATATCAGAGGATCCGATTTAGAATTATTCTGCATCCATATTTTTTGTATGGTGATATTGTAATACACTATGCATTTGTGCACGTTTGATTGTAAAATTGGTTGTACACTCATTGGTTGTGCATTTTAGGATAATTATGAGCCAAAACAATAACTTACTCATTGGTGAAATTCGGGGACGAAATTCCTTTTAAGGGGGGAAGAATGTAACACCCCTTAATTTGACAATAGTTACTTAATTAGTTAGTTTATTAATTTAGCTTTAAAAATGGAATTTGTGCAAAGGATGAAATTTGACCATGAAACTTGCACCATTGCGTTCATGTCAAAATTTTGAACAACTTTCATTTTTGGAGTTTTGTGATCAGAGTCCAAACAAAGAAGTTACGAACGAAAGATGAATTTGGAAAAGGAAATTATTTGAATAGGAAAATTAACATTTTATATTAATTGCATAGGGTCCATAGGTCACATGCGTATTGCAACGGTCAACCAGGGGTGGTCGATCCCTAGGAAGGGGCGGTCGATAGCTTCGTGTGTGGCGGCTGCAATAAACTCAGGCCATATACGGCCTGGATTGTATATTTTAAATTGTGCAGTTCTGGTTGAGTATAGCGCCTATAAATTCGGACCTAACCCTTCCTTCTCTTCTCATATTTGTTTGAATACAACAATGAAGCTCTGTCATTTCTTCTTCTTCACTTTATTTCAAATATAAATATAAGATATTTATATCTATATTCACACAAATTGGAGAAGAATAGAAATCTAGTAATAAGGAGAAGAGAAGTGAACAAACTATACGCGTATTTGAGGTAATTTATATATTTAAATATTTGTACCTATTTTCTCTTCCAATCCTAAATCTCTTCTTTGATCTGTAATTCTAATGTATGTATATACTATTTTTACTCATATTTCTTGGATTAAAAAAGATTTGAAGATGAATCTAAGGTTCTACTTCAGATCTGGATATTTGGATTGATTTTAAAAGGTGAGTGGAAAGTGTTAGATATTATTTATGATTTTAAATTTGTTCCTTGGCATATATTTGATTTTTGTGCCTAAATCAATTTTATTTGTGAATTGTAGGCTTAAATTAGTGTAGAAAACTACTGCCTACATATTCTTGTTTTAGATCTAATTTGAAATATGTTTACATCTTGATTTGAAAATCAGTCTTAAAGATTTTAAAATCTGAATGTTGTATATTTTTATTCCAGATCTGTACTTAGTTGTAACATAGGATTTTTTTAATATTGCCCAATTTGTGCTATGTCATAGATTTTCCATAGTTTATTTTGTGTAAAGAATATACGTTTGATTTTTATAAATTCGTTTACTTTTTCCACATTTCATTCAAAAGGCCCACAAACAAAACAGGAAGAGATATGTAGAATACAAATTTATTCTCCATAGTTTAAACTGTCTATTCCAATTAAAAAGAAATTATCCATTCCTTATAATTTCAAACAGAGCCAATCTTTCCTTTTTGTGTTAAACCAATTGATGGAAATCATAGCGGAAAATCTTCGTAAGGAATTTAATTCCAGCAAATTAAATATGGACAGCATATTCTAGTTACATATTTATGACTAGAGTGTATTTGGTTACGAATAAGTAGTTTTATTGGGTGGTTTATATGAATTTATTGCGTTAATAAAGAAGAACAACGTTTCTTTGTGCGTTATTTATGTGTAACATTCGTTAATTATTATTATATTTAGGGAAGCGAATAGTTAGAATTAAAAAATAGTAATTCATATTAATGAAAATAAGATAGGAATTCCTATTAATTAACTAATAGAAAATGAAAGATTGTAACCTAAATTAATGAGAAATAATTGATAATATTAAATTAAGGTTTACAATTAGAGAAAAATGGATTAATGGGACTGATAAAAATGAAAGAGATATAAAAAGGTTATTAATTTGAAAATAGTTATCACACATGAAGGTCTTTGGAAATGTCTGTTAGGATTTTATGGACAAACTGACGTTTATGAACGTTAAGAGGGGACTTGTGGATAGATAAGTATTTAAAGTAAATATTATTGCCTTAAATAAAAAAGGGAATTAGTAAGCTAAGTCCAATGTCTATTTAATATAATATAAAAAAGGCTTAGGAAAGCTAATTGGACTTAGTGATGCAAGGTCGGTAGAGTCACTCGTTGGAAGAATGCCCTTCACTTTGAGGCTACCAGCAGTCAGATGCACATACTACTGATATGAGATATCACTAATCCCAAGACCTATGATGACGTGAGAGACTGGACTTACTTTCTTGATTGGAAAGTATTAAATGGTCCAAATTTAGAATTAGGAGAGATGAGGGATATCTTTAAAAGGTTTACTTTAGTATTGAGGTATTAAGTGGCTATCTTAGGACACACCTCCCTACCGAAAGAAGTAACCTAATGAGATTCCATATTTATAATTAAGAGTGATGATGGATATCTCAGCAAGGGTTCGCTTCAGGTTTGAGGTACTAAGTGACTGATCTAGGGTTCGACTCTCTCCTATAAAAGAAGTACCAAGTAACCTAATGAAATTTTCAAGCAATTTTAGCTAGATAGTATCAACAAGGAATACGCCTTGGGGTTAGGTATTAAATGGCAAAGGCCTTCATATAAATAGGTGTTAAATAGTCAGAGGCTTGCATATTCCTTGTTAATGAGGTATTAAGTGGCTTAAGTACAGTCTCTCGCATTCCTAAGACTTTAATAACGATCGATGCGCTAGTAGTGTGGCTATTATAAACTATAAGACCATAGATAGTGGTCAAAGGCCTCTGTAGTTAGGTCAAATAGACCAATAATGATGATGCTAGAAGTCCACCTTAGGAATAGGTCTTAAATGACGGAGTCTACCTCGATTGAGGTCTTAAATGGCAAATTCTGCCTATTTCTCTTTTAAAATTATTATGTGGTGATAGTAGAAGCAACGCTTTATATTTAGAAGTATTAAGTGGCAAATGGGTATGGAAGTATTGGATGGTTGATATGGCTTCATCAGTATTTTGTACCTTGGGGATGGGTAGGTAGGTAATCGTGTGTGCAATGCGAGGTTAGATTAGAATTGCTAACCTTAATGGACATAGCAATTAAATGGAGACCAATCGGTATAAATTTATGTTATGGACAGTTTATAGATTTTCTGGTCACCAGAAGATTATTTTGACCCCCTTCCCACATGATAGATTTAAAGGAGCATGTCACTTGAGCTGTATGTGTTTAGTTGTTGGAGAAGTCTTCTTTTCTCTCATACTTGATGCTGATGTGACAATCTGCTATCCAAGGAATATCATTAATTCCAAGGTAGTAATATAATCAGTATTCTTATCCTATTATTATTTCCGCTGCGAGTTTAGATTTCTATTAATCTATGATAATGCTCATGCTTATTTGCAGGTATCAAATTCAAAGATCTGTGTGATGGACTTGGGTTTTTATTTTTGTCGAAATTTAGACCTATAAAGTACGGGTTGTTACATAGTGGGAGCCAGATGGCCAGTGTCCACCCTGGTGGCCTAATCGTAGGGTCGCTTCCCAGATCTGTAATACTTTTATTACATTAGATCCACGTCATGGAATTTGAGTAAAGAGTGGTGTAGCCCTAGCCTCTTTAGTTAGCATGGCCATTAGTTTGTTACCTTAGGGACGGGATCCAGGTCATGGCTAAGAGTCCTCACGTTGACGAGTATGTTTGGTAGATATAGCCACGATACCAGGTGGGTAACCGAAGACCGTAAAAGCCAATCCATGTGGTGTAGACTTGGGCTCCTTGAGCAGACAATATAACCGTCAGTCTCCCTTCTGGTTCTACACTAAATGGTAGATAAGTACATATTATTTATACACCTCACCTAAGTTTTAGAGCAGATCCGGGTGAATATCCCAGGTGCTCTTAGAGAAGGCAGATAATCATGTTGTGGTTTGACTGAGTGGCATAACCTAGACATTATGGGATCATTGGGTTATGTAACCCATAAATTATGATTTGAATCCCATCACCATTTGTTTCTACATGTGGAGATGAGATTATATCTGGATAGATGTCTAGAATATAGCGGATTCTCATGTCTTTTATTGTACATGACTTTATTGATAAGTGGCTTATATTTTATATTAGTGATGGTATTTTGTATTTAAGATTGAGAGATATATTTGGCTAAGGTCATATGCTTGCTTAAATACTTGATGATATCTCACTTTTTATTGATTTTTGTGTTTTGATTAAGATTTCTGGATATGAATGATTCACCCATTAGATGTTATTTTGTGATTTCAAATTTGATGAGCTTATATATGAGTGATGACATCTTTATACGTCATTTCATGGTTGTAACTGTTTGTTATACTATTGTTTCCTTATATTAGTATAACATATTACTTGTCCCCAGATTAGTCTGAGACATTTCAAGTTCAGGGATAATGATACCAACTTGTGTTTTGGGCATAAAGGAGGCTAGTATTCATCATAGTAGTTATAATATTATATTGTATTGTCTCTTGTATGTATATACATTGTATGTATATTGGATTTATTTTGTATATTATATATTATCACTGCGATTCTGACTCTGTGTTCTCTGTTATTTACTGTATATTGTGTATTGTTCTATACTGGAGGCACACATGTTTATTACTTTATGCTGATACTGTACGTGTAAGTGAGTTATTTATTCAATGTTTAAATACGTACTAGTGTTAGCCCAAAGGAATATTTACGTGTGTACCTCGTATCGCCTCATTTTCCATATTATATGATGGTATTACATGGCGACACTCTTGGATAGTATGGGTATAGAGGTGAGGGTGCTTACAGTTGGTATTTGAGCAGGTTCAGAATAATACATCAGATATAAGAGACATGTGTTAAGACCTTAGATGAGACTTAGAGTCTTTGTCCCCTTGGGTGTGTTGGATAGTTACCAAATACTAAAGGGATAGTGTAACGAACCCAGATTTTAATTTAATTTAAATTAATAATTTGTTGAATTTTTGAATTAAAATTGATAATTAAATAAATTTTTGGATAAAAATAGTAAAATAAATCGATAAAATGGAGAGAGTTTCCCCGGATTCAAGTATATTCTGTATGAATCATTTCAATTTAAAATATTGTAAATATATAGATATATATTTTGACTTGAATTTAAAGTGTAAGTAAATGGTTTTAAAAATAAATATAGAGTTAAATAATAATAGAATGTCTTTACAAATGAATTGATATTTTTAAATAGAAATTGTCATTCCAAATTACTTATAAATATATATACAAATATAATAGTATGGTTAAAACATAAGTATAATTACATAAGTCGAAAATTTATAACATAACTAGAACAACTTTTATAATATGTTTATAAAACAAAAGAAGATCAAAATCAAAGCCCTGTTTTCAAGTGCAATCTGGAAATTTAAAAGCATCACAGAATTAAAGTTTTTTGAAGGCAAAGCAAATGAAGTTTGTAAAAGAAGCACATCAAGTCATCTCATGTTTTAGTTCAGCCGAAACTAAAAGAAATATATGTAGACAAGAAAATGTGCAAAGCAATAAGTACATACATAATAAAATAACAAGAGTTTGTAAACAAATTAGAAGACAAGTGGTTCGAATATGATGGGTATGCAGATTTGAGTACAACTAAATCAAAAGTTTTGTAGGCTGTAAAGAAAACATACAATATTAAGTAAGTATGTAAGTGAAAATCTAGGCAGGCAAGCATAAGAAAAATAGGATAAGTATAAAAAAATAACATAAGGTACAAATAGCATTTAATGTCTCCATTTATTAGCAGCAAACCAAGTCTATTCGAATTGTATAAAAGAATCCTTTCAGCCTCCAAAACTATGAACTATCTCTGATAATTTGTACAAAATGTACATTGTTTTGTAAAAGAAAATGATGCCCTGTTTTATATATCAGCCTGTAAGCATTTTTCCCCATTCCAGTTTTCATTTTCCTTTCGAACTAAGTAAAACCAAAATAAAACTCCATTTCAAGACTTAAGCAAACATTCTCAAGCAAGCAACTCAATGCAAAACAGAGAAGCAAGATGATTTGGCAGGAAGATCAAAGTAAATACATTTTTCAAGCCTTTCCAGTTTACAAACAGATCAATCTCTCTGCCTTTTCAAAAAGGGTACTTTTGGCACAGGTCCTTATTAAGTTTCAAAATTCACGAAAAGTCCTTCACTAAATTTCAGTGTAAATTAGGTCCCTGTTTTTTATTCACGATTATTGCAGAGCATGATGCAACATTTCATAAAAGTTGGTGACATTTCCGCAACATTTCTGTACACTGTGAACATAGTGTATGAAAGTTGCTGAAATATCAACACTTATTTATAAAAGTTGCTGATATTTCAGCAACATTTCTGTACACTGTGAACAAAGTTTATGAAAGTTGCTGAAATATCCGCATTTATTTATAAAAACTGCTGACATTTTAGCAATAATTTTTCTTTGTTTTTACAATAAAACTTTGACACAGATAGTTGCTGAAATATCAGCACTTATTTATAAAAGTTGCTGACATTTCAGCAATAATTTTTCTTTGTTTTTACAATAAAACTTTGACACAGATAGTTGCTGAAATATCAGCACTTATTTATAAAAGTTGCTGACATTTCAGCAATAATTTTTCTTCGTTTCCAGAAAACAGGGACCCGCTTTACAATGAAACTTTGACAGGGACCCGCTTTACAATATGAAAGTATGATAGGGATGCCTCCCTAATTTCCACTTTCAAAAATCTGGTGAGTAACATCACAACTCAAATGGTTTAAGTAGATAATTATGTTGCACATTCATCTTTGAAACAAATGTGTTTGAATATATTTATAAGTATTGTTCTATGTTTATATATGAATGTATTAGTTGTATACTGGTCTCTGTTCTTCTTCTTTGATTTTAGTTCCAGGGTTAAATCACTCAGCAAATGCTCATCTGCTCTCAACCCAATCTTTGATAAAGCTTACGATTTGAACCTAAAAATGTTGTTATAACATGGACTTGAATCTAGAATTTGTTTAAGAAAAAAAACAGTTGTATTAGTCTGGAAATTTCAAAAGAAAAAAAAATAATAACAGTGGAAGCCTAAGTAAGTAAAAACTCAATATCTATAAATCATGGGTTCAGGCACACAAATCAATTACTCGAACAAAAACTTGATTTTTAAAATTAAAATCTCTATTTTTAGATTAAGGGGTAAAGAGCAGTTCGTGCTTGACCATTTTGGGAGTTAGGGGTTGCCTCCGATGATCGGGGCGACTGGAAGGGTTCGGGTTCTTCCTACTGGTGGAGGAGCAATCAGCGAGTGTAGGAAAAATGGTGGAAGTAGGGGCAGATGGCCGTGGCGATGGTGGTTGGTCGATTGGGTTTGTAAACCTAGTTTTGGCTGGGTTTCGATTTTCGATCGGCATTGTTCCTCTAGTTGATCGAGTTCAACGAAACTCTGGGGGAAGGAAGCTTTGGTATAATCGAAGACGTGGCCGAGATTTCAAGGGTGAGGGTGGTCGGAATTTCGTGAACGAAGTGATTTCCAGGCGAACGTGGAACCGGATTGTGGCTTCCAGGCTTCGAGTTGCACTCGTTTTCGATTTCGTGGTTATCTGATGGAACTGGGTGGTTGCGTGGCGTGATGGGATCATCGGCGATGCCTGAGATCGTGGTGATGATCGGAGCAGAGCGGAGGAAGTGTGCACGTGCACACGAATGTCTGGGTTCAGGCCTTGTTCTTCTCAAAGGATTTGATGAGTGGGCTCGGGTATTACTCGAGTTATTCGAGTGTGATACTCGAAGTAGGGGAAGAGATGACTCGGAGCAGTTGGTCGATTTGAGTATGTTGTATTCCAGGCTTTTGTAAAAATATAGCCTGGCAGTTTCTTGATTTCAAAATACAATATAAAATCTGAAACAAATTTAAACCCTGTTTAAATTAAGATTTTAAGTCTAAATTCAAATTTAAATTTGAATCTTAAGTTTTGAAAATGGATTAAGTTTATAACTTTAAATAGTGTAAGTAAGTTTGAAAGTAAAATATACTTTAATGATTTGAAATTTAAAAAGGAATTTAGTTAAAAATCCTTAAGTTTGAATTTAATGATTTGAATTCATTAAATTAATAAGTTAATTAAAATGGATTGATAAATTTAATTGATAATTGGATTTATTAAGTAATTATGAGTTTTAAACTCATAAATTAAGTTTTAAGTAAATTAATTAGAAATAATTAATTTGGAGTTAAGAATCATTAATTTGATAAGGTTGGATTTTGAATTAATGGTTGAATGTTAATTAATAAATAATTAAAGGTTAATTAAGTTTCATTTAAAAAAACTTGAATTAATTAAATAATTAATGGGTCATTAAGGATTAATTAATTAAGTTAATTAATTAAGGAATTATAAATTAATGAAGGTGATTAAGGAAAGATAATAAATTAAGGGTTAATTAATCAATGTGATTAATTAAGGATAATTAATTTAAGAATAATTAATTAATTATTAATGGTTAGTTAATAAATGATTTAAAGTATAATTAATTATATTGGTTTGTAATTAATTAATGATTAATTAACCCGGATTTGAAATTCATAAGTAATTAATCTAATTTGAATAAATCAGATAATTAACTGACCTTACTTATGAATATTTGGATTTGATTGGATGATTGAATCGTTTGATATTTCCTGATCTGTGATGCTTTGTGATATATTCTGATTTGTGTGTAATCTTTACTGTAGTTTATTTATCTGAAATTTATATATATCTGTGATCTGTGAGTAAAAGATAAGCGATATAGTTTATACCGTTTATCAACTATATATTCTGTATTTTGATCTGTGATGATTCATTGTGTTGCACTATTGTGTGAAACCCCTGGACTACACTTTTACACACACAAATATGGATTTCACATGGAAATCGGTTAAGTCACAGATAATTTAAATTTGATGTTTTTGAAATTGAAATTTTAATTTCAATTGATTTTGAAATTAGAAATTTGGGTTTAAAGTGAAAAGTTTTTGAAATGGAATTTCAAAGATAAAAGTTATTTTGAATAACTTAATCGAGTTTGAAAATTTAAATAATTTGATTTAAATTTGAATTTTAAGTTCGAAATTGAATTCTATGATTTGAAACTAAGGATTGAAGATGCTGTATATATGGGTTGAACCATTTTAAAGATATTGGTTTGGGAATTTGAATTTAAATTCAAAGGTTTTCACTCGTGTAAATAAAATTGGATTTTTCTGAAAAGATTTGCTTTCAAATGATTAAAGCTTTCAAATAAGAAGTGAACTTCCAAATTGTGTAAAAAGGAAATTTAAGATTTAAATGAAAATGATTTCCAAGTTATGGAAATGATTTGAAAGCTATAAGTTAAATCTTTAATTTAAAGATTTTAAATGAGTTTAACCATTTGAAATGGAGTTGTTTTGAAAGCTATAAGTTAAATCTTGATTTAAAGATTTAACGAGTAAATTCAATTAAAATGGAAATTGTTTTCAAATCCATAAATGGATCTTTGTGAATGGGGTTAACTTTGTGAAATGAATCTTTTTGTTTAAAGATTTAAAATGGTAATTTGTTTAACCATTCGAATGAAAAGTTTTGGGTTTTTAGCTGTGACTTAATTGAAATCCCATATCCATATGTTTTAAATATTGCGCTCACTATTCGGGTTAGCCGGGAAAGAACCTTTGGGTCGTATAACCCATTCCGAATAGTGATACGTCGTATATGGATAGCATTTGATGACCGGTGTTGAAGACCGGATATTTTTGAAAACGGAAGGATTACCGTCGAGTTACTCTACATCGGTTGATCCCCGATATAGAGGTTTTATCACCCTTAGTGACGGGAAGTCCGGATGTGATTAGAAATTATCCGGAATTGCAAGGGCTTCATGAGAAGTGCCTTCAGTTCTGTTCGATCCCGGAACAGACTTGTATGGATACATGTCTGACATTACACTTTGAGATATAAAGTCGATTTCTTTCAAATACATCTCTGTTGGTGGCGGAGAATTTATTCTCTTAGCTTAACACCCTTCTCTGAGACGTACGAGCTCAGAGGTTATGTAGTTGAAATTTATCAGCGATATATTCCCAATTTGGTAATGTGACATGCTGAGTGTTGCTGTGAAATGATCGTTGATTGATCATTTGCGATATGATCATTTGTTTGATCTTATATCTTTGTGATCATCTCTTTGATCATTTGTTGACCCGAAGCATGGCTTTGTGACAAAGCGTAGCTTTGTGGACGAGACTTCGTCGAGCCTCACACCCCGGAAATGGTCAAAACAGGAAAGATGCAGCAAGGTTCTAGGGAGTAGCGCCCCTTAGTGTATGTCATTCCTTCTGGATAGAGGTGGTATCATGGTATGGAGCCCAGATACTTAACCTATGTGGTTACTGCATTATTATTATTATGTGGTTGTTGGAAATCGGGGATCCTCGGGAAGATCGGTTACGATCGGGGGATGGCATACGCGTGTCAGTAGTTACCTATTTTTGCAGAGGTAACCCGGCCTTGTGTTGGCAGAGATCCGGTTAGGTTCTCGGGACGTCATTCCAGAGGCGTTCCTTCATGGCATGGGAAGTTCCTTGGCCTGACCATTTGTTGGAAATCCAAAGAAACAATACGTGACGTGTACGGTTTTAGTTGTATTACCTGCTATGGAATGTGGCGGTAACCTGCTATTGAACATAGTAGCTATAGTAGGCATACGATACTGGTCGTATGTTGGCTAAGATTAATATTATACTTTCAAAATGTTTTCTACACTATGCACTAGTAATAATAATCCAATGATTTTGTGTAGTAAGCATCTTTGACTATCATAAGAAGAAATCTCCTCCAAGTCTGCGTTTGCATTGTGTGTGTGGTGGGAGGTCTTATGGTAGTTTCATTTTCCAAAAGCATTGCGAATTGACTTTAAAATATTTTGTTGATTGTTTTTAAAGATAAACTGTTTTTGTTGCTCACACCAGTCCCACGACTGCCTCGGAGTTTATTGTTCCCTTCCTAAACTCTGGGTGCCCACCATTTTCCACACGGGCAGTCTAGAGTTGGGTTTCTCAGATATTCAGGTTGAGCAGATTATCTGGAGCTAGTCAGTCCTTGGACGACTGACCTTGCTTTTCGCTAGCTATGGATTGGAGCATTCTATTGAAGATATTCTATCCGCTGCTGATGTTATTTATTTTCTTTTCCGCTGCTATTTGATGTATCATATCTCTGATGTATATTGATATCTGTTGTATCATTCTGTTGTATCAGATATTGTATATCAATGTATTATTCTTTTCTTCCGCTGTGTTATTTACTTAACTGTGTTATAAGCTCCGACGACTCGGATTTGAACGGTCGAATCTACGGCATTCGAGTACGATGTAAAGTATGGATGTCGATTTTCGAGCGGGCAAAATCCGCTTCATTACAGATAGTAGGAGTATACGATGATTACTTGGGTAATCATCTGGGGACATACTTGTTATTTTTCCTACTATACATACGCACATACATACATACACACATGCACACACACACACACACATATATATATATATATAATTTTATCCCTATCACATTTGAGTGTTAATCTCCATGTGAGATTTAAGTTGTAAATGGCGGTAGTGAAGTAAGAGTTGTTAGCCAGACCGGTAGCATCAGTATTGGTGAAGGGGAATAAACCTCTGTGTGGCATTGAATAGAGTAGCATGATCCAGTAGAAACCAGATGCACAACGGATGGTGATAGATAGCTTTCCACTAAGGGCATTTGTTTATTTGTTATGTGTTTGGTTGTATTGATTTTTGTTCTTATTTGGCTTAGTCTAGAATGTGGAAATTGCATAGGAGTTATCACTCAAAAATTTATAAACCTACTTGAATATAGACGGAGCCAAATATTAATAAAAGCTAATAGTTTATCCAAATCTAAAGCACCATGAGAATAATAAAATTGTTTAAGAAATTAATAATAATAATAATAATAATAATAATATACAACTAAAATATGAAATGAAATAAACTAATTAAATTGAATGCTTGATTCTGTGTTGCTAGTGATAAATTATCTACTTATTAACATAATCACCATTAACCACTCTGTAACGGTCTAGGCTTTTCAACCATTGACAGCGGCCACTCTCTACTGGTAGGCTTTTCAACCATCCCAGCCCCGCCATGGCATACAGTGGTACCTCGCATTGGTTTTTACGGCCAGCCACTTGACTCTCAACCTACCCGGTTAGCCAACCCCTCCTCAGGGACATGTAGGGGTAAGAGTCTCCCGTTTGCCACCAAACGCGAAGCGAGAAACCCCTATCATGCTGTAATGAAACACAATAGACAAGATGAATAAATCACGAAATGACTTCTTACAATTTCAATCATAAATTTAAACTTCATTCCATACCTAAAAATTACAAAAAACTCAATACATGAAAGCTTATTTTAGGCCCCGAATCTATTCGAGAAAATTCTCATTCTTATACGTCGAAAACCATCTAAATAGGCTAAAATATATTTAGAATAATTTTATAGAGAAAACGGGATTTTTAAACAATTGCATTAAAGATTTTTTTAAAATAAGTGATATAAGGAAAAAAAATCCATTTATCGAACAGATTGTCTATTTATAAAATACTTTTAAAAAATAAATAATTGCTTAAAAACCCTTTAAATTGTCTTAAAAACATTTATTTAATTAACCATAATTTATAAAAATTCAGAAACTTATTCGAGACCAAAATCAATTAAAACCATCGAATTATTCAAATATCGACATTTATCGATATTTAGGTTGAAATGTGAATCTACTTAAAGCAAGCATATAATTTTTATAAAGTAATAAAATTAATTTTATATTAAAATACATAAAAAAATTGTAATTAAATTCATGTTAATTTGTCCAATGAGTGCTTTAAGAATTCTGCTCGATGCGTCTGGCCAACGTGATCGATATGGACTCTTAAACACTAGGGCGGAGTATTTCAACACAATGGTTTGAAAAGAATAATATGCTTTGAAAATGAAAACAATATTTTGAAAAGTATATGCAATGTTTGGAAAAATGAAGAATTACTATTTTGAAAAAAATGTAAAGAGTTTAGAAATATTATAAGTAATATTTTGTGAAGCAACTGATGTATTGAAAATTATCTTTTGAGTGTTCTTTGTGACTTTGAAAAGGAGGATAATAAATTAGTTTGAAAAAAAATTATATTTTATTCAAGCAACTTAGTAATTTTAATTTGCAAGAAAGAAGGTATTTAGTTTATTATAAATTGAAAATAGTTCTGAAATTATTGGAGTTTAAGTTTGAATTATTTTTCAGACTAAAGTAATATGATTTAAATGTAGTTTGAATTTAAAGTTTATTAAAGATAAATTTATGAGATGGGTATTTTTATGGATTTCGAAGAAGAAAAGTTTTTATGAAATGAACTAAATTATTTTTAAATTGATTTGAATTTAAAAAGTTTTGCATGCATTATTTGGTAATGTAATGTAATGATGTTTTGAAATTGCTTTGGAAAATAAAGTTTAATGACATTTGCTAATTAAAATTTTAAATTTTAAAGTTTTAATTAAATAATTTTGAAGTTAGTTATTTGAAAAATCATTGTTTTAAACAAATGAAAATTTGGAGTTAAAAAACATAATTTGTTTTGACCAAAAATCTTAAACAATCGACCTGTTTCCAACGATTTTAGTTTCATTTGGAAGCTATGACAATTTTACTTTCATTTCAAAGCTATGTCATTAGTAAACAAATTTGGTTTGCAATGCAATGCAAACTTTCAAGCTTAACTATGATTAAAAATTTTAAAAAAAGTATATATTGCTGTCCCGAAAGTGAAATCACTCAAAATAGCGTTGAACTGTTTAGTTGTAACTTTCTAATGGTTTGTCTGATTTCAACGATTTTTCCCATTCTGAAAAGCTTGAAACATGTGCAACAATTTTTATTTAGAGTGTTAGCGAAATTTTGACGTTTTCTAGCTGAAAAATTGCAGTTAAAGAGATGGACCTGCATGTGTTTTTAGTGCCTTAAAGTTAGTCGGAAAGTGGTCTAAAACGAAAATGCAACATGTTTATTTTGTTATAGGAATGCCATACTACTCTATGATATAAAATTCGATCTCACTTCTTTTGTATGAGCCAAGTATAGGTACATGAAGCTGCTATGAGTTGGATTTTTGGTGCATGTACACTTTTGTTTGCATAAAAGCTAAGTAAACATGCTTAAAATGCAAATACAAGGTACGGTTTTACGCCGTATCGATATATATATATATATATATATACACACTGTGATATTATATTATTTCTCCGTATTTTGGGATGCCCCATTGATTAAGATGTATATTTATTGTGATATACTGTGTTTTGATTTTTCAGAATGCTCTCTGTACAAATGGAACTCTGCTGGAATTTTTCGGAAAATCTGACACTTAGTATATTTTCATATATTTTTATCATAGCAAAAATAGAAAGTCGTTGAATTGAATCTGTTTAACTTCAGCATATAACGATAAGAGAAATTGGAGAAAGAGGCCGAAAAGAGGATTGAGTAAATTAGTTTGATAAAAGATTGTAGATACAAAAAAGGTCGGGATATGAGTTATTTGACGTCTCCCTATTAGAAATTGCGTGAACACAATTTTTATAAGGGAAGTCTGTAACAACCCTGTTTTCTACATCGTAATAATAAATAAATTTATTTAAAATTAAATGTTCAAATTTAATTTTTTTTTTAATTATTTTTGAAGATGAAGTTTTACCTAATTGAAATCTATTTAATAAAATATTTTTATTGAATTAGTTAATAAATTATTTTCAAAAAATACATTAAAATTAAATAAAATATTCAAGATGAATATAAAATATTTCATTTTGCAAATAATCTTCTATAATTGAAATGATTGAAAATAAATATTATTCGATAATAGTAAAGTGAATAAATCAACAAAGACAAATAATTATTGAATTTAAATTTTTTGTTTAAATTATTAACGTATAACTTTTAATTGATTAATTTAAATTGGAAGTGAATTTATAGATAAATGATATAATTAAATAAAATGTAAAAGAAAGTATAGTGGTTTGAATTAAACAAAAAACAAAAGGGGCCCATTGTAAATAATAGTGCAATCATCTCCTCTCCACTCTTATAGGATATGATGGAGATGAAGATGTTGGTTGCGCTATATGTAGGAACGATGATGAGAAGCTACGACGAAGAGAAGGTGTTCGCCGATGTCAATGTATTGTTTGGGTTGGGAGTAGTCGCTGTTCTGCAGAACTCGAGCATCGTTCGGTAAGTTTCTAACTTATTTCTATATCTACAATTCATCATATTATATATATATATATGTATTTATCCCATATATTGTTTGAATTTTTTGACTAAATCGACTGTCTTGATTGGCTTGATTATTTGTGATTGCTGTTGTTTGGATTATTGAGTATATTGGTATTGGAATTGGTTGATTGTGTTAGTTGGAGGTGTCAGTATACAACCAGAATTATATCTGATTGCGAATTAAACTAAATATATATTTGTATGTCGATGTGTCATTTATGGATGACCGAAGTTCGACGGAACTCGACTCTAGTCATGCGATATATATTTACAGTGATGTTTATTAATATGTTTGTGGGGTACTTTTAATCCATAATTTTATATGTAGATATTTATTTATTTCTTGTTTTAAAAGATGTTTGAAAATCTTTGAAACATTATTTAAGGGTTTTAAAATCTTATTAGAAGTATTGTATAAATATTTTACTAAATTTTATTTAATCTAACTATTTTCAAATTTACAAATATATCTTTAATTATAAACATAAATATAGTTTTCTTTTGGTTATAAAAGCTTTTTTAAAATTAATAATATAATATATTATAGTATGAAATTATTTTAAAGGAAAAATATAATATATTGCTATTTATGAAATATATTATTAATATAATAATATTATTTATGTGGTTTTTATTATAAAGGTTATTAAAATATTACTGAAGAAGTTTTCAAACCTTGGAAAAATATTGAATTTTATTTTATGAAATAATTAAATAATTTTGGATATATTTTGAATATATAAAATCTCTCTTTCTATAATACATTACGATTTGATTCCTATTTCCATTTATTTCTGTGTGAGGAGATGAGATTATATCTAGATAGATGTCTAGGGTATGGGGGATTCTCATGTCTTTTATTGTATATGATTTTACTAATGGCAGCCTATATTTTATATTATTGATGATATTTTGTATTTGAGATTAAGAGATATATTTGGCCCATGTCGTGTGCTAGCCTAACTATACTTGGTGATATCTCACTTATTATTAATTTTTGGGTAATAAGATTTTTGGATATGAATAATTCACCCGTTAGATGTTATTTTATGATTTTAGATTTGGCAAGCTTGTATATAGGTGATGACATCTTTATACTTAATTTCATGGTTGTAATTGTTTGTTAAACTATTGTCCTGTATGTCATAACTGTTATACTATACATATATTATATCTATATGTATTGACCTCTAAATTTAAATATAGTCTTACTCGTGTGTTATTTACGTAATACTCGGATCCAAGAGATTTCAGTTTTAGGGACAGTGAGACCAGCTTGTGTTTTGGGCATAGAGGAGGGTAGTATTCATCATAGTAGATATCATATTATATTGTTTTGTCTCTTTTATGTATATTCATATAATGTATATTAGATAAATTCTGTATATTGTATATTGTATATTATATATTAACGCTGCAATTCTGTCTTTGTGTTCTCTGTTATTTACTGTATATTGTGTATTTTTCTATCTTAGAGGTACACGTGTGTAATGACCTGGGATTTCGAACCGTTCAAATCGACAATCATCCACTCATGTTAGACTTGAATTGCTCAAAACAACAGATTGTTAATTTATAATTGGCAAAACTTAACATATACAGTAAATAAATCAATCACGGAATCACAGACACAGAGTAATATAACAATAAGTAGTGGAATAGATAAATAGAAAGTTCATGAAGCTACTATATAAACATCATAGTCTAAAACAAGATACAATAGAAATCTCAAATACAATGTAATCTCGAATACAAAAGTAGATGACAATTCTGAACATAAACAACTAGAATAAGCTGGAATAACAGAATAGCTGAGTAGGCAAAGACAGATCCTCAAGTAAAGCTCCAAGCTCCAAAGGTGAGTCTCAAAAGTTGTGACACTCAGTCTGACCCGAGCATAAAGTAAAACACCAAACACTCGAGTCGGGATTAACATTCTTATATCAGTAAGTTCAACTCAAGTGAAATGTCAACATAAATACAAATAACTTAAAGGATGTTTGGAATTCCCATCCTCTAAGGATCCGTTAAACTATCAACATACAATACGCTACATATATAATGTCTATTGTAAAGTAAACTATTAAAATAGCGTTAAGGCATTACACATATCCCCCTTAACACATTTTTATATATTCCCATAGTCTATACAGTACTGTAATTCCTCCGTAAACTGGAAGGCTATCAAAGGGCACTCCATAGGTATGGTACAAAAAAAACTCGTAGAAGGCGCGATAGGGCATGTGAACACGGCACACGAGGCAATGCCAGGGTAGATATACCGTTTGCGGACTAGTGGTAACGCATAGCAGTTACTATCGCCCACCTCGAGACACTCCCAAATCAAAGGTGCACCCAATCAAATCACAAAGTAATAGAATGGCATCGAAGAAATGTGTCCGATAGGAGGAATGACCTCACTTGGCCCATCGTGGCTCCTGTTTTAGTCACATCTAAGCTGACTCACGGGAGTCAGGGCTACGTAAATACCTCATACAAAATCATCTCCAAACCATCCTACTTCGTTCTAGAATCTCCACCACGTGCATAGTTGTTAAAGTGGTTTTCGGTATTAGCAGAGAGTATGACAATATCCGATCCCGGTCTCTTTAACAACCAAACGCTTATTTCACACCATGGTCATTTTATATTTCAAATAGTTTATACTTCATATCAAAATATCATATTCAATTCAAAATCATATCTCTTTCGAAATCATATTCACTTCTGAAATCATATCACCTTTCAACTTAAACAGTTTAAATATTGAAAATAGTATATATATATATATATATATTAAGATAGTTATAAATTAAAATAGTTTATATTAAAAATAGGTTATAGATTTAAAATAATTTATTTATTAAAATAGTTTATATATTAGAATTATTTCTCCCAATTTTACAAATAAATTCATATCAACCTTTAGTTCCAAATTCAATTTAATCAATCTCAATTCAAATTATCACTTAAAACAATTTTAATTTATCGATTTCAAATCCAGATTTAAACTACAAATTTAAACCAATTTCCGATTCAATAGGTTTCAAAGTTAAATATTCAACAATTTATAATAACTCAAAAAAATTTCCATTTATATTTCAATTTCAACATTAACTTATTCAAATCTGAAATATTCACTTAAACAATTTTAATAACACTTAAATAAAATCTCAAATTGCAAATTTAAACCAATATCAAATTTTAAATATCTAACTTCAATTGTATTAAATTCTGATAATATTTATTTAATCATATTTATAACATTTATATAAAATCCTCAAATTCTCAAAATTAAATGTTCAATTTCAATCTTATTTAAATTTGAAAATATTCATTTATTCACCATTAATTAAAATCAAATTATCTGGTTATAAATTTATATCTTAAAATCTCAAACAAATCAATTTCTATTTAAATACAATTCTTAAACAGATTAAATTACAAATCAATTTCAATTTATCTTACCAACCTTAATTTATTGAAGTTATTACAAAATCTATTTTTAAATATTCATATAAATCTTAAATAATTATTTTAAAACATATTATATTAATTAAATTAAATTTTATCAAACTAAATTTTTATTATATTAAATATTATTAAATTACATCTTATTATAATTTAATCTATTTTAAATCTTATTTTATATATTTTAAAAATAATAAAGTTATAAGTAAAATTTTACAATTTCAAACTTAACTTATAATTTTAAAATTTCCAAAACATATAATTTTAAAATCTAAATTTTTTACACATAATAAAATCCTTATATTATATTTTAAAAATCAACATTTATCAAACCCATATATTTCCTTTCAAAACTTTGGAAATCATTTTCAAAAATAGACCAATGGTGTCCATATATAATTTTCTATCCTATGGTCAAGTGATACAGATATCTATCATTTCAATCCGCAATTTAAATTTTAAACTTAATATTTTACGGGTATATATCATTTCAACCCACAATCCCAAAATTTCCAAAATCAATGAAAATCGCTTGGGTTTATCATTTCAACCCATAACAATTTTCCCTTAATCTATAAGATCATTCGGGTATGTATCATTTCAACCCATAGGGAATTCTAAACTAACAGGGAACTTGCAGAGTGAGAAAAAATTATTATAATAACATAATATAACAACAACAGACATATATCATCCATAACAAATTTAAATATAATATATATAACAGGTTATGGTGTCATATGTCATAGGTAAACAATGGCAGATAATGGTATATCATATTTAACAATTAAATAACTTAACAATTCAATTTTAACAGCATATTTCAATCGCCATTTCATGTGAATTAAATTTACTAATTATAAGAACGTTAATCATGAGTGATTGCTCACCTTTTGAGGCTAGAGAGATAACAAGAATAAGAAGCATGGACACGGATATGCGCGAACAAGCTAGAGGTTGCTACGACCAATTCTGGACAGTGGCGAAACAAAAGCAAAACACAATGAACTGGATTCGACGGAAAACAAAGAGATATATGTCATTTTTTTTTAAAAAGCCATTTTTAAAACATATATTAAAAAAAATCTTATATTTTCAAATCAATATTTTAATTTAAACACCTATAAAATAAATCTCTATAAATATACGAAAACTAAACTCATGTATATATAAACTAGTACATAAACTAATATATAAGCTTTCATACCTATTATATTTTAAGATCAATGTTTATAACAAAATCAATATAACATATTTTATTATAGTACATACATAAACTCAACAACTTATCTACAAACTTATGTAACACACACACACACACATATATATATATACATACATATATATATATATACATGATCAACGTATACTTATATTAGTTTATATATGAACAAACAGATCATATACCTAACGAACAACAATATATATTTATATACGTACACTTTTCAAAATATTACAAAACCATAACATAAACACATTTCAAAACAAATCAAATATATGAACTTATATATATAACAACATATCACATAACTTGTATAAGCTTTTATATACAAAACCGACAGATCATATACAGTTTATAAAACTTTTATATATAACACAGATAATATAGTTTATAAGACTTTTATATATATAACAACAGATAACCTAATTTATAAAAACTTATATATATATATATATATATAACAACAGATCAATATATATACACATATATATACAAGCTATAGAAAAATGAATTGAGAGCTTTGACCTTAGGAGATGATCTGGCCGAGATGAGGAGGTGTTGGCGGAGTCTGGCGAGCAAGCGGTTCAACTGCCTCGGGTTCGGGTTTGCTATCTCGGTGGCATGCTGGCGGCAAGAGTAGAATGCAAGTAGGTTTCCAATGCAAAATATATATAAGCTGTAGTATTTTTTTCTTTTATAAACAAAGGAGCAAGTCTTTTAGGCCAGAGGGAGGAGATGGGACAACTGGAGGAGAACGGTGGTTAGAGGGAAGAGAGATGGGCGGCTACTGGGCTATGTGCGCGGTTATGGAGGAGATCAGTGGAGTGAGGAGGTGGGTTATCTCGGTCGACTGGAGGCAGCTGGCTGGAGCGGAAGGTGTTGCGTGAGGCATTGGTGGCAGTGGTTTGGCTGCTTGTGTGGTGAGGGGAGATGGGCTCGGTGATTGGCTATTGGAGGGTAAGTCAGAGGGGGTTCCATTACGGTGGAGGCGGAGGCGGATTTGGGAGGCTGCAACAAGTAGGGTTGGTTATTGGGTTTGGATTTGATGATGAGATGGGAGGAAATAGGAAGGGAGAGGACGTTTGCCACGGCTGAGATAGGCTATGGGTGTTTGCTGGCAGTCGATGGAAGAAGCTTATAGGTGGCGGATGAATGAGAAGCAGTGGAATGGTGGTGTGGTGGGCTAAAGGCATAGGTGATAGGGATGGACAAGCATGGGGGGAAGGTGTACGGTCTGGTGGCTGAGCTCACGTGGGGAGATGAAGATGAGGCTTTGCAAAAATGATGAATAGGCTCAAAAATGTATATGTATAAGATTTGCATACAATAAAATAATAATATTTATTTTTTCCTTTTGTTTTTTAATGTTTGAAGCACCGAAACGAAAAGAAGGCAGAGAAATAAAATGGGAATCCGAACCAGAGAAATAAATTTTAAAATAGGGAATAGTGAAAGGCTAAGACTTAAATTCTGAAATTATTAATAGCAAAAGGCTATTGGCATTTTACGGCTGAGCAATTGAAAGGACATAGGAAACAAAAAGGCTCAAATACTAGAATGCATCCAACTCCCCCTTTATCACTTAATATAATATGATAATGAACAGCAATATTGCATACTGGAATATAAGAGGAGGACATTTATCCTCAAAGCAAACTGAAGTGAGGAAATTGATTAAAGATGAAAAGATTCAACTTATTGCTTTAAGTGAAACAAAGTTAAATAAGTCACTGACTCGAAAAGCTTGCAAGTATATTGCTCCAAATTGGTCATATGAGGATAATCTGCAAAGTGCTCCATATGGAAGAATATTAGTGCTCTGGAATTCAACAGTTTTCAAGCTCACAAAATTAATGGAAAATGATCAAATCATTCATTTTAATGACATATCCTTACCTTCAAACACATCTTTCTTAATTTCTTTTGTTTATGCTTAAAATAGTTTAGACAGAAGACTCTCTTTCCTCTCCAACCTCTCTTCACTTGTTCAGCCTTATCTTCCTTGGATTATTCTTAGTGATTTTAATTGTATGTTCTCTTCTGATCAAAAAGCTGGAGGTATTCCACTTTCTATAAGAGAAATAACTCCTTTGAAGCAAGCTCTTATCCATTCATCTCTTAGTCATATTAATTATGTTGGTGCTGAATTTACTTGGAATAATAAAAGTAAAAATGGCCCAAGAATCTTTTGTAAGCTTGATCATGCTTTTCAAAACATACTTTCTATAAATCTATGGCCAACTCTTCTTTGAAATTTTTTAAATCCCACCATCTCCGATCATTCTCCAATTATCTTAACATGGGGAGAGAATACTATAAGGAGAAACCCCTCATTTAAATTTTATAAATCTTGGACTAACCACAAAAAATTCCATAGCATTGTTTTGCAGGTTTGGCAGGAAATTATATTTGGTAATCCTATGTATATTCTAAAGACAAAGTTGCAAAGATTGAAAACAAAACTTAAAATCCGGGCTAAAGAAAATTTTGGAGATGGATCAAAAATTTCTGATGGAATAAGAAGGCAGCTTTATAACATACAACAGCAACTCCAACATGATCCATTGAATTCAATATTAGCTTGCCAAGAATCAGATTTATCATATGCATTGCAAGAGGCTTTGGAATTTGAGGCTACTATGAGAAAAGAAGTTTTACATGAAATTAATGAAAAGCAAGGAGATAGGAATACAAGATGCTATCATAATTCAATTAAAATAAAACAGGCCAGAGAGAGAATTATGAACATAACTGATTTGAATGGAGTAATGCAGGATAATGATGAATCCATTACTAAGGCTTTCATCAATTACTTCTCTTCTATATTAGCAAATCCTGATCCAATTATTCCAAATCTTCTCCCTCTCTATAAGATACAAACTCCTTTTTTGGAAAATGAGCAAGCTAGGAAGCTGATTGAAGAGGTATCATCTGAGGAGATTGAAAGGGCAGTTTTTTCTCTAAAACCTGATAGTAGTGGTGGACCTGATGGATTTAATGCATTCTTCTATCAAAATACATGGAAAGTAATTAAAATGGATGTAATCAAAGCAGTTCAACTCATAATAAATTACCAATTGGTGTCAATGCTACAAATATTACTCTAGTGCCAAAAAGAGCTAACCCAGACAATGTTGCAGAATTCAGACCAATCTCGTGTTGCAATGTATTATACAAAATTTTATCCAAGATAATAGCTAGTAGATTACAAAATGTTTTGCCCACAATCATATCAAGCAATCAAGTTGCATTTATGCCACAGAGAAATATCAGTGATAATATTTTATTAACACAAGAGCTTATAAGAGGATATGGAATGGGAAAAATCTCTCCTAGATGTATGTTGAAACTAGATATTCAAAAAGCTTTTGATACTATTTCTTGGAGCTCAATTATTGCAATTCTCTTGAGAATGAATTTTCCAAAACCAATGCTGGCCTGGATTTATACCTGTATATCAACCACTCACTTCTCTATATCAAGAAATGGATGTTCAAATGGATTTTTCAAGGGAACACAAGGGGTTCATCAAGGAGATCCAATTTCTTCTTATTTATTTATTATAGTAATGGAAATCCTTAATTCCTTGATAATTGAACAAGTACACTCCAAGAAACTGGAGCTTCATCCAAAATGCAAGGATCCACTGATAACTCATTTGCTATTTGTTGATGACCTAATAATCTTTACCAAGCCTACAATTAAAAATATTACCACAATACTTGAGATACTGAAGCAATTCCATGATATAACAGGTTTGAAGATTAATTTTAAAAAATCCCACGTATTAATTGCAGGACTAAGTGATAGTTTGAAAGCAGAAATTATAGTTCACTCAGGGCTAAATGAGATGCAACATAATACCAATTACCTTGGATTGCCACTTATTACTGCAAGAATTACAAAATCTGATTGTCTTCCACTATATGAAAAGATCACTGAAAGACTAGCCATCTGGCCAAACACAAAGTTAACTCAGGCTGGTAGATGGGTTATTATTCAAAGTATTGCAAATGCAATGACAAATTACTGGATGAGACATTATATTCTTCCAAGCAAATTGATATCAATGATTAAAAGTGCTCTGAATAGATTTCTTTGGCATGGTGATCCTTTTTCCAAAACGCTCATACCAATATCTTTTGAGAAGATTCAGTTGCCTAAGAATAAAGGGGGTCTAGGTATAACAAATTTAAAACTATGGAATATTGCTGCTATCTCAGTCTATTTTGACAAAATACTATCAAATAAAGAAGACCTTTGGACACAGTGGGTAACAAAAAATCTTATAAAAGGTAAAGACTTTTGGACAATGAATATTCCTAATGTTGTTAGCTGAAGTTGGCGTAATATTCTTAATCTCAGAAATACCTTCCTACCAATGATACAGTGTAATCCTTTGGAGAATAGGATCTATTATTCTGGTTAACACCTTAGGCAAAAACTGGTATAATCATTCAAGAACTATTATCATACTCTTTAAAAATGCAGACTGGAATTCCTTTAAAGGCAAAAGTTTCTTCCTATATTGTTGAAGGATCAATAATCCTTCCTTATTGTAGTTCTAATCATGTTAGAAAGTTATGGCAATCCTTATGTACTCTGCCTCTACCATCTGCAAAGCTTAAAGTACTCTGGACAAGTAAAGGAAAGAAACATACAATTTCACTGGTTTACAAAGCCCTTTTAGACAATAAAAATGATGAAATCTTTCTATGGGCTTCAAGAATATGGATGGAAAACTCTCCTGCAAAGGAAAATCTGCTACTGCGGAAAATAATGGCAAATGCAATTAGTACAAAGCAGAAATTAGTGTGCTTGGGAGTAATAAATAATGAAGACTGTGTACTATGTAGTAATCACCCTAAAACAAATACACATTTATTCTTTGAGTGCAATTATACATATGAAATCTGGTGCAAGCTTCTAGCTAATGGAAATTTTCACAAGGCAAGAAAAAGTTCAAGAATTGAATGGTTTAATATATACAAGGCAACAAGGTGGAAGACACCGAAAGCAATAATTCTCTTGATTATATTGAAGACTTTTTCTTATGAGATATGGAAAGAAAGAAATAGCAGAATTTTTGAATTGAAGAAGGAAACTGCAGCAACAATATATAGCAGAATAAACAAGAAGATTTTAACAAGATTAAGAAGGCTGAAATGACTTATGAGATGAATTTGATTTTGAAGAATTTTGTCATAAAGTAGAGATACTGTTTATTGTGCAATAGAGCATTTGTATTCATGATGAAATGTTAAATGTATTTGAAGCTGATTTGTAACTATTTGTTTGGAATGAAAATGGGCAGGGCTCCCTTAGCCCATTGCATTTCAAAAAAAAGGCTCAAATACGGAACCGATACGGCAAATCATTTCACCGATTTCGCCGCGAATTGGAAACTAAAATTCACAATGAATATACTGCGAAGATCAGTACAACGAGACGAACTAAATGGTACACAAATATCAACGATACGACCATCCTATCAAAAGTCGATATTCGTTGCCAACTGCTGCTATTTCGCCGAAAATAAGATAAACAGAGCAATAGTAGTCCAAATTTGGAAAATACGACGCCTTACTCAGAAAATAGTTTACATTTTTATTATATAAAAATATTCAGATTCAAAACATTTTATTTTCATCAAATTTTAACCGATTTAAATTTAAATAAAATTACAAAAAAAAACTTCCATATTCTCTGATGAAAATCTGACATTTGTATGTCTAAATAGACGCATTCCAAATATCTTGCATATTTTATTGTTTAATTTCAAGCAAAATTTCAGTTAATTACGTTATAAAATCGTTAAATTTTCCGGGTCATTACAACGTGTTTATTGCTTTGTACCAATACTGTACTTGTAGGTGAGTTATTTATTCGATATTTAACGTACTAGTGTTAGCCCAAAGGAATATTCATGTGTGCACCCCATATCGCCTCATACCCCATATTATTGACAGTTTTACATATTGATACTCTTGGATGGTATGGTATAGAGGTGGTGGTGCTTACAGATACATGCATGTATTTGTTGATATTCCTCAAGGTACGTGCATATACTTATGTCGTCGTGAAATGATGGGTATGAGTGAATAATCTCTTTCGCTTTATTGATATTCCTCGAGGTCGAGATGGGATTAGGACAAAGACCATGAGGTAGCAGCTGTATTTGTACAATCGGCAATGTATTATCCATCACTTGCGGGCCTATGATATGTTGATATTTCTTAAGGTTAGAATCCCAAGGCAAGCGAGTCCTAACATCCACTAGAGAAATCAAATGATTTCTAATTTTTGTTAGGGTTTTGATAAACATAAAAACCTAGTGGAAGCATTATTAGAAACATGAAATGGTAAAATTTAACCTTTCTAATATTGTAAGCATTTGCTATATAAAGTCATAATAGTCTACATTGATAAATTTGTGCAATAAATATAATTTATAAATTGTTTATCAATGAAGATATACAAATGAATTGAATTAAAGATTTCCAAAAGAATATAAAATATACTTTCTAATAAATATTTTCGATATGTTATTGTTTCAATAACCATGTAAGCTCCTAATTTTATAACTACTAAATACATTCGTAATTGATCCCTTACGTATTTATTTATCTAAGACTGTGTGTTATCCTTTATGAGTTTCAAACTTTAAAAGCAGTACTCGAATATGGATATTTGATCCATGTATGGTTACATGTTAATGCTATAAGGTGAACGGTCACAATTCGTAATGTACGAAAAACGGATGAAATTGATTCATTATAAATAAGCAAGTAAACCATAGTGTGAGATTGTATATTCAATATGATTTATTATGATAATGATCTTGTTGTGTTAAATGTAACACTAGATAGGTATAAGAACTCGATCACTGAAATGTCACTTTGATCAATTGACAATATTTGATATCCTTATATGGTAAGGATGATCAAATGCACTTTTGTAAAAGGTTCATTATGATATTGTAGTAAGAGTTTCCTTTTGAATGATTCGACCAATAAGAAAGGAAAACGAATGTAGGAGGGTAGATGCAACTAAAGACATAGTTAGGATGAAGAAAGTAATGGTCACTTTTGCTTCGTAAACAAATATCGAAAATGAGAATTGTAACAACCCAAGTTTTTGTGAATTTTAAATAAATAACATTTTACGTTCTAGTTGACAATTGATATTGAGCTTTAGATCGTATTTAAAATTCTTTAATAAAAATTGTTAATTGGGATTTTAAATCAAATTTAAAATTCTTTTTAGCATTGACAAAATTCTCTATTATATAAATTGATTAAGTGAAAATTTGGTTAAAGGTGGATGGGCTTTTGTACTGGATCCAATCCCTAGTTTTATTTGGATAGTGGTAAATTAGATCAGTGCCCGTTTCAATTCATTTGAATTGGTAACCCTAAGCAAACAAAAACATGGCGGCTTCGATCTTGCTCGTCCCTCTTCGACAAACTAGGGCTTGCTCAAATCTCGTTCTACTGTGAGAAATCGGGAGGCTTTCGATCTTCGTCTCTCTGAAGCTTAGGGCTTCCGCCGATTTGCATTCGTTCGACTTCGGGATGCTTGGAGTTGGCGAATAAGGTGAGTGATTTTTCGTCACTCACATCTAATTTGATCTGCTTGAAATTGCCGTTTATTTCGTTTGGTTGCCTTCAGCTTCGACCTGATTTTTCGATGTTGTTTTTGTTCGACGTTGATTAGTTCATACGGCATCGAGGTTCTTGTTGCCTTCGAATTTCACTGATTGTTATGATGATGAACTTGTTCAATTTTTTTTGTTTGTCTTGGCTTCAGCTTTGTGCATGTTTCAGTTGTCTTGGAAAAAAAAAAGAGGAATTTACTTGACTTGGTTAATACCGGTCTCGACACTTTTGGTTGATATTATTTAAATGGTTATGCCTTTGTACCCCTGTCACTTGTTGACTTCGGTCCTAGGTTGGCCACGATATCTTTGTGGGACATTGTTTTGATTTCTGCTTCGACTTTAGTACAGGTTTGTTTAAAATTATGAATTTCGTGTCTGAGAAAGTGATGCTCTCGACATTGAAATTCCTGTAGTTGCTTGGCACATCTTTATTGAACATGGTTGTTGTTATTCTATGTTGCACACTGTAATCTTGAGTTGCACAGTTCTTGGCAGTGCTTCATGTTGTATTCATCCTTCACTTGAGCATTGCATTTGTTCTTCATTGCTAGTGTGTTGTTGTTCAACCTGGTTTGGGGCTGTTGCACTGCACTTTGTATAGTTACCACTGTTTTAAGTATGTGGTCTTCATTACTCACGTATCTGCATTTCCTATGCCTGCAACCTTGAATTTCCTGTTGCATTATGTTTTAGCTTTTGCCCTTTGATGTTGTAGCTTGATAATCATGTTGTTTGCATCATGTCTCATTTCCATACTGAAGTTCACTGTTGCATTCATGAGCTTGACACTTGTTCACCCCATACTTTGGTCTGACCCTGTTGCATTGTGGTTTCATGTCTATAGTTGCATTCCATTTGTGTTTGCTGTCACATTGGGCTTGTAGTTGATTCATCTTTATTCATGTAGCTCTCTGCATTTACTTCAAATGTGTTGTCATTTAGTTGTACTGAGCTCTGGCATTTGTATTTAGTCTGTCTGGATTCTTTTGTTGTCTGATGGTCTATATTGTTGCATACCTCTGGCTTGTTTATCTGGACCTTTGATGGTTCATTGGTGCACTAGTTACTACTCTGGTCTTTTGTCCATGTTGATACTGTGCACTGTTGACTTATGGGGTACTTCCACTTTGAACAGTTTGCAACTGTTTTCTAGTATTTTGTTGATTTGAATGTGCTCTTTGCATTCATACACTTGAGTCTTTAGCCTTTTGGTCTGCATCATTGCTTGAACTGTTGCTTTTGAATCTCAATGGTGCTGGCTTCCTTATGTCTCAGCCTTGAGTCTGGTTTCGCTGGAAGTTGTAGCTTGCATTCTCGTTGTTTCCAGTTGCACTTGATCATTAATTCCTTGGTTCACTTGTCATGTTGAGGCTGCACTTCCCTGTTTGTTACCTGACCCGAAGTTTGGCCCTCATGTAGTTGTCTGTACTTATCTATTTCTTGGTGGTTGTGACCACCGCCTGTTTCAATCTACGTATGGTTTAGATCATAGTCTCGACCCTGTCCACTGTTGCATTATGTTGTACCGGCGCCGCACTTCTGTACACTTTGCAGTCTTGCCCTTGTATTCATGTGGTGCTATCTTGAAGCCTGTACATTGCTATGTTGTGTTTATATCCATGTTTGAACCTGACTGGGTATTGAATTATATGGTCGAGGCTTAAATTTTATGTTTTGACCATCTCATTTGAATTTATGCTTGAGTTGAATCCGGCTTAAACTCTCGGATTTGACCTTTGCAGTTTCGACGTACGGTAGTGGCGAGGCAGTGCACGCGTGCGTGTACTGCAGCCATACCGAGATTTGATTTAATTTGATGCCATCTGTTTCTGTGTCATTAAGCGTATTTTGAAATGGTTCATTTTAAATTAAGTTGGATTTGTTGGCTTTTGGATTCATTGATCTTCTGAGTATTTGATAGACTGTATTGGCGAGGCAGTACACGTTAGCGTGTACTGCAGCCAATCAGCACTGTTGTTTTTAAATTGACATTTCAATTGTTTAAATTGATCTGGATTGCTGATTTGTTGATTTACACTGCTTAGTGTTATATCTGCCGTTATCCAATTCTCGTATCGAGAGTTGGATACACGAGATTTTTGTGACTGTCGTCTATTTAAATTATTGCATATATGCACTAATAAACTGGTTTGAATTAGACTGACCTGGGTATTATTTTCTTTTGAATGTAATACTCGGGTCAGACCCGAGTTATTTCAGGTCGTAGATTTTCTACTTTGAGTTGCTGTTCAGGATTTGAAGACTTTTCACACCTTCTGAAGTTATCAGTGTCATTTTGTAGTAGTCGGATCATTGTATAGAACGATATGTATTCATGTATATTAGTCGATAATGTACTTGTATATATAACTTCTAGAGTCGACAGTTGTAGTTGTATCATATGTATCGTGTCAACTATGTATTAACTGACATCAGTTATATATATATATGAGACTTTTGTTTTTATCTGTGTTCCGCATTTATATTATCTGTGTTATTGTTATATCTAATGTCCTAAACTATTATGAACCGTCGTAGTTCGTTTTATACTAGTATTGGGTGTGTCGATGGGAGTAAATAAATAATAGAAGAAAAATAAAAAGTATGTACCACTCCTATCGAGATAACCAATATTAGTGTAAGGTCAATTACGGATGGTCGCTCCTATCCAGCCTTATTCTTCGTAATAATAGACAGTATTTCCTTTAATACTCTTTGTTATTATGAGCATAGAGGTGGGGCGTCACAGTTGGTGTCAGAGCTTGGGGTTTATGGACATAATATAAAACATAACTTGGATGGAACATATGTTACAACTATTGGTCGATGTTTTATTTGTACTTTGAGTCAAAACTAAAGTTTTGAAATTTGGATGAAATTTTTAAATAACTTTATTTAAAAATAAAAGTGAAACTGTGTTTTGTTGATTTGATTGAATTGTGTTCTGTTTATCAGAGTCCGCAGCGGAAACTGTCTTCGCTGAGTACAACTGGTAATCTTTTTGATTTAAGAATCAAAATACGAAATTGATATGAATTTCATTTGTTGTTTACATACCTGTAATTATTTTGTTTCTTTGAGAATTTCGAATCCGAATTGAGGATTCGAAGAAATTGCAGATATGTGATTTTGTTGAAATTTCCGCTGGCTTTCTTTTGTACTAATCATCTAGTGATTAGATTTTTGCTGTTTTGAATTATCTTCATTGAAGATACATTTGAATGATTTCTCTGTTCATTTTGTAGTACGTGCAAAAATTTGAATTGCACGTTATTGCATTTATTTTACGTTGGACCGATGCTTGGTTATGATACGTATTTTGTTGCCGTTATTTTTATAATGGACTTTTTACACCAATGCTGAATTTTTGAGGCACGGTGTTTTGTTGGCAATTTTAATGAATGAAAATTCACTGATGTCACATTTTGATGTAAATTCTTTTGAGGAGATATTTGGTGTTTTAAAATTTCTGTCGCTTTGACTTCAGTAACAACAAAATTTTTAACAGTGGATTTTCAAGCGGTTATTCCGCAATACTGATGTGTAACCGTTTTTACGGTATTTTGAGAAGTACAATTTCCTTATCGAAATTGTTACTGATTTGCTGTTTTAATCACGTGATTGGAAAATCGTTTTAAAAGTGAAGATTGTTTTATAAATTTTAACGATTAGCGTTTTCAAAAGAATGAGAAAGCGACTTAAACGATTCAGCAAAATCGAGGATTATGACCCCTTTCTTTTACTGTTTCGCTTAACTCCGGACTTGTCCAGTTGAGAATGCGAATTGTTATTTTTACAAAATAAATAAAATTGTTTCCAAAAATTTTACAGTTTGCGATTTCAAAAGAATGAGGAAGCGATTTAAACGTTTCAGCAAAATCGAGGACTATGACCCTTTTCTTTTACTGATTCGCTTAATTCCGGACTTGTCCGTTTGAGAATGTGAAATGTATTTTTACAAAATACACAATTTTGCACTTTCAAGGAAACGATGAAGTGATTTAAACGATTTAGCAAAAGTGCGGAGTATGGAACCACACTTTTACTATTTCGGTTAATTCCGGACTCGTTAATTGAATATCTGTTGTTTTGATGATTCTACACTTTCAAGGAAACGATGAAGAGAATTAAACAATTTAGTAAAACTCGTGGTTATGGGACATGTGCGTTTACTATTTTGGTTAATTCCGGACTCGTAAATTGAAATATTTGATGTTTTCGTGTGCTTTCGAGCCACTATGATGGACCTTCGGGTCATATGATGGACCTTCGGGTCATATGATGGACCTTCGGGTCAATCTGATGGGCGCCAAAATTATGTTGAGTACTTGGTAGGCTTCGGCCATATGTTGTTGCACGTGCGGCGAATTAAAAACTCGCCATCTGATGGGATCGATCCAAGCTTTTATGTTGATTTTCTAGTCTTCTTAATTGATTTCTAGATATTTGTTGTTTCCAATTATCTGCAGGTAATTGGATATTTGTTGATATGAGTTCTGATTATCGTTTTTGATAATCAGATATTTGTTGTTTTTAAATTATCGCTTTTGATAATTAAATATTTGTTGCTTTGAGATTTAATTATCGCTTTAGATAATTAAATATCTGCTGATTTCGAATTTAATTATCGCTTCAGATAATTAAATATTTGTTGATTTGAGATTTAATTATCGCTTCAGATAATTAAATATTTGTTGATTTGAGATTTAATTATCGCTTTTGATAATTAAATATTTGTTGCTTTGAGATTTAATTATCGCTTTAGATAACTAAATATCTGCTGATTTCGAATTTAATTATCGCTTCAGATAATTAAATATTTGTTGATTTGAGATTTAATTATCGCTTCAAATAATTAAATATTTGTTGATTTGAGATTTAATTATCGCTTTTGATAATTAAATATTTGTTGCTTTGAGATTTAATTATCGCTTTTGATAATTAAATATTTGTTGATTTGAGATTTAATTATCGCTTTTGATAATTAAATATTTGTTGATTTGAGATTTAATTATCGCTTTAGATAATTAAATATTTGTTGCTTTGAGATTTAATTATCGCTTTAGATAATTAAATATTTGCTGATTTCGAATTTAATTATCGCTTTAGATAATTAAATATTTGTTGAATTAGAAATTTGATTATCGTTTGTGATAATCGGATATTTGTTGATTCGAGAAATTTGATTATCGGTTGTGATAATCGGATATTTGTTGATTTGAGAAATTTGATTATCGTTTTTGATAATTGAATATTTGTTTTCTGACTATCGTATGAGATAATCAGATATTTGTTTTGTCTTCTGATTATCGTTTGAGACAAGTAAATATTTGCGATTTGAAAATTCAATTATCGTTTTGATGATTGAATATTTGCGACTTTTGAGATTTGAGCTTCGTCTTTTTCTCTGGCGATTCAAGTGAGTAATTTCGATTACTCACATTCAATTCGTGCTCTGTATGGGATTTCTGCTCTGTTTTTCCTTCTCTTTTAGTTGCTGGAACTCGATTGATTCTTGCTTTAGACAGTCGTCTGATTTTGATTCCTTGATCCCCATGATATTGATTCTTTTGATTTGAACCAGTCGAACCTTTTGATTTCATACCTAACACTTCCCTGCTGACATTTGCTTTGCGTATGCATTCGACGTTGCCATGCTCTTTTGGTTGTTACCTTTTGTCCATTTATTCTTTATGATTGCGAGGACGCAATTTCTTTAAGGAGGGGAGTCTGTAACAACCCAAGTTTTTGTGAATTTTAAATAAATAACATTTTACGTTCTAGTTGACAATTGATATTGAGCTTTAGATCGTATTTAAAATTCTTTAATAAAAATTGTTAATTGGGATTTTAAATCAAATTTAAAATTCTTTTTAGCATTGACAAAATTCTCTATTATATAAATTGATTAAGTGAAAATTTGGTTAAAGGTGGATGGGCTTTTGTACTGGATCCAATCCCTAGTTTTATTTGGATAGTGGTAAATTAGATCAGTGCCCGTTTCAATTCATTTGAATTGGTAACCCTAAGCAAACAAAAACATGGCGGCTTCGATCTTGCTCGTCCCTCTTCGACAAACTAGGGCTTGCTCAAATCTCGTTCTACTGTGAGAAATCGGGAGGCTTTCGATCTTCGTCTCTCTGAAGCTTAGGGCTTCCGCCGATTTGCATTCATTCGACTTCGGGATGCTTGGAGTTGGCGAATAAGGTGAGTGATTTTTCGTCACTCACATCTAATTTGATCTGCTTGAAATTGCCGTTTATTTCGTTTGGTTGCCTTCAGCTTCGACCTGATTTTTCGATGTTGTTTTTGTTCGATGTTGATTAGTTCATACGGCATCGAGGTTCTTGTTGCCTTCGAATTTCACTGATTGTTATGATGATGAACTTGTTCGATTTTTTTTGTTTGTCTTGGCTTCAGCTTTGTGCATGTTTCAGTTGTCTTGGAAAAAAAAAGAAGAGGAATTTACTTGACTTGGTTAATACCGGTCTCGACACTTTTGGTTGATATTATTTAAATGGTTATGCCTTTGTACCCCTGTCACTTGTTGACTTCGGTCCTAGGTTGGCCACGATATCTTTGTGGGACATTGTTTTGATTTCTGCTTCGACTTTAGTACAGGTTTGTTTAAAATTATGAATTTCGTGTCTGAGAAAGTGATGCTCTCGACATTGAAATTCCTGTAGTTGCTTGGCACATCTTTATTGAACATGGTTGTTGTTATTCTATGTTGCACACTGTAATCTTGAGTTGCACAGTTCTTGGCAGTGCTTCATGTTGTATTCATCCTTCACTTGAGCATTGCATTTGTTCTTCATTGCTAGTGTGTTGTTGTTCAACCTGGTTTGGGGCTGTTGCACTGCACTTTGTATAGTTACCACTGTTTTAAGTATGTGGTCTTCATTACTCACGTATCTGCATTTCCTATGCCTGCAACCTTGAATTTCCTGTTGCATTATGTTTTAGCTTTTGCCCTTTGATGTTGTAGCTTGATAATCATGTTGTTTGCATCATGTCTCATTTCCATACTGAAGTTCACTGTTGCATTCATGAGCTTGACACTTGTTCACCCCATACTTTGGTCTGACCCTGTTGCATTGTGGTTTCATGTCTATAGTTGCATTCCATTTGTGTTTGCTGTCACATTGGGCTTGTAGTTGATTCATCTTTATTCATGTAGCTCTCTGCATTTACTTCAAATGTGTTGTCATTTAGTTGTACTGAGCTCTGGCATTTGTATTTAGTCTGTCTGGATTCTTTTGTTGTCTGATGGTCTATATTGTTGCATACCTCTGGCTTGTTTATCTGGACCTTTGATGGTTCATTGGTGCACTAGTTACTACTCTGGTCTTTTGTCCATGTTGATACTGTGCACTGTTGACTTATGGGGTACTTCCACTTTGAACAGTTTGCAACTGTTTTCTAGTATTTTGTTGATTTGAATGTGCTCTTTGCATTCATACACTTGAGTCTTTAGCCTTTTGGTCTGCATCATTGCTTGAACTGTTGCTTTTGAATCTCAATGGTGCTGGCTTCCTTATGTCTCAGCCTTGAGTCTGGTTTCGCTGGAAGTTGTAGCTTGCATTCTCGTTGTTTCCAGTTGCACTTGATCATTGATTCCTTGGTTCACTTGTCATGTTGAGGCTGCACTTCCCTGTTTGTTACCTGACCCGAAGTTTGGCCCTCATGTAGTTGTCTGTACTTATCTATTTCTTGGTGGTTGTGACCACCGCCTGTTTCAATCTACGTATGGTTTAGATCATAGTCTCGACCCTGTCCACTGTTGCATTATGTTGTACCGGCGCCGCACTTCTGTACACTTTGCAGTCTTGCCCTTGTATTCATGTGGTGCTATCTTGAAGCCTGTACATTGCTATGTTGTGTTTATATCCATGTTTGAACCTGACTGGGTATTGAATTATATGGTCGAGGCTTAAATTTTATGTTTTGACCATCTCATTTGAATTTATGCTTGAGTTGAATCCGGCTTAAACTCTCGGATTTGACCTTTGCAGTTTCGACGTACGGTAGTGGCGAGGCAGTGCACGCGTGCGTGTACTGCAGCCATACCGAGATTTGATTTAATTTGATGCCATCTGTTTCTGTGTCATTAAGCGTATTTTGAAATGGTTCATTTTAAATTAAGTTGGATTTGTTGGCTTTTGGATTCATTGATCTTCTGAGTATTTGATAGACTGTATTGGCGAGGCAGTACACGTTAGCGTGTACTGCAGCCAATCAGCACTGTTGTTTTTAAATTGACATTTCAATTGTTTAAATTGATCTGGATTGTTGATTTGTTGATTTACACTGCTTAGTGTTATATCTGCCGTTATCCAATTCTCGTATCGAGAGTTGGATACACGAGATTTTTGTGACTGTCGTCTATTTAAATTATTGCATATATGCACTAATAAACTGGTTTGAATTAGACTGACCTGGGTATTATTTTCTTTTGAATGTAATACTCGGGTCAGACCCGAGTTATTTCAGGTCGTAGATTTTCTACTTTGAGTTGCTGTTCAGGATTTGAAGACTTTTCACACCTTCTGAAGTTATCAGTGTCATTTTGTAGTAGTCGGGTCATTGTATAGAACGATATGTATTCATGTATATTAGTCGATAATGTACTTGTATATATAACTTCTAGAGTCGACAGTTGTAGTTGTATCATATGTATCGTGTCAACTATGTATTAACTGACATCAGTTATATATATATATATGAGACTTTTGTTTTTATCTGTGTTCCGCATTTATATTATCTGTGTTATTGTTATATCTAATGTCCTAAACTATTATGAACCGTCGTAGTTCGTTTTATACTAGTATTGGGTGTGTCGATGGGAGTAAATAAATAATAGAAGAAAAATAAAAAGTATGTACCACTCCTATCGAGATAACCAATATTAGTGTAAGGTCAATTACGGATGGTCGCTCCTATCCAGCCTTATTCTTCGTAATAATAGACAGTATTTCCTTTAATACTCTTTGTTATTATGAGCATAGAGGTGGGGCACACAAGGTTAAAATTAAGTTTATCCAATAAATTATTTACAAAATCATACAAGATAAGGATTTATGTGAAACCCAATCATATCTTAGGCCAAGGAGTTGGCAGGTTATGTGAGTGGAAAGACTACATGTAATAATTGTATGTGAGGGTTCTTGTATGAATAGCCTTAAAAGAATTTGGGAACGATCGTCATTAGATGACCAGTTTATGTTTCTCAACATAATTAGCATAAATTAAAACCAAGTCAGTTTTATGTAATGTAATCCATAAATTATTTATGAATATCTATTCCATTACACTAAGAAGCAATTGTTGTTTCAAGAAATACCAACTTCGTAGCGAATGGATTTCTTTTATAAATTATTGGTAATAAAATGGATTTGGATACGATACAGAGATGAAACTTATTATAAGGGATGTAATGAAATTAACCAAACTAAATAGACAAAACATACTAGGATGTCTAATGATGAATTTCGCACATTAAAGAGGAATTATGAATATTATTAATGTTGAGAAAAGAATTTTCAAAGACAATCTAATGAAGGTGGGAGACAATTAATTAATCAAAAGCCAATTTAGTTTTGGTGGCAGTTTGAAACAGGAATCCAAATAAGAAAAACCATGATTATAGTTTGCTTTAAATTTCATATAATTAATGTTATTATCTAAAATAAAAATAATAAAAAAGAACTAATACTAGTAAAACCATACAACGTGTGGAAATAGATCGTTGATTTTATAGTATTACAACAACAAAAATTGAAAATTTGTAGTTTATAATGTAAATATTTATAGTTCTAACTGTAAGTTTTTGTAAATAAATATATACAGTTAAACTGCAAATATCTATAGTTGGAACTGAAGATATTTGCAGTTTTAATTGTAAATATTTGTAGTATAAAATACAAATTTTCGATTGAAAATAATTACAGAAAAGTTTTGTGAAATCAATTTTTGAAAAGGAGTGTTTGTATATTAATTTTGAAATAAAGGGGCGTATTCTAATTTCCACAATGAAATAATATGTTTTTGTAGTTCTTCAAAGCAAGGGGTAAGAAATTAATCTACTCGGGTCACTAAATTAGTTTTTCAGATAATACTCTGTCCATTTCGTTGCTTATGAAGCAAATTAATTAGCTACAACTTCTATTGTTTGAAGTATAAAATAAGTTGGTAATAGTATTTTTTTGGATAATCCTGCTAAGCAGATATAACCGAACGACACTGATGTAGAAACAAATAGGATCAAAATATTGAATGGTGAAACAATTAATCAAAAAAATTTGGGGTTGTTCACGACAAAGGTAAAATCAACCGAATAATAATAAATGAAAGGGAAGCACGACAAAAAAAAATTAAAAGTGGTTCCACTATCGATGTGATAGTGTACATTCACTAAGGGGAGAAGAATTTTATTAATACTGAGAAATAAGATTACAGAGAGAGGTATCAGTAAAAAACATTACATAGACTCCTTTATATATAGACCATGGAACTTGGATTGAACTTATCTCGCGACGTGGGACTAAACAAAAAATATAAAAATTCAATATTGTATCACTTTTTTCAACACTCCACCTTGATACAATGTATATTTATAACAAAGTCATCCAACTACATCTACATCGTCATACTCTGAGCAGTCTCGAGCATAATGGATACATTTCCAATGAGCTTCGGCAATGCAAACACTCATTACACTTTTTGACGAACTCCGGCAACGCCACCGTCCGAAAATAAAGTGTTTAAACGTATCAATCCTGTGTAGGATCTATCAATCTTCTTAATGCAAACAAACATCTCCATCTACCAATTCTCTCTCTCCTGTGCCACCATGTGGCGGCTAGCGCCTTGACAAGCAGATCAAGTTCAATCAATGCTCGAACTGTGCAATAGGTAAGGACATGGTGAACATGTCTATTGCATTCTCATCTGTATGAACCTTCTGAAGACGAATTAGTTTCTCTTATTCACTAAGACAAGCAATGATTCTCGCACCTTATGTCCTTCGTCCTTGAGCTGGAAGCCAAATTTTCTACTAAGTCAATTGCACTATGACTGTCATAATTCACCTCTGCTCTATCATACACGAAGCTCTAATCACACGTCAATTGCCTTAAATACAGTGCCTTCATAGTCAGTTAAATAGCTTCTATAAGCTCGGCCTCTATAGTAGAAAAAGCAACAATGGTCTGCAATCTCGCTCTCCAACTAATAGTTGTCTCTCTAAGAGTGAACACATAATCTAAGGTTGACTTACTTTGATCTCTATCGTCGACGTAGACAGAATCACAAAATGCTATCAAGCTGAAATCTCTATCTCTGTCGCAAAAAATATGCCCATGGTCTAGAGTTCCTGTTGGTTGAACCGAGTTAGCTCGCAGTGGATGAAATGAGTGAATTTCAGTTTTTTTACCATTTTGGATCAAATGGACTTATGAAGTCTAAAGGTATATTAGATCCAATCTAATAAAACATTAAATAAAATATTATTTTATTTAAAATTGGTTAAAAGGAAGTTTAAATTGATTTAATCTAAATGTATAGTGTGTTAAATACACCTAACAATTATTTGTAAGTGTTAATTTAGGGAATGAAACCTTTCGTTTCTTTCCCTAAAAATAAGTAATTAATTGAGAGCATAATTTACATTACATTGAAAGAGAAAGATTTTATTCTCACTTTAATTAAATTGATTGATTCATTAATTGTCATTAAATAGCAAATTATTCATGGCATGAAATGTAACCATGTCCAAATGTATTCTACTGTAAATTATGTAAGTGCAACATATCAGATTGTGTACAAAGATGATATTTCCCTTCGTATGTGCCTTTATTGTCCATAATATTATTTAAAATAGAAATATACATATATATAATACATACATATATATATATATTTATATATAATGGACTTATATATATAAATGTGTTAAAATTAAGTTTCACTGTTTTATAAGCTTAAAACTAAAGACAACAATTTTGAAACTAGTTTCAAAACTAAAAGGGTTTAAGATTAAAAATTATGATTTTACATAAAAGTCCATCTTATAAATCTTAAGTCAAATTAACATACACACACACACACACACAAATATACATATATACAAATCATTGTAAATAATATTTTAAACTTAATACAACATCTTTATGTTAAAATCCATTACTTATAATATGCTTTAATATAACGTAATAAATTAAAGTCTAACTTTAATTTAAAAGGAAATCCAAGATTTTGTGATATTTTGTAATAAAGTCCAGTTATGTTTATAAAGAAACCTTTTTTAACGTTAAAAATAAAAGAATGAGAAAACTAAAATATTGGATTTAAAATAATGAACACAAAACATACATACAAACAATAATGAACTACATATATTTTCTATTTGAATTAATAATAGAAATATTTCATTAACTAAGACTTAAATTTCAATCAAAAAGGTTCCTTTTAAACAGTGATTTTGAAACAACAACAAAATAGATAGAACAAATCAGACACATATGTATATAATGCAAAGGTTTCAGATCTAAACTATATAAGCTATATGAACAATTAGTTAAATATTGAATCATATGATGTAGATCTAATAATAACAATATGAATACGTAAGCAATCAAATATATCTTAAAAATTGATCTAAATCAAAACAACATGATGGACATATATAATTAGTTAAGATGGAGCAAAAGGGGATATAATCTATGTGATCAAATAAACAAATATTCGAATGAGATGAAATATGCAATGGATACAAATCATATAAACAAAGTGAATAGTGAATAAATAAAATTAGAATTATTGCCTCGAGATGTCGTCAAGAGAATGCACCTTGAATCATGAATCAAAAGCTCTTAGATTCTATGAATCGATCTCAGAATTTTGCAAGAATTAAGAGATCAGAACCATCTTTTGTTATCAAATTTATTGGATATTTTATTTTGGAATTTAGAGGTCTATAAGCCATGAAAATTTCACAATTTTATTATAGGAGAAAAAGTGGAATGATGGTTTACATGAAAGAAATAAAAGGAGATTCATTTTCAAAGGAATGACAGAAACCTTTCATATTCCTTCCTTAAAACTTTCCCCTCTTAATTCCTTTTTAAAACCACAGCCCATTTTGGGCGGAACAGATCTACGCCTTTCGTGCGGGTCGGAACTTACCCGACAAGGAATTTGGGAAGAACTTGCATCAGTATCTAGGGCTGTTATGGTAATGGTTACCGTTACCATTTCACAAATACCGTTACCGTACCGTTTTTACTGGTAAGCGAAAATTGCTTACCGTTACCGTTACCGATAGGCTGGTATACCGAAGACTGGTATACCGATAATCTGGTAACCGTTACACTGGTAATGGTAAATTACCGTTTATCTAAAAAAGGTTAGTAACATAACACATATTCACACCATAACGGTGCTTCATTGTACAATTTATAGTTTTACTTAAAAAACACATAAATGAGAAAGAAGTGACGTGTATATAACATTATTTCATCTGGTTAGTAAACGAAATTTAATCATTTGCTTGGTTCTAAATGTCTATAATAAAGCATGTTACATGAATATACATGTATTATAAATTGACTGGTAAAATTACCGTTACCGCTGGTATTGAAGAAATGTTACCGATGATTTACCATAGAAAATGGTAAATTTACCATTACCATACCGATTAAACTGGTATACTGATTTCACTTGAAAATGGTAACCGATTGGCTGGTAATGGTATGGTAATGGTAAAATTACCGTTACCATAACAGCCCTATCAGTATCTTAGTTTCAATTCAAACATGGGTTTGATTCACACTCCATGTTCTGAGAAATATTTACCATCCGGAAAGAGGAAAAAACGGAGTCTTTGTCTAAAGAAATACCTTTACGCTTTGCAGAAATGTAAGGGACCATTCTAGGATTCCATTTCTTAGTACCATGATCAAAATGAACTCCCGAATCCATCATCTCTTCCAAATGGATGTTCCAATACCTTCTTGTCATTTTTCACGCGCTTTCTCTTTTTTTTTTTAGAAATAACTAATTCTTCCTACGGAACCTTATAATGAGGTTGACTGCTTTTCGTGAAAAAAGACCAATTGAAGGGGAGGGTTTCTCACCAATTTTTGCAATAATCATTTCATTTATAGCAGGATTCACTGCATTTTATATGTATTGGAGATTGTGTAATGCTTACTCTCAAACTCTTTGTTTACACAGTAGTCATATTGAAAAAAAAATTCAATTTTATATGTATTTTTTGAAAAAAAAGAAACCTTAGTATTCATTGTTGAAAACAGTAAAAAAAATTTATTGCTTGGGGTACAATAGTGCCATATGGGCCCTCAAAATGTCCAAAATCCCATCAGCATTTAAATCCAATTCAAATGTACGTGCGTTTATAACTTTTATATACGCACTCTATTAAATGTTAATATTTTTCAGACAAATTCAAATAAAATTTTAATAATTAATATTTCACAAATATGAATTAATTTAATTTATTTAAATCCTTGTTTTATTATTTATTTTGTTTAAATCAAATTTAAACACTCTAAAAATATTGTATATTGATACACACGTTTATAACTTTTATATATGCACTTTACTAAATACTAATGACATTCAAACAAATGAAATGAAATTTAGCAATTAATTGTTATAAATATTAACTAACTTAATTAATTTACAATGATTATAAATTAATTAAATCATCTAATCCATTTAGAGAATGCGATTAATATTGAACTATTCAAAACCTGACATTTACACGTCACTAAGCAGGTGGTGTGACATTTTGATTGAATTTATCGCTTACACATCTTTTGGCAAAGTCTAAATTTACTTATTATAAGCGGTACCCGACAGTGACAATTATTTACACCAATTCTCTTTGTAACTATATTGCATTAGGACTTATAGAATTTGGTAATGGTCAAAACTCCAATATCATCCACATTCACTTTATAGTCCAAACACAAAATATGTCGTTCAATATTAACAATATTATTAACCAAACTGCTCTGGTCTGAGATTTTGACTTAGAGTTACATCATTTTGTCGTGATACTAAACTCGTATAACTCAGGGGATGAATCTTCTCTTGAATAGTGTTTTACTTCAATGCTTTCACTCGATCCAACTATAGTAATTCGATGGACGTTCTGCTACGATTTAACTATAATCAAAGTAGAGCTCCCACATTGAAGACTAATAGTATTCTCAAGTCGAGCGAACTGTGTAAATTTGTCACATCGGGATTCTCTGTTTGACCTTAATTATATTAACTAATAGAAAACTATCGAGTGGGTCATTCTAGAGTTATCCATTAACTATCAGTTTGTAAGCCCATGGTGCCTCCAGTAGTCATGAGTAATACACCGTCAACCATTTGAAGAGTGTTAGGTACTACAGTCTTAACGGATGTATCGTTATCCAGTCTCGATTCTTGACTAGGAATATTTAAAATGGTATATTTATTTTCATTATGATAAATTACTCATGGTTACAGCACTTTGTAACTACTATCACAAAACATATCATTTATGGATTTTTTATCGAATATACTTTCAATTAAATTAATTAATTAATATAACACATTATATTATATATAATATAAAGAAAACACCTTTTAGTTTGAAAAAGACTGGTTATCAAGTTAGATATATGTAACAACTTACATAATAACCCCTTGAGCATACCCCTAACTCTATCAATCATCTAATTGCACTTAGGGTCAATTATGGAATCTCATGCCACTTCTTCGATCGATTTCTCAAAACTAATTGGCTCAGTCCCTTAGTGAACGTGTATGCTATTATGTTTTAATTTTTGTGACGCCCCACCCTGAGACTCACATTAACAAAGAGTATTGCTGAGTAATATTGTCTGCTAATACGGAGAATAGGGCTGTTTAGGAGCATCCATCTATAGCTTTGTCTTAAATATATATTGAATATGTCGACAAATGCTCTAATTTTTTTTTCAACTCAAGTGGATCGACATATCCAATAAATACTTAATACAAAACAATAGGTGGCTGATGGATCTATCAGAACAAACTATAACAACCAAATGCAAATCACAACACTAAACAACAAACAACAAATATATACATATATATACAGATACATCCCTAGTGTAATACAAAATGATACACTTAAGTGGTATGACGACCACACAATATACAACGAGTCAAAAATATACATATCAGAGTCTACATAAAAAGCTACATCAAAAAGGCGATAGCAAAATATCCAAGCGAAAGTAGAAAGGCTAAGTCCAATGGGTACCTAACTTGAAACACCTCGGTCTGACCGGAGTATAAAATACACGGGCCATTCTAGCTAAAACAATCAGTTAATATGGTTAAACGATAATATGAGTACAAGGATGAGGGTGATAGTTTCTTCTCAAAATAAGCTGTGACACCCCACCCCGAGACCCACATTAACAAATAGTATTACTGAGTAATACTGTCTGCTAATGCGGAGAATAGGGCTGGTTAGGAGCGACCATCTATAGCCTTGTCTTAAATATCTATTGAATATGTTGACAAATGCTCTATAAATTTTTTTTCAACTCAAGTGCATCGACATATCCAATAAATATTTAATACAAAACTATAGGTGGCTGACGGATCTATCAGAACAAAATATAACAACCATATGCAAATCACATCACAGAACAACAAACAGCAGATATATACATATATATATACAGATACATCCCCGGTACAATGCAAAATGATACACATAAGTGGTATGTTGACCACACAATATACAACGAGTCAAAAATATACATATCAGAGTCTACACAAAAAGCTACATCAAAAAGGCGATAGCAAAATATCCAAGAGGAAGAAAGGCTAAGTCCAACGGGTACCTGACATTAAACACCTCGGTCTGACCTGAGTATAAAATACACGGGTCGGTCTAGCTAAAACAATCAGTTAGTATGGTTAAACAATAATATGAGTATAAGGATGAGGGTGATATTCTTCTCAAAAGAGAAGAAACTATTATAAGTATAAGTATGGTCACTTTAAGTGATGAAATGATATCACTACACAAATATACAATCTCAAAAGAAATAAATCAATATCCACCAAACGCTAAATATAACAAGCCTAATATCATCGACATATCACAAATCATCAAAAAAATGGTTTAGGGAAAATCACAACTCCTAAAAAGAAAGAAATCCCAAACCCAGCATTGTGGGCAATTCAAATATCAAAGATAGAACTCAAAGGAGTTCAAGTTCCCATACGGTAATCGCTATATGTATAATATCTCAAATGGCTTGGAAGGCTAACAATGTATGAGCGATACACTTCAAAAATCACAATAATCAATGAAATCATCTCAAAAATTTTGCACGTGCATGTGGCTAAAGCCTGCCTAGTACTGATCTCTCAAATATGATACCATGGCCAAAGGCAAATACGTTACAATGACAAATACGCCGCAATGGAAAATGCCGCAATTGCAAATGTCTCGAAGACAAATACGCCGCAGTGGCAATGACCTGAAGTCTAGTACTGGCAATACGCCGCAATGGCAAATGTGTCACAAACTCTCGGATAGAAACCCGAAAAGTGTTAACGTGCGTCCCATACCACACGTTCGCACTAAACGGGTTACTAACCGCTAGTAGATTTCGCACTCAAAGCAGTAAATAGTTTACCTCATCTCATCGGTAAACTCAACTTGAAGGTCAAAATGATCAAACGGACAAGTCAGGAATTAACCGGTAAGATAAACGCACGTGTCCCATACCACGTGTTTTACCAAACCGTTTAATTCTCCTTCTCATTCGCTCAAATAGTGCAAAAAAGTGTATTTTATATATAAAATAATTTATTTGAGAAAACAAACTTTTAAAACCATTTTCCGAAATCAATTTTGAAAACAATATTTGAAAATTCCCTTATTATGGAGAATAATTAGATTTTATAGCTTAAAATAATTTAAAAAATTATATAATAATTATTTTAAATGCCAATTTATTTTAAAAAAATTATTTCAAAATTGTTTGGAAAAATCCGTGCTCGAAATCAAATAAAAATCATCGAAAAATAACAAAACCGACATTCAAAAACATCTCAAAAATCGATTCGTTTTGAATCACAAATTCAAAGTTCTGGCTCGCCTATTAATAGGCTTCATGGCCTTCAAAACAATTAAAAATATCACAAAAACAAGATGTAAAAGTCGGAAAACGGATTAGAAAACAAGACATAACACAAAAATGTACATGCCAAAAACAATACCAGGATCTGAAATCTTCTCCGGGTTCAACTTTCAGACATAATTTGAAAGCTTGACCACGGAATAGTCTAAAATTTGATACAAACAAAGTAGAACAATTTTTCTATGAACTAGAAGAAGATTCACTGAATTCCGATATGAAATGCTAAAGATATGAAATCTCAAACATGGACTCAAGCCATAATGAGTTCTGCTCAGGTCTGAAAACCCTCTCCGGTTCAACTTACAGACATGGAACAGGTGGCCAAATTACTTCTGATTGAACTGAAAATTGGTATGCACATAGTAGAAAACTTCAACTTTCAAATAAAAAAAGAATCAATGAATTCCGACTGGAAATACAAAAGTTGCGCTGTCTCAAACATGAACTCAGGCCATGTTTGCAACAGTTCAAAAAACAAAATGTACCGAGACCTGAAAACCATCTTGGGTTCAAATTACAGGCCTGAAACAGAAGATCAAACGAACTCATATTGAAAATAAAATTATTATGCACATACTAGAAAACTTCAGCTTTCAAACAAAAAAAGAATCAGTGAATTCCGACTAGAAATGAAAAAGTTACGCTGTCTCAAACATGGACTCAGGCCATGTTTGCAATAGTTCAAAAAACCAGTGCCCAGGCCTGAAAACCATCTTGGGTTCAACTTACATGCTTGAAACAAAGGACCAAACCATCTACTATTAGGCTTAAAATTGGTGTGCACATACTATAAAACTTCCGCTTTCAAACAAAAAAAAATCAATGAATTCCGACTGGAAATAAAAAGGTTACGCTGTCTCATGTAGGGACTCATGCTATGTTTGCAACAGTTCTAAACAACAGAAATATACAGGTCTGAAAACCATCTCGGGTTCAACTTTCAGGCATGAAACAGAGGACCAAACTACCTCGAATTGAATTGAAAATTGGTACGCATATAGTAGAAAACTTTTTCTTTCAAACAAAAAAAAATCGATGAATTACAACAAGAAATGAAAGGGATATGCTGTCTCAAACATGGACTCGGGCCATATTTGCAGCAGCTCGGAAAACAAAATGTGTACAGACAAAAATCTGGGTTTGCATTGATTTTGCAGCAAAGTTTTCACGTATCTAACGAAAGTGTTTTGCTATGAAATTTTGCACACTTATACTACAACATATGAACTATCAATAGAAGAAAATCCGGAAGCATTTCGTGCCGAAACTGAGAGAAAAAGACGTGCAAAACAGCACCCATACTCAGTTTCATAGAAAACTAAAACATCAACAAAAAAATGCTATTTTTTAATGATTTTTGGCAATTTGAAGCTTTGTTTTGCTAGAACATGTGAGTTAATCAACTCACCTTGTTGTAGTGAAGATAAAAACTCGAATTTGCGTTGAAAGAGGTAAGCTTTATGGTGGAATAGGCTTCTATATCCTGTACAAACTTAGAAACAACACATGCAAAGGAAAATATATAGTAAATTAGAAAATGCTCTTCTCAAACAAAGATTTTGATGAAATAGAGATGGTTTGGAGTGAGATTACCTTTTGAAATCTCTTCTATCTTGATTAAAACAACAATTTAAATGAAGAGGAATTGAAATTTGGCTTGGAATTGAGAAAGTGGTAGAGTTGTTTAATGGTTTCTCATTTCTAGAGAAGAAGAATATAATCTATGTACATGTAAGATTCTCTCTTCTTATTTCTTAATTACAGGCTTAGGCTAAGTGGGCTTGGACCCAAGAAGAAAATTAATTAACTAGCCTAAGGACATAATTCACACTTAAACTAAATGCACAAATATATACACTATTATACAAAATAAATTACATTTTCTTTCAAATTTTCACACAACAATTTATGTAAACTTCCATACATTTGAAATAAAATATTTTACATTATATAAAAAGAAAATTTTATGTTTTTAAAAACATTTTATTATTAAAAACCTCTATTTTACAAAAATACCATATTTTCACAAATAAATGTAAAAGTCTACATTTTTAACTTCTTAAATTCCACAAAAATTATTTTCTTACATAGAAAATATTACAAACCATTTTAAACTCAATTTTATAAATAAAAACTCATTTTTAAACCAAATTCCATCTGTTATTTAAATTAACACCTTTTAAAAATCACATACTTCTTTTAAAAATTATTAAAAGAAGTTGTAACAACCCGCATATCTATCGATTTTATATTTAAATATTTTATTTAAATATTTTATCGTTAGTCGGATGTTAGTCCGAAAAGCTACTTTTTGCATACGGTCAAATTAGGACTCGAGACCACCCCCATTGAGTTCAAAATGATGTTTGCGATCTTTTTGAGTGTAAACTTCGATATGTTTGGAGATAGTGAAATTTTCGTCACTTTTCCCACTTGTGACTTTGGTTGGGACTGCACCTTCTTAACTCAGCCCAACCCCCTCTTCTCTTCATCACTTCATCAAATACTTCAAGCTTCTTCAAAAATGGTGGAGGGAAAGAGAAATTAAAATTCCAAGCTCGAGATCCTTAGTAAATTCAGCATCAAACTCCGAATTCAAGGTGAAGAACATAGATTCAAGCTAGGGGTTGATTCTTGCTTTGCTCTTAAGCTCTCCAACATCAATTTCGTGGAAAAGGTGAGATTTTTAATCTCACATCTTGCCTATATTGTCATTGGGTTGTTGGGAATGATTCCCCATCGCTTTAGCATGCATATTCGCTTTTGGTTTGGATTGAATTGGCGAGAAACCCAATTTTTCAGCATTTTTGGCAAAATCTGGGCTATAGGTCGTACTGCCTCAAAGCCTCTGTCTGCAGATTTTCGTTCTGGTGCTAGGTCGCTCACGAGTTAAGTGTTAGGTCGCTCACGAGTTAAGGACTTAGGTCGTTCGCGAGTTAGCACTTAGGTCGTTCTGGCCATTTTTAGCTCGCTCGGAGTTAGGTCGCTCATCCATAGGTCGTAGGTCGTATTCGGCCTTAAGTCGTTAGGTCGTATTGACCTTAGGTCGTTAGGTCGTATAGACCTTAGGTCGCGCACCTTTAGGTCGAAGCATTTTAGGTCGCTTCCCCTGGACCTCGTTAGGTCGTTCACTTTAGGTCGCATGGCCTTGTTCCCCAGTTAGGTCGTAGGACCTGTTAACTGTTAAGTCGTAAGACTTTTTTTTTCTTAGGTCGCAAGACCTTAGGTCGCGAACTAGTTAGGTCGCACCATCCTTAGGTCGCGAGTTTTAGGTCGAATACCTCTGTTAGGTCGCTCGCGAGTTAACCCTTAGGTCGCTCGACACTTCAGACAGTTAGGTCGTTCGCCTATCTTAGGTCGCGAACCCTGTTAGGTCGCGCATTTTCTTAGGTCGTGAACACTTAGGTCGCGCCTCACTGTTAGGTTGCGCACTTCGTTAGGTCGCTCGCGAGTTAGTACTTGATCGTTTAACATATTCTTCTGCTAGGTCGCACGGCAGTCTTCCCTTAGGTCGTATGACCTACTTTTCCTTAGGTCGCTTGACCAGCCTGCCTTCACTAAGTCGTACCGTGACGGGGCGCTGCCCCGCACCCCGCCGTATTACTCTGCGTAGGCAATCTCTTCTGAAAAACATTTATCAGAATTTCTACTTTGATGGTTTTGGGATTGACTTCTTTGGACTTTACTCACGTCTTCGAACGTGAATTGATTCGTTTCTACAATCGTTTTATGACTTGTCACTTTAAAGATATATGAAGGTTTCAATACTAATAGTAAATATCAAAACTCTTTCATCAAAGCGATTTCAACACTATTTTAAATATCAAAAGTTCGTTTCTCAAACCGATTTTCAATCTACTAGTATATACAAGCCTTTACTTCACTCGAATAAGAAATCGACTTAAACGACTTAGTAAAACGGGTGGTATGAAACGCTTGCGTTCACTTCGTCGGTTAGCTCTTGGACTTGTTCGATTGAACCCTTTTTGTGACAATTTCCTAGTGAAGATTTACAGCTTGTTCGTAAATATTTAAGTTAAGCAAGTGGTTATGGGACATGAAGCTAAACTCATATATTTACTAGCTTGGTGTGATTGACACTTCCTTATGATCATGACGATCATTTTTGTGATTTAGACTAGCGATTGTGCGATGTCTCTTCGTCCGTGTGTCGGACTTGCCTTCGGGCCATCCGTGTGTTCGGAAAATTCAAATGGATAGCTTCCATGAGATAGCTTCTCGTCCGTGTGTTCGGACTTCCCCCTTTTAGTGATTTCTGGATTTCGTGTGTTGATTTCTGGGATTTGTTCTGGATTTCGTGTGTTGATTTCTGGATTTAGTGCTTCACCAACTTTTGTGGTTTTCACTGATATGATATCAGTTTTTGTGTATTGGTGAATTTTGTGTGTCATTACCTTTTTATGTGTTTGGATCTTTGAGAAGATTCTTGTGACATTGATTAATCCCTTATTGATTATCATTTACATACTTATAGTAGTATGCCATCATGGTTATTATATGTTTATGCCATACCCCTTATCCTATATCATGTCATCTGATATTTATAGTTAGACTGATCCGTTTATTATTTTCTTATAAATAATACTCGGGTCAGACTGAGATGTTACAAGTGCTTCTGCTTGACTTCTCTTCTGGATTACTCTGACTTTTGGCTAACTACATAGATCAGTAGTTTTTGGTTGTACACCTTTGAGATATAGACTCTATGTTATGTACTTATTCTTTTGTATAGCACGTGATGCTATTCTTTTGTATTATAGTGGATCTTTCTGACCACTACTCTGATGTACACTTTCATGTGTTATATATTTATTCATATCTTCTTCCGCCTTTGTGATATGGGTGTCTGTGACTGATTTATGTTATGACTATTTCTATGTTTGTTTCCGAAGATTATATATAGCCACCGTGTGATAGCTTTGTGTTTGTATCGGTATGCCGGATTTCCTCCTTAAAAGATATGCATTCTATTCTATCTGACGTATCGGTGCTCGCACAAAGAAGTTACATGGATGGTCGCTCCTCCACAGCCTTATTCTCCGTGCTAATTGACAGCACTACATCGTAGTGTCTTGGTTAGCGTGGGTATAGAGGTGGGGCGTCACAGAAGTAATTGGAAATAATTGATAAAATTATTGCATTTTCTCTAAATAAAAATCATTTTCCATTCACTATTAACCCAAACAAATAAAATAAAGCTTTTAAACTTTATTTTCTCATTTTTATTCCCAAAATTTATTGTTTATTTCAAATAAACAATTTAAAATCTCCAATTTTATTTTAATTTATAATATTAAATTATAACTACCGTTATATTAACAGGTAATCTCCAAACCAGGGTTGTTACAGACTTCCTCCTTAACAAAATTGCGTCCTCGTAATTTCTAGAGAAGAGTTTGTATTCAACAGAATTATTTCATCAATCAAAGGAAGGATAGACAAGCATGAGATCAAAATTCCTCACTCTCTACTCAAGATGAAAGAAGACCAAGATAAAATTGGTTGGTAAATTCAATGATTTCCCCAAGTATAAATACTGGGATTAGCGGACAATTGAATTTCTTTGAGCAATACATTATGATTTCGAAAGTATCTCACTTTCGAAAGAAGAACACAACGGAGTACTATCCAAAAATAAATTGAAAGAGATTGATTTCAAAGAAATTTCTCGAATAGAGTTGGGATTTAGCATCGCTTCATCCGAACTCCAAACAATAAGACGATGATTTTCCGTGTGTCACTACGGAAGGAGCCATACAGATACTAAGATAATCAACAATTGAGGTAAGAAAACCCGATGAGAGGTGGTTACTTCAAAGGCCACCTAACTCAAACGATCGCAAAAATGCTAGTCGTTAGACCATTACACTAAGGCAAGACAAACTAAAGGAATAAAATAAACATAAATTTTAATTTACAATCAAAATTTATTAGAGTCTCAAAACTCATTACCTTCAAAACCATAATCTAAATTTTCTCTACTTGAAAATTTTCAAAACTCTTTAATATAGTATCTCATAATAAGGAAAAATTTCAAATTCATATACCCTCTTATTAGTAATTTAAATTTTCAAAGAACTTTCTAAACCCATATCAACACTTTTTAAAATAAAATTCTAAAAATCTCACTTCTCTAATTTTTCAATTACCAAAAAAAAATTCCAAAACAATTTACATAAACCTCTCAAAGTAAAAATTTTAATTCTAACTCTCATAATATTAATTTTTAAACTCAATCTCTTTAAAACTCAATTTTATCATGTCTGATTGTCTTATCGTAGCGTTTAGGAAATTCCTATCGATAATGTTGATCAGGCGTATCGACCAGAATTCTTAAACACTTGATGGACGACCCAACACAAAGAAAAACATTTATATAAAAGAAATTCCTCATATAATACTCAAAATATTCTTTATTTATCTCAAAACAAAATCCAATTTCTCTTGAAAACATATCTTCAATTTGAAAGATTTGAAAACTCAATTTATATCTTATACTCAAAATCAAAACATAAGAAGAATTCTTCGAGATATTCTCAGAATACTCGATTCACAAGAATGTGGGAATAGATTGGAGTGTTCGTCATTCCGAACGGTATAACAAACCACTCACAAAGCTCATAACGAATGCGAATGTGGTAAGAGTAACGCTATCCTCCACAACTCGTAGCTCATAAAAATCGGTGTAAGGTCAAGCCAAGGAATGACCTTAGCACCTTTCGATAGATTAAAAGAGATCGATAAAATGTAAGAGTAATGGCAAAATATCTTCTCGAATGAGAAGAAAAATAAAAACAACACATTATTACTTCGATTGAAGTAATACTACAAAATATATCAACAATTGAGTATCCTAAAAGGATATCTCAGATAAGGCAAGAACGACAACCTCAATTAAATCCAATCAATCGCCTTATTTCCCCAGTGGACATTCTCGTGGAAGGATGACCGAAAGGCTAAAAACCAGAAACGAGGTCAATACAATACTCGATTGCCCGATTGGGTGTCATACCCGAAACGGACTCACAAAAATCAACAGAGTCACAATGACTAGAATTCGAGATATATCATCAACATCTCAATACTCAAGAGTGAATACAGAGACTTCAGAACCATCATTAACATTCCGAAGAATAAGAGACAACAAATCGACTAAATTAGGATACCTAAATACAAAATCCTTCAAATCACAGAATGTGGCTTGATAAAAATGCAAGCTACTCCATCTCAAATTATTCCAAACTATAAATAGGAAAAAGCAAGCTAATTTGCACGAAAAGATAAGCTACAAGGAACAAATCCCAAAACCCTCATACACCATGCCAAAATTGCGGATCCCCTCAATAGTATTCGCAATCCTCAAAGAAGAACAAGACAAGAACCACCAAAAAGCATCAACAAATTCCTCCGGTATGGATGAGTGTCAAGCATCTGTATCGAACAGGGCTCGAATAATCTATTACGATTAGGATTACTCCTAAGATAAGATATCATCAATTAAATTTGGGAATATTACGGAATAAAATATATTCCTAGACATATCCCAAATTATCTACTCCAAAAGACACGATAAGGTAAAGGACACGACGATTAAAGGATTCGTACACTCGTACTATACTTGGATGTATCATAATATATATATGCTTATGTTCTGTGTTTATCATATTTTGTTCTGAACTCGGCTCTGATACCAAACTGTGACACCCCACCCCGAGACCCACATTAACAATAAGTATTACTGAGTAATACTGTCTGCTAATGCAGAGAATAAGGCTGGTTAGGAGCGACCATCTATAGCCTTGTCTTAAATATCTATTGAATATGTTGCAAATGCTCTAAATTGTTTTCAACTCAAGTGGATGGACATATCCAATAAATACTTAATACAAAACTATAGGTGGCTGACGAATCTATCAGAAAAAACTATAACAACCAAATACAAATCACATCACAGAACAACAAACAGCTGATAAACACATACATACATACATATATATATACATCCCCAGTGTAATACAAAACGATACACATAAGTGGTATAACGACCACACAATATACAACGAGTCAAAAATATACATATCAGAACCTACACAAAAAGCTACATCAAAAAGGCGATAGCAAAATATAAAAACGGAAGTAGAAAGGCTAAGTCCAACGGGTACCTAACATGAAACACCTCAGTCTGACCCGAGTATAAAATACACGGGTTAGTCTAGCTAAAACAATCAGTTAATATGGTTAAACGATAATATGAGTATAAGGATGAGGGTGATATGCTTCTCAAAAGAGAAGAAACTATTATAAGTATAAGTATGGTCACTTTAAGTGATGAAATGATATCACTACACAAATATACAATCTCAAAAGAGATAAATCAATATCCACAAAATGCTAAATATAACAAGCCTCGTATCATCGGCATATCACAAATCATCAAAAAAATGGTTTAGGGAAAATCATAACTCCTAAAAAAAGGGAAATCCCAAACCCGCCATATCGGCAAACTCAAAAGTGTTTCCAAAGAAATCGCTATCTTAAAATACGCCATAAGGAAAATATATATATATATATATATATATATATCCAAATAGAAGGACATAAATCCCAAATAAACGCCAAAAGCCAAATCTCAAATAACGGTAGTGTAGACAATTCAAATCTCAAAGATAGAACTCAAAGGAGTTCAAGTTCCTATACGGTAATCGCTATATGTATAATATATCAAATGGCTTGAAAGGCCAACAATGCATGAGCGATACTCTTCGAAAATCCAATAATCAATGAAATCATCTCAAAAAATTTGCACGTGCATGTGGCCAAAGCCTGCCTAGTACCGATCTCTCAAATATGGTACCACGCCCGACGGCAAATATGTCACAATGACAAATACGCCGCAATGGAAAACGTCGCGAAGACAAATACACTACAATGGCAATGACCCGAAGGTCTAGTACTCGCAATACGCCGCAATGGCAAATGTGTCATAAACTCTCGGATAGGAACCCGAAAAGTGTTAACGTGCGTCCCATACTACACGTTCGCACTAAACGGTTTACTAACCGCTAGTAAAGTCCACACTCAAAGCAGTAAAAAGTTTACCTCATCTCATCGGTAAACTCGACCCGAAGGTCAAAACGATCAAACGGAAAAGTCAGGAGTTAACCGATAAGATAAACGTACATGTCTCATACCACGTGTTTTACCAAACCGTTTAATTCTCCTTCTCATTCGCTCGAATAGTGCAAAAACCAGTATTTTATATATAAAATAATTTATTCGAGAAAACAAGCTTTTAAAACTATTTTTCGAAATCAATTTTGAAAACAATATTTGAAAATTCCCTTATTATGGAGAATAATTAGATTTTATAGCTTAAAATAATTTAAAAATATTATATAATAATTATTTTAAATGCCAATTTATTTTAAAAATTATTTCAAAATTGTTTGGAAAAATCCGTGCTCGAAATCAAATAAAAATCACCGAAAAACAACAAAACTAACATTCGAAAACATCTCAAAAATCGATTCGTTTTGAATCACAAATTCAAAATTCCAGCTCGCCTATTGATAGGCTTCATTGCCTTTAAAACAGTTCAGAAATATCACAAAAACAAGACGCAGAAGTCGGAAAACGGATTAGAAAACTAGACAGAACACAAAAATGCACATGCCAAAAACAATACCAGGGTCTGAAATCTTCTCCGGGTTCAACTTTGGGACATAATTTGAAAGCCTTAATCACCATGAAATGATCTAAAATTTGATACACACAAAGTAGAACAATTTATCTATGAACCGGAAAAAAATTCACTGAATTCCGATATGAAATGCTAAAGATATGAAATCTCAAACATGGACTCGGGCCATAATGAATTCTGCTCAGGTCTGAAAACCATCTCGGCTTCAAATTACAGACATGGAACAGGTGGCCAAATGACCTCTGATGGAACTGAAAATGATATGCACATACTAGAAAACTTCAGCTTTCAAATAAAATAAGAATCAATGAATTCCGACTGGAAGTAAAAAAGTTCTGCTGTCTCAAACATGGACTCAGGCCATGTTTGCAACAGTTCAAAAAACAAAAAAGTGCCTAAGCTTGAAAACCATCTTGGGTTCAAATTACAGGTCTGAAACATAAGACCAAACGATCTCATATTGAGCAGAAAATTAGTATGCACATACTAGAAAACTTCAGCTTTCAAACAAAAAAAGAATCAATGAATTACGTCTGGAAATGAAAAAGTTACGTTGTCTCAATTTTGGACTCAAGCCATGTTTGCAGCAACTCGGAAAACGAAATGTGTACAGGCAAAAATCTGGGTTTGCATAGATTTTGCAGCAAAGTTTTCAGGTGTCAAACGAAAGGTTTTTGCTATGAAATTTTGCACACTTATACTACAACACATGAACTATCAATAGAAGAAAATCCGGCAGCATTTCGCCACTGGAATTGAGAGAAAAGGACGTGCAAAACAGCACTCAGACCCAGTTTCACAGAAAACTAAACCATCAACAAAAAATGCTATTTTTCAATGATTTTTGGCAATTTGAAGCTTTGTTTTGCTAGAATATGTGAGTTAATCAACTATTCTTGTTGTAGTGAAGATAAAAACTCAAATTTGTGTTGAAAAAGAAAAGCTTTGAGGTGGAATAGGCATCTATATCATGTAAAAACTTAGAAATAGCACATGCAAAGAAAAATATACAGTAAATTAGAAAATCCTTTTCTTAAACAAAGATTTTGATGAAACAGAGATGGTTTGAAGTGAGATTATCTTTTAAAACCTCTTCTATTTTGATTAAAACAGCAATTTAAATGAAGAGGAATTGAAATTTGGCTTGGAATTGAGAAAGTGGTACTGGTTTCTCATTTCTGGAGAAGAAGAAGATAATCTACGTACATGTAAGATTCTCTCTTCTTATTTCTTAATTACAGGCTTAGCCTAAGTGGGCTTGGACCCAAGAAGAAAATTAATTAACCAGCCTAAGGACTTAATTCACACTTAAACTAAATGCACAAATATAAACACTATTATACAAAATAAATTACATTTTCTTTCAAACTTTCACAACAATTTATGTAAACTTCCATACATTTGAAATAAAACATTTTACATTATATAAAAAGAAAATTTTAAGTTTTTAAAAACATTTTATTATTAAAAACCTTTATTTTACAAAAATACCCTATTTTCACAAATAAATATATAAGTCTACGTTTTTAACTTCTAAAATTCCACAAAAATTATTTTCTTACATAGAAAATATTACAAACCATTTTAAACTCAATTTTATTAATAAAAACCCAATTTTAAACCAAATTCCATCTTTTTATTTAAATTAACATCCTTTAAAAATCACATACTTCTTTTAAAAATTATTATAAGAAGTAATTGGCAATAATTAATAAAATTATTGCATTTTCTCTAAATAAAAATCATTTTCCATTCATTATTAGCCCAAACAAATAAAATAAAGCTTTTAAACTTTATTTTGTCATTTTTATTTCCAAAATTTATTGTTTATTCCAAATAAACAATTTAAAATCTCCAATTTTATTTTAATTTACAATATTAAATTATAACTACCATTATAATTTAATATTAACAGGTAATCTCCAAACCAGGGTTGTTACAATTTTCTACCCTACCAATCAACTCTCTCAAATGCTGATAAACTTCTTTTATCATGTGGAACAATTCAGAGTTTGTCTCTTAACTTATAGTGAGCTCTAGGTCAGTTATGAACCATATCGTGAGATTGTTACCATATACATTTGAAATCACTCTCAGCTTAGTTATAAATTTGTGCATTTATATTTATACACATTGATTTTATTGCGGTGCTATTCAAGACGATGTACATAGCATTTTTCATTGAATTAGCCATAATCTTTCATTTGGAACATTTTCAAATTAAAGATTCTTATCTTGAATTTATTATTGACATATTATACTCAATATCACTTATGAAAATTTAAGCCCGAACACTTCTTCATAAGAAGTTTGTTGGTTCTATAAATAATTCTCAAGTAATACAAAAATACACGAGAACACTTCAAACAACCATTTAGTGATATTAATTTGAATTTGATATTTTCTTCACGTATCAAATACATAAATGAATTACAATATCATTGAAAATATAACTTGTATGATAATTCTTATTGCCAATGCATAAGGAATCAATTTTACATGTTCCGTATTAAACATTTAATAAGATGTCCTTGCATATCGTTTGGGACATTCCCAACATCTCTTATACTAACTATAAAAGACATCATTTATTAATCCAATATTGAGTATTACAACTAAAGCTGATTTAACACAAACGTCGTTAACAATCAGCAGTATGTTGTTTATTTATGATTTAGAATATCTATGTATCTTTTTAACTTTCTTTCTTATGAGCATATTTTTCCTTTGCACTTTTATTGATAATCAAACTACTTAATATTTCTATCAAAACATTTATTCAATTTTGATGCTTTTCTGAACGATACTTTCATATTTGTTCTCGAATCGTATCTTAAAACTCACAAACTCAATATCGCACTCACTAACTTTGAGATACTTTAGTTATTACGTGTAAATGGTTTGTAAACTATTCTTCGGATGATATTAGTTTTAACCTAGTGTACTACCACTACTACAAAATAGGTCATTTGCATCGGCTGTTTGTCCCCTTGTTGCATCGATTCAACACAATGCAAGACGGGGCTATTGGCTTAAAAAAATTTCATTTTCTGCATCGGTTGTTGCTAGCAACCGATGCAAAAACCTCTCCTCACAAATCCCTAAAATACTTGAATAGGCAATAATATATATATATATATATATATATATATATGTGTGTGTGTATATATATATATATATATATCGAAACAAAAAATTATTATAGGTAATTTTTATGGTCATTTAAAATCAAAATGAATGACAAATACAAATTGAACAGCATAATACCAAAACAAATATAATTCAATTATAGCCCTAAAATACTCAAATATATATATATATATATATATATATATATATATATATATATATATCAGAACAAAAAATTATTACAGGTAATTTTTATGGTCATTTAAAATCAAACTGAATGGCAAATACAAATTGAACATCATAATACCAAAACAAATATAATTCAATTATAGTGTTCATAATCCATATAAAATAGTGATTCATACATATAAATTATATCCCAAATACACATTAGATATTCATACAAAGATACACAAAGATACATCAGCAGCGATAGCCTCATATCTGGAGCAAGCACATCAAGAATCAATCTCCTTTCATCCTCATTCGGTAATCCAACATAAATTATTTTACCAAATCTTGTGGGCCTTACAAAGCATAATCTATCAACTCAGACCTGTTACATGTTCTCTTTCAGTTCCTTACACTGCAAAGTTTGACATATCATCAGTTACATAACTTTTTGGCTTGTCACGAGTCCGTGCATTTGAATACATATCCTGCTTGTGTTTACATATTAAGTTCAAAGATGGAAATTGAAGAACTTGTAGAATGTTCAAATAAATTACATAATAAGGCTGAAGAGATCATCAAAATTATTAAACTGGCTAGCTACAGCTCATATAATGTAAGATTCATACCTGATGCTTGAATAAAATCTCTATCGGACGAAATATTGCAAAGGCATTTAACTTGTTCGCTATGTGAAGTGAACGGCAAGCAGCAAAAGAGTTATCATTGTACCTGACATTTCCAATGGCACGAATCAGCACAACTAAGATATGAAATGCAATTGACCTCATACGAATTTCAGGACAAGTAATTAGCATTTCTAATGATACAGCCTGTTTTATGCAAAGCCAGTTTGCTACTTACATTGCATGCTTATGTCGGTTAGAGCATTACAATCTTTTTCTTTCTTTTCTCATAAAAAGCGCACGCGCGCAGATATATATATATATATATATATATATATATATATATATATAAACGAAAATAGAAACATACAAGGCTCTAATGTTTGAATAAAATCCTACAAGTTCATCAATTCTGGGATTGGAACTGCATTGATCCATTGTTTAGTAAATAAATAAATAATTTGACATTAAATAAAATAATAAATTCATAAGTAGCTAAAATAAACCGATTCTCCATCGTGTTCTTGCCGAGCTGCTGAATTAACTATTAGTTGAATTATTATACATACAGATTAAGCCATGCTTGCTGAATTAAATAACGATGTAAAAGGAGAAAAAAAATTCCTACAAAGAACCATTTCTATTAGCATAACAAATGATTATTAAACTACTGATGTATGTCAAGGGTAGGTGCATTGTCAGACATTAGACCATGTAGGCAGAGCAAATTGGAGGCTAGATATCCAAATGTTGGGAAATTTTTTTTGCAAAGAATTGGCAAATATTTTAGCGTACAACAATGCAAAGAATTGGCAAATATTTTTTTAGTTCTTCAAAATATTCATTGCAACAACCCACTATCTCAAACACCCCATCTCAACATAGGTGTCACCAAACTGTTCATCATGAAAACATCATTTACCAAACAGTGAGACAGCCAAGCACAGTCTCATTTCAATAACCCAGCAATTCGATCATCTAAATACAACCGCTCAGCCATATGTGCATCAAAACAAATCATCTCCAACTCAGTGCTACAAATAACATATTTTGCTATTTATGTAGAAAGCCACTAACGAACCAGAGAATCAATCTCAAGTTTATAGCAACAATCAAAGATCAGAAGAAACTCATAATAGTATACCTCCAAGCGATTAGAGAAGAATTATTAGTCCTCCATCTCTAGGCATCCCTGTTAGGCAGAGTTAAATTGGTGCTTAGGTACAAGAACATAAAACCATTAGTCTTCCATCTCCAAAAACTAGAGCCCAAAGAGCAGCACCCCAACCTCACCTTCAAATTCGTGAATTGAGCATCACCAAGTCGTCAAGCAAATCCAGACGCGTCAATTCATAATCGTCATCTCAGACAAGTAAAGGCAAATGCAAAGCACAACATCCCTAGATTATAGCATGGCATCTCCAGATCCATATTGGTAGAGTCGATCTCCTCGAGTGGCATGAATAGCAAGTGGCGAGATTCGATATGAGGATCTGATTATTATTTTTTGGGCATGGAAGAAGCCTGATTTTGTTTTGAGAAGTAAAAAGTTGAAATACTGTGGATCTGAGAAGGACGGGAATAAGAAATGGTGCGGTGAAATATTATCAAAAAGGGAGAAGTGGAGGGATAATTGAAAAGTTAGCAGGAAATGAAAAGTGAAGCGGAGGGAAAATGAAAAGTATAAGTCTATTTTATTAACTATTATTTATCAATTTTTACTTATTATTTCTTAATTGTAATTGAAAATTAATTTTTAAATTTTTAATTATTATGTATATATTATTAGTTAAAAAATGGTAAAATTTATTTACTAGTAATTACTATATTTAATTTAGTATGTAAGTGTAATGACACGCGCTTCGCGCGTGAATTGTTTTTATTATAAATTGTATATGTTTAAATCAGTCAAAAAAATAATTTTTATTTTCAAGTGATATTAAGATTTGGATATTTGTAGAGAAGTATTTTGAATTTTAAAGAAAGTTTAATTTTATATCCTATTTTTAGAAGCATTTTGAATTTGTAAAGCATATTTAATTATTAGATCCTACTTTTAGGGGCGTTTGAATTTGTAAAAGAAATTTAGTATTAGATCATATTTTTGAGTAATTAAGATTGGATAATAAATAGAGGGGCATTTTTGGTAGTTCACGTTGATACCAAAAAAGTGTGGCACCAAAGGTATTACAATTATTATTAAAGATATATTATCAATTATTAACTATTTAATTGTAAAGGTTTAATATTTATTATTAATTATCAATATTAATTATATATATTAAGTATTAAATATATTTAATAATATTAAGTATAATTTAATAATTATTAATAATTAGCAAAAATAAATTTACTCATTGTATTTAGCCATTATTTACTAATTTCTAGTTTCTTAACTATTATTTATTAATTATTACATATTTACTTCTTATTTATTAACTATTAACTATAATTATTAAGTATATTTATTAACTATTAAATATAACTAAAAAATATTAACTATAATTTACTAATTATTAATAATTAATAATAATAAATTATTATATATAAAATGTTATTTATTTCAAAAAAAATTAACTATTATTTACTAATTTCTAGTTTATTAGCTATAATTTACTAACTTACTTCTAGTGTATAAACTATTATTTATTTCTCGGTTATTAACTAAAATTTAATAATTTACTCCTAGTTTATTAACTATTATTATTAATTATTACTTACTACTTCTTTATTATTTATTAATTTTTTAATAGTCATTATTAATTAATAACTATTTAAAATTAATTATTAAATACTAAATATAACTTCAGAAGCATTAAATTTTATTACAAGTTATTAATTATTAAATATTAGTCTCAATTATTATATAATTAATTATTTAATGGTAATTATTAATTATTATTTATTAAAAATTAATTATTAAATATTAAATATTATTTCTTAATTAAATGTTAAATGTTAAACATTAATTATTAAATATTGATTATTAATCATTAATTATATAATATTCATCATTAATTTGTTTATTAATTATTAAATGTAATTAATAAATATTAACTATAAATATAAAAATAATTATTGATTATTTATAATAATTAATAAATATTAACCATAAAAATAAAAGTAATTTTGATTATTTCATTAATTTTAATACAATATAAATAATAACATATGTAAGTTGTTGCTTATGATTATTGATATGTGCATTTGCTTCGATTGAAAATATTGGTAGTTACTTCGACTCCAAAGGAGCCGATGTAAGATGGATTTGGAAGTTTGATTTTCGTGTTAATTTTATTTTTTCATATATAATACAAAATATTAAATGGGCGTTTGTGTTTCCATGCTCATCTTATAATCCTTTTAGTCATGGAAGATTAAGAGCTACAAATGTTTAGTGTGGTCTTATTCTTCCTTTTTATTTTACTTATTGTCCACCATTGCATCCACCCTAAAGGTGGATATGAAGTCGGAAGTCATGAGAGAAGGATAATGATAAATAGATGAACTGGTACCATTTTTTTTATGAACCGCAATTTTAAAATCGTGAAGCATTCCAAAAGTTTCCTAACGGATAAATGAGATTCATTACTCCTCACTAGCCCTTAAGTTTATGTCGATTGAGTTGCATTTTTTGAGCTTTTGTTGGATGATTCCAAAAGTTACCTAACGGATAAATGGGATTCATTACTCCTCACTAGCCCTTAAGTTTATGTCGATTGAGTTGCATTTTTTGAGCTTTTGTTGGATGATTTAATTGGCTTCGTTATTTTCTTAAGGAAAAGTTCTTGCCTCTCTCAGTCCTTAAATGATTCATTGGCTCACATGTGCTAATACATGTTACCTAAAATATATATGCTAATGTATTTTATTTCTTTGCATGTTCCAGCTAAAATTTTTACCATTATTAAATTTACATTTGAAATTTTTTCATTTTATTTAGCAACCTACAATATGCAACTAATGCATCTCCCTTTTAAATAGTGGTACTCCGTAAAGACAAAAAATGTGACACCATAGAATGTCATGCCATAAAGATACTGGAGAAACAACTGAATATTCATGTAAACTGGACTAACAAATTCTTTGTCATCTGGAAGAACCTTAGAGATGAAGATGTTCCCTGCCTACATAAACTAATTAGAAGATATATGCATTTATAATATACTTAGTTATCAAAAATGAAAATAATACGTTTACTAACATATCTTCTAATTAGTTTATGTAGGCAAGGAATATCTTTATCTCCAACGTTCTTCAACATTACAAAGAATTTGTTAATCCAGTTTACCTAAATATCCAGTTTTTTGTATAGTATCTTTATGGCATGACTTTCTATAGTGTCTCATTTTTGGTTTTACAGAATACCACTATTTCAGTTAGTAGTCAATTTTTACAAATAATAATGATAGACGAAAATATTAATTTGGAGGTAAAACCTTTTATTTCACTCTATTGATCAATTGACATTTTAAAAAGTGTGGTCGATAATAACTTTTCTTTCTAATTTGTATTAAAGTTAGAAATATGAATTGATGATTTCTTCTTTTATTTATAGTTCATATTATCATTTGAAACTATTAATTAAATTTATAACATGTTTCTATATTTTACAAAAAAGTCATCAGTCTATATATTCATAATACTACTTATAAAATGATGCTATGAAATGTTTTGATAAACAGCTAAATCTTTGATAGTGTATCACAATTTAGTTTTATTCATACAATAGTCTAAAAAAATTTATACTATTTTCAATGTTATTTCACAGCTTAAATTTTTAAACTACTGTGTGCATAAAGCTAAATTTGCAATGCATTGTAAAGAATTAGTTATCAAAAAATTTCAAAACATTATTTTATAAGTATCAGTATAAATATTGATATGTATTTATTTTAATATAAATATAGAAGCATGTTATAAATTTAATTCATAGTTCCAAATGTTAGTGCAAGTATAAATAAAAAAAGATATCATCAATTTATTGTTACAATACAAATTAAAAAGAAAATATGTCATCAAAGACACTTCTTAAAATGTCAATTGATCAAAGAGTGGAATAAAAAGTTATTTTATTGGAAAATCTTTAAAAAAATTATAAAAAAAAGCTTCAAAATAGAGTTATAGGGAATGTAAACTGCATTTTCAAATAGAGCTCAACCACACCCAAGCTAAGGGTCGCAATTAGACCCGACCCTATTGACCCGAACCCGACCAAGGAGGTCACGCTTCTAGATGGGCCGGGTTTTGTCGGATCCAACTATACATTTCAAAAACCTAGAACCGACCAAAGCTTTGATTCTGGTCGGATTGAGTAACAACACTAAAAATGCATCCATTTCATTGTTTTTTGGTCCGGTCTTTCAATCGGGTCTGTTCGGATCAGATTTGATCGGGTCTTTATTATATTTTTCATCATCCATACCCAACCCGAAACCAGACGGGTTCGGTTTAGCTTTGCAATTCTCGATTCTAATTGCCAGTCTAACCGAAGAAGGAAAGAATGTGATAAACTGCTTTGGATTTTTTTTAAACAGCGTATAAAAAAACACTTGATTCATTCTACCTAATAGAATTAGGTTGCAATTGGAATGTTTGAACCAAATGGACCATTTATCAAAATCACTTGTTCAAAACCAATGTTGTAAAAATCTTTCTAAGCATTTGCAAGCAAGACTTACCGCTTAGCAATTCACTTAAAGCCACCTAGACAATGTTTACTACCTCATATAAAAATCAAAACTTGAATTTAGGTGTTAGTTAGGCATTGTTTAAGATTCAATGCTACAAATAAATATCAATGCACTAATTTAGATGGTTCTGCCTCCTTGGTTTTCCAAAGCAAAATCAAAATCTCAAAATGCTAACTTATTTCAGTCAGCGCCAAACAAAACATTAAATTTTGTACAAAATACATGAGTTATCAAAAACACTTAGTTTTGGTTAATCATGTATTTATTCTCGTCTAGATCATTAACCTCCAATCCATATTTACCGCTTAATGCCTGCATAGTTATTTTTACAACCTTGTTAAAAATTGAAGGTATAAAACTAAGAACCGACACTAATAATTAAAAAAAACCAAAATTGTAAGGATTATTTGTGTTGGTACGCGGTGTTAACATGCATTCAATCATGCTAACATTTCCCGTTCTGGATTTATCATGCTATGATTAAGTACAGATCAAACTTAATACTTTATGCAACCAAAAAGCATCCAAATCCAACATATTTTGAATAACAATTTTTAACCTCCTCAATTATATGTACAAACACAGAAAGAGGAACCCATTGATTAAAGTGTAGAAACTGAGGAGAAATGCTATTAACTTTATTTTGTGGTTTGAGAACACGAATCATTATGTATTTAGCATATAACATAACAGAACGGACTACCAGTACGAAAATGAACATATAATTGACTAATAAAACGACTTAACTAACATAAATCAATGAACTTAAATGAAAATATGAGGCCTGTAATAAGCACATGAATTAAACCCAAAACATCATTTGGCTAAAAATTAATCAACCATTACTTTCTATGTAGTACGGATGAGTATGAACCGATACAAATCACATAACAAATTTATATGTATCAGAACAAAATGCTAACAGAACCACAAGCATATAATAAGCCTCAATTTTTTGGAATAATTAAGAATTGATATGATATGTGCCATTGAATCCTAACAAATTAGGAACCTTGATTACTTTAATTTTGTTTCAAAGTAATACAAATGAAGGGTGAGAGATAAAAACCTGAATAGCCAATGGAAATGCAAAATAAGTATTATGGCTGTCGAAGTCAAAATCGGGATCCTAACTTATAATGAAATGGCATAAAGATTGCTACATGTCTAGCAATGGACGCAGAGGATCGCAATTCCAAACGAGTAACTACAGCAGCCACCGTAAGATTCAACTCGAAGGCTGATGCATGACTTCGCCTTGATTGTTATCGCTCGACTACTCAATTCGAAGAATCATTTATAAAAATTACTTCTCCACGAAATATTCGTTGGATGGAAAAAGAAAAACCACCGTAAAATTTTGAAATATACGAGCAAGGAAAAGGGAAGAAGACGAAGGACGGTACGGTTTTGGCGGAGGACGAAGGGATTATATAGAGTCTAGCTAGGGTTTACGGGATGGGTGAACGCAGCTAGATTGGTGGGCCGGGTCCATCTAATGACGATATTGATCTACTTAGGAACCAATTGTTCCATTCGCCGAGGCTTGACCGCTTGGCCCGTTAGGGGTGCATTTGCAAGAAGACCGCCTAACGAAGGTGGGGGAGAATTAATAAAATCCAAAGACAATATAGTCTTGGTGCTGGTTTGAAACAAGAATCCAAATAAGAAAAACCATGATTATAGTTTGCTTTAAATTTCATATAATTAATGTTATTATTTAAAATTAAAAAGATCTAATACTAGTAAAACCGTACAACGTGCAGAAATCGAGCGCTAGATTTTGTAATATTGCAAAAAAAAACTATAAGAATTTGCAGTTTACTAGTATAACCGCATAACGGTGGAGAAACCGACCGTTATGTTATTTGATATCAAAGAATAAATTATTTGTTTATTTTTTTTTTATTAATTTAATGAAAAATTAACTGCATTTAAATAAAACTGAAAGTAACTGAAAAGGTGAAAATCCAATTGATACTAAGGATCTGCTATCAATATATTGATATGAACCACTTATAGACTTCTTTGTAGCTCCAACTCATTATTGAATTTGAAAAAAAAATCAAACAAATATCACCTTAATATATATCATCATATTTGTGAATATTTAATTAAAGAAGATAAAAAATGCAAAATTGATGTAATAAATAAATCTCATATTATTGAATTACAGTGTTTAAATAAATTACCTAAATGTACCATTATTATTTAAAAAAATAACATTGCTGAAATAAACATATCCAAAAAAAACAAAACTTTGGATTCTGACATTGTTGATATTTCTTCTAATAAGAAGCTTGATTCGGCCACATAACTGATTGAGACATAACATTGATCTTTTGTTTTTTTTTCATTCATGTACTCAATCTGGGCAACACCAACTTTGAAAAGATGATGGATCCATAACAGCTCCTTAGTTTTTGTTTGTATATATCTTCATCTTCATCATTCTTAATCTTATAAAGGTCATCAGCATTGCAACCTATGATTTCCTCTGTTGGTTCATTGAAAGCAGTAATCCAAGCTTCAGCGGATGGATCATTAATTTTCATTACCATAATATATCTGCATTAAACAAACATATTATTACATATATTAACGGTTACTATAAATAATTAACTCTTAAATTTTTACCTCAAAATACAAGTGCTTTCATTCTGTTGGCATGCTTCACAACAATAGCCCGATCCTGCAGCTTCAATTACATTTTTTTTGCAACTCTTATAGGCTTGATACCATAGTTTTTGACTCTTAATGTAAGTTATGTAAGCAAACACGCTGAAGAATGCAGACTATGTATGGAAAAAATAAAATAAACAATCAATATGAAATTATTAATGTACAAAATAGTTCAAAATGATATGGACAAACCTTGTCATGACCCAATGTTGGATCATTTATTATATAATAAAGCATAATCCTATCATAAGTGGTATATGTGATTTTTGCATTTTTGCCTTCACAATTATACTAACTTTTAAGCTTTTTAATGGTATGTCTGGAATTATTGATAAATTGCTTTTACTCAATGTTGATAAAGATAAACCTGCAACAACATTAAATAATCTTAAAAAATGATGGCATGACAAAGGTTAAAAAAATTGAACAATTTTTACCTTGAAAATCTCTAACTTTTACATATTTAATAGCTACTATAGGAGGTTCATCAACCATTTCTAGCAACTCAGCATCGACTTCCATAGCAAGTTCTCCTCATATAGTCACATTAATGGTTTTAGTTCTCTAAATTAAATCTAAGCATAAATATTTTGATTAAACAAATTAATTGGTTTAATATGTTTACTTACGAATCATCTGCAATGGTTATATCACGTTTTGGAATATTCTCATTGTTAATTTTTCTTCGAACGCCTTTGATTGATGAGACACTTTGAACAAAGCCGATTACATCTAAATGATGCTTATGTTAAGCAAACATACAAGATTTATAAAAATTAATAATATGGATGCATTACCTACAACTTTCGGAAAAAAAAACATACAAAAAAACATGTGGAAGCATAAACCTACATATTACAATCAAGAATTAAAAATAGTGTAACACCTTATATCTGGAGCTATAACATGCTCAATGGTAGTTGAAATTGGAGCACCAAGTTGTCCCATGAAAAATTCGTTTGTGGGAATGACACTACGGAAATTTATACCCCTAGGAAAAACTATATTCGACAGACGTGGCAGTTTTCTGAAGCCGACACTACCTTCTTCAGATTCTATTTTCCCATAAGTACAAGGCCCGGCTGAAAGGTCAACGACAGCAAACCTACACATAGGTAAAGAAACACATATATGACCTTGTGGTATTTTACAGATATTTTACATCTTTCAAATAAAATATCATGCGTTATGAGATATTAATTGTCACCAATCATGTTTTAGAGATATAAGAACAATAAGTTAATTCTGATGCAAAAACTTATAAGAACAGGTATTAGAACTGCTAAGTCACTAACTCGTCTGCGACCAGATTCAGTAGTAAAATAATAAGGAATGGTCTTAACCCAATTTTAAATAAATAAAGAATTCCACATATTTTTAAATTAAGATATGACAATTTCAAAAAAACTAAATGATGAAATAAATATGCTTTTGCTATAATTCTAATACATCTTTAAACTTCATCTCGTACAACTGATTGCATAAAGTATGACCATATGCTTCATACATTAACATAAAACAAGACATTTAATTTACTTGCCCGCAGCATCGTTTACACACTCTAAATGTTTATACTAAAGAAGAAAGTTCAACATAATTGATGTATGAAGTGAGATCACATGAGGATTGTAAATACTGTCAAGATAACTAAGTAATGAATATATAGAATGAAAATGGAACATATTTAAAAATAAAAAGTTAAAAACATACGAAGTAGACTGCAAGGTACCACAATGCAAAATGACATAGAGACTTAGAGCACTCAATAGAAGAACAAAAACCATAGATTATTGACACAAAAGACACATTTATTGTTTCAACATAGTAGTAATAAGCTAGCTCACATATACCAACCACTATAGTCACTCAATATAGACATTATATATAGTTTAAATATAAACTGCAAATAAAATATTTCACTGTAATATATTTGATATAGTTTTCAATTCTCAAATATGTTCTTGATAGCTTTCTTGTAGGCTCAGAAACCATGAAGCTTGCCCTTCTCCTTCTTCACGATGCCAACCTACATTTCGTAACATGGAACTTGAGTTATAGTTGCACAGCCAGTAAGAATTACTAAGATTTTAACACATAAAACAAAATTTTGTACTTGAATAAGGGAATGTCTGAACGTTCTTCCTCTAGTCACCTTGCAATTGAATAACCAGCATAAAGATAAGCATTAGGAATTAAGTGAGAAAATACATGCAAAGGAGCGATATTTTGAAAAAATTCATATTTGATCATGTGCACTCACTGTATGTTGTATATTTCATTAAACTAAAATGCAAAAGTATATATTTTAAGCAAAATATAATATGTTTTTGAAATTGATTTTGAAGCTTGAGCTTAAATCAGGAAACAACAAAGTAAAATTTGAATTATAGATTGGAGCAAGCATCTCTGATATCATCTATTTTAGGATGGGTCGGTTGAATTTTTTTGACTGGTATGATTTTACATAATAACGCCAGGTATCATGTAGAAATAGAGCACAACTACATCAAAATTATCATAACGTCGTGGATAGCTTTTGATAAATAAAATAAGCATGCAGAACAGATTGAATAAAATTGCAAGGTCATATTCACTTTTTGGTATGATGGCTAATTTCAAAAACATCTGACATTCATACAAGATTACGTTCAGTAATCTTGAAAATTAACTTTTATTTAATTGAAAATTTTGATATATATATATATAAATGAGGCAATAGTAGAAAACTCAATTTCAATGAGAATCCCCTCTCCACATACATACATACACTCATATATATATGTATGTATGTGTGTGTATATGTTATGTATATAAGTTATGCATGTGTATGTATGCAATCAAAATTCCCCTCATAAATCCCTTTCACATTCCCATCTTTTTTAATCCCGTCTGTGCGCGTTTCAATAATTTGCATCTATGATCTACTGATAATCACCATCGTCTCTACAAAGAGAGAAAAAAATCCTTATTCGGACATCTATTTAGCACCAAAAATAATATTTTTAAAATTAAAGATTATAATAAGTATTTTAAGTATATAATATGTTGCATTAATAATTTTGATAGGTTAAAATATTGGAATAAGATATGTTTTTGCAAAGATCTTTATGACATGCAGATCACTTCTGCACTCGTGTATGTGTGTGTTTATATAAACCCCTTAATTAGTTTTCACGCTTAGCTCCTTGTTTTCAACCACGTGTTTCTAACAAAATATATTTGTTGTTTCTCTCATCACTTCATATTAGTAATCAAATAGAAACACATACCAAAAAAACACGGGTTACGATTGGGTTAAAGTGCAAAAGTACTAGTGTTTCATAACACGATAATGTGTAGTTAAGAGTGTTTTACCTGGCCGAGTTCAGGATCCTGAACCACTGTACCATTACAGCAGAACTCCTTGAGGTCCTTAAGAATCTTGCTGTAGCTGAATTCTTTTTTCAATCCTTGAACAGTTGTCAGACTCTTCCTGCCATTGCACTGATGTATGCGAACGTGAATGTAACCTTTTGTTCCAGCACCAAAGTCCTCAGTACTAGCATCACCAAAAGGATCTACAGAAAAATATTACACCAATTGATACTGGTAAAGCATAGTTTTTGTTTCTTCACAAATTACAAATGTTATAATCGAATTTGCATACTGAAAGTAGTTGGAATTTGCCCCTCAAAATCAGACATGAACTCTTTTGAACTTCAAAATATAATGAACCGGAACTCTTGACGCTGATAAATATTCAAGGAATAATATTAGTTTAAAGAAGCCAATATAAATACGTAGATGACATTCTTCATGTCATCAAAGTGGTTCTCTGATAATATTTTTGTAGACAATATTAATTCATAAATAATAGCATCTTTGTATGTTCTTAGTAGATACACGTCAACACTGATCATAATCAAGAGATATGTTTAAAAATAAAAATTCAATTTTTTAGTACTTGGTAATATCCCAATTTTTAAAAACTAATTCGCCTAGTAAGCGGAATTCTAAACCATAAACTGAAGTAGAAAAGGGTATGGGCTGTGGATAACTCTATTTCAGCCATGGCTTAGGTAGATGCTTAATTTGCTATTTTTTAATATTAACCCTTGGTTGTCACCTCTAGCTCATACTTATAATTGTTATAATATAAAGATAAATTTGCACTATATGAAATATTTATGCAATATGCATCGAAGTATAAAAATGAGCATCAAAAAATGTTTTTGCAACAGTTAACATTTTGACAAGTTAAAATATTATTTTAAGATAATTTGTTAGTAGATGTAACTGAAAAAGTAGCCTGCACCTTTGTTCTACGCACTTCTCTATACTATCCATCTATATCTGATCAAATTGCACATACCCTTTTATTTCCATTAGAGTTTAGGAGTATTTTTGACCAAATTTTGCTATTTGTTTCACTAGAGTTTAGTAGCAGTATTGTCTAGATAATGATAAATGGTACAAAAATATATAAGAAGATTACATTCAAAGGAGAAGGATGTGAGATTTATGTTCAGAGCTTGTAAATCAATAGAAAGCTAACAAGTGATAAAAGAAACAGGTGATACCACCCCCACAATCCTAAAATGATAGGATATATTACATCTTGGGGTTGGCCGTTTATATTTCTATACGGTTTCCTGGTATCCTAATAATCAAAAATAAAATATCTTTAAGATTATAAATTAATAAAAAAATATATACTTCTATACTACATAATTTACAAATTTAAAACTATTAGTTTGATTCAATCTGCAAACAGTATGGATACTCATCATCATGTTAATGGTATAACTTCAGGTATTCAAGTCAGCCAGTGGTGAAAATGAGATCCCCCGTGCATTAGCCAAGGCATCTGGCAAAACAAATATGAAACAAGATGCAATAATTAGTTCTAATTTCAAATACAGAATAGAGGAGTTGAATAAACCAGAACCTCGTCTTTCAGGCATCCGCTCATTACTTCCCTTGCCTAGGGGAGACTTACTAACTGGAGGAACAAACTTAAAGATTTGCTGTTGGGATTATCATAGGTTCACAGCAAATAACATGAATAACTTTAGCAGCAGCGACATCGTTATTATATATACACCCTTCGATTACCGTTTTCTATTTTAATTTTGAACAGTCCTGAGCAGTGTTATACAGTTTGCGGTCCAGCGATTAAGGGTATTGGTAATGATGAGCGTTACAATATAAGGTTAAACTCCGGTGTAACTGTTGCGCAGGTATGTTCTGTAAATTTCTCCAAGTTTTAAAAAAGCTATCATTGCACTAATAAAACCGATAGCCTTAATTACTGACTTGTAGTCTTTAAAATGAAATATTGCAGGAAACATACAAGCGGCCTGGATTAGGAAAAATAAACCAAAAGGACCTGTTAATTGCGGACAAGAGATAGAGGAGGTTGCCATCATGATTCTATACTTTCGCTCGCACCTTCCACGCTAAATCAGAGGATACTGATATCTAGTGGAAGAGATGGTGCTATCAAAGTATGGAAGTAGGAAGCTTGTCTATATGCCAAACTGCACTTTCACTTACTCATGTACATAATCTCACATAACTTGTTCAATGCTATTAAAATGGAACAATGTCTATTGGTATATTGTTCTAATTAGGATGTACATAGAAGGGGTGGCTAGAGGTGTATAACTTACATGTACATCGCATGTTTGTGCACATGTACATGACATCTTTAGACTGCTTTATATCAATATATGTTGATGAACGTTTGGAAAACAAAAGCAAAATAATGGAATATGTTATGGTGAAATCATCAGTATTTACTTGTGAGCAACCACCTATTAGCTTGATTAAATTTTATCAAACCATGCCACCTTAACTAAATTTTTATATGCTAAAACCACAAGTATACTATTAAATGGAAGTTATGATACTGGTTTGATAAAGGATGTAATGTCTTAGGTTAGAATATTTGGAAATTTGGGCTAAGTTTTGGTTGGAATGTGAAAAACTAATTAGGGGAAATGAAACAAAATCTTTTGTTAAGGAAAGTGTATATTTCCAAATTGCATAAACTATTTAAAAAACTTTAGTTTGTAGATATATTGATTTGCTGTGACCAAAAGATCTAATCAAACTATAACATATCATATCTCAAATTATGACTTCAGATGCAAGGGAATTTGAAGCACCAACATAATGAAGTAAAAATGTACCTATCTCTTGAAATTGTTTATCAATATTTACGAATCCAGCAACCATAGCTCTAGACAAAGCAGGCAACCATTCATCTCCATTAAGATCTGAAGGAATTGCACTCAAAATATTGTTTAACAGATGTTCCTTAACATATATAGTTGTAGAAGATTCATTGCCTTCATCAAACTGCTACAAAAGAAGAAAATAAATATATCAAGTTCCATAAATGTTGATTATAGTAAAAAACATATTTATAAACTACATTGCCAAAATATAGTTTGAAACTAACTCGTAAGTAAAGGAGCAGAAAGCTTTAGAAGTATTTTATTAAATATTATAATTTCCATAGGATTCAATGTTTATTGAAGAAACATAATGCATCAACGATGATACATTACTTTTATTGAAACGTGTTCTTACATGCAATATCTTTGACAGTCTGAAAAAAAGACACAACAAAATTTCACTTTACTATAATGAACCTGCTTTAGACCAAGTGAAATTTATAAGTACTATAAATGGTAGACATAAAATTCATTTTTGAAGAATGCAATGTATTACGTATCGAGTCCATTTTTTACTCTGCTCCGAATGAGTATAAGATCTAATTATTTTGAATTCTACAAATTACATCCTATGCTAGTTTACCATTTCTTTCTTTGTAGAATAACCAATCTCCATTGAATGATAAATATTTATGAAGCCAATTTTGACTTGTTTATGTCAATCAAAAGATGATAGCAATTTATGCAGATAATGTGTATTACAAGTAAATAACACCTAATATAACATTGAAACCCAAGTATTACTAGAAGAGTTGATGAAATGCATTGTTTTCTCTTCTTTGAGCATAAAGACAGTTCCAATTCAGTCTATGATGCTCATATAACACCAGCTTCAGCTATGACATTGAACATAATAAGTAAAAAATATAAAAACCTTTTAAAGATAAATAGAATAAATTATGCACTTGATAAACACGGTTTGAATGATAAAAACATTAAACAATAGGCAAAAAAACGTAAATGAAAAATATTAAATACCTTTTACAGATCAATGGAGGCAAAATCGGGTGAATCTACCAATGAAGTTGATGTGGAGGCATTGATAGCCGGTGGCGCAGGCGATTTATTAAGTACCGGGACAGAGGATCATTACGTGGTAGAGGGAAGACGAGTTGGGAAGTTAGGGCTTAGAAGCTGATTTTGGAGTAAAATGAACTGAAATAAACTACGAGAGTTTTAGATCTATGAAAAAGTCGGATTTTTGAGGGAGGACGAGTTATTTGAGGAAGATGAGGTTTGGATGTCTTCCGAGAGACATGCGGACTCCTAATTTTGGATGGCCGGTAGTAGGTGGGAGAACGCAAAACTGGAAGAGAAGATGACGGGGACACAATGCCATGTGTTTGGCGGTATTTTATTTTGTCAAGTAAATTAAGCAAACCTCCCTACGGTCGGTTTGATAATACAAATATTTACAGTTCTGACTGTAAGTTTTTGTAAAATGAATGTATACAGTTAAACTGCAAATATTTGTAGTTAGAACTGCAGATATTTGCAGTTTTAATTGTATTTACAGTATAAACTGTAAATTTTCGATTGAAAATAATTACAAAAAAGTTTTGTGAGATCCATTTTGAAAAAGAGTTTTTGTGTATTAATTTGAAAATAACGGATGTATCCTAATTTCTGCAATGAAATAATATGTTTTTGTAGTTCACGGGGTAAGAAATTAGTCTAGTAAGGTCACTAGATTAGTTTTGCATATAATAATTCGCACATTTCATTGCTTATGAAGCAAATTATTTACAACTTCTATTATTTGAAGTATAAGATAAGTTGGTGATAGTATTGTTAGGGTTAACCCTGCTAAGTAGATATAACCGAGCGACGTTGATGCGAAAACAAATAGGATCAAAACATTGAACGGTGAAACAATTGAATAAAATTATCGGGGTTGTTCATGACAAAGGTGAAATCAATTGAATATAATAATAAATGAAAGGGAAGAACAACAACAACAAAAGATTTAAGTGGTTCCACCAACAATATGATAGTGTACTATTGTACGTCCACTAAGGGAAGAAGAATTTTATTAATACCGGAAGAGAAGATTCAAAGAGAGGTAGGCTCCTTTATGCATAGGCTTTGGAACTTGGGATTGATCTTATCTAGCGATGTGCGACCAAACAAAAAACATAAAAATTCAATACTATATCACTTTTTTCAACACTCTACCTTGATACAATATAAATATATATAATAGAGTCGTCCAACTCCATTTACACCTTCATACTCTGAGCAGTCTCAAACATAACGGATACAATCCAAATGAGCTTTGGAATGTCATCACTCATTACACTTTTCGACGAACTCCAGCAACGCCACCGCCCACCGGTAAAATGTTTAAACATATCCATCCCGTGTAGGATCTATCAATTTTCTTAATATAAAAATAAACATCTCTATCTACCAATTCTCTCTCCCTCGTGCCATGATGTGGCGCCTAACACCTTGATAAGCGGATCAAGTTCGAGACTTGCTCGAACTTTGCAATAAGTAAGAACTTGCTGAACATGTCTGCTGCATTCTTCTCTATGTGAACCTTTTGAAGACGAATTAGCTTCTCTTCATTCATTGGGACAAGAAATGATTCTTATACCTCTGTGTGTTTCGTCCTTGAGCTGAAAGCCGGATTTCCTACTAAGTGAATTGCACTTTGACTGTCACAATTCACTTCTACTCCATCATACATGAAGCCCTAATCACACATCAATGGCCTTAAATATGGTGCCTTCGTAGTCGCTTCAATAGCTTCTATAAGCTCGGCCTCTATAGTAGATAAAGCAACAACGGTCTATAACCTCGCTCTTCAATTGATAGTTGTCTCTTTAAGAGTGAACACATAACCTGAGGTTGACTCACTCGATCTCTATTATACAAAATCCTATCAAGCTGAAATCTTTATCTCTACCGCCAAAAAATCAATCCCATGGTTTAGAGTTCCTCTTGGTTAAATTGGGCTAGCCCGCAGTGGAAGAAATTGGTGAATTTCAGTTTTTTATAACCATTTTGGATCAATTGGGCCTATGAAGTCTAAAGGTATATGTGACGACCCTCATTTCAGAAGGTTTAAATCGACAATAATCCACACATGTTCAACTTAAACAATTCGAAACATAGATAATCAATGGGGTTAATTAAGAAAAATAAGAGAAGAAGAAGAAAACAATCACAGAATCTCACAGCGGAATAATAAAATATAATAATCAAATAAACAATTCATGAAGTTGTTTATATTATACATTTGATTATAATTTATACGACATTTATCATCGTTATACATACATCAGGGATAAATAAAGTAATGTAGCAGACAACATGATGTAAGAATAATAATAGTAATAATATACAAAATCTTCGTCTTCGTCCTCCGGAATAATCTTCAATGCGCTGAAAAACTCAAGGCTGACACGAGCGTAATGGAAAGACAAAACACTCAAGTCAAGACTAAAATATTCTTATGTGGGTCAAATCGATATCGCATATCACATGAGTGCCGTGATGTCAGATGTTTACGGGCTTTACATCTCCTATCCAGTGTATAATATGCGTGCAATAAATCAAGAGACGTTATGGGATTTTCCACCTCTTAAGGATCCGTCAAAATATTTATATGTAGTAGAACACGCTATACATGTAATGTCTATTCGTAATATAAAATATCAAAATAGCACTAATTTAAGTCAAATCGATATACGCTATACATGTAATGTCTATCAGTAAACCGTCGGCGGATAGGGATGCACCGTGATACGACAACACTAAACCAAAATCATAGTGGTCTCATATAGGGATAAAAGTATGACAAGGCATGTGAGGCAATGCCCAAGGTAGGATACTACTAGTTTACCCTTCCCAGCTGGTGATAACCCCTAACGGCCGACCGCGTCCAACACTCACAAAATCCGAAGGTGCGCACCAATCGATAATAATGTCATGATAGTAATACGAAGAAGTGTGTCCGCTAGAGGTAGCTAACCTCATTTGGCCGGTACGACTTCTGTTTTAGTCATTTCAAATTGACACAAGTGTCAGCCAATCCATCATCGTCCTCTTTCTTCAAATCCAGCAAACGATGCCAAATCCAACCACTTTGTCTTGGAGTCTCCTCCGCGTACACAGTTGTAAAGTGGTTCCAATATCGACAGAGAGTATGCCAATAAGAGGCTCCAATCTCTTTAACAACTAGACGTTGTTTTACACACCGGTTGGTACTTTTACATTTCGAAAACAATTTGTATTTGATATCAAAATATCATATTCGCTTCAAAATCAAATTCATTTCGTAATCATCATATTTACTCAAAATATACTATTTCAATTCAAAATGAGATCATGGATATGCACAAGGATGAGGTTGGAGACCCAACAACAACAACAACAACAGTGACAACATCAACCAAAGAGAAGAAAAATCAACAAGAGGTCGTGGGAGAGGAAACTCAAAGTCAAGGCATGACAAGTCACGCGTCAAATGCTACAATTGTGAAATTTTGGACATTATGTTTTTGATTGTAGAGCTCTTACCAATAATAAAGTCGAAAAGAAGGCCAATTACATTGAAGAAAGAAGTCAAGAAGATGGTACTTTACTGCTAACTTAAAGGGTAAAAGAGGTGAGGATAATCAATGGTACCTTGATAGCAGTGCAAGCAACCATATGTGCGGAAGAAGAAGCATGTTTGTGGAGCTTGATGAATCGATGAAGGGAAACATGGCATTTAGAGATAAATCCAAAGTAAAGGTGAATGGTGTTACCACCAATTCTCACTTTAACCTTGTCGAAACCAAGATGGATAGAAAAGAAAGGTGTACAAGGAAAGATAGCATCAACACAGCTTTTCGAAGGAGTCGAAGAGATGCTACAGTCAAGGATCAAATGTGTTGCCAGCTTTCGAAAGGGTCGAAACACCCTTGCGCTTCAATTGCTTCTTTTCAAAGTAGATGCTTTTGCCTGCATGAAGACGTTTCAAATAAGTTAAGGAATACCTTTTGAAGGTAGCTAATAACAGCCACTCATATGTGCGCTAAACCTTTCGAAATGAAAGGTTTCACTTTCATTTAAATTACACAAAAAGATATTTTGTTGGAACAACCCCTTCGAAAGCATAACTAAGCCTTTCGAACCAGTCGAAACCTTTCACAACTAAGAAGGGTTCCACATATATCTACAAGTATGTCTTCGGAAGCTATCTTCCATGTTGAAACCCAGAGTATTTCAATACCTTCGAAACCCCAAAGATGTACCTATTGACAAAGTCGAAAGCTCATGATCCTCCTTACTTGCAACAACAAAGCAACACAAGATGAAAAGGCGCATCTACCTTTCGATAAAGATGGAAGCATTCAAATGCAATGCAAAAGGATGTGCAATTGTTAAAGGTGAAGAAAGGTCCACAAGGCCACCTTTCAGCCAGGTCGAAAGCGCTGAGTCAAAAGGTGCTAACCCGCACCTTTAAATAAGACCCTAGGGGTCTGATTTAGGGGATTCGAATTCTTTAACTCTACTCTTGTATTTTCACTCTACTCTTGTATTTTCTAAAAGTTGTAAACCCTAATTTTCAAATTATTAGGAATTTGATCAGTTTGTACTACTTGAGTTTAATGAAAGTAGGATTATGGAATTTTGAAATATTCTTGCAGATTTGATATTTCTATTAAATTCACTTCATAATTTTTTTATGTCAACTTGGTTGAAGAGCGACTGTTAGAGTGAGTCGAAACCTTTAGTTTAACCGAAATCCTTAGAACCTTAACTCCTACCCATAAGTTGTCGAAAGGTTAGCTTCCGAAGAAGTCAAAACCAATATATCCAACCCATATCTTTAACTCATTAAAGCCAACCTTAGAGCCTCTCCAACTGATTCGAGGGGGGCTTCGAAAGAGTACTAAGGCAGGTTAATTGGATCGAAAGGCAATATAAGTAGGATTTTTAGTGTTTTGTTTAAATCGAAAGGTCCAATAAGAAAGATTTTCTACCACAATAATCTACACGAAAGGAAAATTAAGGAGAATAAGATGGATTATAATCATTTTAACCCGATTAAGAAATGTCGACCACCTTTAACTTTTTGAAATAAGGTCTCGAAAGGGTTATCCACACTTTAAATTCAACTTTGGGATATTGACAAGTTTTCTTATTAATATTTTTGGCGCTAGAAGGAGGGCTCGAACCCTCGCCCTTGTTGAACATTCAACCCCACTTATCACGAACCCGATCTTATTCCAAGCCCATCTACTTTAAACTTTACATCATCATGTTTAGCAAAGCGCCCAAAAAATCCGAGCAAGGATCCTCAGAACCACATCTAATTGGATTCTCCCACGGGACAATTAGTGATTCAAATCTACGTGAAGAACAAATGTTAAAAACGGAGGCCTTAAGGATCATGCAGAAAAAGAAAGTTAAACCCTATGATCCAAATAAATGGAGTATAAACCCTTTTCATATTGGATCCACCCCTATCTTTGCTTTGGGAGAAAAGAAAAATGAAAATGACAACTTGTTTGATCAAATGAGGAAAACAATTCAATATTACACCATTAGCACAATCATTGAAGAAGGAATGATGGTCGTTTACAACGCCTTTGCTCACAAATGGCATTAAGCAACAAGTGGGACACTACTAACGTAGGAACTTCAAAGGGTTTTAAAAATAAAACTAGTTGTTGAGGGTGAAACTCCATAACCAAGTAATAAAAGATCCAGAAACCATCCTCAAAAGGCAAGCTTCAAGTCGAAACTTCCTAAGGAATGCAATTTGATAACGTTAATTGAGAATGTTCATCTGTTAACCAAGGAAGAGCTTAACTATTGGCCATCACAAAAGAAAAAAAATCTAAATATGAAAGGAATCTGGGAGGATCCTATTGCCACTACATATGATGAATGGTCATGAAATAAATCAATGTAGAGCACTTGAAGGGATGATAATCAACTTTTTCTTACAAGGCAAAATTAATGAGTTTGTAAAGAGATCCTAGATGTAGTCAATAAAGAACTACTTTACTAAGAAAAATCTACATGTTTGGGAGTAGAATTCTCCTTGCACTTGGACATTATCTTAAACAGTCAAAGCCTTTGTCCGCGCTTAGTTGGCCATGTCAAAGCGCCTCCTAGAGGGAGGTTAGAGTAAGCCTTTATCTACGCCACACTATAGCCAGGGTAAAGCATCGACAAGCCCTTGACCGCGCCACGCTATGGCTACGTCAAGGCACCTCCTGGAGGGAGGACGAAGTAAGCCCTTGGTCCCACCACGCTATGGCCTGCCCAAGGCACCAAACAAGCTTGTGTTCGCGCCATGCTTTGGCTAGGTCAAGGCACCCCTTAGAGGGAGGACGGAGTAAGCCCTGGGTCCCACCACGTTATGGCCTAGCAAAGGCACCGAACAAGCCCTTGATCACACTACGCTATGGCCAGGTCAAGGCGTCTCCTAGAGGGAGGTTGTGTAAGTCCATGGGCCCTACTTGTGGATAAGCTAACCAAGCATACCAAACAACAATGGACTAAGACGTCTAAGCCCGAGAAGCGGCATACCAAACAACGGAGTAAGATGTCCAAGTCCGAGAAGCGGTATATCAAATGATGGACTAAGACGTCCAAGCTCGAGAAGCAGCAAATCAAATAACAACAACTTACAAAGCCTAAAGGGTAACACATGTCAGAAGAGTCAAAACCCGAGGAGCAGTACAAAACAGAGGGCTTAAATAAGAATTTGCAGTCTCCAACTAATCATCAAAGAAGAATTTCTAGACTTCACTTATTAATACCCAAATCAGGGTTTCGGGTCTTTTAATCTATGGTCTTCATCATACCCGAATCTAGGTATCGGGGCTATTTCCATAAATTACTGAACTTCACTCGTTAATGCCCGAATCTGGGCTAAAGATCTCTACTAATAAGATTATTATTATGAACTTCTGGTTATCATCCACAAATACTCGAATCCGAGTTTCATATTTTCTAACTTTTAAATTTCATTCATTAATACCCGAATCTGGGTCATTAGACTTCTACTACAAACTTTTAGATAATAATTTCTGTACTTCTATTACACGATAATTATCAACTTTCTATTAGCTATCTCTGGAAGATGACTTTCTAAACATCTACCGTTAAATCCTTGATTGAATTTATGGTTTTATACCATCGGATTTCTGATATTCCACCAATATAATTGAAGCTGAATTCCTAGTTAACTCTCATCATTACCAAAGATGGGTTTCAAGACATTCGACTGTATTCAATTATAGAACTACTTTTCACTTATTATCATATATTGACATAATGATTTGTTAATCTCCGCAAATGATCTAGGTAAATTCCAATACAGATTTCAAGGCAACGATAAGGAATATTGTTTACTTCGTACTTTTCAGGGAAATAAGACCGATAAAGAAGACTGAATGGATCAGTAAATACAAAAACTATAGATCAAGTTATCAAAGAGTTGATTCAGAAATAACATTACAGGAATGGACCATAGACCAAGTGATATTTACAAAATTTTCATAATTTACATAATTTTTGAAATTATTTACAGGTATATGGAACAAATATATGTGTTTCACAAGTCTGGAATAGATTTATCTAGATTCTCGATAATTCAAGGTTCAACGATGTGGCGAATCACAATATGAAGAACTTCCTTAAGCTTCTTCTCTTTTTTCCTTATCTTATTGGCATCACCAATAGATTCAATGTTGGTCTTTAAAGCACAATTAAAGGCTTTGTTTGCGCCTTTGAGAGTTTTATTTTCCCTTTCTAAATCAGCAGTACACTTCTGAAGAAGATACTTTTCGTGTTCAAGTTTCTGAATCTTAGCTGCATACTCATTTATGCGCTGGGAATATCTCACTCTCTGTTGTTCATCAAAATATTTCATCATCTCAAATTTGACTTTCCCGCACCATTCTCATGCTATCTTCTCTTCTAAGCTAGGAAGAGGATTAGTTATAGATGGAAATTTTTGGATGGCAAGGAAAGTAGACCTTGTTGATTTTGCAACAGATGGAATAATGACAGGAGCTGGTGAATCGATGTTTGAAATATTTTTTCCCGTAATGAATTCTAACGATTCACACTAAGCTTGACTATCTTTTAACTTAATATCCAAATCTCTAATTTGCTGGAGAAGTTCAGACATCTTATGATCAAAATCAGTTGAAGGATTTGATTTAATTTGATGCTTCAATATGGAAATCGTTTCATTCTTGCCTTAATGTCCACTTCTAGATTGGCATTCCGATCATTTAGATTTCTAACGATTGTCTTTTAAAGCAAATATCACATGTGCTATTCTAGAGCTTTGGCATTGTTTTGAAAGCGAGTAGACAAAGATCGCTAAGAATCTTCCTCTTTTCAGAATCTACTAGCAACCTATCTCTAATACTAATAAAGTGAGAAGTTGAATCTAGCGAGAGTTGCATTACAAATAACGGTAACTCCTATTTAAACAAATAAAAAGAAAATAAAGTTAAGAATCGAATAATCAATCTCTTTTATTATAACAGTAAAAGATTATAACTTAAGTAGAAATGAAAAAGTACAATTAGACATCTGTTTCATATTTAAAATTGAGAAACTGCGTTTCTAACTTTACTCAAGGAATTAGCTGAAAGAATAACTGTTGTGTCAAATGGAGCATTAAATCCTTCCGTAGTAAAGTCAATTTGGTATGATATGTCCAGATTTCCTTAAGAAGCTTTTCTTTTTCTTCACCAAGAAAATCAAAATGATGACGAGAATGTTCCATGTAAAGTCTTTGCAAATCTCTAAGAAAGCAATATCTGGCTAATTTCGAAGATTTCAAAAGTGAAGCCTTTTCTTGATAATCTCTTCTTAGTTTAACATACTTGCTTAAATAATCTCCAGAAACAAGGCTGCTTGGGGGACATTCATTCTATGAAAATGTAATAAAGTACAACTAAGTATAAAAGGAAACTAAGGCAAAAAATTCACAAACCAATATTATTAAATAATTATGAATGTTCATCAGGTTCCTACAAAATCGACTTTGTAAATAACTCTGAAACAAATTTGTCCTTAGAGTACTTAAGTTTTTCAGAAGGAACTCTTGGGAAATCGATTTGACTCATGGTAAGTTCCAATAGGCTCCCGGATGTGGATCGGATCCAAATTTGTCCAAATATATCTTGTGTAAACGCCTAAGTAGACCCCCACTAAAATCACCTAAGTATGAAAAATCTATTGTTGGGTGTCTGCAATAGGCTTTGTATAAGAAAACTACAAGGATGTTCCTCTCTTCAACCAGCATCCAAAAGAGTGTAATTATCTCGCGATTCTCTTTAAAAAGGCTATATTATCGAAGTCGTGCCCTTCTTAGTCGTGGGGAAGCTTCTTGATTTTTGACAGACGCTAACACTACCGCATTTCTGTTAAGCCTATGATATTTATTGGAGAGGGCATTGTGTTCTTTTAACTATATATCTAACTCTCTATACAAGCTATTTATTTCCGCTTGTTTTATTTCATTCTTGGTTTTATAAGGGTGAATGGATTTCCTCCTTATCTAAAACAAAAGAGGTAAACTATTATTATCTTCAAAGAGAAAGCCATTTAAACAACGAATCTCATACCTGAGAAGCGAGAATAGTTGTTTGAGAGACCTACTTTTTCTCTCTTTGTTCATTGACATCAATGTTCGCAGTTTGTTTTGGAAGGTCAAAAGGCTCTGGAGGTTCAGGTTGGCTTGATTCATGGATGATTGGATTGAGGTTGATCTTTTCTGAAGCCATGGTATTGTCATCGTCATCTTTCTCATGAACATCAGAATGACCGCCTCCATTGCTACCCGAACCTTGGCCTCCATCTCCATTATCATCATCACCATCATCATTATCATTGTCATCTCCTTCATTACCGTCTTCTTCCTCAATGGCTTCATCCTTTTCACTTTCATCCTTAGAGTCAGAATCTACTTCGAAGGAAGGGACCTTGAAGGATAAAATTTTGGTGGCATCAATCTCCTCTCTTTCAGGAATTTCAACTCCCTGCTTCATTTCTTTAACTTTAGCCATAAATCTATTAACAAGAGCAGGGTCGAGAGAGGAAAAGCTCAAATCTGGGCATCTTTCTAAGTTGTCAACATAAGCAAGCATCAGGGTGTCTTCGTAGTAGTTCATAATGATGTCATAGAGGGAAGTACTTAAGAATTGTGACACCCGTTGCTTAGCATCGGAGATGACATTGACAAACAACTTTAGAGAATTTTTCTTTTTTCTCAACTTTTCCATGAGGAAATATTTTTTGGCCGCCATTTGAGATTTTTTATCTTCAGACTCTTTTAGAGCCATTTTCAAAGCCAGATTTTCATGAGCTAAAAGTTGACGTGCTTTTCTTTCCTTGGAGATAAAAGACTCTGATTGAGTGAGAGAGGCTCTCAATCTCTCCAGTTCCATTGTAGCTTCATTTTTACCAGTGGACAAGGAGATGACTTGGTTGTTCAAGTTAACAAATTTCCTCTCGAAGCTTGGATGTTTCAACGGAGGATTTTAATGCATTTTCTTGCAAAGAGAGCCAGCTTTTAGAAATCTAAAAGGAAAACCATAATGGAAATTAGTATTTAGAAAGAAACAATGATAGTAAAGATTGAACTATCTTTTCAAAATTGGTTGTAGGCATGGGAGATGTGGGTCCAGAAGGAATTGAAATTCCTAAGTCCTTTTGCATCTGCTCAATGATGCGAGGAGAGCAGGAAACGACAATGTGAGACAAGGGATCGTCCTTTGAAGGAGTCATCTTGGGACGATCAATATAAGCTTCAACCATTGGACTCTCTGAAGTTTTATTCATATAAATGGCCTCGCCTTCTTCTAGTGGCGGAGAATCTAGAACTTCAACGATTTTGGCTTTCCTAAGGGATGGTTCCATCACGACCACTTTACCCTATTTCCTTTTAGCAGCTATCTTTGACTTAATAATGGCCTGATTCAAAGATGAGGCACATGATGTAGAAGTTGGGAGAGCCAGATCGCTTATGATTGGTTCAACCTGAGGAGCAGTTGTTGAAAATTAAAAAAAGAATTACAAGTCAGTGGAGTAATTTAAAAAGTAAACACAACAACAAACTACAAGTATTATGTTAATACCTACTGGAATGATCGAGATAAATTGGAGACATTGGTGAGAAGCTCTTCGGATCACCCAAAGATAGAAAGCATTTGCTTCTAGAAGTGTGTTGAACTAGAGGAGGTTGACTAAGTAACCCTTGATCTGCTAGAAGGAGGAAATGCTTTTGAAGGTTTGAGGGATTCAACAAAATAAACTTATTCCCAATGCTACTCGAAGCAGCAATTAATAGCTTGACAGTTATTTTATCCTCGTCATTTAGGTATTTAGCGAAAGGACCCAATAAGGAAGCATTGTTTAGCAAAAGAAAGTAACTTGATATAAAGACCATGATCAACTTACGAGGGGAAGAAAAGGCTCCACTAATATTGGGAAAGCATTTGACAAAGATGAATTGTGTCTCCCAATCCCTGAATTTGTTTACCCCCTTGGAAATTAGCTTTTTGGGGGAATTGGCTTTGAAAATTTGATTGTTAAGATTGCCGAGTTTAGCTAATCAAACTAGGTAGTTCAGAACTTCAGCGTTTAGTAATGGAACCCCTGACTCTAGAGCCATAAGTTCCAGGGATAGAAGATATGTATATACGTCTGGAGATAGCTAGATGGGAGCAATGCCTAAATAGGTCAAGAATTTGGATAAGAAATCCGGGAAAGGTAAAAAGCTGCCATGCCAAATATGGAGGATTCGTATAGGTGATACGGAGCATGTGGTTTTGACTTCCTTAGAGCTATGAATTAGCAGTATAGGCGAAATATCCTTCAGGAGAAATTTGGATAGTGTCACTATCACTTGGGGGAATAGCTTCCACCCCAGTAATGCCGAAGTCATTTAGAATTGCATCCACCTTATCCTAAGAGGATATTAAGGAGTGTTTAAAAGTCGTTTCAATCTTCTTTGGAGAAGATTCAATCGTTGGTACTTTTTCTTGTTTTTGAGAAGTCTTTTTCACGCCCATGATCCTGCTAGGTGAAGTCATTTCAGTAAGAATTCATAATTTGTTAATTAATCAACATTTTTCAAGGATATCGAAAGCCTATTACAAAAATTCAAATATCAACCAAAACATGAAATTTCATATCTTTGAAAAAATGTTAGAATTAGTGTTGAAAAATAAAATTTGTTGAGTTTTCGACAATGTCGAAAGGGAAAATGGAATTGAAATTCTAACAAATACCCTGAGACAAAGTCAAAAGCCCAAGGAAGGCTTTGTTATTAAAAGAAGTAGTTGAAGCCCACACAAACAATTTGAATATAAATATACTCTAAGAACATTCAATAAACAAGACAAATAAACTTTTTGACACTATCGAAACCCATGAATTTTGTTGCAATAAGAGAACATGAATGCTGTTGAAACCTTAAACGCCAATTGATTCGAACGGCTAGAGTTTGAATTATATTAATAAAAACAAAAAGACTTTGGGATGTTTCAACAATATTGGTATAAAATGATAAACAAATTCCAATTAGTTACAAAAGGTGTTGAGAAAGTCGAAAGGGGTATATTGTTTCGAAAGCATACCAACAACTAAATTTGAATTGGTACAGTAGGTTTCGACCAAGTCAAATGATTTGATTTGATTTTCAACTTAAAAAATATGTTTTCCTCGGTCTAATTTATAAAAATAAAAATGAATTTATATATGCTCCCATTACAAAAATAAATTAGAATTAAGCAGGTGCAAGAGGTTTCAAAACCAATAAAATAAAAATTACGCTTTCAAAAGTATGTACTATGTAATCATTTAGTGAAGCACGTCAGGCAACTTCTTTGAAATGTACAAAAATGTACTAAAGCCTATTTACGCTTTCGGAGAAGTCCACTCTATATTAACTACGTCAACTTTCGACGAGATCAATTAAGAGACAGGCGATGGACTACATTTCGACCCCATCGAAAGAGGTTGAAGAAGCGAAACAAAGTTACCGCCTTAACCCCTTCCGAAGGGGTAGAAATGTAAAAGTGCAGTGCTATGTTGTGACTCATACCGCTAAAACTTCTCTATGAAGTAATTGGAAACTTCAGTCTTCCCCAAATTCGATTTTTTACCCAAAAATTCAAAAAAAAATCAAAAATTAGATTGATTTAAGCATGAATTTACAATAGATATCATAAAAATCCCCAAGATGTAAATCCGAACCTTAAAAAATCCAAATAGGATGGGTTCTAAATGTAAATTAAGAGAGGAAATAAAACGCAGTAAGCCATAAAAATGAATCAGAGGATGTTTTCAGGCGAATGAAAAACCTAACTTATCTATATAAAATTAAAATAGTAATTCAAATTAAAACCTAATAAATTTAAAAAAAATCAAAATTCACCGTGGAAGGTTAGTTCGAAAAGTAAGATAACAAGAACTTACTTTGAATTCAAGTTTCTATTTGCTAGAAATAGAATTATTTAAGAGATTGTGAATTTTGATTTTTGCTAGTGATTACTTTATTGTAGGTAAATGAAAGGGGAAAGAAAGAAGGGTAGTTTATAAGAGAGGTCATCATGTAGAACAGACCGTACGATCAAATTTAAATTACCGGCCAGGATTTGCGTAAGAATATGAAAAGGCAGGAACTAACAATGCTAAAATAAGGTGGAATATCAAAACAGATGACTTGAAAAGTCAAAGGCATCCCTTCACCGGGGGGGAGCAAGTGTTACTACCAATTCTCAATTCAACCTTGTCGAAACCAAGATAAATAGAAGAGAAAGGTGTACAAGAGAAGGTAACATCAACACAGCCTTTCGCAAGAGTCGAAGGGATGCTACAGTCAAGGCTCATATGTGTTGCAAGCTTTCGAAGGGGTCGAAAGGGTCGAAAGCACCCTTATGCTTAAATTGCTTCTTTTCAAAGCAGTTGCTTTCTCCTGCATGCAGACGTTTCAATAAGTTGAGGAATACCTTTTGAAGGTAGCTAATAACTGCCACTCACATGTGCACCAAACCTTTCGAAACCGAAGGTTTTGCCTTCATTCAAATTACTCAGAAAAATATTTTGTTGGAACAACCCCTTCGAAAGCATTACTAAACCTTTCGAACTGGTCGAAACCTTTCACAATTAAGAGGGGTTCTGCATCTATCCGTAAGTATTTCTTCGGAAGCTACCTTCCGTGTTGAAACCCAGAGCATTTCAATACCTTTAAAACCCCAAAGATGTACCTGTTGACAAAGTCGAAAGCTCATGCTCCTCCTTACTTGCAATAACAAATCAACACAAGGTGAAAAGGCGCATCTACCCCATTCGATGAAGACAAAAGCATTCAAACCCATTCAAATGCAATGTAGAAGGATGCGCAAGTGTCGAAGGCGACGAAAGGTCCATAAGGCCACCTTTCGACCAGGTCGAAAGCACTGAGTTGAAAGGTGCCAACCCGCACCTATAAATACGACCCTAGGGGTTTGGTTTAGGGGATCCGAATTATTTCACTCTACTCTTGTATTTTCTAAAAGTTGTAAACCTTAATTTTCAAATTAAATTAGGAATTTGATCAGTTTGTACTACTTGAGTTTAATGAAAGCAAGATTATGTAATTTTGGAATATTTGGCTGAATTGGTATTTCTGTTAAATTTAGTTCATAATTTTCTTGTGTTGACTTGGTTGAAGAGCGACTATTAGAGTGCGTAGAAACCTTTAGTTTAACTGAAATCCTTAACTCTGAAGAATTCAAAACCAATCTATCCAACCCCTACCCTTAACTCATTAAGGCCAACCTTAGAACCTCTCTAGCTGATACAAAGGGAGGGCTTCGATAGAGTACTAAGGCAGATTAATTGGATTGAAATGCAATATAACTAGATTTTCAATGTTTTGTCTAAATCGAAAGGTCCAATAAGAAGGATTTTCTACCACAATAATCTACAAGAAAGGAAAATTAAGGAGAGTAGGGTGGATTATAATCATTTTAACCTGATTAAGAAGTGTTGACCATATTCAACTTTTTGAATTAAGGTCTCGAAAGAGTTATACACACTTTGAATCCAACTTTGGGGTGTTGACAAGTTTTCTTGTTAACAAAAGGTAAAGAAAATGTTCTCATTCGATTGAAGAATGGAGATCACTGATTCATTTCCAATGTTTACTATGTGCCAAACATGAAGTGCAATATTTTGAGCCTAAAACAACTCTTAGGGAAAGGTTATGGTATTGGATTAAAAGATAAAAATCTTTCAATAAGAAATGGTGCAAGTAACTTCATTGCTAAGGTGTCGATGATAAAAAATAGAATGCTTGTTCTCAAAATTCAAAATGATGTCGCACAATGTCTTAAGATATGCTACAAAGATACTTCTTGGCTTTGGCATCTTCGATTTGGACATCTCAATTTCAAAGGATTAGAGTTTCTCTCCAAGAAGGAAATGGTAAAAGGATTTTCTTGCATTAGCCATCCCAATCAAGTATGCAAAGGATGTTTACTTGGAAAACAATTTAAAACGAGCTTTGTGCAGGAGTCGTACTCAAGAGCTAAAAAACCATTGGAACTCGTACACATGGATGTGTGGTCCGATCAAGCCAAGTTCACTTGGTAAGAGTAACTATTTCCTTCTTTTCATTGATGATTTTTCAAGAAAAACATGGGTATATTTTTTAAAGGAGAAATCATAGGTGTTTGAGAACTTCAAGTGGTTCAAGACCCTGTTGAAAAGGAAAGTGGCATTGTGATTAAATCCATGAGTCTAACCATGGAGGAGAGTTTATATCAAAGGAATTCCTAAAGTATTTTGAAGATAATGGAATCCGACGAAAACTGACGGTGCCTAGATCCCCCAGCAAAATGGAGTAGCAAAAAGGAATAATAGGACAATCCTTGAGATGGTAAGGAACATACTCAAAAGTAAGAAGCTGCCAAAGATGTTTTTGGCGGAAGCAGTTGCATGTGCCATTTATCAATCAAACCCTCCAACAAAAAGTGTGTAGGGAAAAAATACCACAAGAAGCATAGAGTGGAAGGAAGCCTGGCATATCCCATCTAAGTGTGTTTGGAAGCATAGCTTACGTACATGTACCAGACGAGAAGCGAAGCAAGTTAGATGAAAAAAGTGAGAAGTACATCCTTATTGGTTACAACACCAACACCTAATGCTACAAGCTCTACAATCCTGATAAGGGGAAGATAATCGTTAATCGAGATGTTGTGTTCAATGAAGAAGGAGAATGGAATTGGAGTTCATATAACGCGGACTACAATTTCTTTCCATGTTTTGAAGAAGATGACATGCAACAACCAAGGATGGAACAATCAAAAGAGGATCATACTTCTTCACTAGCTTCACCAACCGCGAGTTGTCAATAAGACAAAAGCTCAAGTGAAAGGACTTCACGCTTTAGAGGCCTTCAAGAAATATATGAGGTACCGAAAACAAAGACAATCTTGCTCATTTTTGTTTATTTGCAGATTATGAACCCATGAACTTTTAGGAAGCTTGGCAAAAGAAGAGTTTGAGAAGTACTATGGATGAAGAGATAAAGGATCAAGAAAAATGACATATGGGAGTTAGCTTCACTTCCACAAGGGCACAAAGCAATCGGTGTGAATTCGGTATATAAATTAATGAAGAATGCCAAAGGAGAAGTAGAAAGATACAAGGCGAGATTGGTGGCAAAAGGCTACAGTCAGAGAGCTAGCATTGACTATGATGAGGTATTCGCTCTAGTCGCTCGACTAGAAACTGTTAGACTAATTATTTCATTTGCATCTCAAAACAATTGGAAGATGCATCAAATGGATGAGAGATATGCATTCCTAAATGAAGTTCTTGAAGAAGAAGTTCACATCAGGCAATCACGAGGCTACAAAATCAAGGAAGAAGAAGAGAAGGTCTTAAAGCTAAAGAATGTACTTTATGGGTTGAAACAAGCCCCAAGTGCTTGGAATGCTCGAATTGATATGTATTTCAAAGAGAGAAACTTCATTAAGTGTCCATATGAGCTTACGGGCTATATCAAAGTCCAAAATGGTGATACATTGATTGTATGCTTGTATGTAGATGACTTGATCTTCACGGATAGCAATCTAAGTATGTTTAATGAGTTTAAGAAAGAGATGACAAAGGAGTTCGAGATGGCCGATATTGGGCTTATGTCTTACTATCTTGGCATTGAAGTAAAATAAGAAAACCAAGGCATTCTAATCACTCAGGAAGGCTATGCTAAGGAAATGCTGAAGAAGTTCAAGATGGAGGACTCTAACTCGGTATGCATGCCAATAAAATGGGGAATCAAGCTGTCAAAGCATGAGGAAGGAGAAAAGGTGGACCCAACACTCTTTAAGGGCTTGGTTGGAAGCTTGTGATATTAACGTGCACAAGACCCAAGATCCTATATGTGGTAGGAGTTATCAGTCGATATATGGAGAATCCATCAACAACTTATTTGAAAACAGCAAATAGGATTCTTCGTTATGTCAAAGGGGCATCAAACTTTGGCTTATACTACTCTATTTCTGATAATTACAAGCTTGTTGGATATAGAGATAGCGATTGGAGGGAGATATTGATGACCAAAAAAGCATAAGCGGCTTTGTGTTCTAAATGGGAGACACGAAATTGTTGGTTGTCACTCTTTCCACATGTGAAGCGGATTATGTAGCTTCTACTTCATGTGTTATCCATGCAATTTGGTTACGAAACCTGTCAAAAGAGTTGAATTTTCCATAAGAGGAGCCAACTAAGATTTTCGTGGATAATAAATCAGTGGTTGCTTTGGCTAAGAACCCAGTCTTCCATGATCGAAGCAAGCACATTGATACACGCTATCACTACACTAGAGAGTGTTTCCAAAACGGATGTACAACTAGAGTACGTGAAGACATATAATTAAGTAGCTGATATCTTCACCAAGCCTCTCAAGCACGAAGATTTTGTTAAGTCGAAGAGTCTGCTTGGAGTAGCAAAATTAAGTTTAAGGGTGGTGTTGGAAATAAACTTAATTTTGCAATCTGGATTTTTCATATAAGAAATATCTAGAATCTAGAATATATTGAATAATATATTTGAAATTGTAAAAGAAAATATTTAGGAGATATTTATGGACTAATATATTTGAAATTGTATGAGAGAATATTTATGAGATATTTGTGGAGAACCGTTAGATTAAGATAATCTCCATGGTTTATTTGAGATGTGAACTTCTATAAATAGAGGTGGATTCATTCATTTTGGATGTAAGTAAAAATATGAACTTTTGTAATAAAGTTTAGTAATAAAGTTTTTTCTCCTTATATGAAAAAAATTGTTTTTTCTTCTCCAACATCTTATCTATCATCTTCTAAAATCAAATATATTTGCTATTGAAGAAAACTTCTAACATAATATAGTCATTGGACTTGTTGCATCATAATGATTTAACTCATGTAACAATTATTGACATCCACCATGTAAATAGTTCATACAAATTAGTGCTCATAATTATTAGGATTAAGGTCTAGATGGTAGAATATTATTTTATTTTGCTTACCTTATAAGTAAAATTTGTCTACACTATTGATCGTCATTTCTTCTTGGTTATTTTATTAGTAGGGTGATACTTATTAAATTTTGAAAATACACTATTGAAATGCCTTCATCCACTTTTCTACCATAGTGGAATAAGGTATAACAAAAATACATTAAGATAAATGTTTAAATGGTGGTTAAATAAGAAATTACAAGTTAATTTTATGATTAAACAAACAAAATAATAAAACACTTACATTACTACACTTCTTTATCATTACAATATAAAAAAATGATAAATTCAATGCATTTAACTACCATTGTCCCTCAAGTTAATAGTTTTTAAACTCTAAATTTTAAGGGGATAGGATTTTCATAACCTAAGCAGTTTATCAGAGATATGATTGCTTAGGGATCCATCATTTAATGAGTTATGTATTTCGATCGCAAGTGGATCTAAATTTTTATAAGGATCACTGTTCGCATAGCCTTAATCTATAATGCAATTTTCCTAACATTTAGAAGGGAGAATAACTTTTAAGTATGCTAAATGATCATCACCATTCAACAAATATGGGAAGAGAATATATTACAAATGTAAATGTATCTTGTCAAGTGCTCGTTACAAATAAATAAGGTAGAGCTAATCACTATTGCCCCGATGTTGCTTTTACTCAATTTTGAAATGTCTTTCCTCTTGGGTCAAGGGCGAATTTATTTTAAGCTTATAGGATGCACCTGAACCCCCTCAAATACTGTTTGGTTGATAGTTTTTGTATTTTAAAATTTGATTTGATTCTGCATATTCTATACATATTACATACAGCATTCTGCCCCTCTTAAATATTGATCCTCCTAAAATACATAGCTAGATTCGCCACTATCTGAGGTAGACCATGTAGTGAAACCTTTGCTTTGCGGAAGCTTTTCCCAGTAGATCTTTTATCATCCAAATCACAAAGAGATAAATTTAGATATAAAATAAACAAACATGAAATCAAAAAACAATACACAAGAGATTAGACTCAACCACCTCTTTATTGGTCCACCAAGATTTATTTACAATTAATTGAACAAAATAAAATGGAACAAAATAAAAATTGAACCAATAAGACTACAAGAAAACTGCAGTTTACCTACGCCAATATGGCGTAGGCGGGGCATAGGTAAATGCAATAGCTACGCAGCGCCTACGCCAAAGTTGGCGTAGGTAAAACCTGCGTAGCTAAAAATATGCCTACGCCTTACCTACGCCATCCGTAGTGGTGTTTCCTACGCCATTCCTACGCCTATATTTTTCTACATCTTTCCTACGCCTATATTTTTTACGTTTTACCTACGCCATACACACGATTTTTTGCTGTAACAATATTTGCTTTACCTACGCCTTTTCTGAAGCAATTTTTATATATTATATACTATTATATTTCTTTCATCATACATTAAACAGAAACTAAAATCAACTTATTTCATGTATATAAACATTTCAACAAAACGATTAACATCAAATCATTCATCTTCAATTAAATTCAAATATCTCATTCATATTACAAAGTCAAATCAATATCAATCAAGTTCTCATATGTCTAAATAGTACGATATTACGTTCATAATACATGACATCAAACAGATACGACTAAGAATGAAAAATACCCTCATCCCTCACGATGATCATTTGACTCTCCATCAAATCGTTGTCGAATCATCTCAGTAAGCTGTTCATACTGCGTCTTTAGCATTTGAATTTCCACATCTTGACGCTTTTAATCCCTTTAGCTTCAAAATAAAACTGAGAAAGGCAACCTACACAACACTTCAGAAACTTAACAAAGTTGACAAACTTAAGAAAACAACATAAAACTGCATGATCAGACGGTGCTTAATCTCAAGAAGTATATGTCAGATAGAGAGCAAAAGTCACTTGCAAACCACTGCAAGAAAAAGCTCATAACAGAAATCCAAAATAACAAGGAAATCTGCAAAAGAATAAACTTATCTGGCATAGAATTCTTGAGAAAAGAATCCGATCATGGTAGAAAAGTTCAAAAGCTTACTACTCCTACAACTGCTTGAAGGTAAATTATTTTCTGGAAACTCAATAGAGGATGCAACACCAGTACAGTTTCTTCTCAAGAGCAGACACACTACTAGCTTCAATGGAATTGCAATGCTGAAGGTTAAGAACAGTTAGAGTTGTCCCCATGTTACCAATTAAAGGTAAGCATCGTGAGGTAATTTGCAATTAAAGGTAAGCATCGTGAGCTATTTTGCATACATTTTGAGCAATAACTTCACATCTTAATTCATTTGCGTTTCCACAGGTTGAAATTTCAACATTAAAGCATTATACTACATACGGCCTTGAAGAGCTGAACATGTAGAAACAGTTAATCTATTAAAATATTTCCAATGCTACCGCGGATACCAGAACATGCCTTTAATACCTTCAGGGTCAACTTCCAATCCCATGTTCTTGTAGAAATCCACCACTGTCATCGTTATAGTTCAAATTATCATATAGCACTCAAAATCCTACAAACTTATCCAACACACAGATGATTTACCATCATAATTTCTTTGATCGCTTCAGCGAATGGTTTTAAGAGGACACACTGACTATAATTTTTTTTTTGTTGCCTTTAAATTACATATAAACATAACAATGTACTAGTCAAGTTTAGATATATGCATCTTTACTGTCAGCGAATAATGTAATATTGCCAATATCTCTTTGTAATAGTCGCCTTACCAACTGTTCTACAAGCGCCTTACCAAGACCCTGACCCTATAAACCACACATGATCTGAAGTAAATATTTTATAGCATATAAGCATATAGACATTATTGTTATTTATGTACAAGACTTTATTTTGACCTGATATGCAGGGTTAACAAGTACATTCCATATAGTGGCATTGAAGGCATGACCTGAAGTAGCACGAGCCATGCCTATAAGTTGCTTTCGTTCATTCCCTTCTGTTAAAACACTTCACCAAGTACACTAAGATGTTCATCAACTTAATTTATGAAATTAGAGCATCACAATGTTTAAGCTGTTTTTATTGTAATTTGTAACTACCTCCATCGGGAGATTTACAGATTGAATGTACAGCGACGACCATCTAGCTATTTTTGAGAGAAGTTGCAACTTTTGATAAAGGTCTTCGAGGCCACCGTGAAGTTATTACCAATTAAAGGTACGCCGGCGACGATCCGCGTTCATCCATCGGGAAGCGATTGAAGTGATTCCCCATGGAATTGAAGAAGATTCTAGGGTTTTTGAATCGATCAGGAAGCGATTGAGGGTGGCACGAACGGCCATTGTAAATTGCAATTATCGGATCTAGATTTTTGGAGATTTTTGTACATACGCCGATTTTGATAAATTAGGTTAATATTTTGGCTAATGAAAACTTTGTAGACGTGGAAACCGTGTAGGAAATTATCTACGACCTTCCCACGCCATCATTTTAACGTAAGGAGTTTCCTACGCCTTTCCTACGCTTTAATTATTTTTCAGCATGTCGAAGCTGGCGTAGGTAAGACGTAGGAAATTTTTTTACGTCTTTCCTACACCATTACCTCTTTCTACGTGTTTCCTACGCCATACCTACGCCCCGCCTTTTAGCGTAAGAAAGACGTAGGAAATTTTATGTAGGAAATTGATGTGTTTTCTAGTAGTGTAACCAAATTGAGAAAGGAAGTCTTGATCTCTATAGGTAAAACTGCTGGAGGAGAAGAACAAAGATGGAATAAGAGAGAATTAGCAAATAGATTTTCACACATTTTACACATCTCTTCTAGGCTCTGTTTATAACATCAATTACTTAATACCAAAGTGATGCATCTTCTACGCACACCATTTGGCCTCAAAAGCGTTTGTAAGACCATAAAGACATACATACAGTCTTTGTGGATTTTCCAACTCAACACCCCTCTATCCCTCGATATAAGCTCATAACATGATTACTATCGATCCCTTGAGCATCATCAACATGAAGATCCCTATCTAAAATATGATCCTCAACACGATCATCATAAGCAGCGAACACATTAACCTCTACACCTGACTTTAGACTAGGCTCTCCAACTATCACTCACTTCCTATAGTTGACTACATGACCAACCAAACTATAAAGGTTTCCTTCTTCCAATACTCCTCTCATCCCTATAATACCACCCTTCTTCACTCTAAAAATTCACCTTGAGTCTCATAAGTGCAACTACGACGATCTAACTGTCTAAGAGAAATAAGATTATGTGACTAGAAGGAACATGCCTCACGCCCGAGACTTCTCTAATCACACCATCATGCATAAGAAACCGGATAGATCCAATACCACAAATTAATAGCTCTACTCTATTAGCGGTCCTAATCATGGCAACGCTCTTCTTAAATGAAGAGAAACAATTCACATCTCTACAAATGTGAAAACTGACTCCTGAATCCATCTTCCAAAGCTTCTCTTCATTAATGAAGTCATCACAAGAAGTATCACTGTCGCTACCTTCAACTATGCCCGCCCATGTATCACTATCACTGTCACTATGTATAGACTTCTTTTGATCCCTTTTATATGCTTCAAACCTATTGCACATATGACCCTTCTTATGACAATCATAACAAATGGTACTTTTCGACATACCTTTACCATTAGCGACTTTCTTCTTCAGACTTGTATCCTTCTTCGAGCCCCTTGCTACCATAGCCTCATCTTGAACTAATTTCATATATGACCATTTTCATCTAAGCTCCTCATTCAAAAGACTACTTCGAACAATTTCAAGTGAGATAATTTCATTAGCATTGGAATTACTTAATGAAACAACCAAAGTTTCCCAACATTCTAAAAGCAAACTCATCAATAAAAGAGACTTTAACTCATCATCAAATTTGACCTTCAAATTTTCCAATTGATTTATTACATCTTCAAATTCGTTCTAATGCTCAGCAACAAACTTCTCCATCTAATCTCAGTTGAACCAACTTTCGAACAAGAAAAGCCTTATTTGTAGCACTCTTCGACTCATACAAAGATACCAACTTGTCCAACAAAACCTTCGTAGATTCACAACTAGCCACATGATGGAAGCATGAATCATCAAGATACCGATGAATTGCCTTCTTATCCATCTTCTTCCATTTTCCCTCATCTACATCAGAGGGCTTCTTCCCGTCTCCATCAATCGGATCATGAAGATCATTGAGGTACAAAATATCTTCCATCCTAGGCTTCCAAATACCTCAATTTTTCTGTCCAAAATAGCCATTTTTGAAAAAGAAATCATATCCGACTTCTCAATAATATTACAAATCCAAAATTACTCTAAGCTCTTCGATGACCTTGCCTTAATACCAATCTATAGTGAAAACTTTGCTTTGCGGAAGCTTTTCCCAATAAAACTTTTATCATCCAAATCACAAAGAGATAAATTTGGATAGAAAATAAACGGACATGAAATCAAAAAATAGTACATAAGAGATTCAACCCAACACCCTCTTTATTGATTCGGCAAAATTTGTTTACAATTAATCGAACAAAATATAAATTGAACCAATATCCAAATTGAGAAAAAGAGTCTTGATCTCTATGACTAAAATTGTTGGAGGAGAAGAACAAAGATGGAAATAAGAGAGAATTAGCAAATAGATTTTAACACATTTTACACTCTCTCTTTTTTGCTCTATTTATAACATCCATTACTTAATGCCCAAGTTAATATCAGATGGCAAAAAATAAATTGATTAGCTTGTGAAAGAAAGAAAGAAATATAACCAAATTTGCATATTTATTTCCTTCTAGTTTTGATTTTGTATCACCAAAATTTAACAAACCTGTCAAATGGGTTGAGCTAGGACAAAATGGGTTGGATCAATTTTTACCAATCCATTCGTGACCCATATCTTTTGACCCATTTAATATAAAGGTTAGTCTGATACAACCCATTTAATAAGCGAATTATCCATTTAACATATTTAAAGATTTGAATTTTATTAACTAACAAAAAACAAACAGATATATATAATTCTAATTTTAATTTTACGTTTTGAATTTTGATAAAAAACAAATTTTCAAAATTCAAAATTTTAATTTTAATTTTCATTGAAATTCAAATATGAGGATTGAGTCTATTATTTGCTTAGTACAACTGTTATTCACTATGGAAAACTACAACATGCATTCACAAGATGAAGTATCCGAGCATTCCATATTACCCATAATTTAAGTGGGAGTTCATCAGTCGGATTCTCACTGATTTCGAGTTAGGATGAAGAAGTTATTGAAGTCTTAAAAAAATATAGCGGCTTCTACTTCGAAAGAGTTCAAATATGGTAACGTAGCTTGTTATTTTCTAAGCACAACTGTTAGTCACCATGGAGAACCATATCGAGCATTCACAAGATGAAGTATCCGAGTGTTCCATATTTTCTGAAATTTAGATGGGAGCTCATCGGTCGAAGCTTGCCTGATTCTAAGTTAGTACGAAGAAGTTACTGTAATTCGAACAAAAAAATAGCAGTTTCTACCTTGGCGGAGTTCAAATATGAGGATTTAGCCAGTTATTTCTAATTACAACTGTTAGTCACCATGGAGAACTGCAGTTTGCATCCACAAGATGAAATATCCAATTGTTCCATATTTTCTGTAATTAAGACAGGAGTTCATCGGTCAAAGTCTTGCTTGATTCCGAGTTCGTACGAAGACGTTACTGTAGTCCAAACAAAAAAATAGCGGATTTTGCCTAGGCAGAGTTCAAATATGGGGATGTAGCCTGTTATTTTTAAGTACAATTGTTAGTCATCATGGAGAACTATAGTGTGCATTCATAAGAATAAGTATCCGGATGTTTAGTATGGTTCATAATCTAGGTGGGGTTCACCAGTCGAAGTCTTGCCTAATTCTGAGTTAGCACGAAGAAGTTACTGTAGTCCGAATAAAAAAGTAGCTTCTGCTTAGGCGAAGTTCAAATATGGGGATGTAGCCTGCTATTTCCTAAGTACAACCATTAGTCACCATGGAGAACTATAGTGTATATTCAAAAGATAAAGTATCCGAGGGTTTCATATTATTTATAATTTAGGTGTGAGTTCATCGGTCGAAGTCCCGCCCGATTCCGAGTTAGTATGAAGGAGTTATTATAGCCTGAACAAAAAAAAAGAATGACTTTTGCCTAGACTAAGTTCAAATATGGAAATACTATCATTCCTAACAATCAAGAACAACCAAGAATAATTATATTAAATTTTTGGAAAATTATTCTTTTATATAAAATATAACCTTAGGTGAAATTATTTCATTTACTCAAATTTTAAATCAATATTTTGTCAGTAGGTCTTGTTCGAGTGTTTAGGAAATTCCTATCGATAACGTTGGCCAAACGCATCGACCGAAATTCTTAAGCCACTCAACACATCAAACAACACATATAAACAATTTTATATCATTAACAAATATGCATTCATACACACACACACACATACACACACACACACACTCTCTCTCTCTCAAACTCATCGTAGGGTCTCGCTTACCCTATCTCAAATGAGTCAACCACACCACAACCTAGATGTTCGCTCAACCTAAGCTCTGATACCAACCGTAATGACCCACTTTTCAGTACAGTTTAAGCTAACAATAAACCATACATGTCCAACCTAAATTGAACGGGAAAGCGGATAATTAGGGAAAAGAAAGAAGACAAGAAGAAACTAAACAACATAGAATCTCACAGCGGAATAAATAATATATAATATACAATCAACCTTTACACAAAAATAAAACTATAATATATGTGTATATAGACACCAGTCAGAGTATACTAATCTATTCAGCACGGGCAGTTATAATAAGCTATCATGCAACGGAAAAATAACCATGTACATGAATATGTCTTTGGCCTCCAGCTCGTCTCCTGAAAGCTCCAAAAATATCCAACTAAACCTGGGAAATATGCTCGGTCTGATCCGAGCATTATAGGAAAACAACGTCCGGGTCAGTCTGGTAAAATCAGTGTGAGAAACACAATCAAATGGATTCTGAATGCTTAAAATAACCTTTCAAAACAAAGGTATCTCGTAAGACCATGACGCACATAAACACGGGCATGTTTTTACCTAACGATAACCAAAACCTTTTATATCAGAAAATCTAGTGATATTATAATAATGTCTAAAGGCGAAAATAATAATAATCAAGTAGTTGTGATGCTCGTGAGTGTGCATCACAACAATACTAGGTATATAATCGAAAATCAATAAGGCACGTTCGGTAATTGTGTAGGATTTCCATGGAGGTGCCTCGGTACTTCGAGGAATAATCCTCCTGCATAAGGATCAGAGATATCCTTCCGAAGCAGCATGCATCCCAAGTGATGTGCCATAACAAAAATATAGCTGGTCTCGCTAAGATCGAGTGCATTGTCCCATGCATGCATAACAAATGTAGGTAACGTTTAGGTGGAGCTGACTACACCCTATGGATTTGCCAACCCTACTGACCATGCCTCCTATCCCAGGTTTTAGTCATTTCCGCTGATGAGGCTACGTCTAGCATTCCAGCTTACGCACCGCCACCAAATAGGTGACGAAATCCCACGTGGATTGTAACACCCCAACGGGTCTCAGAATCACAGATTGATTCCCATATCTCAAATAGACCTTGGAATCACATCCGGATTCCCATACCCTAATGGGTCTCAGAATCACACATGGATACCAACATCTTAAAATATCACGAATCTCCTTCATAGAACTGTATAAGGTTTTCTGAGTGGTCAAGGGTTGGAGTCATCTCTTACGAGTACACTCTTCCGTTTCCTGGGTGCTCCACAAAACCAAACGCCGATCTTCGAAATGCTCAAGCCCAAATCTTTAAGAAATAATCAGACAATACATAAGAGCGGGGATCACCCCCTAACCATTTTAGTGGACGGATCTCCTTATCATTTTTCCTAGAAGATTGAAACGAGTTTACACGTATAGTATAGCACCACTGATGGTAACTGTACCATATAATCACCGTGTTTCCCATAGATATTTCCAGATTTTAAACCATTCGTTGTTAAGTAGGGAATATTTTCCTACCACCAAAATTAAGAAGGATTACATATTTAGGCCAAGATTTGATAGCCGGTTATTTAACTATCAAATAAACTAACATTCAAGCCAAGATTATATTTCCCATGGAAATCACTAAGCCTCTTAAATTAATTTTTCATTAATTCAGGTTCACATTTCAAATACTTGGAAATCACTTCCGTATACTTATCTCAACGAAATAAGTATATTCATAAACCACTATTTTTTCAATACTTTGAAAATATAACTATATACTTATCTCAATGGTATAAGTATATTCACAAAACATTTCACTTCAAACTTAGACCTTGAATTTTTTTGAAAATAGATATGAAAAGTACCATTCTATATCGACTATGGATCACAGCTTACACAATGGTTATGTTGCTATTCCAACGAATTTGTAGCAAACCGTGGGCAATCCCTGCCTCTCAAATTACGCCATGAAGATCAACCATTTCTTCCCAAATCCCTTTTATTTATGAATGTTACCAAATCTGTTTACAAAGTTTCTTTATAAATTTCCAATCCCATTATAAAACATTCTTAATGAATCTCAAACCTCCTTTAAACCTTTTCAAATCTTTAAAACTCTTTTCTAAATTCTTTTATAAATATCCAAACCATTTATAAAACTCTTTCCTTATTTTAACAATTTATTTAAATGATAGGGATTCTTAAACACTTAAACAAGATCAACTGACACGGTATTGTTTTGAAATTGGTAAATGAAATAATTTTTACCAAAGATATATCTTATATATAAAAAGAATGATTTTCAAAAATAGTATAGTATAGTATTTTTGAAGTGTTGTTTGTTAAGATCATAATATTTTATTATTATCAATTTAGGGTTATTTAGTCATGCTCGTCCAGTTTGAGCATCGACTATGGTTAGTGTGTATAGGTAGGTTTCCTGTTAATATATGGATTAGGAAAATAGCAATAGGGAAACATTGAAACGAACACCTTGTGAATTAAGTTTCACAATTTTGACTATAAAGCGTTCGATGTTAATGATGAGGTAAAATTTGTTTAAATAAAGGTATTAAAAGTCAGAATATTTTGAAATAAATATTTAAAAATGGATTAATAAGAATGGGTCTTTTGATTAAAATAAATTAGGTTGAAAACTTGAGAACCTAAATCCTGGGGTTTTTGAAAAATGGTCTCCAAGGTTTTGGAAAATAATAAAAGTATTTGAAAGTAATTTTGATTTAAGTACGAATTTTTAGGATCGAAAATGTTAAGTAAAAGATGGTTTCTTTGGGGTAGTTTGGGAAATAAGTCTTGATTGTATTGTGATGATCGGAATAATCTTCTAAGTGACAGTCGGATGTTCGCCTAGGCGAATGTTGAAGTGCACTTAGTAAATTATTCTCTTCATCATTGTACGATAAAAATATTCAAATCCGAATGAAACCAAAGCAAGTTGTGAAAAATTCTTTGTGGGAAAAATAAAAGGTATTGTTTCAAAAAAAATGAAATTTTGGAAATAAAGAAATATTTTTAAGTTAACTAGTTCGAGTGGCTTGAAAATAACTTTAAATTGGGGAAGAGGTGTGTTCGGATGTTAAACACTTCTCTTGATTATTACCCTTCTTAGTAAGGGAATGTATAATACTGTTTGGTGGTACCTAGTCCCTTAGTATCATTTTGGAGTTACTCGGGCTATAGATATATATTTTCTATGATTGAAATTATAGTTTCATTTCAAAATGTTTTCGAATAAAACCTGGGTATTTGGATCTCGTGTTTTCTTAGGACAATAAATTCAAAATGGAATAGTGGAATCAGATAGAGGTATACACTCTTAGGCTGTAGTGGAGTATTATCCAAGTTGAAACTAAGAGTAGTTTATGAAATGTTTCCATAAATAATCTAGTGGGGATAGAATTGGTATTAGGGATAACCAATTTGGTAAGTGTGTAGGTTGGACGTAGATCAATTTTTCTTTTCATAGAATTTTGATCCAAGATTCGAGTATATGACTTTAAGGTATTTGCACCATTCCGAATAAGGATTTATTACTCGATTTTTGATGGCGAGCATTTGATGAGGATTTTTGGTTTGGGACCAAAGTTTCTATCGTGGTTACAACTATGTAAGAAGAACAGAGGTTCCAAATCAAGGAGCCTGATCAGAGTTCGCACTAGAGAATCAGGTAAGCGATACTAGTTCGAAAGTGAAGTTATGTATTCGAGTTGTGATCGAATCATATTTTGCATGAGAATGATCTATGTACATCATATGCGATGATGTAGAGTGTTATGTGTTTCTAAATGGTTTATGAGGTGTAATTTCGGGGACGAAATTCTTTTAAGGGAGAAAGAATGTAACGACCGGGAATTTCACAGCTTTAATTTGCAAATATTTAATTAATTTTAAATATTCAAATAAATGGTTTTATAATGAAAACAAAACTCTTTTTAGTAATAATAATAATGGTGAAATAGATTTTAAAATTTGTTTACAAAAATATATAGTTCGATGAAAAACAGAAAATGTGACCGGAAACTATTTTCCGAATTTTTGACGTTTCATCGTATAAAAGTTGTTTGAAATGTTATATACACTTTTGTGTATATATGCACATATATACTTATATGAAATGGTTTAAGAAATATAAAATGGCTTAAGCTGCGAGGAATGCGGATTACCGATCTTAAGGCTAGGAATAACACTAGAGGGGGGTGAATACTGTTTATAAGAAATTACTAAATCTTTTTGACTTTATGTTAATTTGTACACAGATGTATGTAAAATTCAGACACAAATATAATCATAGAATCAAACACAGATGCAGAAATAAGTAAATGCAGTAAAGGAAAGAACACACCGGATTTTATACTGGTTCGGAGTTACCCTACATCCAGTCCCGCACAACTAAGTACGGATTTCCTTTCAAAAGAAATTCAACAATTACACCCTCGATTTCAAGGCTACGAGGTACACCCTCCAGAATCACAATCCTCTGGGTAGAGATACTTGATTTCCGGGGCAACAAGTTCACCCAATTGATTTCCAAGGCTACAATCACACCTTTTCTCGCTTAATTGATTTCCAAGGCTACAATCACACCTTTTCTCGCTAGATGGATTACAAAGAAGCCTATAACTCTGAATACCACTTGGATCTTGTTGAGATAGTGATAGAGAATCAAACCAGAGATAATCTAGTTAGATTCATGTTGATTTCGACAGAGTGATGATAGAATTTTGAATAAGAAAATGTGGAAGAAGAAGAGAAGTAAAAAAACCAGAAAATCTGATATAAAATTCATTGAAACTAACCCCTATTTATAGAAGAACAACAGTCATGTCCATTCATGAAAGGTTATGATGAATAGATACTTCTTTTGAAATTCAAATTTTTGGTCCTAACTGACACTATGTCGACATGGGGTACTAGGGCATGTCGACATCCCAAAGGAAATTTTGATGTTTTGTTTTTCTTTGAAAATAACCTTTATCTTATATTAAAACTATTTTAAACTTTATAAATATACTTGACTATAGATAAAATACATAGATAAATATAGAGAATAATATATATAAAATTTTACTATAATTTTATATTTAAATCTAAGTATAAATATATTATAATTAAAAGATAGTTTAAAACAAACGAAGTTTAAAAACAAGAGTTTATTAAAAGCAAAAACAAAGAATATTTTAAGGCTAAAACATTTTTTGAAAATCATTTGAAAAGATAATTCTTAAACCAAAACATTTTGAAAAGCAGTTTTGAAAATCATTCTGAAGTAGTTTTGAAAATCATTTTGAAGTAGTTTTGCAAGCTTCTTCCTGTAGAATATCTCATCATATCAGGACTCGAGAACTTATACAACACCAGGATGTTCGTGGGTTTGTAAGCCACTTGTCGTAGGTTTGTAAGCTACTTGTCGTGGGTTTGTAAGCCACTAAAAAGGTAGAAATGGGTTCCATCCCAAAAGAAAAATAGAGTGAAGATTTCAGTGCTATTATGAAGTTTTAACATAATTTTAGACTCAATACTTATCTTGAAATCTTGAACTCTTGATAATCTTGATATTCTTGATACTCATGAGTCTTCAATCTTGATATCTTGAATGTCTATACTATACAGTCTTCATTCTTGATACCTGCATGGTTAAATTCTGCATATACATATATATCTAAACTATAATGTTAGTATTTATATTTTATAATCTTATTCTAAGGTTGTTGTCATCAAAACCATCAACTCATGGACTAAAAATCTCCCCCTTTTTGATGATGAAAACCGTTGTTTATAAAATATTACTTCTATCCTAATAACTCCCCCTAAATCTAATAACTCCCCCTTAATCTATGCCTAACTCTCCTATTTTATATTTCTCCCCCTTTGTCATTAACAAAAACAAACTAACTCCAAACTATATAACCCCCCCTCATTCTTGTACTCAAGTACCTGCATTAATAAACTATATAATAGAGTATACTAAGAAATAACTATACTTATAGACATGATATTCAATCAACGATTATAAATATACCAATGTATATTTATACATTCATCAATCCACACCAAATGTTAATCAAATCAATCAAAACAACCAATTTCAATCAAAGCAATCAATTGAAACAAAGTAATCAAATTAAATAAAGCAATCAAATTAAATGTTACGAGGAACTTCCACCCATCCTTCTTCTCCGAAAATAGGGTCTGCTTTGATGGCATCCCAATTTTCATTGTCATTTGTGAGAGAGACAGGAGGATGTGCTTCGTTATCATCCTTGTGCAAGGAAGAAATCATCCATCGAATTGCCTCGAAATGCCTTTCTTGCTCCTTGATCATCTGCATTTGACTCAATTCTAAGTGTCGCTGGTTACGAAGAATGAACGAGAGAATATTCTTGAATGAATTAAGAGTTTCTTCAACATTCTCGGATAAGTTATGAATTGGATTAGCCATTTTTGAAATTGTGAGAAGAATGAGAGATAGAATAGATAAGAAATAATATTCAGTAATGACTTCTGGAAGAAATGGGTATATATATGTGTAGAAATTCGTTTGAAATGAATAGACATATGGTAGTTATTCAAATTTCAAATTCAAAATGAAGTGTCATTTCTGACCAGTATATGTCAACATGGTAAAGGGGGGATTTCGACATGAGGTAGTGAAATTTGATGGTAATTTTGATTTTGTGAATAATTGTGTATATATATATTTATATAATATACTAACATTTATTCAAGAGATAAGATAAGCTAGATAACAGAAAGGAAATTCAATTTCATTGCATAGAAGAGTGATACAATGATTAATCATAAACAACTACATAAACACTCAAATTAAAACAAACTTAAACTAATTCGACATGATATGAAAATATAGAACTAGTTTGAGGATGATGAAGATAATCCAAGTTTCTTGCTGACTTTGGAGAAAAACTTTTTCATCTTGGATGATATTTTGTCCAACTTCTTACTAACGGATCTTTTAAGAACCCGTTGATTCTCAACAATAATCTTTTGGTTTTTGAGAAGGGTTTTGTTGGTAGGATTGGAGGGATATTCAATACTTTCTAGGGATGTTTCACCTTCTTCTTCTTCTTCTATTTCCATTTCATCCCCTTCTTCTTCTTCTTCCTATTCCATTTCTTCATGATCCATACGCTCTTCCTTTTCGGCAGGAGTCTCAAAAGGTTGAAAAACATATGGGATTTTCATGAGAGAAATGTTTGAGATATTAAAAACTTTTCGTGAAATAAATTATTCTCCTTTGAAATTTACTCCAAAATAGTTGAAAATCCGAGTAAGGTGAATTCCATGATATAAAGTGTTTTCTCCCATTTCAAATTTTTTAGGACGAAGTTCATCCAAAATAACTTGCGCCCAATTGATATCATAATTTCCGAAAATAGCAAAAAGTGATTTGCACACTTTTGAAGTAGGATTGTTAAAATTTCCCGATCTTGGGGTCAAAGTATGTTGTAAGAGAAGATTGACAATTCTTGCTTTAGGATGAAAGTTTCGATTTTTAAATTCAAAGTTTTCTTCTCCTTCAAAAATATGATGAAATGTCTCACGATCATGTTCATTGATTTGAAAAATAGAAAGATCCATTCCCGTTCTTTTGCAATTGAGAATGTTACCCAAAAGATCACAATTCAAAACAATTTTAGTGCCTTTGACACTACTCCAAATTTCATTATCATTTCCTTCATAAAATTCTCGATTGAGATTTGCATAGAAAATTTTAACAAGATTTGTGTAACAAACAAAATCATTTTAAGAAGAATCAACAAGACTAAGAATTTGATTGTTTGCAAAAAGAGTATCAATTTCATAAGAAGCAAAATCTTGAAAAATAGCAAACTTTCCGGGATGGACTTTTCCATAGTTAGCATAATTGATGTTGTCTTCGGATTATTGAGGAGTTGCTCTTTCAAGTTTTTGGAAAGTCTCATGGTGGAGGGGTTGCTTGAAGAAGCCATTAAAGTAGAGAGTAGAGAGCTTGAAGTTTTGAAGAGAGAGTTTGAATTTGAAAATGAAAGTGAAAGGTTGTGATAAAAGATAGTAAATAAATAGATTTTTGAAAGACATGTTCTCTGGTCAAAAGATGCCTTTTCAGAGTATTGAATGAAGTGAAATGGTGAAGGGAAATTCAACCATTTGAATTCAAATTTTGAATTTCAAATTCTGGTACCTATGTCGACATCAGGGTAGGGACCATGTCGACGCATGCCTATGAATTTCTATGATTTATTTTTCCTAAGTATTCTAATATATATACACTTATTATTTTAATGTCTATTATATATATATATATATATATCTGGAGTATTATTATAGTATATTCTAGAAAATATTATTATATTATTAAAAAATAATAATAAAATAATAATAATAATAAAATAAAAAATAAATTTAAAATTCAATCAACACACCAATTCAAAATCAATCAATCAAGCAATCAATCATCTAATTTTAAGCATGCAATTTCAATCAATTGTATTGTAAATGTGTACCTTTTTCTGAGTCCGTTTCCTTGAATTTGTTGAAGTCGTGAACTGCCGTGAAACACAAATTTGAGTTATTTGTCTTCTGATCATCATCGCTTGAGGACGAGTCTGAGTCATCTAGAGTAGCAGTAAATGCACGCTTTTGTTTCTTTACTGTATCATTGTTTATAGGAGGATTCTGCCTTTCTGGATATGACAGTCTCTTTTGATATAGCCTGGTTCATCACAGTTGAAACATTTGACATTGTTTGGTACTACAATCTGATTTCCAGAATTCTTATAGTTGTTTCTCTTGAGCTTATTCATCTTTCTGTATTTCAGGAATTTCCGAAAATTCCTGGTCATAAATGCTATCTCTTCATCATTATCACTATTTGAGTCTGATCTGTCGGTTAATGCATTGAATGCCATTGATTTCTTTTCAGATGCTTTACTTTCTCTTCTCCCGATCATTTGGACTTCAAATGACATTAGATTTCCAATCAATTCTTCTATCTTTAAGGTACTGATGTCATTTGCCTCTTCAATTGCAAGAGTCTTTTGATCCCATTCTAGAGTGAGAGAATTTAAAAATTTTATGACTTGATCTTCTTTCGAAAATTCATTTCCCAAGGATATTAAAGAATGCACAATATCTTGAAATCGACTATACATATCTAAAATAGACTCATTAGTATTCATTTTAAATAACTGAAACTGATTTGTGAGCATGGAAATTTTGGTCTGTTTAACTTTGCTTGTTCCTTCGTGAGTCACTTGCAAAGTTTTCCAGATTTCATATACAGACTTACAAACTAACACTCTATTAAATTCATTTCTCTCAAGTGAATAAAACAGAATATTCATTGCTTTAGAATTATTTTGTGCAACAGTCTTTTGCTTAGTGGTCCACTGTGCAAAATTAGTTGTGGGTTCAGAATATTCAGTTTTTGTGATATTCCAAGTATCTAATCCTACAGATTGTAAATATATTTTCATCCTACGTGCCCAATATGCATAGTTACTGCCATTAAAAAGTGATGGTCTGGCAGTAGACTGACCTTCTACAAATGAACTAGTGCTAGAAACAGTACCAGTGTTGGTAGCCATTTTGAAAACTTTTCAAAATTCAGATTATGAAACTTTTGAAAACCTTGCTCTGATACCAAATGTGAGGAATGCGGATTACGTATCTTAAGGCTAGGAATAACATTAGAGGCAGGGTGAATAATGTTTATAAGAAATTACTAAATCTTTTTTGAATTTATGTTAATTTGTACACAGATGTATGTAAAATTCAGATACAGATATAATCACAGAATCAAACACAGATGCAGAAATAAAGTAAATGCAGTAAAGGAAAGAACACACCGAAGTTTATACTGGTTCGGAGTTACCCTACATCCAGTCCCGCACAACTAAGTATGGATTTCCTTTCAAAAGCAATTCAACAATTACACCCTCGGTTTCAAGGCTACGAGGTACACCCTCCAGAATCACAATCCTCTAGGTAGAGATACTTGATTTCCAAGGCAACAAGTTCACCCAATTGATTTCCAATGCTACAATCACACCTTTTCTCGCTTGATTGATTTCCAAGGCTACAATCACACATTTTCTCGCTAGACAGATTACAAAGAAGTCTATAACTCTTAATAGCACTTGGATCTTGTTGAGATAGTGATAGAGAATCAAACCAGAGATAATCTAGTTAGATTCAATGTTGATTTCGGCAGAGTGATGATAGAATTTTGAATAAGAAAATGTGGAAGAAGAAGAGAAGTGAAAAAACCAGAAAATCTGATATAAAATTCGTTGAAACTAACCCCTATTTATAGAAGAACAACAGTCATGTCCATTCGTGAAAGGTTATGAAGAATAGACACCTCTTTTGAAATTCAAATTTTTGGTCCTAACTGACACTATGTCGACATGGGGTACTAGGGCATGTCGACATCCCAAAGGAAATTTTGATGTTTTGTTTTTCTTTGAAAATAACCTTTATCTTATATTAAAACTATTTTAAACTTTATAAATATACTTGACTATAGATAAAATACATAGATAAATATAGAGAATAATATATATAAAATTTTACTATAATTTTATATTTAAATCTAAGTATAAATATATTATAATTAAAAGATAGTTTAAAACAAACGAAGTTTAAAAACAAGAGTTTATTAAAAACAAAAACAAAGAATATTTTAAGGCTAAAACATCTTTTTGAAAATCATTTGAAAAGATAATTCTTAAAGCCAAAACATTTTGAAAAGCAGTTTTGAAAATCATTCTGAAGTAGTTTTGAAAATTATTTTGAAGTAGTTTTGCAAGCTTCTTCCTGTAGAATATCTCATCATATCAGGACTCGAGAACTTGTACAAAACCAGGATGTTCGTGGGTTTGTAAGCCACTTGTCGTAGGTTTGTAAGCTACTTGTCGTGGGTTTGTAAGCCACTAAAAAGGTAGAAATGGGTTCCATCCCAAAAGAAAATTGGAGTGAAGATTTCAGTGCTATTATGAAGTTTTAACATAATTCTAGACTCAATACTTATCTTAAAATCTTGAACTCTTGATAATCTTAATATTCTTGATACTCATGAGTCTTCAATCTTGATATCTTGAATGTCTATACTGTACAGTCTTCATTCTTGATACCTGCATGGTTAAATTCTGCATATACATATATATCTAAACTATAATGTTAGTATTTATATTTTATAATCTTATTCTAAGGTTGTTGTCATCAAAACCATCAACTCATGGACTAACAATCTCCCCCTTTTTGATGATGAAAACCGTTGTTTATAAAATATTACTTCTATCCTAATAACTCCCCCTAAATCTAATAACTCCCCCTTAATCTATGCCTAACTCTCCGATTTTATATTTCTCCCTCTTTGTCATCAACAAAAACAAACTAACTCCAAACTATATAACCCCCCCTCATTCTTGTACTCAAGTACCTGTATTAATAAACTATATAATAGAGTATACTAAGAAATAACTATACTTATAGACATGATATTCAATCAACGATCATAAATATATCAATGTATATTTATACATTCATCAATCCACACCAAATGTTAATCAAATCAATCAAAACAACCAATTTCAATCAAAGCAATCAATTGAAACAAAGTAATCAAATTAAATAAAGCAATCAAATTAAATGTTACAAGGAACTTCCACCCATCCTTCTTCTCGAAAAATAGGGTCTGCTTTGATGGCATCCCAATTTTCATTGTCATTTGTGAGAGAGACAGATGGATGTGCTTCGTTATCATCCTTGTGCAAGGAAGAAATCATCCATCGAATTGCCTCGAAATGCCTTTCTTGCTCCTTGATCATCTGCATTTGACTCAATTCTAAGTGTCGCTGGTTACGAAGAATGAACGAGAGAATATTCTTGAATGAATTAAGAGTTTCTTCAAGATTCTCGGATAAGTTATGAATTGGATTAGCCATTTTTGAAATTGTGAGAAGAATGAGAGATAGAATATATAAGAAATAATATTCGGTAATGAATTCTGGAAGAAATGGGTATATATAGGTGTAGAAATTCGTTTGAAATGAATAGACATATGGTAGTTATTCAAATTTCAAATTCAAAATGAAGTGTCATTTCTGACCAGTATATGTCGACATGGTAAAGGGGGGATGTCGACATGAGGTAGTGAAATTTGATGGTAATTTTGATTTTGTGAATAATTGTGTGTATATATATATTTATATAATATACTAACATTTATTCAAGAGATAAGATAAGCTAGATAACAGAAAGGAAATTCAATTTCATTGCATAGAAGAGTGATACAATGATTAATCATAAACAACTACATAAACAATCAAATTAAAACAAACTTAAACTAATTCGACATGATATGAAAATATAGAACTAGTTTGAGGATGATGAAGATGAAGATAATCCAAGTTTCTTGCTGACTTTGGAGAAAAACTTTTCCATCTTGGATGATATTTTGTCCAACTTCTTACTAACGGATCTTTTAAGAACCCGTTGATTCTCAACAATAATCTTTTGGTTTTTGAGAAGGGTTTTGTTGGTAGGATTGGAGGGATATTCAATACTTTCTAGGGATGTTTCACCTTCTTCTTCTTCTTCTATTTCCATTTCATCCCCTTCTTCTTCCTCTTCCATTTCTTCATGAGCCATACGCTCTTCCTTTTCGGCAAGAGTCTCATAAGGTTAAAAAACATATGGGATTTTCATGAGAGAAATGTTTGAGATAATAAAAACTTTTCTTGAAATAAATTATTCTCCTTTGAAATTTACTCCAAAATAGTTGAAAATCCGAGTAAGGTGAATTCCATGATATAAAGTGTTTTCTCCCATTTCAAATTTTTTAGGACGAAGTTCATCCAAAATAACTTGCGCCCAATTGATATCATAATTTCCGAAAATAGAAAAAAGTGATTTGCACACTTTTGAAGTAGGATTGTTAAAATTTCCCGATCTTAGGGTCAAAGTATGTTGTAAGAGAAGATTGACAATTCTTGCTTTAGGACGAAAGTTTCGATTTTTAAATTCAAAGTTTTCTTCTCCTTCAAAAATATGATGAAATGTTTCACGATCATGTTCATTGATTTGAAAAATAGAAAGATCCATTCCCGTGCTTTTGCAATTGAGAATGGTACCCAAAAGATCACAATTCAAAACAATTTTAGTGCCTTTGACACTACTCCAAATTTCATTATCATTTCCTTCATAAAATTCTCGATTGAGATTTGCATAGAAAATTTTAACAAGATTTGTGTAACAAACAAAATCATTTTGAGAAGAATCAACAAGACTAAGAATTTGATTGTTTGCAAAAAGAGTATCAATTTCATAAGAAGCAAAATCTTGAAAAATAGCAAACTTTCCGGGATGGACTTTTCCATAGTTAGCATAATTGATGTATGCTTTTATTGCCTTCGGATTATTGAGGAGTTTCTCTTTCAAGTTTTTGGAAAGTCTCCTGGTGGAGGGGTTGCTTGAAGAAGCCATTAAAGTAGAGAGTAGAGAGCTTGAAGTTTTGAAGAGAGAGTTTGAATTTGAAAATGAAAGTGAAAGGTTGTGATAAAAGATAGTGAATAAATAGATTTTTTAAAGACATGTTCTCTGGTCAAAAGATGCCTTTTCAGAGTATTGAATGAAGTGAAAAGGTGGAGGGAAATTCAACCATTTGAATTCAAATTTTGAATTTCAAATTCTGGTACCTATGTCGACATCAGGGTAGGGACCATGTCGACACATGCCTATGAATTTCTATGATTTATTTTTCCTAAGTATTCTAATATATATATACACTTATTATTTTAATGTCTATTATATATATATATATCTAGAGTATTATTATAGTATATTCCAGAAAATATTATTATATTATTAAAAAATAATAAAAAAATAATAATAAAATAATAATAAAATAATAATAATAATAAAATAAAAAATAAATTTAAAATTCAATCAACACACCAATTCAAAATCAATCAATCAAGCAATCAATCATCTAATTTTAAGCATGCAATTTCAATCAATTGTATTGTAAATGTGTACCTTTTTCTGAGTCCGTTTCCTCGAATTTGTTGAAGTCGTGAACTGCCGTGAAACACAAATTTGAGTTATCTGTCTTCTGATCATCATCGCTTGAGGACGAGTCTGAGTCATCTAGAGTAGCAGTAAATGCACGCTTTTGTTTCTTTACTGTATCATTGTTTATAGGAGGATTCTGCCTTTCTGGATATGACAGTCTCTTTTGATATGGCCTGGTTCATCACAGTTGAAACATTTGACATTGTTTGGTACTGCAATCTGATTTTCAAAATTCTTATAGTTGTTTCTCTTGAGATTATTCATCTTTCTGTATTTCAGGAATTTCCAAAAATTCCTGGTCATAAATGCTATCTCTTCATCATTATCACTATTTGAGTCTGATCTGTCGGTTAATGCATTGAATGCCATTGATTTCTTTTCAGATGCTTTGCTTTCTCTTCTCCCGATCATTTGGACTACAAACGACATTAGATTTCCAATCAATTCTTCTATCTTTAAGGTACTGATGTCATTTGCCTCTTCAATTGCAAGAGTCTTTTGATCCCATTCTGGAGTGAGAGAATTTAAAATTTTTATGACTTGATCTTCTTTCGAAAATTCATTTCCCAAGGATATTAAAGAATGCACAATATCTTGAAATCGACTATACATATCTGAAATAGACTCATTAGTATTCATTTTAAATAACTGAAACTGATTTGTGAGCATGTAAATTTTGGTCTGTTTAACTTTGCTTGTTCCTTCGTGAGTCACTTGCAAAGTTTTCCAGATTTCATATGCAGACTTACAAACTAACACTCTATTAAATTCATTTCTCTCAAGTGAACAAAACAGAATATTCATTACTTTAGAATTATTTTGTACAACAGTCTTTTTCTTAGTGGTCCACTATGCAAAATTAGTTGTGGGTTCAGAATATTCAGTTTTTGTTATATTCCAAGTATCTAATCCTACAGATTGTAAATATATTTTCATCCTACGTGCCCAATATGCATAGTTACTGCCATTAAAAAGTGATGGTCTGGCAGTAGACTGACCTTCTACAAATGAACTAGTGCTAGAAACAGTACCAGTGTTGGTAGCCATTTTGAAAACTTTTCAAAATTCAGATTGTGAAACTTTTGAAAACCTTGCTCTGATACCAAATGCGAGGAATGCGGATTACAGACCTTAAGGCTAGGAATAACACTAGAGGGAGGGTGAATAATGTTTATAAGAAATTACTAAATCTTTTTGAGTTTATGTTAATTTGTACACAGATGTATGTAAAATTCAGATACAGATATAATCACAGAATCAAACACAGATGCAGAAATAAAGTAAATGCAGTAAAGGAAAGAACACACCGGATTTTATACTGGTTCGGAGTTACCCTACATCCAGTCCCGCACAACTAAGTATGGATTTCCTTTCAAAAGCAATTCAACAATTACACCCTCGGTTTCAAGGCTACGAGGTACACCCTCCAGAATCACAATCCTCTGGGTAAGATACTTGATTTCCGAGGCAACAAGTTCACCCAATTGATTTCCAAGGCTACAATCACACCTTTTCTCGCTTGATTGATTTCCAAGGCTACAATCACACATTTTCTCGCTAGATAGATTACAAAGAAGCCTATAACTCTGAATAGCACTTGGATCTTGTTGAGATAGTGATAGAGAATCAAACCAAAGATAATCTAGTTAGATTCAATGTTGATTTTGGCAGAGTGATGATAGAATTTTGAATAAGAAAATGTGGAAGAAGAAGAGAAGTGAAAAAACCAGAAAATCTGATATAAAATTCGTTGAAACTAACCCCTATTTATAGAAGAACAACAGTCATGTCCATTCGTGAAAGGTTATGATGAATAGACACTTCTTTTGAAATTCAAATTTTTTGTCCTAACCGACACTATGTCGACATGGGGTACTAGGGCATGTCGACATCCTAAAGGAAATTTTGATGTTTTGTTTTTCTTTGAAAATAACCTTTATCTTATATTAAAACTATTTTAAACTTTATAAATATACTTGACTATAGATAAAATACATAGATAAATATAGAGAATAATATATATAAAATTTTACTATAATTTATATTTAATTCTAAGTATAAATATATTATAATTAAAAGATAGTTTAAAACAAACGAAGTATAAAAACAAGAGTTTATTAAAAAAAAAACAAAGAATATTTTAAGGCTAAAACAACTTTTTGAAAATCATTTGAAAAGATAAATTTTAAAGCCAAAACAATTTGAAAAGCAGTTTTGAAAATCATTCTGAAGTAGTTTTGAAAATCATTTTGAAGTAGTTTTGCAAGCTTCTTCCTACAGAATATCTCATCATATCAAGACTCGAGAACTTGTACAAAACCAGGATTTTCGTGGGTTTGTAAGCCACTTGTCGAAGGTTTGTAAGCTACTTGTCGTGGGTTTGTAAGCCACTAAAAAGGTAGAAATGGGTTCCATCCCAAAAGAAAAATGGAGTGAAGATTTCAGTGCTATTATGAAGTTTTAACATAATTCTAGACTCAATACTTATCTTGAAATCTTGAACTCTTGATAATCTTAATATTCTTGATACTCATGAGTCTTCAATCTTGATATCTTGAATGTTTATACTGTACAGTCTTCATTCTTGATACCTGCATGGTTAAATTCTGCATATACATATATATCTAAACTATAATGTTAGTATTTATATTTTATAATCTTATTCTAAGGTTGTTGTCATCAAAACCATTAACTCATGGACTAACATAAGCAACTTAATTAAGTTGAGATAATATGGTTTAAATAATAAGTAAAGGTATGTGTCATGTCAGGGGAGACATGAAGTGACTTTTTGGCGACTTGAGTCCAAGTCATAATTGCATGTTGGCTTTGATTTGATGGAAAGGTGGCTAAGGGGTGGCTTTGTGGGCTAAAATGGTGCAGTGGAAAGGAGGTGGTGACATGGCAATACATGAGTAGAGGGTAGTGTTGGAAGCGTATTATGGTAATTTAACAAATGCACTTCATTTATATACAAATTTTCCTAATTTCCTTCCCATTTTTCTCATTCTTGTCTTCATGTCCGAACTTTCCTAAAGCTCCAAGACATTTTAATGGCTTCCAAAATGCTTTCAAGTTTTAATCTCAAAGTTTTAAATTTTAAAAATGTTTAAACAAGTTTGAATCTCCTTTTCTTCTTTTTTTAAAGAAATTCTTGCATTTTAACCGAAATGGTTTCGGCCATAACTTCTTAGAAACAACTCCAAAATAAGATTTTCTTTTATTCAAACCTTGTAGATTTCCAGTGGCTAAAACTTTGTAGTTTACCACTTTTCTTCATTTCGAGTTTAGATTGTAACGAATGCGATCTTTCAACGCTCGAAAGTCGACATTAATACGTCCACTGTATCAACTGCCGAGCAATCGAATGCCGGAAAACCGAGTTATTATGGTTAAAAAGAAGAGGTAGAAGAAAAAGTAGAAAAAGAGAACAAAAAAACACAGAAACAGAAACAATATCAGAATCTCACATTCGCAGCGGAACAACATATAATAGATAAATGAATAATCCTTTAAACCAAAGAACTATATCATTTTATACATTACATCATCATCAGAGTTTACAACAATAATATACAACACAACTGGACAGTTATATAAACTTGACCTCATACAGAATACACAGCGGAATAAATAATATCATATACAAGTGATACGTCTCGCCATCCAGCTCGCCAATGAGCTCCACAGCATCTCCTGAATCCAGAATGACCTGATAACCTGACTCTAGGCTGCTCGTGTGGAAAATTATGGGCACCCAGAGTTTAGGAAAGGAACAATAAACTCCAGGTCAGTCATGGTGACTGGTGTGAGGACTTAAAACAGTTATTATCTTTAAAACAACAACAACAAAGGAAGTAAAAGACATTTGCAATGCTTTTGGAAAATGAAACTACCATAAGGCCTCCCGCCACACACACAATGCAAACGCAGAATTGGAGGAGATTTCTCCTTATGATAGTCAAAGATGCTTACTATGCAAAACAAATTATTTTTGATATTATTATTAGTGCATAGTTGAAAACATTTCGAAAGTATAATATTAATCTTAGCCAGCATAGGCATTTCGCACTTATGCCTACTATAGCTACTATGTTCAATAGCAGGTTACCGCCACATTCCATAGCAGGTTATACAACTAAAACCGTACAAGGTTCGTATTGTTTCTTTGGATTTCCAACAAATGGTCAAGCTAAGGAACTTCCTATGCCACATGGGTTCGCCTCTGGCAGGGCGTCCCGAGAACTAACTAGCTCTCTGCCAACACAAGGCCGGGTTACCCCTTACACTGGGTAACTTCTACACGAATATGCCACCCCCGGTCCTTTGGGACCTTTATCTGAGCCGCCTCGATCACAAAGCAACAATCACACAGAGTAAATGATATTGGAGCAACCACATAGGTTAAATACCAGGGCTCCATACCTGATACCACCCTTTTCCAGAAGGAAATGACATACCCTAAAGCGAGCGACCCTCATAACCTTGCCGCATCATTCTTGTTTCGACCATTTCCGGGTTGTGAGGTCCGAAGAGGTCTCGTCCACAAAGCTACGCTTTTTTACAAAGCCACGCTTTGATCAACAAATGATCAATAAATAATCATCACACAGCAACACTCAGCATGCCACACTACCAAATTGGGAGTATATCACTGATAAATTTCAACTACATAACCTCTGAGCTCGTACGTCTCAGAGAAGGGTGTTAAGCTAAGAGAATAAATTCTCCACCACCAAACAGAAATGTATTTGAAAGAAATCAGTTTTATATCTCAAAATGTAATGTCAGACATGTAACCATACAAGACTGTTTCGGGTTCGAACAGAACCAAAGGCACTTTCGAAGAAACCCTTGCAATCCGGGTATTCACAATCCCGATCGAACTTCCCATCACAAAGGAAATCTCTATACCATAGCCAACGGTGCAGAGACAATCGATAGGTCATCCTATCGTTTTCACAAATACCCGGTCTTCACCATCGGTCTTCAATACGATCCATATAGTCGTATCACTAATTCGAAATGGGTTATATGACACAAAAGTCTTTTCCCGGCTAACCCGAATAGTGAGCACAATATTTAAAACATATGGATATAGGGATTTCAATTAAGTCGCAACTTATTACCCAAATCCTTTCCTTTAAATGGTTTAAACAAATTACCATTTCAAATCTTTAAACAAAAAGATTTACTTCACAAAGTTTAACCAGTTTCACAAAGATTCATTCATAGATTTCCAAATCAATTTCCATTTCAATTGGATTAACCCATTAAATCTTTAAATTAAGATTTAATTTATAGCTTTCAAAACTATTCACAATTCAAGTCTTTTATAATATAAAAGATACACCTTTTGAAATACTCTTTTACTTCCAAACAAGATTTAATCATCGTCACAAAGGTTAATTCATAGTTTTTTTCCATGCTATTTACACTTTCATTTCAACTTGAAATGTTTCGATACAATTTGGAAATCTTTTCACTTTATGAAAGCTATTATCATTTGAAAACAGATAGTTTTCGTTTTGGGAAAAACTGGTTACATTTACACAGGTTAAAGCCATTCAAGTATAAAACTTGAATATAAATTTAAATTTTCCAAAACCATATTTTAAATGGTTAAAACCCATATAAACATCTTTTATACTTATAAAAATCTTTTAGACCATAATTCCCAATTCATTGAGTTCAATTTCAAAATAGTGAATTCAAAATTTAAATCAATTAATTTAAATTTAAATTTTTATTAAGTTATTTAAAATAACTTTTATTTTTGAAACTCATTTTCAAAAACTTCCAATTTCAATTCCAAAACTAATTTGGATTCAAAAATTCAATTTTCAAAATTGATAAAAATCTGTGACTTAACCGATTTCCACGTGAAATCCATATTTGTATGTGTATTGTGTAGTCCACGGGTTTAACACAATAGTGTAACAACATTCAACCATCACAGATCAAATATAACAGTATATTTGATAAGCGGTATAAACTATAACGCTTATCTTTCATTCACAGATCACAAATATATATATAATAGATAAATAGATCACAAATCACACACAGAACATGATATATCACAAAGCATCACATATCAGAGATGTCAAACAATTCGACATCCAATAAAATCCAAACATCCATAAGTAGGATTACTTTAACTATCTGACTAATTTAAAGTCAGATAAATTTCTATAAATAAATTTTACCAGTTATGGTAAATTAATAATCAATTAATTTCAAATTGATTTTCAAATTTATTTCAAAACACCAAATAAATTTCCAAACATTTTCAAAAGATTTATTTTCAATCACCAAAAATCAATTACCAAATGGATTTCTAAATCTTTTTCCTTTTTTTTAAATAAATTCCTTTTTAAGAAGATAAATTCCTTTATTTTCAAACTATTTAAAAATCCAAATTTTAAATAAATTCTCAACTTATAAACAATATTTCCCGAAATTCATTTATTAAGCCCTTTTTCCATATTTTGAAATTTTATTCAATAAGATAAAAATAAAACTTTATCCTTTTCAAACTTCTTTTAAATTTATCCAATTATCAAAAATAATTTTTCCGATAAATTTTCAACTTGAATTTCAAAAATCCAATTTTTATTTATTTCTGGTATCCAACGATACCAAAATATATTCGGCTAAATTATAGCCATCAACAATTCCAATCACAATATAATCACACAGATTATAAATAATAAACACACAATATTGAAACAAATTCAATTATTTGAGGAATCCAGTTGGATCCCTCCAACCTGTTTCCCTGCATCCACAGATGTTAGCAAAATACCAATTCCACTTCGAAGTGGAATATCGCGGTATATGAGATTTATAAAATATTATCCGCTATTATGCGGCGCAATAGGGTCTCATCCGCTATATAATGTAGGAAATCAACTCCAAATACATATATAATACCAATTCCACTTCACGGTGGAATTATCGTGGTATATGTTTTTAATAAATAACCTCCGCTTAATATACGGCGTATAGGGTCTATTTCAACACAATCAACACTATCAACAATTTTAAATCTAACTATTAAAATTTAAATCGAAATATTCGATTGAGTGAGAAGTTCTCACCTTGCTTTCAATAACGGTTGCAGTATTTTATTTCAAATAAAATTAAACGCACGTTTAATTTTACTCAAAATTTTCACTAGCTCCAATTGACTCCAATCCAGTTCCATTGCGTAGTGCTCGTCGAAATGATTCCAACGCAATTCGTTTCGTCAATTTTCGACCTCGTATGAACAAGTTATGACATTACAAAGTTTGTACGAATCTTAATATATATAATTTCACATTAAAATTTTATTTTTAAACCTTTATCACCCAAACAAATCTCGGCCGCACGCTTTCGACTTGAAATCCTGGCCATCATTTTGCTTCTCCTTCCCTAGTCTTCGTTCGAACGAAGGTAACCCATTCGCCGATCATTTCCATCGACAATCGCACCCCCATCCTTCATCTATACCTTGATCAGGAGGTGCCACAACGAAGCCCTACCCAAGCACCACCATCGGACTGAGTATGGTGAAGCTCGGCTATGTATTTTGCTTGAAAAACGTGTGTAAACTTCGTGCGTTCAAACCCCATTTGCCGTTGATTTACTAGACTATTTTCGATCATAGCCGTTCATATCGAAGCTCTCGCGATGCTTAACATTTTTGTAGTTGGATGTTTTTCACAATTTCTTATGGATTTGGGGAAATCTGAGGAAGAAAGATTGAAAATATCGGCCATTAAAATGAAAACGGCGGCTAGGGCTTTGAAACCCTAATTGTTTTGCAAAAGTGAAAAGTTATGGCCTTTTATAGAAAATTGACGACACTATTCATCTCCAAATTTTTTGAACTCGAAATCAAACGTGCTAGCTGGCATTTCTAAGGTTTTACCCGCGTTCCGAACATAATGGAATGTGTTTCGGAAGCTAAATCGGTCATATGCGCGAGTTACGGAAATAAACGATCAAATTAAAATTAAACCGATTAAAAGCGATTTCGATGCGTTTTGGATTGCCCCGAACAAACCGTAAATCCGATTGACACGAAATTTGAAACCTTACAATAATTTAACATTACGGATCTTATGAAACCGGTTTCGTCAAAATCCGAGACTGTTTGAAAAATGACTATTTTTAGTCGTTAATTAAATATTAAAATATTCAATTTTCACATTTTAACTTTTAATTCAATTTTAAAAGTTTTATAACATCATTATATCCTCAATATGATTTAATATAACTTTATAAATCATTTTTATACACATTCAATTCATATTTCAATTATTTCTGAAATTTCAAATATTAAATTATTGATTTAATTATCCAATTAAATCCTATATTCGAAATATAAATTTATTCGACTTGCAAATCTTACTATTTAATATTTAAAATTAATTAAATATATGAATTTCAAATGATAGAAATTCTGGGTCGTTACAATCTTCCCCCCTAAAAGAATTTCGTCCTCGAAATTGCAAAGTAAGAAAAATGCCCCAAATCCATTAACTTTTCAAAACAATTCGTTCAAATTAGATTTCAAAATCACTTAAGTGTACAACTTCCCCAAAATCCAATAGTTAAACTCTTTCAAAAACTTTACTAAGTTTCTCAAATCTATACTTAGTTATACTTTTCAAAACAAACTATATCGTTTAACTTTTAACTCCAAATACAAAATTTAGTTTTCACAAATTTTCCAAGATTTCCCGAAAATTTTCTAACGTCTTAAATTTTCTAACGCCTTAAATTTTCAGAAAAATTCACCATAGCCTCCTTTGCGCGGTTCGATCGTAGTAGGATCACAATAGACATAAATATATATACATCGACCCACACGGTCGGAAAAGCATAAAAACAGTTCATATTTCCTATTTTTATTGCGTAGGCGTACCTTTTTAGCATTTTTAAGCAAAGCAGTTATTTATTAACTTATTAGCGCAACCAAATCTCGCCAAACGGCAGCCACGTCACATGTACTTACTCAATTTAAACACGTAAGTGACATATATATAAAATTATTAACATTTTACTCTTTTAAACAACTACAACACATGCATATTAAAAGAAATGCATACTAAACAAGGTTTATAAGCAACTTATATGATTTCGACATCACTTGTAATTGTTTACAACCAATTTATACACAACGACATTCAATTATTCATTTTTAATTAGTTTACATTCACTAATTTAAATTCAAGTTGGTTCACTTTCAATTCAAATTCCATCACATTGCTTTCAATTTTTATCAATTCCACTTCATTAACACTTAATGAATTATATACAATCAACTAACAATCATATAACAACCAATATATATTCAACACAACCAAATTATTAAATTTACATTCAATTTGGTTTAACACTTTTAATTTTCCAATTGGTTTAATATTAAATTGACTTCCATTCAATTTCCAATTTATTAGCTTTAATGAATTAATACTTACATCCATTATTCCATATCAATTTATTCACATTCAATTGATTAACATTCAATCCATTTATTTAATCAATTGCTAATTCATTTTACAATTAAAGTTGAATCTCCTTTATATAACTCAAGTTCATATTCATTTAATTCACTTTATTATTTCACTTTGATACCAAATTCAACTTCATTCATCATTACTTAAGTTATATTCCATTTCAAATTTCCACTTACATTTATCAATTTCAACTTGGATTTTAATTTAAATTTTGTTTATCACAACAAAACTTCAATTTTTCAATTTATTATGATAGCAAATCCATCACACAGAAACTCGAAAATGATACTGATGATGCTGCAGTCATCACCCTTATTATTTCCCAGCAACAGTAGTGAATTCAGTGCTTAATATTCTTTTCAAAATTTCCTTTTATTTATAAATCACATTTATAAATCTTTTTCTCATATAATTTTACTATTTTACTTTACTTACATAAGATCATTCCAAATTTATTTATCTTACTTAGATTTATAATAATATAACATCTTTTATTGACTTATATTTTTTTTTCAACAACCAAACAACCAATTTATATACAATTTAATAATTTCTGAAAAAATCATTTCCTTTATATGTAAAATAATACCAAGGTAAAATTATTCCATTTACCCAATTTAAAATGATACTATGTCGACTTGCCTCATTTAAGTGTTTAGAAACCCATATCGATAATATGGCGTCCCACATACCGACCAGATTTCATAAACAGCTCAACAGATAAGCAAACACAAAATAAAAAAAATTTATATTCACTAACAAATACGTGCTCGTATCTATTATTACACTCACACTCATTCTAGAGTACTACTGACTCTATCTCTAATGAGTAATCCCCAACAGAGCCAAGGTTATCGCTTAACCATATGCTCTGATACCAAATGTAACGAATGCGATCTTTCGACGCTCGAAATTCGACATTAATACGTCCACTGTATCAACTGCCGAGCAATCGAATGCCGGAAAACCGAATTGTTATGGTTAAAAAGAAGAGGTAGAAGAACAAGAAGAAAAAGAGAACAAAAAAACACAGAAACAGAAACAATATCAGAATCTCACATTCGCAGCGGAACAACATATAATAGATAAATGAATAATCTTTTAAACCAAAGAACTATATCATTTTATACATTACATCATCATCAGAGTTTACAACAACAATATACAACACAACTGGACAGTTGTATAAACTTGTCCTCATACAGAATACACAGCGGAATAAATAATATCATATACAAGTGATACGTCTCGCCATCCAGCTTGCCAATGAGCTCCACAGTATCTCCTGAATCCAGAATGACCTGATAACCTGACTCTAGGCTGCCCGTGTGGAAAATTATGGGCACCCAAAGTTTAGGAAAGGAACAATAAACTCCAGGTCAGTCATGGTGACTGGTGTGAAAACTTAAAACGGTTATTATCTTTAAAACAACAACAACAAAGGAAGTAAAAGACATTCGCAATGCTTTTGAAAAATGAAACTACCATAAGGCCTCCCGCCACACACACAATGCAAACGCAGAATTGGAGGAGATTTCTCCTTATGATAGTCAAAGATGCTTACTACGCAAAACAAATTATTTTTGATATTATTATTAGTGCATAGTGGAAAACATTTCGAAAGTATAATATTAATTTTAGCCAGCATAGGGATTTCGCACTTATGCCTACTATAGCTACTATGTTCAATAACAGGTTACCGCCACATTCCATAGCAGGTTATACAACTAAAACCGTACAAGGTTCGTATTGTTTCTTTGGATTTCCAACAAATGGTCAGGCTAAGGAACTTCCTATGCCACATGGGATCGCCTCTGGCGGGGCGTTCCGAGAACTAACTAGCTCTCTGCCAACACAAGGCCGGGTTACCCCTTACACTGGGTAACTTCTACACGAATATGCCACCCCCGGTCCTTTGGGACCTTTATCTGAGGTGCCTCGATCACAAAGCAACAATCACACAGTGTAAATGAGATTGGAGCAACCACATAGGTTAAATACCAGGGCTCCATAACTGATACCACCCTTTTCCAGAAGGAAATGACACACCCTAAAGCGAGCGACCCTCATAACCTTGCCGCATATTCTTGTTTCGACCATTTCCGGGTTGTGAGGTCCGAAGAGGTCTCGTCCACAAAGCTACGCTTTTTTACAAAGCCACGCTTTGATCAACAAATGATCAATAAATAATCATCACACAGCAACACTCAGCATGCCACACTACCAAATTGGGAGTATATCACTGATAAATTTCAACTACATAACCTCTGAGCTCGTACGTCTCAGAGAAGGGTGTTAAGCTAAGAGAATAAATTCTCCGTCACCAAACAGAAATGTATTTGAAAGAAATCAGTTTTATATCTCAAAATGTAATGTCAGACATGTAACCATACAAGACTGTTTCGGGTTCGAACAGAACCAAAGGCACTTTCTAAGAAACCCTTGCAATCCGGGTATTCACAATCCCGATCGAACTTCCCATCACAAAGGAAATCTCTATACCGTAGCCAACGGTGCAGAGACAATCGATAGGTCATCCTATCATTTTCAAAAATACCCGGTCTTCACCACCGGTCTTCAATACGATCCATATAGTCGTATCACTAATTCGAAATGGGTTATATGACACAAAAGTCTTTTCCCGGCTAACCCGAATAGTGAGCACAATATTTAAAACATATGGATATAGGGATTTCAATTAAGTCACAACTTATTACCCAAATCCTTTCCTTTAAATGGTTTAAACAAATTACCATTTCAAATCTTTAAACAAAAAGATTTACTTCACAAAGTTTACCCAATTTCACAAAGATTCATTCATAGATTTCCAAATAAATTTCCATTTCAATTGGATTAACCCATTAAATCTTTAAATTAAGATTTAATTTATAGCTTTCAAAACTATTCACAATTCAAGTCTTTTATAATATAAAAGATATACCTTTTGAAATACTCTTTTATTTCAAACAAGATTTAATCATCGTCACAAAGGTTAATTCATAGTTCTTTTCCATGCTATTTACACTTTCATTTCAACTTGAAATGTTTCGATACAAATTGGAAATCTTTTCACTTTATGAAAGCTATTATCATTTGAAAACAGATAGTTTTCGTTTTGGGAAAAACTGGTTACATTTACACAGGTTAAAGCCATTCAAGTATAAAACTTGAATATAGATTTAAATTTTCCAAAACCATATTTTAAATGGTTAAAACCCATATAAACATCATTATATCCTCAATATGATTTAATATAACTTTATAAATCATTTTTATACACATTCAATTCATATTTCAATTATTTCTGGAATTTCAAATATTAAATTATTGATTTAATTATCCAATTAAATCCTATATTCGAAATATAAATTTATTCGACTTGCAAATCTTACTATTTAATATTTAAAATTAATTAAATATACGAATTTCAAATAATAGAAATTCTGCATCGTTACATAGATACTCCAAAGTTCCATTTTTTTCAAGAGTGTTCTTGAACCTAGAATTTGATGTCCGAAAACACTCCTCACTATTTTTGCAATAACTTCCTCAAAATTAAACTTTTTTGGGTAATCCTTTTTTTAAATGATAGAAGAAAGAATAATCTGAAACATTCCTTTTGACCACATGTCCAAAATCTGAGAGGTAAGGGACCAAAAATCGAGTGCAAAATGACCCATTTTCGAGAAGAATTTGTAGTTTTCCAAGCTTCCCGAATTTCAAAGTGCGTCAAGTTTTCAAAGGATTTCCAGTGGGTAAACGTTTATTTTAAACTAACTTTTAAACTTTTATATGTTGGTTTATTTGTGGCTTGGTTTTCTAGTTGAAATTTTAGTTTTTTATGTGATTGCTTTATGTGTATATTGGTTGTATGTGATGCTAGTTAGACTTGAAGTTGAAATTTAAATGCTATCATTCAGCAAGTTGTAAACTTTGTTATATGTTATGAGCTTGCTTATGTTTTGGTTGTTGCATGTATATTTGGCATTGACTTGATTATATGTTAGGTTGCTAGGAAGGATGGCACTTTGATTCGGTTTTCGATGGAGAATCCTTGTATGGAAGAATGATACAAATTTGGTTTTAAATCCAAATCATTTTAAAGTTAGTGAACGGAAAGTTAGTAAGAGATGTTAGAGAATGGAAATTAGTGAGTAATACTAGCACTTGAAATTACGGGTATCCATATTGATAGTCGCTATGGATGTAGTTTCACGTTAAAAATCCAATTTTTGAAAAATTTGGTTTTTAAACTTAGAAGTGTTTGTAAATGTTTTATAAACTTAATAATAATGTTTTAGAAAGTTAATTAAATTTTTAACATTAATTTTTAATTAATTAAGTTTTTAATAATTTATAATTAATTAAGGATTAAACTAGGTTTAATAATTATAATTAAGTGAAGAATAGTTCTTAGTTGATTATCTTTTAAAGTTAAGATTTATTTTAATCAATTATTAATTAAGTTTATTAAATATGAGTTAAGTAAATTATTTATATTTGATTTATCATTAATTAAATATAGGATTAAGTATTAATCAAGTGTTAATTATTTTTAACTATAAATTATTAATGGTTTTAATTTATAATAAATTATTTATTAAAGGTTTAATTTATTATTTAAGTTTAATTAAAGATTATTTAATTAATTAATTGAGATTAATTAATATATAATTATTAATGAAGGTTTAATTAATGATTAATTCAAGGTTAATTAATAGTTAATTATTGTTTAATTATTAATTAAATTAAGTTTTAATTAATATTAATTATGATTTAAATAAGGATTTAACTTATAATTAATTATTTTAAAAAGGGTTTAATGTTTTAAATCCTTTGGTTTCCAAAAGTAAATTGTCTAAGGTACTTCTTTTTCAAAGATGGTTTTGAATACAAGTGATCAGGCGTTGATACCATTAAGAAATCATATAACTATGATGAGTTATAATGTAGATTATTGGGTTTGTTTGTATGGGCATGTGTTAGCAGAATAAATCCCCATTCTACTATAAATTGTCTGTTTGTTTGATTGTTTGTTTGTTTGTTTGTTTGTGTGGACATGTATTAGCAGAATAAATCCCCATTCTACTATTAATGGATTGAATTGTTTTAACATCTATTTAGCAGGACAAATCACCATCCTGCTATAATGTTATTTGGATATGTATATGCTAGTTAGTTCATATTGACATGTTATTCCCTTATTGAATGTGAGCTGTATTTACATATATGTTTATCTATGTAAATAACTGATAAGTGAATTGGAATTGAAATTGAATGGTAACTTATGTTAGTACCATTGGGATTGCTAAGCCTCTTTTTGAAATTATAAAGTGTGTTTTTGAATTAATCTAAATTCTTTGATCAATTTGGATTTAAGTTTATAAATGATTTCAAGTTACTTTATAAAGTTATTTTTAAATAATATCTTGTTTATCAAAGGGGTTTTACTAAAGAGTTTACTTAAAGTGGTTTTCAAAAGATATTTTGTAAATAATATTTTATAAAGGATTTATAAAGAAGTTTTATAAAGAGTTTTGAATTAGAAAGAGATTTTATAAACCATTTTAGAGATTTTAAAAGAGATTTTAAATCTAGTTTGGAAACTATAAGAAGTTTGAAATGTGAAGTGAACTTATAGAAGTATTTTTATAAGGAATAGGTGTATGTTTTTTATAGTAAAAGATATTTTGGGAAGGGAATTACTTGGTCATTTATTATGGATTTTGAAAGAGGAAAGTTTTCCAAAAGCTTTTAAGTATAAAAGGGATGTAAGGGGTTTAGGGAAATGTGTTTTAGAAAAGATCCTTTGATAAAGTTTTATAAAGTGATTTTATTAAATAAAGATTAATTAATAAAGGCTTAGAGGATCCCATATGGAATTGAATCAATGTTTGATTGTTTGTTTATTTGATAGTTAAATAACCAACTACCAAATCTGGACCAAAACGTAACTTTGGAAATATCTTGGAGAAACCCGGAAATTATATGGTACTGTTACCGTCTGTGGTGCTATACTGTATGTATAAATTTGTTTCGCTCTTCTAGGATAAAGGATAAGGAAATTCGTCCATAAACGGTTAGGAGGTGAACTCCACTCTTATCTTTGTCTGTTTATTTCCTAAAGAAGCGGGGTTGAGTTTACCGAAAACTATCGAAGTTGTTTCGAAGAGAGCGGGATCAGATATGTTATCCGAAAACCACTGCGATTTAACTCAATGTTTCGTGATGAAGACATCTAAAGAGCATGGATGTGAAGACGGAGTTTGAAGTGCAAGGGCTATTCTTTATTAATCCTTGGGAGGGATTCCCCGTAATGGACATAATAGGAGTAGGGCCTTCGGTTTCGTTCAGTCCTAGAACGAACTTGTATGGATGAATGATAACATTGCATTGATGCTAGGAGGGCAGTTTTAGCATTCTAAGAGGGAAGTGCTATATGTGAAAGGTAAAACGTAGCTTCAAGCCTCATCAAACGGGAATGACTAAAACATGGGAGATGCAGCAGGGCTAGTTGGGTCGTACCCATCAAGGGTATGTCATCACCTTTCTAGATGACCACTTATATTTACCGATTTAGTTGTGCAGTAGAAAGCTTAGTAAAAAGGTTGTGAACAACCGGGGTAATGACATATTTGGTACTATCCAGAAAGAGTTAGGCCAATCCTGTGTTGGTTGGAGTCGTTAGGTACGATCTCGGTACATTGTTCTAGAGGTGTCCTGTGATGGACGGTACCCCAATCGCACAGTCATTAGTTGGAATCCATTCTCCAATACGAGCTTTACGTTTTTAGTTGTATACCAAATATGTTGGAATGTGAGATGCAAGCATTCCAGCTATTTTAATATTTTACTTTGAATCCTTAGACATTATTATAATATCACTGGATTCTGTATAAAAGTGTTTTGGTTATTATGAGGTAAAAACACGTCCATGTTTATGTGCGGCGTGGTCTTACGAGATACCTTTGATTTTTAAAAGGTTTTGAAATGTAATAATCAAGTTGTTTGAGTTTACTCACACCAGACCCATGTATGAACCGTAGTTTTTTTCTTTCCCTAAAACTCTTGGGTGCTTAAATTTTAATAGGAAACTAAGTAGTTCAGGTTTTTCCACGGATGCATTTTGGAGGAGCTCGGAGCCGAAGGTTTCATCAATAGCTAGTTACTATCTTTTTTCCGCTGTATACTATATACTTTATATCTGATGTATAAGGACGGGCTGTTATAACTATCCTACGTTATAAATTATATTAGTGTAACTCTGATGTATAATTTTTGAAATGACTTTGTAAAGAATTATGTTGATTAATATATTTTATTCCGTTGTGCTATGAGATTCCGTGTTTGCTTTTAGTTTCTTCTATCTTCTATCTTTTCCCCTAACTATCCGCCTTTTTATTCAATTTGAGTTGACATGTGTGGTTTATTGCCAACTTAAACTATTTAGAATAGTGGGTCGTTATGAGGTTAGGAAGACCAAAATATAGGATGCTAAAATATAAAGGAAAGATATTGGCAGGGGACAATAAGTTTACAGTAATCCCATGAAAACTGTATGATATTGGGATGGGCCAATAGTTTCATAGTTAGCCCATGAAAACTATGTATAATGAGGACGTCAGACAGACCGGTTCATAGTTAGCCCATGAAACCTATGTGTAAATGAAGGTGTCAGATAGACATGTTCATAGTAAGCCCATGAAAACTATGTAATTGGACAGGGAGTCCTTAAATGTTTAACCGGTTATTAGTTAGCCCATGAAAACTAATAGGTTAATAGTAATCCTAGAAACTATAATTGAGACAGATAGTCAGAACGAATGAGGATGGGTAATCCAGATTTGATTTGCTTGTTTTGCATATCATCGTAATGTTTTGAAATACTATGTTTTTAACCATTATGGATATAGGAGCACAGTATATGGTTTTATAAAGGTTTTAGGATACTAGTGAGGGGAAAACCCGTTCCGCTATGCGGCGTGGTCTCACTAGATATCTATTTGGTTTGAGATGATAGACTATTATTTATACCAGGCTTCATATTTGACTTGAAGTTTTTTCCCCTTAAACTCTCGGGTGCTCAATTGGTTTTGAGTAGTTTGAGGTTTAGGGTTTTCAAGTTCTCTTCTTAGACGAATAAAGCTTCCCGAAGCATGCAGGAGGCGGTTAGTTATTTAGAGTTAACTTTTCCCGCTGTGTATTTGGATGTAAAGGTAGATTTATTAGCCTTATTATATACTCTGATCAACGAAGGGACATCTTCATATGTCGCTCTTGGTATATGTGTAATATAATTATATTTGGTTGAACGTGGTTAACATTTTTGGGATTATGTAATGAAAATGATATATTTTGAATGAAATGTGGAAATATGTTTTGAATTGTTAATTTTTTTCCATATTCTTATGATCTGTTTATCAATGAATCTAGAACCGCCGTATTTGGTCGCCAAAGACTAATAAATATGGATGACTGTAGCATTCGTAGCCGTTAGTTTTGGGCCTCCACATAGGGCGATGTTACATAACATCTATGATTTATTTTGTTTACCTTAACATTCACGTTTAAAACATAATCCTGCCTTAAAAAGTCCTTATTTTATAAATATGCATAATCATTGCAAGTGTCATGAAAATGTGCTTTTATAGCAGTTTCATCTTATAACCATATTTCTGAGTGCCTACTCTATTTTAAATTTACTAACTCAAAATGCATCAAATGTACTCCTAATGATAACACGATAAGTAATCCTTAATAAAAGGAGTAAAGTGTTGGAATAGTATTATACTACTATTATAGACACAACTTATAATAACTCGTCTTACTGACATTGCATTAACTTATGTGTTTTTATTAATTGTTATTGCATTTGCATACATGATTCTTTATCTAATATGTAACAACCCGAGGTTTCGTATCGATTGACCATCGTCATTAGACGATTAAATCGGTAGCAAATTACTGTTGGTATTTTAATCGGTCGAATTCTCTTCGAATGTTGAGTTGTAAAATTCTTTTAATAATTTGTTAAGGGGTTTCGGGCTTTAAAAATTTAATTTCTAGGCCAAGATTCTTTGGCTTTGGGCTGTGGTGAATATCGAAACAAATAACCGATCCCCCCCTTTTATATTTTCTCGTTCGCTTTAAACCGGTGCCCATTTCATTTTCGAAAAAAAAAAGAACGAAACCCTAAAGAAAAACGTACGAAGAAGAATGGCGGCTCTCGTTCGTCTCTCCCAACAGTGAGTAGAGTTTCGCGAATCTTCGAAGAGGCCGTTTCTGTCCAAGGATCATCTCTTCGACTTTGCAAAGGCTGCTAGGGTTTCGTGTTCAAACGACTTATGTTTCTCGATCGTAGAGGTGAGTAATTTTAGTTACTCACATCTAATCCAGCTTAGTGGTTTCCTCTGCTTGTTTGGTTTTTGATGTTGATTTCATTCTCGCTCTTGTATCGTCGGCTTTGGTTTCGATTGGAGCGATGTTATTCACTCACTTCTAATTCACTTTACCGCTAGTATATAATTCGATGCCCTTGAATTTTGTTGTATCCATTAGCTTGAATTTTTCACTTGAGCATTCTCGGCCATTTGTATTTTGGCTTCGGTCTCCTTTTGATTTGCGAACTCAAATTGGGTTTCACTGTTGAGGAACTGGTCGATTTTGACTTTGTTGGTTACAGTAGTATTTTCATGTATATCGGCTTGGGCTCCAATTATACTTCAGTTGTTTTAAAAATTGATTTTGTGATGGTTGCCACTGGTTGATTTCAACTTGGTCGTTGTGATGATTTTCTCGGCTTTACACTGATGCTTACAGGATTTGACTTGGTTTTGTTTTCTCAGCTCAGGCATTCTTGTACGTTTGGTTACATTCTCGGTCATTTTGGTGGTAACTGCTGTTATTAGCTATACTTGATTATTTTTGTATTCGTCCCCGAGCAGTTTTGATTTTTATGGTCATTGTTCATGGTGCAATTGTTATTTTCACTTTGAGTAAACTGTTAATTTGAATCTGCTTGACTAATTAGATGTGACTTCATATATGTGCATACATACCATTGTATGTGTGTATGCATGTATCGTCGAGTCTACACTTACAGTTTTTCTTGTATATCGACGTTGAGCCATTGTCTCACCGTCTCGTACTCAGATTGGTTTGTCATGTTGTCTGGTGGACACTTGAATTTTGTCGATATTGATTTTTGTGACTTTGATCACTGATACTGCTTCGAGCTCTTATATATGTACATATGTAGTTTAAAGCAGTTGCCTTTTGGGTTTGTTCACTCGTTACGAAGTTGTTGATTTTGTTCTCTGTCCATTGCTTACGGCTTTGATTTTTTTTCTGGTTCTGGTCATCTCGACTTCGACTTGAATCTTCTTCATGCAACACCATTGTACTTGTACTCTCTGACCATCTCTGTGGCATTCTGTTTTTGCACTTGTACCCCGACTTTGATCTTCACTGACTTGCTGCTACATTTACAATATGCACTTGTACTCGATTATTTGGTTCCTTGTGTTTCCCTGTGCATTCTGACTTGTAGTGTTTGTCACGTAGACAGTTGCTTTGTGATGTTGAATCTATACTTTGAATCTGCATGGCGCTGCTGACCGGTAGCCTGCAGTTATGTTGCTAGTTCCTTGGTCATTTCCAGTTGCTTGTAATTTGGTATCTGAACATTTGTATCAGTGTTGTTTTTATTGCGGTTGCATTTCCTTGTTGAGTTATCCTTGGTGTTTTGTTGTACATATGAAATTGATTCATATGTATGCTAAACGTCGCTTGTTTCAACTGCAGTTTTATTGCGCAGTTGTTTCTTACTTTCTTTTGTTGCAGTTTCGCCTTTGTGATCTTGTTAGTAATTGCAGTTTCAGTGTGACAATTACATTGTGTTTGTTTCCATATACTTGAGCATTTTGTTGTTCAGTGTAACTTTGGTTTGCATACTTGTTTTGCAGTAACCTGAGCATTTGTCATTTGAGGCAGTTTGCTTATTCGTTTTGGTTTATTTCGGAATTGATTGACTTGCAGCTTGATGGTCATATCCACTTGCTGTTGATCCCCATGTGGCTGCAGTTTTTGTTACAGTTCTACCCTTGTATTCATGGTGGTGGCTGTAGTTTCATTTGGTTGCAATTTATCCTTGTTGTTTTGCATTGCATAGATGCAATTGGATTTGTTTTCGAATTCCTTTGTGTTGAACCCAGTATTTTGGGTTTGACCTTGTGATCGTTTGTGAATTTTCAATGTGTACATACGTGCACATTGTCCCTATCTGTCTGCTTTGACCACTGAGTCCGTAGTATTGAGTTTTGATTCTTCATTTGATTTTGGGTTTGTTGACCTTTTGGGTATTTCAGGTTGTAGTGGCGAGGCAGTATACGCGTGCGTATACTGCAGCCCTACCAGAGTTGATGTTTAAATTGATTATTTTTGTTGTTGTTAATTGCCGTTAGGCAATTCTGATGTTTTTATGATTATCTTCATTGATATTCTTTTCACTTATCTTTGTTGATGATTTAAATCTGCTGATTTGTTGTCTAACACTGTTTAGTGTTATATCTGCCGTTATCCGATTCTCTTATCGAGAAGTTGGATATACGAGATTTTGTGACTGTCGTCTATTTGATATTGATTATTATTGCTGCTGTGCATTAATAACTGAGTTTGAATTATACTGACCCGTGTATTATTTTCTTTTGAATGTAATACTCGGGTTAGACCCGAGTTAATTCAGGTTGTAGATTTCCTGCTTTGGGTTGCTGTTTGAGCTATGAAGACTTTTCACATCTTTTGGAGTAGTCGTGTCTTAGTATAGGTTGATATGTATTCACGTACATTAGTTGATAATGTATTTGTATATATAACTTCCAGAGTCGACAGTTGTAGTTGTATCATATGTATTGTGTCAACTGTATTGTAACTGACATCAGTTATATATATGAGACTTTTTGTTTAATCTGTGTTCCGCATTTATATTATCTGTGTTATCATTATATTCATTGTCCTAAACTATTATGAACCGTCGTAGTTCATTTTATACTAGAACTGGGTATGTCGATGAGAGTAAATAAATAAGAGATGAAAAATAAAAAGTATATACCACTCCTATCGAGGTAACCAATAGTACTGTAAGTCCAACTACGGATGGTCGCTCCTATCCAGCCTTATTCTTCGTAATAATAGACAGTATTTCTTTTAATACTCTTTGTTATTATGAGCATAGAGGTGGGGCGTTACATAATATACCAAAACAAAATAACCATTGTTAAGATAATTGGAAAACCATACAATCTTCTTTTACTTGCAATTCATGAATTTCATTCCATCTACATATTGATGATCAAATAATTAACAATTGTTGGATCATAAAACTTCTACCATACTTTATCCAAATCCAAAATACTTAATCCTCCTACTCAATGCATAATTTGAGATCAAAATAATCAGCAAAACATTACAATTCATTGCAAATGTCATGAAAATGTGCTTTTATAGCACTTTCATCTTATAACCATATTTCTTAGTGCCTACTCTATTTTAAATTTACTAACTCACAATGCATCAAATATACTCCAAATGATAATGTGATAATTAATCTTTAATAAAACGAGTAAAGTGTTGGTATAGTATAATACTATGATTATGGACAACATATAATAACTCGTCTTACTGACATTGCATTAACTTATGTGTTTTTATTAATTATTATTGCATTTGCATACATGATTCTTTATCTAATATACCAAAAACAAAATAACATTGTTAAGATAATTGGCAAACCATACGATCTTCTTTTACTTGCAATTCATGAATTTCATTCCATCTACATATTGATGATCAAATAATTAACATTTGTTGGATCATAAAACTACTATCATACTTCATCCAATCCAAAATACTTAATCCTCCTGCTCAATGCATAATGTGAGATTGAAATAATCATAAAAACATAACAATTGTAATAACACAATAGTGAAATTTTGAAGAAATCCAAACAAAAATTAGGTAAGGTAGAACATGTAACTTTAAACTGAATGATGAATATTGAGCTGGATGAGTTCATTAAGACATTGACTGGGTCAAGTATAGGTATATTTTGATCAATTTTGAGACTAGATTTGAGAATGACAAGCATAGTTTTTGTGAGGAGTGAAAGTATTCAGCCTCATAAGTTGAAATCGAACGTGAGTTATATAAGTTACATGCTAAATACATAATGTATCATTAAGAGTACCTCATTTTCCTCTACTTAATACCGCTGCTAAAAAGTACCATAAAATTCTACTTTACACTCTTTTTAACAAGGCTTTTTAAGGGGCTACCAAAGACATCATTTTTGACTGCTTTTTGCACGACGAACAACAGTCTACCAACATCATTTTCCATGGCGATTAACCACTGAGCAATAGTAATTCAGTGGTTGTTCGCTAGCAAAATACGCGGTGGTTAATTGCCATGTGAAATAATTTTGGTATTTGAAAGGACACAAATTTTATTGCGTTTATTATTTTTTCTATAGTATTAAGAAGCGTGAAATTGGATGCCTTTACCAACACACGATACATAATGCGGTAAAACCAGATAACCAAAATATCCGCAACTCTCATTATTAGCGGTTATTAATGACACCGTTAAAGGGACATAACTTTTGAATAAAAGGGATATAATTTAGAGGGAATCCTTCTAAAAATAAAATTGTTATTTATGGGATACGATAAATTGAATAAAATCATAAGATTTATCTTTTTACCCACATTTAAAGACAATTAGGTGACACCCTGTTGAAAAATAAAACGAAAAAAGATGATGGTCCACTGAAAACTAAATTTGAAAGGTTTCGATCGAAATGAAAATCAGAAACTGGTGAAGGAACAACATTAAAATTTTATAATAGAGGTAATAGAAGAATTATTTTTATTTGTTATAAGGGGCAAACTTTTTTTGCACCTCACATAACAATCTTACAAATATTGAAAATTGACTCTCTCTTACTTAAAACTGAAGTCCCTTAGACAATGCACTTTGTTAATAAACATGGGCAGTCTTCTAAATTCAAAAACTAAAAAATGTAGTAACCTCATTATATATACGAGATTTTTTTGCAGGTGCAACACGCATGCATATAAAATGACCCTTATAAAATTAATAAAATTGATAATTTTATATAGTTTGATGAAAATAAACTAAAAAAATAAATATCTGTAATTTTTTGTTGGAAAAGGGTTTGTACCTGTATCATTATTTATGTTTCAAAATTTCCATTAAGAGCTAGATGTTAATTTTTTTTCACAGTGTGATTCGAGCTCCTAACCTCTTGTTTATATATAAGGGTATTTTTAAAACTTCACAGTCAAACCAAAAGATTATGTCTTTATTTTAACTACACACAAATAGAGATAATTTTGCTTCCCCAAAAAACAATTGCTGATAATTCACATTATAAAAGATTTTTTTAGTCACCTAAGACATTAGTGCATTTACAAGAAGCAAGAATTATTTTAATTAGTAAACATAATTTTTTTTAATAAATACACATATTTCAAATATGGTAATGCATGAATAATAAAACCTAGAGGTTATTAGGTGATATATTTCTTTAGTATGTATACTCACATTAATTTGCATTAATGTTTTGCCCATTTTTTGAAAATTTTCCCTCAAGTGATTATTTATTTCCTAACATATCCACTATCCTTGCTATATATTGGATGATAACATTCTCTTTATATCACTTGCACCTATTTCTTTCTCAATACATAAATTCCATTAACTTATGGAAAATGATTGGGATCTAATGGCCATCGTAAGAAGTTGTTCCAAAATTAAGGAGAAGTCAATTATCAAGGAGCAACCATCACTTTTTCCTGATGCATTTACAAATTTTCAAAACGATGCAACTAAATTTCAAGAGATTCCAGTTAAAAACTTCGGCTTTTGTGAATCTGAGATGCCTCTGCTTCCCCAGGAGGCACCACCAATTTGGCCTCTCCCAAATCAAGCATTTTTACCGCTACCACGAAGAAGACCATATAACAGAATAAAAAACAAAATGAAACGGTAATTTCTGATCTACTAATTTTAATACATACATACTTATATATTTGTGTGTGTATAAGGATCTGCTACATCTCAAATTACCTTGATTTCAACCACTTACTCTAAATTAAATAATTATATTTTCTCACTTTTCTCTTTTTACTTTATAATTTAATTCAAAATTTGTGGTTGAATAAGAGAGGGTTGGAGGCGTAGTAAAAATGAGGTATAGCTGGTCCTTGCACACACACACATATGTATATGTATGTATGTATGTATGTATGGCTGTATGTATGTATATGTATATATGTGTGTGTATGTATTCCAAAATAGTATTGCAAAAGTTTATTACCATGAAAATATAATGTCACAATGAACTAATGTTCATTAGGAGGCATCAAAAGCAGTTGATGAAAAAGGTGACCATAGAGGTTCCGGTGAGGATGAGTCACAATAATGACAATTGGCATTGGCGTAAATATGGCAAGGTGCTAATCAAAGACTCTCCATATCCAAGGTACATGGCAACTTAATTTATATGAAAATAAACGTATGTTTGTAAAAAATATCAAATCAAAATTGGAAGGTATTATACTAATAGTTGGATATCTTTGCATCTTTGCGAAGTATAATTGTAAAAATGAAACCAATAAACAGCACAAATTTAGGGTTTTTTTATGGTAATCAATCTAATAAATGTTGCAAATGAAAGGAAAGAAAAATAAATAAATGAAAATAGTTTTCTAATTATGTAGAACAATCTGCCAAAGTTGTAATTAGGAATGTGGACGAATTTATTGTACTATTAATTTGTTCTTTACTAACGTACAAAAAACCAAGAAAACAAATATAAAGAATATTTATTGAATCAAAAGTAGCTTATTTGTTAGCTTTATTAATTTACAAGTTCCCCCTTGTTATCTTTTATATTTCCTAAAATTATATTTAGCATTTTTGTAATTACTAAACTAGAAATGTCAAGGAAAAATATAAGGAGTACATTTTTATACCATAATTTGCTAATTTGTAGTCAAGCTTTACTAAGCTACAATCCCCCACTCAATTTTTGTGTTCCCCAAATTTGAATTTATGGTTTTCATTGTAGTTATTAAGAAAAAAGATGTTGCAAATGAAAGGAAATAAAATTAAATAAATGAAATAAAATTTTAAATTATATAGATGAAATCGGTGATGTCGTAATTAGGATTATAGATGAATTTATTAATATTTTAATGATCCAATACTAACATTTCAAAAGTAAGGAAACATATATTGAAAGTATATTTTTTAATTAGAATTTGTTTATTTGTTAGATTTACTACCCTTCTTCAATTTTTGTATGTTCTACTTCCTCCACTTATTTTATTCCTTTGTTTAATAATGGCTAAAATAGCATAAATAATATGATAAGGCTTTGCAAAATCATTGTATAACATTTTTTATGTAAGTTTCCAAATAATGACACATACCAAGATAATTATCAAAGAACAGATATGATTTAGTTTATTACCCAAAAAGTGAATGTATTATACAAATGGTTAGTGAATAATTCCATAGAATAAAATGTTCCAACTTTAGTTTTCTGAAGTGTACATGTTAAACACATTTTTCATTCAATACATGATTATAATTTTTTTTAAAGTGAAACAGTAGATATTTTATTTTGTCATGGTTGAATTAAAATCATAGGACAACTCAATTTAAAGGCAAGTCATCAGTTATAAATGTATTATTGCGTTTCGATTTTTATAAACCAATAAATAATTAGTTTGTTTTGTTATGTATCAGATTATATAAACAAGGCATCATCTATATTTATCATGTTCCAAATAAGCTATCATAATATATTTTTGTATCTATGTTTTAAATAAATTAAATGGACAGACATTACTATAGATGCCGCACAGCAAGTGCATGCCATGCAAAGAAATATGTGGAAAGGTCGATAGTAGACCCAACTAGGAACAAAATCACGTACAAAGGGGAGCATAACCATCTTTTACCAATATGCCACAAAAAACGAGTTGGAGTCCCTCATGGCAGTGTTAACACAGTATTGTTAGGCCCCTCTTTGAGTACTCAATCAACAATGCAAGAGAAAGTTGACAATGATAATGCTAGTAAGCTCCTTGACGTTGATGATTTTGAGTTTGCTTGGGATCCTGAACTGCTTTTGCTTCTAGATGAAGATCAAGAAGATAGTAATATTGATGTTGTAAAGAGTCCTCTAAGTGTTGTAGGTTCAAATGCTCCTCGTATCAGTCATGGCATCGAATGACATTTATCATGTTATTATCTATAATTAGTAGTTGTTATTTCATATGAACAACTAATAATGTTTTACAGAAATATATTCATCCATGAATAGTAGAGTAAAGGTTTAAAAATAATTAGAGCATAAAGACCCAGTTCACTATTATCTTATTATGTTAAATCATGTCTAACTAATTCTGGAAGTAAAAAATGTAAACATGGATTATCTCCAATCTTTAGTTTTTGTAGATGTTTTTAACTATAGGTGAAATATTTATATGTTGGTATGACACAATTGGTGGTTCTCATTTAGTCAAACAAACCATATTATTTGAATAACGAATCAGTTTTAGTAAAAAAATAAAGTAGTTTTTTAATGTGCGGCCATATTTTGCTATCCAGTCTAAGGCAAAAAAGCTACATTTTCCTATGGAGGTTGGTTAAGCATTCTCTACGTTTGTTGGTTATGCGTAAGATGGATTTAAGGAGGCATAAGCATTATAAACACCCTTGTATTCCTCAAATTTTCTTAATTACCTACAGAATGGTCTATAGTACATAGGAAAATTTTAGTTTGGCTATTGACTCATTAAGAAATGCATAGAAAATTCCCAATGATTCTAATGCGTCATTCTTTTCCAATTGTTTTATCATAATAATTATGTAGCTTTCGGTTGTGTGTAGGAATTTCCTTGCACCTTTTTGACAATCTTAAGGCCCGTTTGGTTTCATTTTGAACTTTGTGTTTTGCGCTTTCAAAATTCATTACAAAATACAAAATGAACAAAGGAAAACATTTAAAATTTTAAGTAGGATGATAACAGAGGGACGCCGGAAGGGATAAGGGGACGGAAGAGGATGGCGGAGGGGGTGGACTTTCCAAAACACGAAAAACAAAATAAATTTGTTTTCATTTTGTACATTAACTTTATTTTTCAAATTGGTTGTTTTTCAAAAAAATACATACATCTTATGTGCTTTTTTGTTTGGACAAAAACACAAAACTAAAAATGATAAACCAATTGGGGCCTTATATTTTTCTATTTTTTTATTTTTTTGAATTAACTTAGAACAATATCAAGGAATCCCTATACTTTGTCTATGCCTTTTTTGTTTCTACATCTTCACCTAGTTGATTAAATAACATGTTAACTTCGAAGTTTACAAATTTTTTATCTCTAACTTTTTATGGTGTACTTTTGAATCAACCTTTCATATCTAAAAATAATAAAATATTATCAAGGCATAAAAATTACATTACATTTTCCACTAAAGTTAGTTTTAACTGATATGGTTAAAGAATGAACAATTTTAGAATTTCCCTATTTTGAGTAATGTAAGCTAAATTAAACAAGTTTGTTGTATTACAGAAAACCTTTATGCAGTAAGAATTTTAGTAGGTTCTTTTTATACCTAATAATTATTTTATATCTTCTATAAAAAAATTATCTCGAACTACCATTTTAAACTAGTTATGTTTATATTTGGGGTTTTTGAAATCCAACCTTACATATATGTAAATGTCATCTAAAAAATGCAAGAATACGATCCTCAATCACTTAAACATAAATTGTTTATCAGTCTTAAGTAGTTTAATCTAAAATATTTAATTACTTAAAATAAGTTGACTTACAGTGATCGCAAAATAGTTGTTGGAAAAATGTGACATTTTAAATTTGTGTCCAATAACATGAAATGTACTGAACCTTGATATGTACTAATTCTATAAACAATTTTTTCTTAGACCAAATTAAATTTTGAATTTTTTTGCATCCCCTAATTTTTTGATGATATTACTGTAAACTATTTAATTCTCAACTTAAATTTTGAATTGATATTTTGTATTTTGAAGTGCTATAATTTGCAAGACAAATTTGAAAATTTTGGAATTTTACATTTTTTTCAATTACTGAAATTTAAATATGATAATTTAAATTTTAAAAAAAAATTGTAGTAAAAACTAATGCAATAAGATAAGTAAAATAAAACGTATAAAAAACAAAAGAAATGCCAAAGTACAAGTAAAAACAGGATAAGAAGAAAACAAAATTCTAGTAAAAGAATGAGGTAATGGAAAAAGAAAATACCAAATAACACCGAGATGAATAAGAGAAAGAAGAAACAATATATGTAATTAAAATAGTAGAGAACCCAAAAAAATACAATTGAAAAATCTATGGGCATTTAGAAGAAAGGAAAAGAGAATGATAAGAAGGCCCCTTGCTAAAACTTATATTTCTCTTACTAAAAGACTCACCACAAGGAGTGCTACCAAAATTAAATACTATTTCTACTTGAAACGTGATTGGTTTCTAATTTGGAACTCGAGATTTAGACGTATTTAACAATCATTATAAATAAAAGCTGATAATTGATGGTTTGTTTGAAAATAAAATCAATGAAAAAAGTTGGTAAGACTTAATATTTTTTACAAATTTAATAGATGAATAGATCAATAATGATCAAGGAAACAAGGTAGAATTTAAATGTCATGGGGTAAAGACATTTCACACATTGACATCGCTACAAAATACCCATGACTTATATAACACTTAGTAGAGAAGTTTTTGTTTAAAACTAATCCTTTATACATGCTGGTAATGTATACATTGGAAGAGAGAAGTTAAAAAGATAATTAAGTTGAAGTACACTCAATTGATAATGTGCTAAATTGAATAACTATTTATCTAACAAGATTGAATAATTAAGTTATTGTCTTTTGCATGGAATTTACATGAGAATTCTAATAACCTGCTAAATTTATCTAACAAGAGTGGTGACAAAATTATCCCTTGCAACTGAGTTCAACGACTGAATAATTATTTGGATCGAGGCGGATAGAAATAAAAGTGTTGGGTTATAGGCATATTTGTAGGAATAGGAGCAGCTCAGACAGATATGGTCTTTATCAATTGCAACGCCTTCTAAAAATCAGCTAACATCAACTTTATATATTTTCCTATTTCCATATGTCACCATACTTCCCTTTTGGTAAATTTAATTTAACTCAACTTTTAATCTTATTCTTATTATAGGTTTTTGTTTTAGATATTTAAATGAATTGATTTTTTATGAAGGTTGCTATAACGGTTTTAAAGAGAGCTTGAATTGCATAAAAGCTAAATTCTATAAAATAGTAGCCTTACCTACGAAATTTATATGGTCTAGATAGATTTAAAACCATGGAACATGATAATGAACAAAAGATCAATAACCAAAGTCAAATTGAACGAGACTACATTGGTAGTTGATCGTTACCCAAGCAATAAGGATTTTTATTTTTATCAAATGGTTACAGCATAGGAGCACAAATCATTACTAGAGATACACCATTGTAGAATGATGCAAAAGACAAAAGTGGATTGGCTCTCAATTGGGAATGACAATACAAAATGTATCTTTGTAATGAATGAAAAAGAAACAACCACTTAGGTCATTTTGATAGTAATGGAAATATTATTTTTTTTGATGCTAAATTATAAAAAGATGTTACTGAACATTTCACAATCTTATATAATGCCAATGAAGAGTATATGGTTGTTTTGTGTATTGTTATCTTTCAATATAATAAGATGAATAACGATGAGGGTTATTGTAAGATCGTACCTAGTTTTATGAAAATTTACACTCATTTTATCCTATGCAAACTAATACCACGATATAAAATACAATAAGAAACAATCAAACAATCAAACAATATCATGGAGTTACCATAAGAAAAACAATTAACATCAAATTATCAAATTTTCAATTCACTTAATAATTTTGTACTTAGGCTAGTACTCATTTTCAACTATCCTCATCTCAAATTGCTCTATTATCTTATAATAATTAAATAAAAGTATGCATCCAATACAAAGCTAATACTCCTTAACTACTCAATTCAAGATCGTCTTGAAAGGTTAATAAACAAATACAGTTGGATAAGATATAGTCTATTATTAATAAGTCTCAAGCATCACCTAAAGTATAAGAAATTGATAAAGTTAAGGATGTGTTCTATAGGCTGTTATGTAATTTATAATTAAACTTAAATCTTGTGTTTGAATCCTGATTGAAACAAAGCACACTTTTTTTTCTTCTATTTCTACTGTATATATTGTTACATTATGATTTATTTTATTATCTTAATGAAAGATTAAGTCCTTATGGGAATAATATGATTGTTGGGCACATCAAACTCTGTAGTCAATCTTGTTTATAATAAAGGTCTTAGTTTTCTTTTATATACTTTGTTATATTGTGATATAAGTAATTAAGTAGTTAATTCAGTGCATATTATAAGAAAATCCTTAAATGAAATGTTATGTGATTGTAGTAGCTACAAGTTGTGTTTGTGATTAATAAATCACAATATGAAATAACATTTTGTTTTAATTTCTCCTGGTCAAGATATTTCGAGAAAAGATATTAGTACATCCATTTAGACCATGGTGCCTAATGTTCTCCGAATGTTGGATAACGTACTAGTTATGGCTACCGAGGCACCAAGGATTAACGTGCTTGTAGTTATTGAATAACCATGGAATGATTCATCTAAAAGTTTCCTATTGATTAATAACAACTAGATCGAAAAGGAAATCTCTAGGTGTGATGTTATAAAGTTCCCTCAACTTGAGAATACTATGGAACTTCAATATGAATACTCCACTTTGATTATAGTTAAATTATGGAATGAAGATCCATTGAGTGATATAGTTGTGTCCGAGTTGAAGCATTGAAGTGAACTTGTATTCAATAGAGAATTTGTCTCCTCGTTAGTATGAGGTTTGTAGCACAGTCAATCGTAGTCAACTAAAACTCAAATCTCTAGGGAGAGTAGAATGGTTAATAATAATTGTTATTATTGAACCAAGAACTTTGATTATTGACTAATCGAGTTGAATGTGGATAATATTGATTTTCTGACCAATACCTGACCACATACGTCCTAATATGATATATTATTCGATTGAACATGTTTAGATTATTATTACCATTGGTACCACTTAAGATAATACAAAATATAATTTTAATGAAAATGTCTACAAGCGACAGGCTAAGATGATGTGTGAATACTAATATTTGAATCGTTCAATAATGATTGATGTTGAATTCACACATCTATGTTACACAACTGTATTTGTGAATTCTTTGAAAAACCACACAATTTAATCAATTTATAAAATATTGTAAGTTAATTAATATCTGGGAAATATTGATTATTATTTAATTTATTTAATGTTTTGGGAGTTGTTTGGAATTATTTTTGTGTGTATGTGAAAAATATATTTACACGCATCGATATACGATATTGATGTAACTTTAAATTGGTTTAAATAAAAGGTAGTTGCCTAAAGGGGTTTATGGGAAAAAAATCCCCTTTGATGGCATCTAGGGTCGACCAAGTCATGAAAAGTTGAGGGGTTACGTGAGGAAAAATTATGTGATTAATTAGGGAAGTTTCATGTAATAACCTACTGTTGAGAAACAATTAATTAAAATTAACGATGATGATTTAATGAATTAAAATGGATTTAACAGATTAAATAAGAATAATTTTGGATTTTATCCGGGAACACTAGGATTTGATAATATAGTAATTGAGATGAAATTAATTTTTTTAGGATAATCATTTGTTTAAAAGATTATGAAATTAATTTGGATATTATTTAATAAATGGGCTTATAATGTGAATATAGGGTATTTAAATTAAATGAGTTCAAATATGGAAATAATATAATGAATATCATTGGTTTGGGTGGGAAATGATTTTAAAGAGGAATTTGAATTTATTTTGGCTAATAAATGAATATATTGAATTAAATATAGCAAGTTTGAGTAAATGATTAAAATAAGAAGAACTTGTAAGAAATAAGTTCTAGAAAGTTCTATAATATTATGTAAATACTTAAGGAATATAAATATAATTTTTATTTGGATTTTATTATGATATAAGAAGATAAGGAAATAGTTTTATAAAAGAAAAAAGTGAAAAATAAAATAAACGTTTACCCAAGTCCAAGTCCATGTTCCCAAGCCCAGAACCCCATCATTACATATCCTGATTTCTCTAATTCCTGATTTTCCTAATTTTGGATATTACTCTCATTTATAAAAGTAAGTTATGTTCAAATGAAAAGACCCTGATGCTTCTTCATCCTATAATCCCCCTTCTCTAATTTCCTAAACAAATCAAATAAAACATTATAAATTCGTTAATTTGTGTATGTGCATCTTGATACCAATATTTATATAAGAATATGAAGATGTTCGATGATCGTTTGAAGTTCTAGAATGTGCGAATATAGATAAAAGGAGAGGAAGAAGAAGGCAGGAGGGTTTTAGGTGAGTATCAAACTCACAAAATTATGTCTAAATGCATCGACTTAGGTACATGAATTGCTCTTATTTACACGCTCTTTGATTCTTGAGTATAGAAGGGACTTGAATTGAGGTTGGATCGAATTTGAATAAAATTTGGCTTCAGACTCTCCATACTGGTTGGGCAACCAGTTTAGTGTGTTTCTTAAATACACACACACACATACATACATACATACATATGCATAATATATTTCTAAAAACTTAAAAAATTAATAAATATAAAAGAATTATAAAACGGGGTTATAGTAATTATAAGATGTTTTATAAATATGGTTTAATGATTTTGATAAATGTAACGAATTTGTATGATCTTTTATAAGTTCATAGGAAAGGATATTTCAAAGTTAATAGAGTTGTATATAAATTTGTATTTGTTATATAAATTTTAAAATAATTTAGAAATAATATTTGATTAGAAAAAAATGAATTTAAAGGTTTTATATATGAATGGAGAATTTGCAATATATATTAAGAGAGGCCGAATCCGTATTTTGTAATTAATTAAACAAAGTAAAAAAAAGGATCATTTAGTGTGTATATATATACAGGTATATATTTGTCATTAGAGAATTTTATTATTCTTTCTCTTATCTTTCCTATATTAATTTCGATGTTGAATGATTCACTATTGATATTGATTTGATTATTGGTTTTGATATGATACGGTGATGACATACTTTTGCTTTATTTTGTTATTTTAATTCCATTTAATTAGGAATTTGAATAAACAAAGTTATAATAATATCCAATATGGGACTTGCAGTAATATTTCTTTGGTTAGTTTTAGAACTCATTATATAGAACATTGTGGAGATTGAGTGTAGTTTATGAGCAATGAATAAACGGTTGATTATCACGTGGTGGTATAGATGCCATGTGATATTTATCTGGCTATTCGTTGTAAGTAAATGTCACTCATGTAACAGTATCGGTGATACTTGGATAATACTTACGTCAGGTGATGCTCATAGGTTTGATTAACATAGAGGTGATAGAAGACTATAGGAGAAAATCCGGGCCGATAACCCATATGCTCCTAGTGTAGGTAGACTGTCGTCAGTCTCCCTTATGGTTCTAGTAGAGTTATAGATTGGCATATACTATTGATATACCTCACCAAACAAGGGCAAGCCACATGTTAATATATGACTCTAACGGGGACTTCATGTTTGTTGTACAATCAATCCATATCACTATTTATTATATGATATTTCCATTCGAGGAGATGAGATTATATCTTTGATAGATATCCAGACTCATATCATTTATTATTTATGATTTGATTAATTGGCGGCCTATTTTATATTGATTGACGACGTTATTTCATTATTTGAAATTGAGGGATATACTTGGGCATTTCTGTGTACTAGCCTGATTATACTTGATGATATCTCATTTATTGGTGATTCTAGATTTTAGCGATTATTTTGATATATATGATTCACCCATTTGACATTGATTCTATAATTCCTTATTTATATGGTTTTATATGGGTGATGACATCTTTATGCATGGTTTTTGTAATACTTGACATTTTATGATACTATGAGGATTGTTTAAAATATTATAATTATATATCAGGCATTTGTAACTATACATATAACGATCTGCAAATTCATCACTTTAATAAATTGAGATTATTTTTTGAAATATTCAAATATAAGGATTTATAACCCCAATAATAATGTTTTGAACCATAAATAAAAATAGTATACATGTTTAAAAATATATTAACAAAATATTTAATTAATTAATGACATCATTAGTGATGCCAGTATATATAATAATTTATTAATGATTTTAAATTGAGATTAAGTGATTTAATAATTATTATAGTTATCCAAATAATAATTTTAAAATGATAATAATTCATTTATAACAGTAGTAAAGTGATAATAAATCAAATGTGATAATTTTATAAATTTATAAATAAGATTCGAAATTATAAGGAAAATCGATATCATTTTATTGATATAACAACACATTTTATATACAATCGTTTAATAGTGATTTATAAGGTTTTATAAATCAAATAAGATCATTTTAACTCAGGAATAATAATAAGAAAATAGTTTTCAAACTTTGTTTACAAATATATATATTAATAAATAAATGAAAATATGACCGACCGGAATCCGAATTCATAACGGTTTAACATATATAAGTTATACGACTTTGTTTAAATGACTTGTGCACATCTGTGACATGCACATACACACATTATCATTTACATACACACATGATAAGAGTAGAAAGTAAATATATATTTACTCATGGTAAAAGAACAAAATATCTAAAGTGATAATTACTTTAAAAAGAAAATATTAAATCAACCTTACACCACATCACATCACCACCACCCACCATCATCACCACCATCACATGGCTAGGAGGAAGGGGGTGGTTGCCATGCATCCTGAGCGGGTTAGGTGATGGCAAGGGGTAGTTTGGTAATTTCATGTTAAGATATTTTAATTCCAAAATTTCCTATTAATACCCCACCCATTCTTCATGATTTCCTACAACTTTTTCTTAATATTCTTCCTCATTTCTAAGCTATTTCCAATGCTTCCCCACTTAATAAAATAATAAAGAAAACATTTGTGAAATGAAATTAAATTTATATGACATATATATAATAGTATATACTCCTCAAAACACTTCAAAATCATTGCTTTCCCTCGGTCAAACCCATGGCTACCATCATCCACCACCTTAGCCATGAGCAACCACCACCTCCTTGCTTGGTCATGAGCACAAGGACCAAGGCCGAGCATTCCAAGAGCTTCGGGGCTCGAGTTCGTAGAGTTTTACTTTGAGTTAGTAGAGCTATAGTGAAATCTAATCAATACTGTAACGACCCGCCTTCCTATGCCCAGGAAGACGCATCATTATTAAGAAAGAAAGGGATAGAAGAAGAAAAGAAGAGAAGAAAGAACAACAACACATCACAATCTCACAGCGGAACGAATGAAATATAATATATCACATAAGATATTACATAGTATCATATACATCAGAGTACACAACTTATACATCACAAAATAGACAGTTATAAATTTCTGTCTATTATACAACACAACTACATCAATACAATACATCATCACAGCGGAAACTCTATATATTTACACGCTGAAGCCTCCTGCTCCAAAGCTCCTCCAGAATTCGACAAGACTAACCTGAATCCCTTGACGACTCATACAAATTTGAGTACCCAAGAGTTTAATAAAACAGAAAATAAACACTTGGGTCAGACATGGGTCTGGTGTGAGTAAACGGTTAAAGTTTCTTAACTTTGAAAAGCCTTTGAAAACAAAAGGTATCACGTAAGACTTTCCGCACATAAACACGAAAAAGTTTTTACCTTACGCTAACCAAAACTTTGATAGGAAATCCGATTATATTATAATAGGTCTAAGGTTTTCAAATAAATATGAAATAGCTGAAATTGTTACATTATTAAATTCCAGCATACTAGCCACAAAGTGGGTTATACAATCAAGTCCGATGGCACTTATTGGAATTTGGATTTCCATACAATGGCAGGGCTACTGGGGTATCGCCCGTCACAGTACGTGGCCTAGATCAATGTACCGAGGATTACTCCCAACCCCCTGCAACACAAAGCTGGAACCATCCCTTACTGGATAATTCCGAACAAGACAACCCCGCAGTTGGCAGTAGTTCCAACTACCCACTAAGCCGAAATAGAAAGGGACCTCTAGACAGGGATATATCTTGCTCTCAGTGGGCGCTACCCACGAAGCCTTGCTGCACCTCCCCTGTTTTAGCCATTCCCGGTTGATGAGGCTTGAGGCTACGATTACCTTTAATCAGAACATATCACTTAGAATGCTCATCGTCCACCTGACGATGTTCTGAAAGCATTCAATCCATACAAGTTCGTTCCGGGTTCGAACGAAACCGAAGGCATTATCTCGTTACACTCATTTTGGAATCACCCTCAGAATTAACGACAATAACCCTTGCACTCTGAATCTTCATCTTCACTTGAGATTCACGACCTATCGTTAATTTGGATCGATGTGGTATTCGGATATCCAAATCTGGAAACCCGATCCCGGTCTCATCGAAATCCAAAACGTATCTTTTAAGGCCAAGTTGTTTTAAAGTTAAAACAATTCAATTCATTTATCTATATACACACGAATATATAATTCACAATATCACATTAGATAATTCATAATATCATCACAAACAGATAATCCACATTATCATCATACTTCAACCAAAGCATCCATATCACACAACATTACTCATCTCATATCTGAGATCTCAAACCATTCAAGGCGATTAATATCATCCATTCATATATAAGCAATGATCTATACCATCTCTAATTAATTTAAAGTGAATTAAATTAATTATTTCATTTCTAATTAATTTAAAATAAATTAAATTAATTACTTCATCATTATAAATCTTACTTATATAATCATTAATTAATTACAAATAAATTAATTAATCTTTCTCTAATTATCCACTTTAATTAATCACCTTGATTAATTATTCTTTAATTACATTTAAGTAATTATCTTTAATTAATTTCACAAATTAATTATTCTTAACCAAATACAGTAATTAACCTTTAATTACTTCATTTATTAATTAATTATAATCAATTACTTTAATCCTTAATTAATTACAATTAATTAGTTATTCTAAAATCACTTATCATTGATTAATTAATCTTAATTAATCAACTCTTAATTACATCATTAACTAAATATAACTAATGATCCCTAATTACATCTTTAATTATTTATTCTATTTAAATTAATTACATTAAGTAATTAATCTTAATTAAACCACAATTATTAATCACCATTGATTAATCTTAACCAGTAATTAACTTTCCTTAATTACTTCCATTAATTAATTACTTTTAATTAATTACCTTAACAAATAATTAATTACCTTATTAATTAACCTTAATCTTTTAATTAACTTTATTAACTAAATTATTAAATTAATAACCTAGGTGATTAACCCTTAATTACTTTCATAAAATAATTATTCTCTAATTAATTTATTAAATAATTTCCCTTTATTTAATTACATCTAGTAATTATTCCTTAATTGCTTCATCAAGTAATTACACTAAATTTATTTATAAGTGATTATTTTAATTAATCACTAATTTAATTTCTTTATTATTTAACTAATTACTTAGATTTAATTAAATAATTTCTTAACTATTAATACTTAAAGATCTTAATTAAGAGAAATCATTTATCTTAATTTAACTATTATCTACTCTTAAATCATTCTCAATAATTGAATTACCCTTATTATCTTCACATATTTGTTTCCCTTAATAAATCAAAATCTTAATTACTTAAGATAAACTCTTTATTAATTAAATAATTACAACATTTAATTTCTACCTTTAAAATCTTTGAAGCTTTTCAAAGTTATTAAATAAATTTTAATACAAAGATCATTTTGAAAATCCACTTTCCTATTCTATAAAAACTTATTTATTTAAATTATTTAAAACTTGTTAAAACAATTTTTCTAGAAAACAATTTAGTTTAATAGTTAAAATCTTGTTTTACCTTTGTTTTAAAACTCAGAACATTACAAATATCAAATTTCTTTTGTTTTAAAAACTTCAAAACATTTCCTTTAAAATCATTAAGCCTGCTCCTACCCAAACTCGAGTAAAACCTTAAGAAACCCGAAGTAAAACTCGAAGCTACCCATATTTCGTCCTGCTTCGAGTAAAACTCGATCATCCCCGATGTGAAACCCGAGCATCCCTTTTTCTTCTCCAAACCAAAATTTCAGATATACGCAAACGTGTACGTGCACGTGCACGACTTCTCTGAACGACGGTGAACTTCGCCCTGGCCTGCGACAAGTCAGATTCCATCACGTCTCCACGATCGACCACCCAGATATTCTCGATTCGAACGAGAATCGAATTCGAGCTTTGAACCCACAACCTAGAAGTACACTTCATCGGAATTTTCCCCCTCTCCGATGATCCTTGCCACGAGACATCACGCTAATCTCACCATCGCTTCGCCTCGTCTACCAGAACCTACAGTACGCCACGCGATCGCCTCCGATTACGTTTCTTTGTCGCAAATCCCCTCTGAACATCAACGACATAACCAGAGTGTTAAACCCTATCTTGCTCTCCCCAGGCCACCATGACATATTACAAAAACTCCGACCAATTTTCTAGAGATCAACTACCCAAAAGCCACCCTCTATATCAACCCCAAGCTTTATCTCGACATAGATCATCGGCAATTGCCGATAATCCCAAAACTGAACAACTCGGGATATCTAACTAAATGCTTTTCTAAAAAATTAGGATCTTACTACCTAAATTCATTATTTAGCATAATGAATCTGATTCTAAAATCAAATCTTGAAAATAACAACTTTGATTTTTTGACATATTTCTGATCATTCCTGTATTTCTTTGTTTTTGAATTAATTTCAAAATTTAAATTCGTAAAACCCTTTTTATATTTGATATTAGGTTGTAATAATCATATTTTATTCAAAGATCTAAGCTTAAATTTTCTTAAATAAAGAGGTATGAATTTTCTTAAGGAAACTAAATCCTGTAAGTAAGAACAGATAAGGTTCATGTATACAGGAGCTTATATATGCAAATAAAATTCATAATTTCAACATGCATTCCAACCAATCATTCATATAAACACATATACATCATTACATACAACAAAGTTTAATCACAGAGTTTTTATTAAAACTGTTTTTAAAAGTAAGGTTTACTCACCTGTCATTGTAGAGAACAGAGGAGCAGATTTTTTTTCCAGGCTTATTTTGATTTTGAACTTCATTTTCTTTTTGCTTTGTTGAATTTAAATCTTGCTGTTTGATTTCCTTGTCTGGTTGCATTTGAAGATTTGAAACTGCTTATTAAATTTGCCTTGATCTTCTTTTGATTTGAATTCCTAGATTTTACTTTTTCTTTGAATTTTGATTTCCAGGTTTTTATCTTTTCTTTTGATTTGAATATATTTTTAGTTGAAAAATGAAGAAAGATGAATTTTAGCTGAAAAGTAAAAACAGATCTTTCTCCTTATTATTAAAATTTAAAAATTATAATTATCAAAGAGATATTGCCATTTGTCCTTAAGTTAATTATCTAGCTTACACATATTCAATCCAAGCCTCCATATGTTTACAAGTGTTTTAATACTCCATTATTGATTTACAAGTGTTAAACTTGTCTTTTATTAATTTATTTAACTCATACATATGTATTTGTTATATTATTTACATGTATATAATGTATTTATCTTTTTATAATTTAAGCTTTTAGATTTTAAATAAATATACAATTGTGAATTCATGTAAACATTTATTTATAATAACTTATGCTTTGAATTTTAAAAAGTGAAAGAATATTAAAAACAAATGAACTTCTTAATTTAAATCTTATTTTAAACTTAAGCTTAAAATATATCCTTTAAATAAATAAGAAATTATCCTTGTTGTTAAAAATTTAAATTTCAAATAACCTTTGGAAAACATTATATTAAACAAAATTTCCAAATTACAAACTATATATATATATATATTTAAAGTTTGAAAACACTTTATTAAATTCAAATCCAATACTTTTCCATTTCAATATATACAAATATATACATTCTAAATGGAAAATATTTTTAACATTAGTTTTGATAATTACTATATTGAATTTTATAACATAACTCCAAATCACAATATATATATATACACTTTAATTTGAAAACATAGTTTTTATTAAATTAAAGACTCCCTATTTATAATATATATACCAATATATATATACATTATAAATAGAAAACATTTATATAAGTTTTGAAAGATAAATCTTACCAATTTTAAATTGTTAGAAAAGATATTAATAAATATTGCCAATTTAAAATATTATTAGCTTTTAAAAGAATTAAACTTGTCAATTTATAAAATAAAATAAACAAATCAATTTAATTATAAATAAAGATTATTAAATTGATATTGCCAAAATTCCGGGTAATCACATTCCTTCCCCCTTAAAATAATTTCGTCCCCGAAATTTAAAAGCAAAGATAATTTAATAACCCAGCAAATTTTTTAATTTTAAACAGCAACCATACATATCAATCATACACTATCAATCATAGCAACCATTTATTTTTGACAACCAAATCTAACTTATTCTGATACAAATTCAGAATAGGCCTTCCTAATATTATCTAGAGTTCCCAGGTATATATACTGGAATACTCGTTCTACAGGATCCTAACTAACTATACTACAATAATCTAGAACTCCTTCCCATCTAGATTATAAATCTGAACAAGATATCAGACTAAACTCAAGACCATCTCAACTACCATAACCATCTGAACTGCTGATCCCATAACCAGTGATGAATCATACACGTATTCCCTCAGAGATACGTGAAATACAATGAATTCCAGCTATCGGAACTGGCAATTCAATCTTGTAGATCAAAGAACTAATCCTCTTGAGAACGCATGAAAAATCTCATAATACTTCCGGAGCTAGCTTTCCAATCTTACCAAATCTTATATCTCCTTTGATCGGAGAAAACTTAAACAATATCCAAATTTCAACTTCAAATTCCAAATTCCATCAATCCTTAACTGCATAACTCTTCTGACGGTCCTGGGTCACTTCATCCTTCCTGATCAACTTAATCTTTGCTGATGCTTCTTAAAACAATCTAGACCAAGATCAAACCAATTTCCGGATCCTACTCAACAAAATGGTCCTCCAAAAATTCGCCGAAATCCAGAACACAACTCTACTCCACAAACATTAGAGGACTTTGAACTACTTCTCCTATCTGGAACAGCTAAAACAGTTGCACTTGACAACCTTGCCTTCAAATTCTGAAAATTCCTTCTCACTTATAGATACACTTGAATTTCTTATAGAAATCCTCTACTCCAAGAAATTTGCAACTTCCGGTTGCTCCCACTCTAGAACAGTTACTATCTTGCTTCCGCTGCACAACTCTGATCTGGAATATATGAGAATGCCATCGGAGAACTCGAGCACAAACTTGATCATCCACAGTTCATCACAACCATAAAATCTTAGTGAACCATTCCACTTGGTCAAAAACTCCTCAGCAGAATCCCCTCCAGAAAACTAGGTGTGATCAATCCCTCTCTAAAGAATCCTGAGCTGCTTCACCAAATTCTTCTCTAGGAGACATTCTTCTATCTAACTGAACTACCGGTAACTCCATGAACCAAGTCGATACGGAATCTCAATCTCTAATAAACCAAGAAAACACTCAGCAATCGCAAGTCACTTTTGCGATCAACCCGGCCTAATTTCCAAAGATATTGTTCTCTTTTCACTAATCAGAACAGCTTATGCCTAACTAACCAATCCATCGAAGAAATGGATTCACTCTGCTACTTCTGGACTCCACCTCTATAAAACTGCTTAGCCAAAAGATCTTCCTGCTGGCACACAGAACACTCCAGGCTGCAATGCTGCCACTGATGCCAAAGACTTCTAATCCAAAACTCCTATTAAAACTATATCATCCAATTCCACACAAGATCCTTCGAGATGGGCAGACACTCCTTAAGAAACTCGACCTCAAACCAAACACAAACATCTTACTGAAACTTAGTCTCATCACCCATGCAGACATACTTCCTTAAACTTTCTCCAGGAGAAACATCTTCGGAAACGTCCATAGTCACTGCATCTCATCACACAGTTGCTTCTTCCAGAAGTTACCAAGATACCATCACTCGCTTCTACTCATCCAACTTCAAAGATAAACTCCGAACCTTAACAGGTTTCCTTCAGAGATCGGTGAAATCCTTACACCATAACAAAGCTCACTCGAGATAGTATTGGATCTACAGTCTCGACAAATACACTTCCAACCTCAATACTCAGATTCTAACCATTGGTAGTCGTGTTACACACACCACCACTCTATCTACCATTATAACTTATATTGGAAAACCCGAACAGGTAACCCAACAAATAGGTAGAATATATATATATATATATAGTTATATAAAAATTACAAATACACGCTCTCAAGATAGACATCACTCCAGAGCCTAGGTATTATCTCAGCCTACGCTCTGATACCAACTGTAACGACCCGCCTTCCTATGCCCAGGAAGACGCATCATTATTAAGAAAGAAAGGGATAGAAGAAGAAAAGAAGAAAGAACAACAACACATCACAATCTCACAGCGGAACGAATGAAATATAATATATCACATAAGATATTACATAGTATCATATACATCAGAGTACACAACTTATACATCACAAAATAGACAGTTATAAATTTCTGTCTATTATACAACACAACTACATCAATACAATACATCATCACAGCGGAAACTCTATATATCTACACGCTGAAGCCTCCTACTCCAAAGCTCCTCCAGAATTTGTCAAGACTAACCTGAATCCCTTGACTACTCATACAAATTTGAGTACCCAAGAGTTTAATAAAACATAAAATAAACACTTGGGTCAGACATGGGTCTGGTGTGAGTAAACGGTTAAAGTTGCTTAACTTTGAAAAGCCTTTGAAAACAAAAGGTATCACGTAAGACTTCCTGCACATAAACACAGAAAAGTTTTTACCTTACGCTAACCAAAACTTTGATAGGAAATCCGATTATATTATAATAGGTCTAGGGTTTTCAAATAAATATGAAATAGCTGAAATTGTTACATTATTAAATTCCAGCATACTAGTCACAAAGTGGGTTATACAATCAAGTCCGATGGCACTTATTGGAATTTGGATTTCCATACAATGGCAGGGCTACTAGGGTACCGCCCGTCACAGTAGGTGGCCTAGATCAACGTACCGAGGATTACTCCCAACCCCCTGCAACACAAAGCCGGAACCATCCCTTACTGGATAATCCCGAACAAGACAACCCCGCAGTTGGCTGCAGTTCTAACTACCCACTAAGCCGAAATAGAAAGGGACCTCTAGACAGGGATATATCTTGCTCTCAGTGGGCGCTACCCACGAAGCCTTGCTGCACCTCCCCTGTTTTAGCCATTCCCGGTTGATGAGGCTTGAGGCTACGATTACCTTTAATCAGAACATATCACTTAGAATGCTCATCGTCCACCTGACGATGTTCTGAAAGCATTCAATCCATACAAGTTCGTTCCGGGTTCGAACGAAACCGAAGGCATTATCTCGTTACACTCATTTTGGAATCACCCTCAGAGTTAACGACAATAACCCTTGCACTCTGAATCTTCATCTTCACTTGAGATTCACGAACTATCGTTAATTTGGATCGATGTGGTATTCGGATATCCAAATCTGGAAACCCGATCCCGGTCTCATCGAAATCCAAAACGTATCTTTTAAGGCCAAGTTGTTTTAAAGTTAAAACAATTCAATTCATTTATCTATATACACACGAATATATAATTCACAATATCACATTAGATAATTCATAATATCATCAAAAACAGATAATCCACATTATCATCATACTTCAACCAAAGCATCCATATCACACAACATTACTCATCTCATATCTGAGATCTCAAACCATTCAAGGCAATTAATATCATCCATTCATATATAAGCAATGATCTATACCATCTCTAATTAATTTAAAGTGAATTAAATTAATTATTTCATTTCTAATTAATTTAAAATAAATTAAATTAATTACTTCATCATTATAAATCTTACTTATATAATCATTAATTAATTACAAATAAATTAATTAATCTTTCTCTAATTATCCACTTTAATTAATCACCTTGATTAATTATTCTTTAATTACATTTAAGTAATTATCTTTAATTAATTTCACAAATTAATTATTCTTAACCAAATACAGTAATTAACCTTTAATTACTTCATTTATTAATTAATTATAATCAATTACTTTAATCCTTAATTAATTACAATTAATTAGTTATTCTAAAATCACTTATCATTGATTAATTAATCTTAATTAATCAACTCTTAATTACATCATTAACTAATTATAACTAATGATCCTTAATTACATCTTTAATTATTTATTCTATTTAAATTAATTACATTAAGTAATTAATCTTAATTAAACCACAATTATTAATCACCTTTGATTAATCTTAACCAGAAATTAACTTTCCTTAATTACTTCCATTAATTAATTACTTTTAATTAATTACCTTAACAAGTAATTAATTACCTTATTAATTGACCTTAATCCTTTAATTAACTTTATTAACTAAATTATTAAATTAATAACCTAGGTGATTAACCCTTAATTACTTTCATAAAATAATTATTCTCTAATTAATTTATTAAATAATTTCCCTTTATTTAATTACATCCAGTAATTATTCCTTAATTGCTTTATCAAGTAATTACACTAAATTTATTTATAAGTGATTATTTTAATTAATCACTAATTTAATTTCTTTATTATTTAACTAATTACTTAGATTTAATTAAATAATTTCTTAACTATTAATACTTAAAGATCTTAATTAAGAGAAATCATTTATCTTAATTTAATTATTATCTACTCTTAAATCATTCTCAATAATTGAATTACCCTTATTATCTTCACATATTTGTTTCCCTTAATAAATCAAAATCTTAATTACTTAAGATAAACTCTTTATTAATTAAATAATTACAACATTTAATTTCTACCTTTAAAATCTTTGAAGCTTTTCAAAGTTATTAAATAAATTTTAATACAAAGATCATTTTGAAAATCCACTTTCCTATTCTTTAAAAACTTATTTATTTAAATTATTTAAAACTTGTTAAAACAATTTTTCTAGAAAACAGTTTAGTTTAATAGTTAAAATCTTGTTTTACCTTTGTTTTAAAACTCAGAACATTACAAATATCAAATTTCTTTTGTTTTAAAAACTTCAAAACATTTCCTTTAAAATCATTAAGCCTGCTCCTACCCAAACCCGAGTAAAACCTTAAGAAACCCGAAGTAAAACTCGAAGCTACCCATATTTCGTCCTGCTTCGAGTAAAACTCGATCATCCCCGATGTGAAACCCGAGCATCCCATTTTCTTCTCCAAACCAAAATTTCAGATATACGCAAACGTGTACGTGCACGTGCACGACTTCTCTGAACGACGGCGAACTTCGCCCTGGCCTGCGACAAGTCAGATTCTATCACGTCTCCACGATCGACCACCCAGATATTCTCGATTCGAACGAGAATCGAATTCGAGCTTTGAACCCACAACCTGGAAGTACACTTCATCGGAATTTTCCCCCTCTCCGATGATCCTTGCCACGAGACATCACGCTAATCTCACCATCGCTTCGCCTCGTTTACCAGAACCTACAGTACGCCACACGATCGCCTCCGATTACGTTTCTTTGTCGCGAATCCCCTCTGAACATCAACGACATAACCAGAGTGTAAAACCCTATCTTGCTGTCCCTAGGCCACCACGACATATTACAAAAACTCCGACCAATTTTCCAGAGATCAACCACCCAAAAGCCACCCTCTATATCAACCCCAAGCTTCATCTCGACATAGATCGTCGGCAATTGCCGATAATCCCAAAACTGAACAACTCGGGATATCTAACTAAATGCTTTTCTAAAAAATCAGGATCTTACTACCTAAATTCATTATTTAGCACAATGAATCTGATTCTAAAATCAAATCTTGAAAATAACAACTTTGATTTTTTTGACATATTTCTGATCATTCCTGTATTTCTTTTTTTTGAATTAATTTCAAAATTTAAATTCTTAAAACCCTTTTTAGATTTGATATTAGGTTGTAATAATCATATTTTATTCAAAGATCTAAGCTTAAATTTTCTTAAATAAAGAGGTATGAATTTTCTTAAGGAAACTAAATCCTATTAGTAAGAACAGATAAGGTTCATGTATACAGGAGCTTATATATGCAAACAATTCATAATTTCAACATGAATTCCAACCAATCATTCATATAAACACATATACATCATCACATACAACAAAGTTTAATCACAGAATTTTATTAAAACTGTTTTTAAAAGTAAGGTTTACTCACTTGTCATTGTAGAGAACAGAGGAGTAGATTTTTGTTCCAGGCTTATTTTGATTTTGAACTTCATTTTCTTTTGCTTTGTTGAACTTAAATCTTGCTGTTTGATTTCCTTGTCTGGTTGCATTTGAAGATTTGAAACTGCTTATTGAATTTGCCTTGATCTTCTTTTGATTTGAATTCCCAGATTTTACTTTTTCTTTGAATTTTGATTTCCAGGTTTTTATCTTTTCTTTTGATTTGAATATATTTTTAGTTGAAAAATGAAGAAAGATGAATTTTAGCTGAAAAGTAAAAACAGATCTTTCTCCTTATTATTAAAATTTAAAAATTATAATTATCAAAGAGATATTGCCATTTGTCCTTAAGTTAATTATCTAGCGTACACATATTCAATCCAAGCCTCCATATGTTTACAAGTGTTTTAATACTCCATTATTGATTTACAAGTGTTAAACTTGTCTTTTATTAATTTATTTAAGTCATACATATGTATTTTTTATATTATTTACATGTATATAATGTATTTATCTTTTTATAATTTAAGCTTTTAAATTTTAAATAAATATACAATTGTGAATTCATGTAAACATTTATTTATAATAACTTATGCTTTGAATTTTAAAAAGTGAAAGAATATTAAAAACAAATGAACTTCTTAATTTAAATCTTATTTTAAACTTAAGCTTAAAATATATCCTTTAAATAAATAAGAAATTATCCTTGTTGTTAAAAATTTAAATTTCAAATAACCTTTGGAAAACATTATATTAAACAAAATTTCCAAATTACAAACTATATATATATATATTTAAAGTTTGAAAACACTTTATTAAATTCAAATCCAATACTTTTCCATTTCAATATATACAAATATATACATTCTAAATGGAAAATATTTTTAACATTAGTTTTGATAATTACTATATTGAATTTTATAACATAACTCCAAATCACAATATATATATATATACTTTAATTTGAAAACATAGTTTTTATTAAATTAAAGACTCCTTATTTATAATATATATACCAATATATATATACATTATAAATAGAAAACATTTATATAAGTTTTGAAAGATAAATCTTACCAATTTTAAATTGTTAGAAAAGATATTAATAAATATTGCCAATTTAAAATATTATTAGCTTTTAAAAGAATTAAACTTGTCAATTTATAAAATAAAATAAACAAATCAATTTAATTATAAATAAAGATTATTAAATTGATATTGCCAAAATTCTGGGTCATCACAAATACCGTATCCAATGAAGGTGAGAACTCCTAAATTAAATCTTAAAGAATAGTTATAAATGTTTAACTTGACTGTTGAAATGCTTAAGATGTTTGGTTGGATTGTGACGACCGCCCATGACCCCTGCACTTAAACCTAGAGATAGTGCGCTGCAAAGTGTGCCAGACAGCCATGGACGATTGTTAGGGTAAATTAAAAACAGCAGAATCTATCGTATTACTCACAGCGCATAGACAAAATACAATAGAATATATATATAGAGAAGCTTCACAGAATAGAATGTCATCATATAAAACTTCATAATAGTTGAATACAAGCATCTAAATAGTCAATACAACAAGCCTCACTACATATCACTCAGAGAATACAAAGCAGCGGAACATCCAGTACATATAGTAAGAAATAATATGCAATACACCAGCTCGTCTTCGATATCAGCACCGTGAAAAGCTAGAACAGCACCTGTCACCTGCTACCTAGTCTGCCCGTCCCAAAATGGACGAACAGCCCAAGGCAATAAGAATTAAAACATAAAGCCTTGAGTCAGACAACAGTCTTAGTGAGCAGTAAATTAACTAACAACATACCAAAAGAGCATAAAGGAAAAGGAATAGGAATACAACCCTCCCACTCCAACCTCATTCTACAGTGATAGCCCCCAGACACACACTAAGCAGAAGCAAACATAGCAGAGCATACAATTTAAAGTAAAGCTATTATCACTCGAGTCAAGGGCGATGTTTTCCAAGCACAAACCCCCAAGGCCTAAACCAAGATCAGATAAGCACCCAGAAAATACCACTCTTGAGGCCGAAAGACGATACAACCAAACATCCATGACTCTGGCTATCACTGTTATCTTTGCTTCGATATCACCGTTAATTGAATGACCGGCACATTCTTTCAGCCGTCCGTCAAGGGCTAATGGAAACCCCGGTTCTAGACAGTACTCCGCACGTCGTCGCAGCCCATGCCAAGGATTTTCGCAACTACCCAGGGTACTCGACCATCAATTCATTGTCGTTGGGATTTTCGCAACTGCCCAAACGTACCCTTGCTTTGAGTCTGCTAGAACCTTCAACAACGATGCTATCCAAGCCTCCTGGTCATCCTCCTCGACGACTATTTCCATACTAGCTCAAGCGCCTTTCGAGCATCCATTATCCTCAACTCGAATCATATCACCGAGTTACCAACGTGCTTGGAATGATCCCGTCTGGATTAGACCAAGACTATCTCATATCATACTTCGCTTCATCACATCCTCGCAAAGTCTCATCTCAACATCATCATCATCGAATCTATGCATAAGAGCTTCGTCACCCGCTACATATGCCACAAGCAGCTTTCCCAATTCAAGAGCCTTTCTCTTAGCTTTTGAATCATCTTCGGTCTAAATCAAATCATCAATCATCTAATTTATAGCAATCAATCAAGTCAAACATTAATCCAAGCAATCAAGCATTCAAATATGATCTATGTAGACAATTATCACAATAATGGCAATTTCGTAATTAAAGAGTTGAAAGTCTAACAAGCATGAAATCATGAGAAATATCTCTACAATCTTGATGAATGAACTTGCATAGGTTAACACTTAGTAAAATGGTTGTCAAATCATCATGAACAATGGATCTATATGGATCTACACTTAGGATGAAGAAAATGCATGGAAATCGCTATTTTAACACCAAATCGAGCCAACAATCCGATATACTCCTTTGGATCCGTGTGAGAGATAATCACCACTCACCAAATCACCTAAACAACCCCAAATCAACACGCTTCAGATCTGGACAGCAAAGGATCAAGCTTGATCTATCACGAATTCGCTTCAAATGAAGAAATCTCACTTCAAAGGATGAAGATCTTCAATCTAAGCTCTTGAATCTTCAATTTGATCTTCAACTTGGATGGATGGAAGCACTAGATTAGAGTGGAGGAAAGAAGTGAAGGAGTGTAGAAGTCGAGCTCTCAAAATGGCAGCACTTCGTCGCTTCGAAATCCGGATCCCAAAAATGAAGCCAACCCTCTTCTATTTATAGCTGAAACTTCCCTAGGTCGCTCGGAGTTAGGTCGTATACGACCTACGACCTATAAACCCCACCGACCTAAAGCCTCTTCGACCTAACAACCTAAGTCCAAGCGCATTTACGACCTACCAGGCCAACCTATCTACGAGTTAAGACTTAGCAGCGCTTTCGACTTAACAATCCTCTTAGGTCGCTCACGACCTACCACCTTAAGTCTTCACGCGACCTAAAACACCACTCTCGCGACCTAACACTTAGACGGGACTTCTTAGCGACCTAACAATGCTACGACATAACTTCTCAGTGTTTCCTCGCGACCTAACAACTAATAGCCTAGCGACCTAACTACACCCAAGACATATGACCTAACTACTCCTACCTTAGGTCGCTGCCGACCTATCCTTCTTAGCTAGGATACGACCAATATTCACTAACTCGCTAGCAATGGCTATCTCTTAGGTCGCTAACAATTAGGTCGTTGACTACTAGTTTCCTTAGGTCGCTTTCCTATAGGTCGCCTAATCCTATAGGTCGCTCCAACCAACCTAGCACTTAACCAATTCACCTTCTTAGGTCATCTAGACGACCTAACTATGCTAACTCGGAACCACTAGGTCGCTCATCACTAGGTCGTTAACTACTGGGTTGTTAACTCGCTACTCCTATAGGTCGCTCCAAATTGTCCACGACCTAAACCACCATACAACTTATCTTCTGAACGACCTAATACTTAGGTACGACTCAAGACAGTGCGACCTACCACTTAACCTGGCTACGACCTAACTTTGCTAACCCAACTACTAGGTCACTGCCTCCTAACTCTTAGGTCGTTAACCACCTTAGGTCGCTCCAACACCCTACGTCCTAAGCTACCACGCCATAACGACTTACGACCTGAAGCCCTTAAGTCGGTCACGACTTAAGACTTAACCAACTTCTACCAAAAATCTGAAACAACTTAAAAATGCTGAAAATTCCAGATTTTGACAAACTTTTCGATCCATAGAAATACGGGTCGTTACATGGATAAATTGCAGTAATTAGTGAATATTTGAAAAGTAATTAGTAACAAAAAGTTAGATATGTTATATAATAGTGAGAACTCTATTTATATATACTATATATTGGATGATATATGTTTGGCTATGGTTGTTTATAATGATTGTTTATCATGTATGGATATTGTGAAAATATTGTTGTTTGGATATATAAACAAGTCACATTAGCTACATGTGGATATTACACAAGGAAATAACTTTCCAAATCAAATTATAAAAGTAATATGGAATGATCAAAATTCTTTGAAATGGTTTCAAAATGATTTAAATATGTTTTATAAACACTAAAACAAATTTGGTGAAGTATGAATAAGAAATGGAAAATGAGTCAAAACTAGGCACGTTGCGGCACAACGGTAGTTCGCGATTTTACGCCGCAAAAGTTAAGTGAGTATATAAAGTAGAATATTGCTCAGAATTCTTTGTAGTAAGAATTTTCCAAACTATTATATCCATATTTTTTCAAGAAAAGAAAGAAAATCAAGATTTCATCTTATAGATTTTGAAATGTAAGTAAAATAAATTTTCGAAATAATCGCGGTTTTTGCAGTTCAGAATCTAAATAGGATTTCTTAAAATTTAATATTTTTAAATGTTTTAAAAATAGGGAAAAATCTTTAAATATCTTCTAAAATATTTTAAAAGAGATTTGAGTTATATAAATAAATTTTCTAAAGGTGGAAAAGATGTTTTGGTCAATATAACTTTAAAAACACTATTCGTAATACTATTTGCAGTAGTTTTCAATAACTTTTGAAATATAACTTTAAACTTAACAATTATTTCTTAAATCTATTTTTATTATTTTTAAATAAATAATTAAGAGTTTTAAAGATGATTTGAAGATTTAATGATTCATTTAAAAGGATTTAAATAAAAGAATTAAAGAAAAGCTATTATAAGTAATTGTTTTAATCTTCTCTCTAATGAGTCGACGAGTACACCTAATTTTTCTATTCGTGAGATCTAGTTGAGGTGCTTAAACTAATAAGATGTTTAGGAGAACAGTGCCTTAACCCATCTAGTCTTACCTAGACAAGGATAAATAAGGTTAAAATGTCGAAAACGAGTTAAGTATAAAAGATTAAATTTTCCCAACTTTAAACAACTTGGGTTGTATAGAGATGATCTTGTTATAGTTGATATCAAATTCCAAGGAGGAAAATCATACTACTCATATGGATTTAAAACGCGATTTCACCATTATTTAATGGATAATACTTGTTGAATACAAAAAATAATATCAAGTATAATTTGAATGATTTCTATAGATCTGTTTCATTCAAATATTAACTAATTTGGATTTACCATCTCAGATAACATGGCTTCAACTTATTAAAAAGTTACATTTTTTAAATTGAGAAATCTTTGTTAAAATTTAAGTAAAACGATTTGGAATTATTCCTAGTTTTAAAATGATTTAATTAAACCAAAGAATATAACAAAAAGAGTTTTAATGAATTCCATATATACTAAAACGAAATGGTTTCCAAAAGATAAATATATCTAAAGGATATTTTGGATAAAAAGTATAAATTAATGGAATATTAAGCACCTATTTTTAAACTATCTTTTTATCGATGATTGGTTTGAAGGAACTAGAGTCAGATTTGGGTAATACCTATCCGAAAACCACTTCGAAACAATTTACGTGATCGAAAATGAAGATATATATATATATATATATATATATTGAAGACCATAATTTTAAAGATAGAGGATCTTCATTTCGAAAGGACTACTGTTGATAATCTCTGGGTAGCTCCCATGATTAATAAATACCGGTGGTCCCTTCATTTCGGAAATCTTTGAAACACGGGAATTAATCCTAATAGAAATTTCCAATAGAATGTGGTTGGAAAGTACCTTCGGCTTGTCCGATTCCTGGAAAACTTTTATGAACGAATGTCTGGCGTTGCATTTCTAAATCATATTGATTGATCTCTATGAACGTATCATCTGTTTGGTGGTCGAGAAGGCAACTTCTCTTAGCTTAACACCATTTCCTAAGACGTATGAGCTCGAGAGTTGTACCTTTGTAGAAATCAATTGTGTGATTGTGAAATGGAAAAGTGGCATTCAAAGTGGAAGATGTGCAATATAAAAGGTAACCGTTTCCTCAAATTCTCACACCGGTAATAGTAAAATAGAGGACGCTTTAGGGCTAAAGTAGGTCGCAACCAATCAGGGTATGGAATCACCTTCTAGATGGATAAAATTTCTGCCCACTATAACGTCGGGTTTAAATAAGTGTTATATGCTATGAGACATCTTGGATAGGTCGGGAACGGCTGGGTGATGTAATACTCAGTTCTGTTCTTATATTATATTTTCGGATGGACCGGTCTTAATTCGCATGAGGACCAACATAGGGGATTTGGGTGCATTCATCTAGAAATGCACTATACGGGAGGTAGTCCCTTACCTCGCTATTTAGTTGGAAATCCAATATCCAATAAGCGCCGTATGGACTAGTTGTGCAAAGTACTGAAATGTGAGGTCCAAGCATTTCAACTATAATTTATAAGTTTATTTGCAAAACAAAAGAATGTCATTAAAAATAATATTACCTAATTTTCAAGTAAAAATGTTCTGGTTATCGTAAGGTAAAAACCTGTTCCGTGTTTATATGCGGCATATTCTTATAAGATACCCTTTTGTTTTCAGAACCCATATTTTAAGTTTCTCACACCAGTCCCATGACTAATCCAGAGTTTATATCCTTTTCCTTAAACTATGGGTGCCCTATTTTTCTAGGAAGCCTAGTAGTCAGATTTAGTTAGAAGAAATCTAAAAGAGCTTAGAGTGTGGAGTTAGAAGATTCTTCAGTAGATAGTTATCCATTTGCACCACACTCATGTACTATTGTATCACGCATTTTGTATGGACAGAGATTTATAACTGTCCATTTTTAACTCTGATAAACATTTTAAATTTTTCGCTCTAAAGATTATATATATTGAAATAATATATGTTATTCCATTTGTGTAAGATTCTGTTCTGTCGTCTTTTCCGTTTACCCTTACCGAACAGGGTCTCCGGCGCTCGAATTTGTGACACATGAATACCGAGGATATATTAATGTCGATTTCCGAGGGTCGAAGAAATGAGTCATTATAATATACATATACATTGATGTAAGGGTTTACTCGGGATTGCCTTTTGACACACTATAGTTAATTATGTTATCATATTTCTCGATGCACATTATACGAAAAAATAAATATGTGAATAACCCCTGAATTTAGACATTGTCTGACTTGTGTACTACTTACGTAATACTCGAGTCTGTCCGAGATATTTTAGGTTCAAGGACGATGGGACAGGCTTGTATTTTACTGGCCATAGTAAAGACTAGTTATTCAGTGTTATTGTATATTATTTCGTATGGTATAGTCTCACGTATGTATATGACCTTGTGATGTGTATCATTATGTAACAACCCGTAATCGAGAAGCGATTAATTAATAATTAAATAATAATAAATAATGAATTTAATTGGAATTTGAATTTAGTAATTAGAATTATGATAATAATATTGGAATTAAAAAGTAACATTGGAATTGAAAAGAATAAATCTATTATAGTTTTGGAATTAATTAGTAAATGATTTAAAATTAAAACGATTAATTAATTAAATCAATTGTGGAAAAATTATTTTATAAAGTTGTAACTTATTGGAAAGTGGTTTGATGAATTTTATTTGGGCTTATGTGTTTTACTTCATAAAGCAAACTAAAAAGAAAGTAGAAAACAAAAGAAAAGGAAATAAATGTACTAATGCCTAATACCCCAAACCCGTTAACCCAAGCTCTACAAATAAATATCCATACTTCACTATTTTCTTTCCTGAGAATTCCGATTTCTAGAATATTCATTGTCTGGATATTTCTACTTCAAATATAAATTTAACCTAGGCCCAAACACTTATGGTCTTGAAAATTATCCCCTTCCATCTAAACCTTATCTCCTCAATAATTCAAAAATAAATCAAAAATAATATATTCAAATTAAATAATTTTAAATATCAGCTTCTCGCCACTTCATGCAGTAGTAGAGTAAGCAAGTAGTTGGTCATTAATTTGAAGAGAGAAGTGTTTACAGAGAAGGGCAAAAGAAGGAACAGTGAGAAGGAGCCTTGAAGAAGGAAGTGCAATTCTCCATTCAGGTGAGTGCTTCTTGCACTCAGTTCTCTGTATAATTGTTACTCATTTCTGTAGCATGTAGGAATATAAAGTGAGAATGTTTGCATTTATGTCTATTCATGTATGCTGCTACTTATGTAAGAGAGATATTATGAGTGAAAATAGGCTGTTGCTAGCGTGTTGTGTTTTCTATGTAACCAAAATTCGTATGCATAAGTGTGCGTATGTGGGTTTGTGCATGTTGAGTCTGTTTAAATGTATATGTACAGCTTAAGTTGGATAAGAAGTTGTAAATTAATAGAACCAAAATCATATATATATATAGACACACACATATACGTATACATATATACATGCATATATACATATACACACAGCTCTGTTTACTAACAACATCAACAGCAATGAAATGTTAAGTAACCTAGATCCTTGTTTGACTTTCTGTAAATTTAGTTGGATAAGCTGAGGGAAATTAATATTCTTATATTGTTAATTTAAGAAATAAGTAGAAGCTTGCATGTATCATGTTCGTGTGTATGAAGTATGTCTAAATCCAAAATTGGATACTTTTGTGTTTGACAAAAAAACAATGAGAGAATGATGAGCAAGTCTATATTTAAATAGGGATTCATGCATGTGCTTATGAATTGCATGCGTGCCTGTATATGGGTTTATAGAATTCCCCTGAGTATAAATTTAATAAACTTATGTTTAAAACTATAATATGCATAAGTTTGTTTCCTATAACGACCCAATATTTTAGACCATTCGCATCCATTATAAGTGTATAGGTAGACACTCATGCCGGAATTGAATTTCTCAAAATACCGCGTTGTTAATTTAAATTTGGCAAAACTGAACATATACAGTAAATAAATAATCACAGATCACAGACACAGAGTAATAAGTGCAGCGGAAATAAAAGAGATAGTAGTTCATGAAGCTACTATATAAATCTATGAGTTACATCAGAGTTAAACCAGATACAACGGAAGAGTAATATGATACATCAGATACAAATCAGAATACATCACTGGAATCATCGAATACTGAAAGCAGAATAGATGGCTGGATCTTCAAGCAGAGCTCCAACTCCAAAGGTGAGTCTCGAATACTAGTACACTCAGTCTGACCCGAGCGTAAAGAAAAACACAAAACACTCGAGTCAGGATTAACATTCTTTTATCAATAAATCCAACTCAAGTGAAATAGCAATTGAAATACAAGTAACTCAAAGGATGTTTGGAATAACCATCCTTTAAGGATCCGTTAAACTATCTACTATGTAGTAGTGTACGATAAGTAGATAATGTCTATTAGTAATATAAGATATCAAAATAGTGTTAAGGCGTTACCATTATTCCCCTTAACACATTTTTATTCCCAAGAGCATATACAAGACCGTAGTTTTCCCAAAACTGGAAGTCACCAGAGGGCAATCCATATACTAAAGGTACAAACCAAAATCGTAGTGGTCGCGTATAAAGGAATACAAGTATGACAAGGCACATGAGGCAATACCCAAGGTAGTGAAACTACCGTTTGCCTGATCCGGACTGGTGAGAACGCATCGTCGCAGCGACCGCAACACCGCAAAACAACACTCCCAAAATCAAGGGTGCACCAATCGACAACAAGTAATGAGTAGTTCGAAGAAGTGTGTTCGGTTGAGGTAGCTGACCTCCATTGGCCCGGCACGGCTCCTGTTTAAGTCATTTCCAATTTGACACAAGTGTCAAGGCTATCCATTATCGTTCTCTTTCTTCAGTCATCATGTACATCATTCCAACCACTTCATTCTGGATCACACTCCGCGTATAGTTATTAAAGCGGTTTTCGGTTTAGACAGTGAGTATGTCCCTAACCGATTCCGGTCTCTTTAATAACTTCCGAAATTATTACACCGATTGGTCATTTATTTTTTCAAAACCAAATCAATTTCAAATTCAAATAAAATTTGTAAATCAACATTTCATTTGTCTTTCTAAATCAATTTCCAAAATTTACGTTTCAAAACTTCCAAATTACCATTTCAAAATCTTATCATACAATTTAAATTTTTATGTAAAACAATTCAAATACTGATTCAAGTTCGTATATAAGTTTCATTTCGAAATCATTTAAGTTAATTTAATTTAACATTTAAATCAATTTAAATTCATTTGTTGATTTCATTCAATATTTATTAAGTAAATTTGCCATTCAAACAATTTCTATTAAATTTCCAATTCATTAAATCAATTATTTAAATTCAACTTCATTATATCAAAACTTACAAATTGAGTTAAATTAAATTCATCAAATCAAATTCTTCAACTTTCAAGTCTTACATTAATTTCAATAAATCACATTTTATTTCTTGTTAAAGAAATTCAATTTCACTTATTTACTTACTTAAATAATTTTCCAAAAACTTAATTAATAAAGAAAACTCAATTTCAATTATTTACGAAGTAAAATTCACTTATTCAAAGGTTAAATTTTACTTATTAAAGAATTCAATTCAGTTTGATCATTAAATAATTCAATCTTATTTAATTATTAAATAATTCAAAACTTAATTATTAAATAATTTCAAAGTTTAATGATTTCAAACTTAATTATCAAATCATTTCAAACTTAATTCAATCATTTCTCAAATTAAACAACGTTCTTTCATCAATTACATTGTTAATATTTTGTTTCAGATTATTAAATATTAACATTTTCCTTTCATTAAAAATTCAAATTTCAACTTTATTTCAAAACCATATTATTTATTCAAATAAAATCTTCATTTTATTTTTAAATCAAATTATTGACCAATCGGGTTTTATTTAATTCTCTATCCTAGGTCAAAGTTTAATTTGGGTATTTATCATTTCAACCCGATTCCAATTCAATTTAAAATCAAAGCATAGTAAAGGGAACTTGCAGTGTGACAACTGGGATGGTGTCAAAGTAAATAAAGAAGCAATAATAACAATCCAATAATCAATTCAAATAATCCTGAAATAATCGTATTAATTCACATTGTTGTTTGTGCGAATTAACATAATTATTTCTAGAATCTACACTATCATTCATGCAGATTAAAGATTATTCCACTAATTATTTATACGGTTTTTCACTTGTCGTTCAATTTCAAATTTTAATACTACAGCAATTAATCCAATATACATTCAAGGTTCAAAGTGTAATTTATCAAATTCTATGTGTCAACTAGTTTAACATTTAAAGGGGGTCATATTATACAAATTTCACTAATCAAATTCAACATATAGATTCGATTTAAATCGTTAACTATCATATATCATTTCAATTGCATATTATTTATCACTTTATCATTAACAATTTAATGTCCAATATAAACATCAACAATCAATCATTTATCAACTAAACTGGATTATCATTGTATAAATAGCAGATAATGGTGTCAGATGTCACAGGTGAACTGATTCAGGTAATAACAGATATAACAGTGTAAATAACTAACAGTTGCATATTTCAATTGTCGTTTCAATTGAAATCAGATTTAATAAATAAAAGAACATTAATCGTGAGTGATTGCTCACCTTCCGAGGCTAGAGATATTTGATGATGAAATTGAGCTATGGATCCAAACACAGAAAAGCAAAGTTAGATTGGCACGAATTTGACGAACAAGGCTGACGGCTTGGAATTGACGAAATCGAATCAACTGCGTTGATGAGGATAAGTTATATAAGTGAATTGATATAGATATATCATATATAATTATATATATACAAAATCATATTCTAATTTCAAACACATATTAAATTAAATAAATTATACTTTAAGATCCAAACTTTTTATAAGACTAATAATAAATTTAAAACACAAACATGTTAAAATCAAAATCTATATACATTATATTTGAAACATCAATATCTGAACTTAATATACATAACCAAATTGAAATCCAAGGATATACATAAACTGCAAGTAATATAGATTAAAGAAAATCAGCTGGTTTGACCATATGTAGACTTAACTTTATCTACAAATATATTTATGTATATACGACTCAATGTATTCAACATGCTATGCATAGATGTAAGCACTATAAATATGAAATTACAATTATATGTACATGCGCCTGCTACTACATATGCAAACGATTCTATGCAGACAAAGGTATATATCAAATATATACAAGCTATCGGGAAAATCATGAAATAGAGAAACCATATTATGTAGACAATCCAATATATATGCGAACACTAGAGAAAATATACATCTAAATGTATTATACTTCAGGCTATATGTAGACCCAATATATAAACTCTGCTAACATACGTGAACCTTGCAAATCAAATATGTTGTACACCATTTATAATATATTCCTATGTAGTGGACCCCAGATCCTACTTATATATACTCATTAAAAATCAAATACTAATATATAACTTTACTCAAAAATCTCCACAGACAGCATGTATACAAATTCACAGACTCTTATTCCACAACTCACCTAAACTATATATACTATAACACCTAATACCGTAACATATATGTCCCACTTTTGTAATATAAAAGATAATGTGAACCGTGACTCGTATACATCTTAGGACAACATACGTAGACAAATATATGTCCACTTATATATTACAGGTCATATTATACAACTATTACTCATGTAAAATGTATAACATATACTCATTTTGGTTTATACATGAACCACAAAACCCATAGCATCGAGCCAGTATATAGAATATAATGTAATGCAACAAATTAATACATACAATAAACTTATATCTTCACCAAACACAATATATATAATGACAGCTTTTAGTTCATATATGTTTTATAAAACAAAAGTTATACCGAATTTATATTTATACATTGAAACACTCAAAGTCATAAACTTATATATGTTCCTATATATCAAATATATGTGTCTATTTATCGTAGATCCAAGATACATGCACTCAAAGTAATAAAACTAAGAAAAACGTGAATATTGTATAGTATAAAATCTTATATTAAAATTTAAAAGCAATACAAAACAACAAGGCAAATAGATGCAGACCTGACCGACTCTATATATAATTAAATATCAACTTGTATAAATTTATAGGTATATAAACAAAGAATATATATAGAATTGCATACGTATATATATCTATACCTTGCGTGTATTCGAAGATGAAGAAAGTGGGTGGCCAGAGGTTGCTCGCAGAGATGAAGGCCGATTTCAGGGTGGATGGTCTCGGCTGGAGTGGTGGGTCTGCGGTGACGCCGAGGCGGGGAAGAGAAGAAGGCGGAGCAAGGGCGGCAAGTGGAAGTGGTCGATGTCGGTGGGAGACGCGGGTGGCAGAGGTTGGAAGATGGCCGATGGAGTGATGGGTGGAAGGCATGGGTAGAGGCACTGTGAAGTGGTTCTCGGCTGAGCTAAAGTGGGAATGGTGAGGGGAAGGTGGCAGGCTGGTGGGCAACGGCAGATCCAAGAAAGGAGGTTGCAGAATGCTTGGCCAAAATATTTTTTTTCAAGTGACAGAATGGAAGTAAACAAAGTGACAGAGAAATTTTAAAAGGAAAGGCAGAAGAACGTGAAAAGCTACCTTTTCTTTGTTCGTGAAAGGCTACATTTACTTTGTTTGCAGAGTGCATTTTTTTGAACGGATGTATAAATTTTTTTTTTGAAACTAGAGAGTGTAAAATTCTGCTTGAATTCAAGGCAACAATTAAAGCTGATGACCGTTCAAATTTGGAACGGTGGAATATAAAAAGTAGAAAATCAAAAGGTTTAAAACCGGTACGAAATCCATTTTCGCTGATTTCACTGCGTATCAAATCTCGAAACACAGAATTGAATATACCGCAGAGATCAGCATGGCGGGACGATCAAAATGGTATACAGATATCAGTGGTATGATTGAATTTTTAAAAATTCGAATTTTCTACTACGGAAAATGCAGCAAAAACGCAGAAAAATAAGATCGACGGAGCCAAAGAAGTCCGAATTTGGAAAAACGAAAAATGATGTTTGCTCAAAAGATGGTTTATAATTTTTCTATGTAAATATATTTAGGTTCCGAAAACATTTTATTTTCATCGCTTTTTAACTGATTAAATTGAAGTAAATTTACGCGCGAAATAAACTTTCGTATTTTCGAACGAAAATTTACCAGTTGCTATGTTTAACTAGACGCATTCCAAATATCAAATTTTTATTTCAAAATATTATCGTTTAAAATTTCACAAAATTTCAACTAATTACGTTATTAAAAACAGTTAAAATTTACGGGTCGTTACACTCTCCCCTACTCAAAACTTTTCGTCCCCGAAAAGGAACGAGGTAGGTGAAAAGAAACAACCAGAAAGAAAACAGATTTGAAATACAAAATAACAATTAATTTAAACCATATAAATTCAAATTTAAATTAATTGATATTCAATAATTGATTTAATCCATTTGATTTCACTAAAATCAATCTCAACTATTTCTAAATTCATTATCTTATTATCCTATTATCTTCAATTACAATTTCTAAAACCATAAATTTGAATAGTCTTTTATTATAATCATATTTTTCAACAATTTAAATTCTTCTTTATTCCACATTATTGTTAAATTTATTCTACTTAATATATCTAATCACATATATTTAACCCATATAAATTAATTTAAACCATATAAATTTCAATTTAAATTAATTTATATTCAATAATTGATTTTAAATTCAAGGTATTTCCGTAAGTTAATTAAATTTCAATCTATTAATTCCTTTAAAAAAATTTATTTGCCTCATCTATTATTCAATTAACCTATTATCCTATTTATCTCTATTAACATCTTTATAATAAAATTTAAGTGTATAACATTTATTATAACACTCAAATTTTATTTATAAATTCAATTTATATTATATATTATCAATTACATATTCAACTTCTAAATGATTTAGGTAAGTTGTATTAGAATGCAGTTGAACAATATACAAATAAAATTTTCCCAATTCAATTATTCAAGTTCAAATATTTATCCCAAATTTTGGTTTTATTTATAATTAAAATCATCCTTTAACAAAATTTAAGAATTAGATTTTCGATTAACTTTAATCAATTTAGAGATATATATAATATATTTATATCAAATCAAATTAAATTTTAAAATAAGGTACTTATATATATATAAATCAAATTATACTGAAGAAATTCAAATCAAAATATTTTTCAAAACGAAACCGTAGCAAGGCTACAGAATGGTTTCTCCACTTCGAAACTCGAAAATGAATGTCGATGATGCGACCGCCATCACCGAAATTATTTTCCAGCGACAAAGAGAAGAACACTGATTTAAACATTTTAAATTTTTTTGAAAACGGTTTCTATTTGAAAATACCTTCAATAATATACATTTAAAAATTTAAAAACCAAAGCTTGAAATCACTGAAAATTAAATTCTCAAATTCTAAATTTTAAATTCATTTAAATTTCTAAATAATTCTATAAACCAACTTTTATAATTCCATTTATTTTTATGTTGGAATAATCAATGATTTACAAAACAAATAGTGAAAATCCAATGTTACCTTTTTGACAACCAATTCAGTTAACAATTCAATTTTGGAAAATTTATACTTATATAATATAATTTTAGAAGATTTTTTTTTATTTACCAAATTTTGAAAACGATATTGTGTCAGTTTGTTCTGTTCAAGTGTTTTGGAAATCCTATCGATAGCGTTGATCAGACGAATCGATCGAAAACCCAAATCAACATCAACAACTCAAACAACACAATAAAGAAAACATTTTTATATTAATAACAAATGCACTACCTCGCTCGACGATACAAGGATGGATTTCAAAACAAGTATATGGATTCAAATTTGATGACTCAAATCAAAGAGAATTTTGATTCGAAAATAAGTTTGAAACAGAAGATGAGATAATTCAATTACCACAATCGGGAGATGGATGAGTTTATTTAATTCACGGGCAACCTTAACCGAGTCGTCCGTAACTTCAAGAATAAGATCGATGCTGAATTCCAAGGTAAATCAACACTCGATCTCAAGAAATAGAATTCAGGCATTGCCAGAGATAGATAGCATCGTAAACCGAGGATACATAAATCTCCGGTAAATCGATGTCTATTGTAAAGGAGTTTCACCCCGTTATAAGTCAATTTGAGATTGGCAAGACCGCCGACTCATTATAAAGATCATTCGAAGTGGAGTTATGGGATGCTCCAGAATTTAAAGAAGACGAATAGTGAAGGACACGAATGAATTTCGGAACTGAGGGGAAACGTTCCAAAATTCAAAGGAATTGAGTCAAAGGAAGAGATTGAAACTCGAATGAGAGTGATTCTGTAAATACATTTACCCTATATGTTGAGTTTTGCATAGAGCTACCAAAGCTCTGATACCAACTATAACGACCCAATATTTTAGACCATTCGCATCCATTATAAGTGTATAGGTAGACACTCATGCCGGAATTGAATTGCTCAAAATACCGAGTTGTTAATTTAAATTTGGCAAAACTGAACATATACAGTAAATAAATAATCACATATCACAGACACAGAGTAATAAGTGCAGCGGAAATAAAAGAGATAGTAGTTCATGAAGCTACTATATAAATCTATGAGTTACATCAGAGTTAAACCAGATACAACGGAAGAGTAATATGATACATCAGATACAAATCAGAATACATCACTAGAATCATCGAATACTGAAAGCAGAATAGATGGCTGGATCTTCAAGCAGAGCTCCAACTCCAAAGGTGAGTCTCGAATACTAGTACACTCAGTCTGACCCGAGCGTAAAGAAAAACACAAAACACTCGAGTCAGGATTAACATTGTAACAACCCGAGATTTTGCTGTTAATTAAATATCGTCATTAAATGATTAAAATGCCAGCTAATTACTGTTTGATGTTTTTAACACATGGGTTAAATTCTTTTGAATTTGTGAAACATTATGCGGGCTTTAAATTTTTAGTTGGCCCACGTTTTTCTTTGTTGCCGTGTGAACCCCTTTTCACCCATTTCCTTTACCCCTAAAAATCATTTTTCGTTCGACCCAAAAAAATTAAACAAACGGGAAAATTATCGGCCCGTTCCTTTTATCTTTGCTCTGGAAAAATAAATGGCGGCTTTGTTCTTCGTTTCTTTGATCTGAAAATTAGGGCTTCAAGCTTAGAGTCGCCACTTTTAGAGTTTGCCGATCGTTCGTTTCGAGCTCTGCTCGGTTGCTCCTCCTTCGCGGAAAAAGGTGAGTGAATTATCACTCACATCTCTTTCACTCTTAAGTCGCTCGACTTCGTAAGTTGTTAATGTTTTTTGCTGTCTTGGTCTGATTTCTGTACACCACGACACTTATTTTGTTTGAAATCTGCTAACATGAGTTTGGAAAGTATAATTTTGATGGGTATTCATGAATTGCTTCACTGCTCGTTCCTGTATCACCATTTGGGTTGGTTCGATTTTATGCCCCAGATAAATTTTTGACTTCGGCCATGGTAATTGGGAATTTCTAATTGGTATTCGACTGTGAGTTGCTTGACTAACTTCGGTCATTTGATTTTGGGTTTCGATGTTGATGATTTTTGCCGAGATGATTTGGCTCTAACTTGTATTAGGCCATGCCACTGATATTATTATTTTTGTTCGATTTCGACCATTTCGTCTTCGCCGTTGTATTGTCTCACTTGATTAGTTGAGATCAATTGTCCATCGACATGTGTACACTTTGCTTGTTGTTTCTGACCACATTCACTGTGACTTGCTCGAGTTGCATTGTGCTTGAATCTTCTTGTGTGTCTACCTGTGTACTCGAGTCCATATTTAAATTGAATACAGTTGTGTCCACTGTTGTCATTCAGACTCGTATATATGTATACATATATTGACACATATGTATATATATATATATCTATATGGCCTTTGCCTTGTCTGATAACATTGCTTTGGTCTGGACATCACAAGTATTACTGCGTACTTGTAGTTCAAAATTTGTAGTGTCATTTTGATGTTGTCCTAGTATTTGTTGGTCTGTTATATGCAGTCTTCATCTGGTGTTCACGTACATACATTTTAACTGCCTTATTGGTTGAGTTATTACTCCGGCCTTGCTATGTCACCTGTTTGCACAATGTTGAATTAGACCTGATGCACTTGAGCCCTTGCCTACTATATATATACTCTGTTCACTTGATAGTTGTAGTGATGTATTCCATAGAGTAACTGGACTGACTTGAGTCTGGTTCACTCGAGTTGCCTTCCTTGATTTACACTGAACTTGTATACATTCACTTGGTCATTTGGGGAGTTGGGTTTGCATTTGGTTGTACCTGTACCTGTAGTTGTCCAAACCGATTCTTCTGATGTTTCAGCTTGTAGATCTATTGTTCGTATGTTGCATACATTATTGTTGAGTCGCTTTGTTACATCACTTGCTATCTGTGGTTTTTGCTGTTATAGCACGTCGAGCTGCATGGTTGGTTGTTTGTAGGTTGGTTACTAGTATTTGTAGTCCCTGTTTAATTAAGTTGATGTGTTCGGGAGCACTGTAGTCTGTTTTATCCTACAGTCTATTTGATCACTGTAGTTGCATTCCATTCGTTTGCACATATCAGTGCTCGACCCTTGGTTGTTCCCCTATTGTTTGCTATTATTTACTTGGTGTGTCGTGCTCTATCGTTGCATTCGCACTGAGTCACTGATTCTGGTTCGAGACTTGATTTTTTGTCTTGGCCATCTCAATTGAAATTGCAGATGTGTTGAACCCGACTTTTTCTGGGTTTGACCTTATGCGTGTTTTGTGAATTTCCGTTGATCTTTTATGCATTTCGTATGATAGTGTCGAGGCAGTACACGCGTGCGTGTACTGCAGCCCTATCAGATTTGACAGTTTTAAATTGATGTGTCGATTTGTTGAATTTTTTCGTTAGTTAATTTCATTGTTTTGGAGTTGTATTCTGATTTGGTTTGTTGATTTGTCGTTTAACACTGCTTAGTGTTATATCTGCCGTTATCCAATTTTCGTACCGAGAGTTGGATATACGTGATTTCTGTGACTGTCATCTATTTGAGATTATTATTGCTTCTATGCATTAATAACTGAGTTTGAATTAGACTGACCCGTGTATTATTTTCTTTTGAATGTAATACTCGGGTCAGACCCGAGTTATTTCAGGTTGTAGATTTTCTTCTTTGAGTTGCTGTTCTGGATATGAAGACTTTTCACATCTTTTGAAGTTGTCAGTGTCATTTTGTGGTAGTCATGTCATTGTATAGAACGATATGTATTCATGTATATTAGTCGATAATGTACTTGTATATATAACTTCTAGAGTCGACAGTTGTAGTTGTATCATATGTATCGTGTCAACTATATTGTAACTGACATCGGTTATATATATGAGATTTTTGTTATTCTGTGTTCCGCATTTATATTATCTGTGTTATTGTTATATCTAATGTCCTAAACTATTATGAACTATCGTAGTTTGTTTTATACTGATAATTGGATATGTCGATGGGAGTAAATAAATAATAGATGAAAAATAAAAAGTATATACCACTCCTATCGAGATAACTAATATTAGTGTAAGGCCAATTACGGATGGTCGCTCCTATCCAGCCTTATTCTTCGTAATAATAGACAGTATTTCTTTTAATACTCTTTGTTATTATGAGCATAGAGGTGGGGCGTCACAGTTGGTATCAGAGCTTGGGGTTTATGGACATAATATAAAACTTAACTCGGAAGGAACATATGTTACAACTATTAGTCGATGTTTTATTTGTGCTTGAGTCAAAACTAAAGTTTTGAAATTTGGATGAAATTTTTAAATAACTTTATTTAAAAATAATAGTGAAATTGTGTTCTGATGATTTGATTGATTTGTACGGTTTTTCACTTGTCGTTCAATTTCAAATTTTAATACTACAACAATTAATCCAATATACATTCAAGGTTCAAAGTGTAATTTATCAAATTCTATGTGTCAACTAGTTTAACATTTAAAGGGGGTCATATTATACAAATTTCACTAATCAAATTCAACATATAGATTCGATTTAAATCGTTAACTATCATATATCATTTCAATTGCATATTATTTATCACTTTATCATTAACAATTTAATGTCCAATATAAACATCAACAATCAATCATTTATCAACTAAACTGGATTATCATTGTATAAATAGCAGATAATGGTGTCAGATGTCACAGGTGAACTGATTCAGGTAATAACAGATATAACAGTGTAAATAACTAACAGTTGCATATTTCAATTGTCGTTTCAATTGAAATCAGATTTAATAAATAAAAGAACATTAATCGTGAGTGATTGCTCACCTTCCGAGGCTAGAGATATTTGATGATGAAATTGAGCTATGGATCCAAACACAGAAAAGCAAAGTTAGATTGGCACGAATTTGACGAACAAGGCTGACGGCTTGGAATTGACGAAATCGAATCAACTGCGTTGACGAGGATAAGTTATATAAGTGAATTGATATAGATATATCATATATAATTATATATATACAAAATCATATTCTAATTTCAAACACATATTAAATTAAATAAATTATACTTTAAGATCCAAACTTTTTATAAGACTAATAATAAATTTAAAACACAAACATGTTAAAATCAAAATCTATATACATTATATTTGAAACATCAATATCTGAACTTAATATACATAACCAAATTGAAATCCAAGGATATACATAAACTGCAAGTAATATAGATTAAAGAAAATCAGCTGGTTTGACCATATGTAGACTTAACTTTATCTACAAATATATTTATGTATATACGACTCAATGTATTCAACATGCTATGCATAGATGTAAGCACTATAAATATGAAATTACAATTATATGTACATGCGCCTGCTACTACATATGCAAACGATTCTATGCAGACAAAGGTATATATCAAATATATACAAGCTATCGGGAAAATCATGAAATAGAGAAACCATATTATGTAGACAATCCAATATATATGCGAACACTAGAGAAAATATACATCTAAATGTATTATACTTCAGGCTATATGTAGACCCAATATATAAACTCTGCTAACATACGTGAACCTTGCAAATCAAATATGTTGTACACCATTTATAATATATTCCTATGTAGTGGACCCTAGATCCTACTTATATATACTCATTAAAAATCAAATACTAATATATAACTTTACTCAAAAATCTCCACAGACAGCATGTATACAAATTCACAGACTCTTATTCCACAACTCACCTAAACTATATATACTATAACACCTAATACCGTAACATATATGTCCCACTTTTGTAATATAAAAGATAATGTGAACCGTGACTCGTATACATCTTAGGACAACATACGTAGACAAATATATGTCCACTTATATATTACAGGTCATATTATACAACTATTACTCATGTAAAATGTATAACATATACTCATTTTGGTTTATACATGAACCACAAAACCCATAGCATCGAGCCAGTATATAGAATATAATGTAATGCAACAAATTAATACATACAATAAACTTATATCTTCACCAAACACAATATATATAGTGACAGCTTTTAGTTCATATATGTTTTATAAAACAAAAGTTATACCGAATTTATATTTATACATTGAAATACTCAAAGTCATAAACTTATATATGTTCCTATATATCAAATATATGTGTCTATTTATCGTAGATCCAAGATACATGCACTCAAAGTAATAAAACTAAGAAAAACGTGAATACTGTATAGTATAAAATCTTATATTAAAATTTAAAAGCAATACAAAACAACAAGGCAAATAGATACAGACCTGACCGACTCTATATATAATTAAATATCAACTTGTATAAATTTATAGGTATATAAACAAAGCATATATATAGAATTGCATACGTATATATATCTATACCTTGCGTGTATTCGAAGATGAAGAAAGTGGGTGGCCAGAGGTTGCTCGCAGAGATGAAGGCCGATTTCAGGGTGGATGGTCTCGGCTGGAGTGGTGGGTCTGCGGTGACGCCGAGGCGGGGAAGAGAAGAAGGCGGAGCAAGGGCGGCAAGTGGAAGTGGTCGATGTCGGTGGGAGACGTGGGTGGAAGAGGTTGGAAGATGGCCGATGGAGTGATGGGTGGAAGGCATGGGTAGAGGCACTGTGAAGTGGTTCTCGGCTGAGCTAAAGTGGGAAAGGTGAGGGGAAGGTGGCAGGCTGGTGGGAAACGGCAGATCCAAGGAAGGAGGTTGCAGAAAGCTTGGCCAAAATATTTTTTTTCAAGTGACATAATGGAAGTAAACAAAGTGACAGAGAAATTTTAAAAGGAAAGGCAGAAGAACGTGAAAAGCTACCTTTTCTGTAACGACCCGTAAATTTTAACTGTTTTAATAACGTAATTAGTTAAATTTTTGTGGAATTTTAAACGATAAAATTTTGAAATAAAAATTAAATATTTGGAATACATCTAGTTAAACATAGCGACCAGTAAACTTTCGCCCGAAAATATGAAAGTTTATTTCGTGCGTAAATTCACTTCAATTTAATCAGTTAAAAAAGCGATGAAAATAAAATGTTTTCGAAACCTAAATATTTTTACATAGAAAAATTCTAAACCATCTTCTGAGCAAGATGTCAGTTTGTCGTTTTTCCAAATTCGGACATCTTTGACTCCGTCGATCTTATTTTTCAGTGTTTTTCTTGCATTTTCCGCCAGTAGAAAAATTTGAATTTTATAAATTCAATCGTACCCCTGATATCCGTATACCGTTTTAACCATCTAATCGCGCTGGTCACCATGGTATATTCATTTCTGTGTTTCAATGACCGGTTCGCGGCGAAACTGCAAAACGGTTAACTGTATCGGTACCCGCATGCAATCTGCCTTGAGACGTTCCGCTATCCTCTGTGTAATTCAATAGCCATCAGCATTCATACCAGTTGAATTCAACTTCCTACTTTTTGAAATTCCAACTTGTTTCATAATTACTGTCGTTCTACATGCTTTCGGCTCCTCGATCATTTCATTATGCAGATAAGAAGGAAGGAACTAAAAAAATAAAAAGCCACCTAAGAAAATTATTCATCTTCCTCTCTTCCACTTACGTGCCCATCTCTTCCTTTTCTTTTCATCTCCTCAGATCCATGCGATCAACCCTTCAACCAATTGCAGAAACCCACCTACCCAAGACCGTCTTCCACTTCTCCTTCCCTCCTACACGCACGAGCTCAACAAACACCGGCCGAGCCTCAACAGCCACCACCGCCCACTCTCCTCCGCATGGTCATCGTTTTCCCACCCGAACCGCCACCTGAAACGACACCCTCCCCAGCAGCCGAACCATCCATCACCAAGCACTCAGCGCGACTGCACATACACCGAGAACCGCCTCCACCAAGCTACTGCAAAATCATCTCCCTCCACTCCGCAATCTCCCTCCTTTCCCGTAGCTTCGGTAGCCAAGCACCCACGTCAGCACACAGGTGCTGTTTCCACATGCCAAGCCTTCCATCAAACTGAGTTTTGTGTGAAGGTATATATATATGCATGTTTAAAGTATACATAATATATAATAGTTTGTTTATAATAGCAAATATACATATGCGTACACATGTATTTGGATCTGTAGAGATTCATATATAAACTCAGATTATATATTAATTTATCTAAGTATATAGGTTGTATAAGTTATGTAAATGTATGATATCTGTAATATGCTGTTCATATATATATATATATATATTAAGTATATAAAACCTACAGGTACATAAGTCAAGTAAAGTTATATACTTTGGTTAAAAAAAAAGATAAACAGTAAAAGGATGTTTTGTTCTTCTATTCGTATAATATATAATCTATTTGCATCTCAGTGTACCAGCTATATTTGGTCAGCATACAATTGTTAATTCGCATACGTATTGGGTTGTCTGCATACAGGTTATAGTATAAGAGTTCGAATATAATACGTTGTTATGTACATATTTAGTCATAAGTTTTTAAATATAAGCTTTTAAGTTGGAACAGTTTAGAGTAAAAGTATATTTATATGAAGAATTTTTTTGGGTGTTTACTGTATACACATGCTTACGGTTATGTTAGTATATAGTTATGTGAGTGCTTGGGTTTAATAAATGATTTTGTTTTGAAGGAAGTTCATATAGGCGATAACAGTGTACTATATATATGTTCATATATGTTTGAATATTTCATATACAATCTGCTTTAGTTACTATATAAATATTTTTAAAGTAAGGTTGTATTGAACTTTAATTCCAGGAGAATATAAGATCTGCATTTTAAATTATATATATTTGCAAGCTTCAGCAACTCAAAACTTTCATTGTATATGTATGTTTTATATAAGTTTACAGTTAGTTCTAACAGTGTACAGTTTGTAATAATATGTTTTATATTATATGTATTTGTATATATGTCGGCATAAAGAATATTTAAGGTGTATATATAATTAGTTTACAGGAAAAACGTCTACGGTTCATAGATATACTTCAGTGATGATTTGCATTGTTTTGAGAAAAATTTCGAGGACTTAAGAATATAAATTGTCTACTGCGCTTGAATATGCAGTTGCATTTCATAGCAGGTGTGTTATTTTGCGTTAAAGTAATATATTATGAGAAGCAAGTGATGTCGTTTATATAGGTATTGAGTTTAAAATGTATACGTATATTTTGATTTGAATATTGGGTTTTAGGAAAATAATATAATTTATACATCTAGTTTAAAACTTTATGTTAGGCTAAATTGATTTGTTCTCATCGTTTACTATTATCAGATCTGGTCGTCTAATTCGTGCCTATCAACCATGATCGTTGAATTTGTGCCGATCTTGCTTTGCTTGGATTCGCAATTCAATTTCAGTGTCCGTATCCATGTGCGAATTCGTGTCATCTTCTATATTCTCTAGCCTCAAAAGGTGAGCAATCACTCCCGATTAACGTTCTTTTATTTATTAAATTTGATTTCAATTGAAACGACAATTGAAATATGCTGCTGTTAGATATCTACACTGTTATCACCTGTATCAGTTCACCTATGACATCTGACACCATTATCTGTTATATATGAAATGATAATCCAGTTTGGTTGTTAAATGATTGATTGTTTGATGTTTACAATTGGACGTTAAAATTGAAATGTATAAAGTGATAAATATTATGTAAGTAAATTTGACGTAGGATAATTGAAATTTAAATCGACATATATGTTAGATTTGATTAGTGAATATGACCCCTTTTAATTGTTAAATTAATTGACATATAGAATAGCGATAATTACACTTTGAACAATCGACGTATATTGGATTAATTGTTGTAGAGTAAAAATTGAAATCGAATGACAAGTGAAGAACCGTATGAATAATTAGTGTAATAATCTTTAATCTACATGAAATGATAGTGTAGATTCTAGAGATAATTATATTAATTCGTACAAATAACAATGCGAATTAATACGGTTATTTCGGGATTATTTGAATTGAATATTGGATTGTTATTGATTGTTGTTATTGCTTGTTTATTTACTTTGACACCATCCCAGTTATCACACTACAAGTTCCCTTTGTTATGCTTTGATTTTGAATTGAATTGGAATCGGGTTGAAATGATAAATACCCAAATTTAACTTTGACCTAGGATAGGAAATGAAATAAAACCCGATTGGTCAATAATTTGATTTAAAATAAAACGAACATTTTTATTTGAATAAAGAATATGGTTTTGAAATGAAGTTGAAATTTGAATTTTAATGAAAGGAAAATGTTAATATTTAATAATCTGAAATAAAAGATTAACAATGTAATTTATGAAAGAATGTTGTTTAATTTGAGAAATGATTGAATTAAGTTTGAAATTATAATTAAGTTTGAAATTATTAAAGTTTGAAATGATTTAATAATTAAGTTTGAAATTATAATTAAGTTTGAAATTATTAAACTTTGAAATTATTTAATGATTAAGTTTTGAATTATTTAATAATTAAATAAGATTGAATGATTTAATGATCAAATTGAATTGAATTCTTTAATAAGTAAATTTGAACTTTTGAATAAGTGAATTTTAATTCGTAAATAATTGAAATTGAGTTTTCTTTATTAATTAAGTTTTTGGAAAATGACTTAAGTAAGCAAGTAAATAAGTGAAATTGAATTTCTTTAACAAGAAATAAAATGTGATTTATTGAAATTAATGTATGACTTGAAAATTAAAGGATTTGACTTGATGAATTTAATTTAATTCAAATTGTAAGTTTTGAAATAAGGAAGTTGAATTTAAATAATGGATTTAATGAATTGGAAATTAAACAGAAATTATTTTAAATGAAAATGTACTTAACGAACATTGAATGAAATTGATAAACGGATTTAAATTGATTTGAATGTTAAATTAATTTAAATGATTTCGGAATGAAACTTATATACGAATTTGAATCAATATTTGAATTGTTATAAATAGAAATTGAAATTGAATTATAAGATTTTGAAATGGTAATTTGGAAATTTTAAAATGAAAATTTTGGAAATTGATTTCGAAAGACAAATGAAATGTTGATTTACAAATTCTAATTGAAATTGAACTTGATTTGGTTTGGAAATATATAAACGACCAATCGGTGAAATAATTACGGAAGTTATTAAAGAGACCGGGATCAGATATGGACATACTCTCTGTCGATACCGAAAACCACTTTAATAACTAACATTCGCGGAGTGATGATCCAGAATGAAGTGGTTGGAATGATGTACGTGATGACTGAAGAAAGAGAACGATGATGGATAGCCTTGACACTTGTGTCAAATTGGAAATGACTAAAACAGGAGCTGTGCCGGGCCAATGGAGGATTAGCTACCTCAAGTGGACACACTTCTTCGAACTACTTATACTTGTTGTAGATTGGTGCACCCTTGATTTTGGGAGTGTTGTTTCACGGTGTTGCGGGCGCTGCGGCGTTGCGTTCTCACCAGTCCAGATCAGGCGAACGGTAGTATCACTACCTTGGGTATTGCCTCATGTGCCTTGTCATACTTGTATTCCATTTATGCGCGACCATTACGAATTTGTTTTGTACCTTTAGTATATGGATTGCCCTCTGGTGACTTCCGGTTTTGGGGAAACTACGGTCTTGTATATGCTTTTGGGAATAAAATGTGTTAAGGGTGGAATGGGCCATGACTTAACGCTATTTTGATATCTTATTATTACTGATAGACATTATCTACTTAGCGTATATTACTACCTAGTAGATAGTTTAACGGATCCTTAAGGGATGGTTATTCCAAACATCCTTTGAGTTACTTGTATTTCAATTGCTATTTCACTTGAGTTGGATTTATTAATATAAGAATGTTAATCCTGACTCGAGTGTCTTGTGTTTTTGCTTTACGCTCGGATCAGACTGAGTGTACCAGTATTCGAGACTCACCTTTGGAGTTGGAGCTTTGCTTGAAGATCTAGCCATATTTTCTGCTTCAGTATTCGATGATTCCAGTGATGTATTCTGATTTGTATTTGATGTATCGCATTACTCTTCTGTTGTAGACTCTGATGTATATTATATATTCATATAGTAGCTTCATGAACTACTATCTCTTTTATTTTCGCTGCACTTATTACTCTGTGTCTGTGATCTGTGATTTTTATTTACTGTATATGTTCAGTTTTGCCAATTTAAATTAACAACGCGGTATTTTGAGCAATTCAACTCCGGCATGAGTGTCTACCTATACACTTATAATGGTTGCGAATGGTCCAAAATTCCGGGTCGTTACAGTTGGTATCAGAGCTTTGGTAGCTCTAGGCAAAACTTAACATATTTGGTGAATGTATTTACAGAATCACTCTCATTCGAGTTTCAATCTCTTCCTTTTGACACAATTCCTCTGAATTTTGGGACGTTCCCTGTGGTTCCAAATTTCATTCATGTCCTTCACTATTCGTCTTCTTTCAATCATGGAGCACCCCATAACTCCATTTTGAATGATATCTATAATAGATCGGCGGTCTCGCCAATCTTCGAATGATTCGTAAAGGAGCAAAACTCCTTTATAATAGGCATCGATTTACCAGAGATTTCTGTATCCTCGGTTTACGATGCTATCTATTCCTTGCTATACCTGAATTTCATCTCTTGTGATCGAGTGTTGATTTACCTCAGAATTCAGCATCGATCTTATTCTTGAAGTTACGGACGACCCGGTTAAGGTTGCCCGTGAATAAAATAAACTCATCTATCCCCCGATTGTGGTAATTAAATTATCTTATCTTTGTTTCGAACTTATCTTCGAATCAAATTTCTCATTGATTTGAATCCATCAAAAATTTGAAACCCTATCCTTATTTTGAAATTTCATTTCTGTATCGTCGAGCAAAGAAATGTATTTGTAAACTAATATATACATAAATGTTTTAACATGCTGTGTTGTTTGAGTTGTTGATGCTGATTTGGGTTTCCGATCAATTCGTCTGATCAACGCTATCGATAGGATTTCCAAAACACTTTAACAGAACAAACCGACACAATATTGTTTTCAAACTTGGTAAATGAAATAATTTTGTATAATTATATTATAAATATATAAGTAAATTTTTCTAGAAAAAAAAAGAGAGAAAAAGAAAAAAAAATGTTTGAAATGATAATATTTGATTATCATTTATTGTTCTAAATAAATTTATAAATACGGTTTATAAACTGATTTGGAATTTGAAATGAATTTAATTCAGAAATTTGAGAATTTATTAATTTCCGGTGATTTCGAACTTTGGTTCTTGAAATTTTAAAGTATATATTATTGAAAGTATTTTTGAATAAAAATCGTTTTCAAAGAATTTTAAAATGTTGAAATCAGTGCTCTTCTCTTTGTCGCTGGAAAATAATTTCGGTGATGGCAGCCGCATCATCGACATTCATTTTCGAGTTTCGAAGTGGAGATACTATTCTGTAGCTTTGCTACGGTTTGTTTGAAAATATTTTGATTTGAATTTCTTCAGTATAATTTGATTTATATATATAGGTATCTTATTTTAAAATTTAATTTGATTTGATATAAATATATTATATATAACTCTAAATTGGTTAAAGTTAATCGGAAATCTAATTCTTAAATTTTGTTAAAGGATGATTTTAGTTATAAATAAAACCAAAATTTGGAACAAATATTTAAACTTGAATAATTGAATTGGGAAATTTTTTATTTGTATATTGTTCAACTGCATTCTAATACAACTTACCTAAATTATTCAGTAGTTGAATATGTAATTGAATAATATATAAGATAAATTGAATTTATAAATAAAATTTGAGTGTTTACAATAAATGTTATACACTTAGATTTTGATTATATAAAATGCAAATAAAGATGATAGAATGATAAGTTAATTGAATAATAGATGATACAAATAAATTTGCTTTGAAAGAATTAATAAATTGAAATTTGATCAACATATGAAAATACCTTGAATTTGAAAGCAATTAGTAAATATAAATTAATTTAAATCGAAACTTTTACGGTTTAAATTAATTTATGTGGGTTAAATATATGTGATTAGATATATTAAGTAGAATAAATTTAACAATAATTTGGAATAAAGAAGAATTTGAATTGCTGAAAAGAAAATATGATTATAATAAAAGACTATTCAATACGGTTTAAATTAATTTATGTGGGTTAAATATATGTGATTAGATATATTAAGTAGAATAAATTTAACAATAATTTGGAATAAAGAAGAATTTGAATTGCTGAAAAGAAAATATGATTATAATAAAAGACTATTCAAATTTATGGTTTTAGAAATTGTAAATTGAAGATAATTGGATAATAAGATAATGAATTTAGAAATAGTTGTGATTGATTTTGATGAAATCAAATGAATTAAATCAATTATTGAATATCAATTAATTTAAATTTGAATTTATATGGATTAAATTAATTGTTATTCTGTATTTCAAATCTGTTTTCTTTCTGATTGTTTCTATTCTCCTACCTCGTTCCTTTTCGGGGACGAAAAGTTTTGAGTGGGGGAGAGTGTAACGACCCGTAAATTTTAACTGTTTTAAAAACGTAATTAGTTAAATTTTTGTGGAATTTTAAACGATAAAATTTTGAAATAAAAATTAAATATTTGGAATACGTCTAGTTAAACATAGCGACCGGTAAACTTTCGCCCGAAAATATGAAAGTTTATTTCGCGCGTAAATTCACTTCAATTTAATCAGTTAAAAAAGCGATGAAAATAAAATATTTTCGAAACCTAAATATTTTTACATAGAAAAATTCTAAAACATCTTCTGAGCAAGATGTCAGTTTGTCGTTTTTCCAAATTCGAACATCTTTGGCTCCGTCGATCTTATTTTTCAGCGTTTTTCTTGCATTTTCCGCCAGTAGAAAAATTCGAATTTTATAAATTCAATCGTACCACTGATATCCGTATACCGTTTTAACCATCTAATCGCGCTGGTCACCATGGTATATTCATTTCTGTGTTTCAATGACCGGTTCGCGGCGAAACTGCAAAACGGTTAACTGTATCGGTACCCGCGTGCAATCTGCCTTGAGACGTTCCGCTATCCTATGTGTAATTCAATAGCCATCGCATTCATACCTGTTGAATTCAACTTCCAACTTTTTGAAATTCCAACTCGTTTCATAATTACTGTCGTTCTACATGCTTTCGGCTCCTCGATCATTTCATTATGCAGATAAGAAGGAAGGAACTAAAAAAATAAAAAGCCACCTAAGAAAATTATTCATCTTCCTCTCTTCCACTTACGTGCCCATCTCTTCCTTTTCTTTTCATCTCCTCAGATCCACGCGATCAACCCTTCAACCAATTGCAGAAACCCACCTACCTAAGACCGTCTTCCACTTCTCCTTCCCTCCTACACGCACAAGCTCAACAAACACCGGCCGAGCCTCAACAGCCACCACCGCCCACTCTCCTCCGCATGGTCATCGTTTTCCCACCCGAACCGCCACCTGAAACGACACCCTCCCCAGCAGCCGAACCATCCATCACCAAGCACTCAGCGCGACTGCACATACACCGAGAACCGCCTCCACCAAGCTACTGCAAAATCATCTCCCTCCACTCCGCAATCTCCCTCCTTTCCCGTAGCTTCGGTAGCCAAGCACCCACGTCAGCACACAGGTGCTGTTTCCACATGCCAAGCCTTCCATCAAACTGAGTTTTGTGTGAAGGTATATATATATGCATGTTTAAAGTATACATAATATATAATAGTTTGTTTATAATAGCAAATATACATATGCGTACACATGTATTTGGATCTGTAGAGATTCATATATAAACTCAGATTATATATTAATTTATCTAAGTATATAGGTTGTATAAGTTATGTAAATGTATGATATCTGTAATATGCTGTTCATATATATATATATATATTAAGTATATAAAACCTACAGGTACATAAGTCAAGTAAAGTTATATACTTTGGTTAAAAAAAAAGATAAACAGTAAAAGGATGTTTTGTTCTTCTATTCGTATAATATATAATCTATTTGCATCTCAGTGTACCAGCTATATTTGGTCTGCATACAATTGTTAATTCGCATACGTATTGGGTTGTCTGCATACAGGTTATAGTATAAGAGTTCGAATATAATACATTGTTATGTACATATTTATTCATAAGTTTTTAAATATAAGCTTTTAAGTTGGAACAGTTTAGAGTAAAAGTATATTTATATGAAGAATTTTTTTGGGTGTTTACTGTATACACATGCTTACGGTTATGTTAGTATATAGTTATGTGAGTGTTTGGGTTTAATAAATGATTTTGTTTTGAAGGAAGTTCATATAGGCGATAACAGTGTACTATATATATGTTCATATATGTTTGAATATTTCATATACAATCTGCTTTAGTTACTATATAAATATTTTTAAAGTAAGGTTGTATTGAACTTTAATTCCAGGCGAATATAAGATCTGCATTTTAAATTATATATATTTGCAAGCTTCAGCAACTCAAAACTTTCATTGTATATGTATGTTTTATATAAGTTTACAGTTAGTTCTAACAGTGTACAGTTTGTAATAATATGTTTTATATTATATGTATTTGTATATATGTCGGCATAAAGAATATTTAAGGTGTATATATAATTAGTTTATAGGAAAAACGTCTACGGTTCATAGATATACTTCAGTGATGTTTTGCATTGTTTTGAGAAAAATTTCGATGACTTAAGAATATAAATTGTCTACTGCGCTTGAATATGCAGTTGCATTTCATAGCAGGTGTGTTATTTTGCGTTAAAGTAATATATTATGAGAAGCAAGTGATGTCGTTTATATAGGTATTGAGTTTAAAATGTATACGTATATTTTGATTTGAATATTGGGTTTAAGGAAAATAATATAATTTATACATCTAGTTTAAAACTTTATGTTAGGCTAAATTGATTTGTTCTCATCGTTTACTGTTATCAGATCTGGTCGTCTAATTCGTGCCTATCAACCATGATCGTTGAATTTGTGCCAATCTTGCTTTGCTTGGATTCGCAATTCAATTTCAGTGTCCGTATCCATGTGCGAATTCGTGTCATCTTCTGTATTCTCTAGCCTCAAAAGGTGAGCAATCACTCACGATTAACGTTCTTTTATTTATTAAATTTGATTTCAATTGAAACGACAATTGAAATATGTTGCTGTTAGATATCTACACTGTTATCACCTGTATCAGTTCACCTATGACATCTGACACCATTATCTGTTATATATGAAATGATAATCCAGTTTGGTTGTTAAATGATTGATTGTTTGATGTTTACAATTGGTCGTTAAAATTGAAATGTATAAAGTGATAAATATTATGCAAGTAAATTTGACGTAGGATAATTGAAATTTAAATCGACATATATGTTAGATTTGATTAGTGAATATGACCCCTTTTAATTGTTAAATTAATTGACATATAGAATAGCGATAATTACACTTTGAACAATCGACGTATATTGGATTAATTGTTGTAGAGTAAAAATTGAAATCGAATGACAAGTGAAGAACCGTATGAATAATAAGTGTAATAATCTTTAATCTACATGAAATGATAGTGTAGATTCTAGAGATAATTATATTAATTCGTACAAATAACAATGCGAATTAATACGGTTATTTCGGGATTATTTGAATTGAATATTGGATTGTTATTGATTGTTGTTATTGCTTGTTTATTTACTTTGACACCATCCCAGTTATCACACTGCAAGTTCCCTTTGTTATGCTTTGATTTTGAATTGAATTGGAATTGGGTTGAAATGATAAATACCCAAATTTAACTTTGACCTAGGATAGGAAATGAAATAAAACTCGATTGGTCAATAATTTGATTTAAAATAAAACGAAGATTTTTATTTGAATAAATAATATGGTTTTGAAATGAAGTTGAAATTTGAATTTTAATGAAAGGAAAATGTTAATATTTAATAATCTGAAATAAAAGATTAACAATGTAATTTATGAAAGAATGTTGTTTAATTTGAGAAATGATTGAATTAAGTTTGAAATTATAATTAAGTTTGAAATTATTAAAGTTTGAAATGATTTAATAATTAAGTTTGAAATTATAATTAAGTTTGAAATTATTAAACTTTGAAATTATTTAATGATTAAGTTTTGAATTATTTAATAATTAAATAAGATTGAATGATTTAATGATCAAATTGAATTGAATTCTTTAATAAGTAAATTTGAACTTTTGAATAAGTGAATTTTACTTCGTAAATAATTGAAATTGAGTTTTCTTTATTAATTAAGTTTTTGGAAAATTACTTAAGTAAGCAAGTAAATAAGTGAAATTGAATTTCTTTAACAAGAAATAAAATGTGATTTATTGAAATTAATGTAAGACTTGAAAATTAAAGGATTTGACTTGATGAATTTAATTTAATTCAAATTGTAAGTTTTGAAATAAGGAAGTTGAATTTAAATAATGGATTTAATGAATTGGAAATTAAACAGAAATTGTTTTAAATGAAAATGTACTTAACGAACATTGAATGAAATTGATAAATGGATTTAAATTGATTTGAATGTTAAATTAATTTAAATGATTTCGGAATGAAACTTATATACGAATTTGAATTGTTTTAAATAGAAATTGAAATTGAATTATAAGATTTTGAAATGGTAATTTGGAAGTTTTAAAACGAAAATTTTGGAAATTGATTTCGAAAGACAAATGAAATGTTGATTTACAAATTCTAATTGAAATTGAATTTGATTTGGTTTGGAAATATATAAACGACCAATCGGTGAAATAATTACGGAAGTTATTAAAGAGACCGGGATCGGATATGGACATACTCTCTGTCGATACCGAAAACCACTTTAATAACTAACATTCGCGGATTGATGATCCAGAATGAAGTGGTTGGAATGATGTACGTGATGACTGAAGAAAGAGAACGATGATGGATAGCCTTGACACTTGTGTCAAATTGGAAATGACTAAAACAGGAGCTGTGCCGGGCCAATGGAGGATTAGCTACCTCAAGTGGACACACTTCTTCGAACTACTTATACTTGTTGTCGATTGGTGCACCCTTGATTTTGGGAGTGTTGTTTCACGGTGTTGCGGGCGCTGCGGCGTTGCGTTCTCACCAGTCCGGATCAGGCGAACGGTAGTATCACTACCTTGGGTATTGCCTCATGTGCCTTGTCATACTTGTATTCCATTTATGCGCGACCACTACGAATTTGTTTTGTACCTTTAGTATATGGATTGCCCTCTGGTGACTTCCGATTTTGGGGAAACTACGGTCTTGTATATGCTTTTGGGAATAAAATGTGTTAAGGGTGGAATGTGCCATGACTTAACGCTATTTTGATATCTTATTATTACTGATAGACATTATCTACTTAGCGTATATTACTACCTAGTAGATAGTTTAACGGATCCTTAAGGGATGGTTATTCCAAACATCCTTTGAGTTACTTGTATTTCAATTGCTATTTCACTTGAGTTGAATTTATTAATATAAGAATGTTAATCCTGACTTGAGTGTCTTGTGTTTTTGCTTTACGCTCGGGTCAGACTGAGTGTACCAGTATTCGAGACTCACCTTTGGAGTTGGAGCTTTGCTTGAAGATCCAGCCATCTTTTCTTCTTCAGTATTCGATGATTCCAGTGATGTATTCTGATTTGTATTTGATGTATCGCATTACTCTTCTGTTGTAAACTCTGATGTATATTATATATTCATATAGTAGCTTCATGAACTACTATCTCTTTTATTTCCGCTGCACTTATTACTTTGTGTCTGTGATCTGTGATTTTTATTTACTGTATATGTTCAGTTTTGCCAATTTAAATTAACAACGCGGTATTTTGAGCAATTCAACTCCGGCATGAGTGTCTACCTATACACTTATAATGGTTGCGAATGGTCCAAAATTCCGGGTCGTTACATTTTCTTTGTTCGTGAAAGGCTACATTTACTTTGTTTGCAGAGTGCATTTTTTTGAACGGATGTATAATTGAAACTAGAGAGTATAAAATTCTGCTTGAATTCAAGGCAACAATTAAAGCTGATGAGCGTTCAAATTTGGAACGGTGGAATATAAAAAGTAGAAAATCAAAAGGTTTAAAACCGGTACGAAATCCATTTTCGCTGATTTCACTGCATATCAAATCTCGAAACACAGAATTGAATATACCGCAGAGATCAGCATGGCGGGACGATCAAAACGATATACAGATATCAATGGTATGATTGAATTTTTAAAAATTCGAATTTTCTACTACGGAAAATGCAGCAAAAACGCAGAAAAATAAGATCGACGGAGCCAAAGAAGTCCGAATTTGGAAAAACGAAAAATGATGTTTGCTCAAAAGATGGTTTAGAATTTTTCTATGTAAAAATATTTTGGTTCCGAAAACATTTTATTTTCATCGCTTTTTAACTGATTAAATTGAAGTAAATTTACGCGCGAAATAAACTTTCGTATTTTCGAACGAAAATTTACCAGTTGCTATGTTTAACTAGACGCATTCCAAATATCAAATTTTTATTTCAAAATTTTATCGTTTAAAATTTCACAAAATTTCAACTAATTACGTTATTAAAAACAGTTAAAATTTACGGGTCGTTACATTTCCCTTTTTTCTATGTGACTTGAAATTGCATTTTAAGAAATCAAGTGGAATTATATTCACACCTATTTGTGAATGTGAATTTGAGTTTGGGAATGCAGAGGAGAAGATATCTGTAGCACGTGATGAGTGTAAATAATATCGCATATAATTAGATGGGAATATATATATATATATGAAAATATAATAAACTAAATAAGTATATACATATAAACACTATTATATATATTAAAATATAATTAACTAAATAAGTATATACATATATACACTATTATAACTTGTAAGTATATATATATACAATTTTTACTAGGGTTGTGTTTCTTGAGTTACTCAAATCTGCAAGTGTGCATTCCCAAGCTGCTACTTAAAGTAGTAGCACATATGAATTTATATTATATTATATTATATATATATATTAGAATATAATAAACTAAATAAATATATACACTATTATATATTAAAATATAATAAACTAAATAAGCATATAATATACAATAAGTTGGCCAAGCAGCCCACATTTAAAAAAATTAACTTAAATAAAATAAATTAATAGGCAAAGAAAGTGTATATATGTATATATATTTGAATGTTATTTTAATACCAACTAATATTATTTTGTAATAGAAATCTTTTATTTATAATTTTGAGTATAAATTATATTTTTACTTCTTGTTTTATTTCTATGTCATGAGAAATTTGAATAGATGGTTTAGTGACATCGTCTACATAGGACTTTCTGTAACACTTTTCCGGTTATTCATCAAACTAGGCATGTAGAAATATATAGTGTGGATCGAGTGTAGTTTATGAACTGTGAATAATTATTCGAATAACATGCAGTGGTATGAGACGCCGTTAGAGCTCTATTAACTTCAGAGTCGTATCTCGTCTAATAGATATGTGACCATGTGTCAGTCTACGTCTAGAGCTAAGTAAATTTATTAGATATGGATATTATATGTCATCCACATTGTCTAGCTTCTTTTATTTTTCAGGAGTGAACCAGATTGGCCAGAATCCACCCTGACGGTCTAGTCGCGGTGGTCGCACCAAGATCCCTGATGCGTTTTTATTTTCTATTTAAGGTCGTGTGTCAACCTATTACCATGTGTCGGTATAAATGTTGCCCCTTGTGTCATAAAGGCCAACAGTTAGTTACCATAGGTGCACGTGTTGGTAGTCATCACTGAAGAGGCTATAGGTAGTCGAGCCTATGGTGGATCATTGTCACGATACTGAAGAGAGAGGTAATGGTAAGCGATGGCTGTAGGAGTCACGCTGGATGGGTACATGGGTCGTGTTCGCTAGTTACGTGGGTAGTCTCCTTGAGCAAGTGCATCTATCAGTCTCCCATCTTGTTTTGGTATTTGTGTGTGTTGTGGATTGGCACATATTATTCATTATCCATTGAGTTGGCTATACTAGAGATTGTGCATCTAAAGTGCATTAATATTAGCGCGTGTGTTCTTTGTAATACTCGTGTCTGTTCGAGAGACTTTTAGCATGGGTACTCAGTACAGATGGAGCTTAGCGACATATATGGAGGCAATAGAACATATAGAATGATGCATTCCCTATACATTTTAATAGCCTCATTATTGTGTCTATTATGTAGTAGATGATGATATATGATGCATTGGGCTAGAGACTTTCATTGTGTAGCCTATGGACTTGTGTATTATATTATGTATATGTATTATATTTTATCTGTTGCATTCCGACTCTCTATTCTCTTTGATATTTATTATCTGTGATTGTGCATTGTTCATCCAGGAGGCACACAAGTTTATTTCTTTGTACCGAGACCGAGTATGAACATGGTAAATAATAATGGTGTTTGAGACGTGTACCGATGTTGGTCCAACGGAATATTCACGTGCGCTCCTCATATCACTACATTCTCCATATTACTCGACAATATTACTTAGTTATACTCTTGGGTATTATGGCTATAGAAGTAGGGCCATTACAATTGGTTTCAAAGCAGGTTTGAGCAATACAGATCACAAAGAGACACGAGCCATTGGCTTAAATGGACCAGGAGGCCTTGTCTCTTTGGGGACACCCGATAAAATTGGATACAGGAGATAAGTTTTGTTTTGGGTCTTGATTCTGTAAGAGAAGCTACAGAGAAGGTAGAGCTGATCAAGCAAAGGATGAAGCAGGCCCAGGATTGACAGAAGTCTTATGCAGACTGTAGAAATAAACAATTGGAGCTTGAAGTTGGAGACTGGGTTTACGTAAAGATATCTCCACTGAAAGGAGTTATGAGATTCAACAAATCAAGGAAGTTGGCACCTCGATATATAGGAGCATACCCGATTATTTAACGTATTGGACAGACGGCGTATAGTGTAGCATTGCCTGACGACTTCTCTAGTATTCACAACATCATCCATGTGTCTTAGATGAGGAAGTGTTTAAGGGACATGGAGACAGTTATTGAACCTCGAGACATTCCAACGATCGAGATATTCCTAGACTTGATTTAGTGCAACATCTGATTTGTATAGTCAATTCTGAAGTCTATCAGCTTAGGAGCAACAAGGTCTTATTAGTGAAGGTGCAGTGGTCTGAGAACCCGTCAGGTTGTACCTTAGAGACCTAGGAGAAGATGGAAAGGACATATCCTGAGTTATTTAGAGATGCATATGAGTTAGGTATGCAGTCTATTCCTTATCTTTTATTTATCAAAAAATGGTGTAGAGAGTGTGTAACGACCTTGAATTTTGAACAATTTAAATTGAAAATATTTAATTAATTTTAAATATTTGAATGATGGATTGACTTGAATTTCAAATTATCAGAAGTAATTTGGCAATTAAATTTTAGAATTTAATCTATTGAAAGTTGAATAAAAATTTAATCTTCAATATAAAGCTGATTTAAAATATTTCAAAGGCTGGTAAAATTCACATTGATAATACTGAAGATAATAGAAGCTTCAGAATTGAATTTGAAAGTGATTTGTTCAGTTTTGAAATTTTATCGTTTAAATTGAATTTAAAAATAGCCTTCCGAGGCACAGTCTTGGAATTCGATGAAACCAGTTCCATTGGGTCCGCAATATTGAATTATTACCGGGTTTCAAATTTCGTATTTATCGGAGTTGATATGTGGACATACGACGTATAAACGCGTTGAAATTTAAATCGAATCCAATTTGAATTTCTGTAACAACCCAGGGTTTTGCTGTTAAATTTTTATTGTCAAATGACGATTAAATTAGTTGACTAATTGCGGTTGATAGTTTTTAATTTGATTGAAACTCCTTTATAGATTTGTTAGAATTGTATGGGCCTTAAATGTAAAACTATAACCCATGTTTTTTTATTATTCTACTTGGGTCGCGTTTTATCAAAGGCAAACCCATTCCTCTTTTCATTTTCATTCGTTCGAGCAACCGTATAACCCGATCCTCTTTGATCATTCCTATTTGTATGCCCTAACCGTAAACTTACGGAAAAAATGAAAGAAAACGAAAATGGCGGCTCGATCTTCCTCATCTCGATAGCTAGGGCTGGATAAATCGAAGGCTTCGACTTCAGTAGCTTGATCGTCTCTACTCGCGGCTCCTTCAATCTGAGCGCTTCCTACAAAGGTGAGTGATTTTATATCACTCACATCTAATTTAAATTTTGATGATTTCTGTCTTGTTCTAATTCGTGAATTTCGTTGTTAAATTTCTGGGCTATCATTGCTTTGATTTTGTCTATATTGGGCTTCGGCCATTCGATTTTGTTCAGATGCTAGACATGATTTTGAGCTGCTTGTTTTTCGTAGTCATCACTGTTTGGTTTTGGCTTGTTCGACTTGTACCTTGCTGCGTTCAAATTGTATTTGGCCTTGATTACTGATTTTCCTATTTGTTTGAATAATATAGTGTTTTCCTCGGCTTGATTCCCATTTGACTTCGGTCACTTTGTTTGGTGAATTTGCTAATTCATTGATTTGGTGAAACTGGATTTTAGTGAAATTGCTAATTTCTTGATTTTCAAGGCTTTGACTTTGCTTGCCGTTGAATCCTTTGAAGATGATGTTGATTTCATTTTTTTTGCACTCGACTGCGGCCATTAACTGTCAACTTCGGCTTTGACTCAAATTTTGACTTCACTGTTTAATTACAGTCTTCAGGATGATAGCTTATATGTATGTCATTAATCATTGGTTAGGCTGTTGCACGAGTAATCTTTGCTTACATATAGGTTCACTGTACTGCAGTATCCTCGGGTCTGCATTATCATGAGCATTGAGTTTGATCCTACTGTTGCATATATTGATTGAGCCATTTTTGTTGTAGCTGTTTTGGCCGTGCATCACTAAACCATTTTGTTCATGTATCATCTGTTGTTAATTTCATGATTTTGAGCTTTGCTCGAATATGAGATGGGTCGTGACTTTGTTTATTTGGAAAGGCACCTGGATTTTGGTATTTATCTCGAACTAGTGTTGAGTCTTTTGTTTGACTGTTGCATCATTTTGATGACGATGCTTCTCTATTGACATGTATTACTCGGCGATGACACTGTCTTGGTTCGAACTGCAGCTGTTAGTCCAATGTTGTTTCATTGTTTCACTTGCATACTTATTGAACTCACTGATGCATTGATCTTGGTTCGGCTGTGTCTTTGATATTGTTTGTATTGGGTTGTAGTATACCTGGTTGCACTTGGTCACTCGTGCCTTGTGCTTTGTAAATGAGTTAAGTTGCCTTTCAGTATTGAATATTTGTGTTGTCTTGAGATCACGTAGTCTTCACACATGTGTAGCCAGCACTTGCATTGAGATCTTATTTCCTGTAGTTCATACTGTGTATATTTATATGTGCAAGTGGCTGTGCCTATTATATATGTTCATGTATCTCGTATTTGTGTCACGGCTAGATATTTATATTCACAGTCGTTCTTGCATTTTGATCATCAAGTATGCACTACCACATTGCTATGTGTTATGTGTGGTATCTGGTCTTCGACTTTGCATTTCCTATGTGTATTGACTTCGACTTGTTTTGTTGTCACTGTGTCGTTGCTGTGCATTGCACATATCACTGCACTGATTCGTTTCACTATTGCATGATTTTAAGCATTCCTTTGAACTGTGCATCACTTGTGTAATTTACTTGGTTGCGTACAGTCTTCAGTGTGACCTTTCACTTGAGACTGTATGTAGCTGTCTCGACCATTGGAATTTAGTTGATGTTGGATTTTGTGATTTTTGTTCATTGTAGTTTGCATTGAACTGCATCTTTCTGTTGGCCTATTTTCTTGATATTTTGGAACTTGAGCCCTGGTATCCCTGTGGTGGCTGCATTTTGTTGTTGCAGTTGCCCTTGTTGGTTTGCGTCGCATTGATGAAATTGGATTGTTTTCCTAATTATACTCATGTCGAATCCAGCCTAATCGCTCGGATTTGACCTTGTGCTGATTTCTATTTCTTCACTGTTGTGGCGAGGCAGTGCACGCGTGCGTGTGCTGCAGCCACACAGAATCAACAAATTTTAATTGATATTTCTATTGTTTTTTATTCATTGATCTTTTGCGTATTGCATATGACGTATTGGCGAGGCAGTGCACGCGTGCGTGTACTGCAGCCAATCAGTATCGATGTTTTAAAGTGACATTTCAATTGTTTGAATTGATCTAGTTGATTTGATGATTTTGTCGTTAATTGCCGTTTAGGCAATTCTGATGTTTTATAAATTATTTTTCATTGATAAACTTTGCATATATCTTCGTTGATACTTTAAAATCTGCTGATTTGTTGTTCAACACTGTTAAGTGTTATATTTACCGTTATACGATTTCTTTATTAAAAGGGTCAGATAGACGAGAATTACTGTGACTGTCGTCTATTTGATTATTTGATTATTATTGCTTCTATGCACTAATAACTGAGTTTGAATTAGACTGACCTGTGTATTATTTTCTTTTGAATGTAATACTCGGGTCAGACCTAATATTTTACAGCTTGAAGATTTTCGAGCAGCGAAGTTATAGAGAGGGGGTAAAACGCTCACTTTAGTTTTCAGGAAATTTTGTATTTTAAGATATTCCGCTGTATAAATTTAATACATTGTATAAACTCTGATATTGTAAAAAGGAAAGAAATAAAATTCATTTGTTTTTGAATTATTATTATTATTCTGTGTTTCTATGGCTGATTCTGTTTAAATTACATAAACTAAACAACAATCCGTCTTTTTGAACGTTTCGAGTTGGTTTAATTACCGACTAGGGGCGGTCAGAAGGGCGGGATGTTACAAAGTGGTATCAGAGCTTTGGTTTATACAAAGCTTAGTTTATGGCATTTAATATGAATAGTTACTACAATCACTTTAAAGAAAGCATTTTTCAAATTTAAAGAAGTATAAAATTGTCTTTGAAAATAAAAAAAAAGTATTTTGAAAATTCAGATCCTTTTCGGAAATACTCCTCTCTAAATGTAGGTTTGCGATAGTTTCTCTTCAGTAAGGTCTCCTTAGATTTGAGTCCCGATCATTCAAAAATCTATTATCGAATTGCTGAGATTTAAAATAAAATAAAATATAAATTAAGTGAATTAATGAATTGGTTTAAATCAAATATTTTGAATATCTCCAAAGTAATAATTGGGAAATAAAATGACATGTCAATTCAGTTATAGCCAAGGGATTATTGAACTATAATTTGAGAAATTGATTCTGAATTCTTTTGAAAATTGATTTTCAAATGTTTAAAAAAAAATGAAGTATAATTGATTTCATAAGTGAATGACAAATTACAGAATTAAAATTGTGAAGTTATAAAATGAATCGATGTTGCGAAATAAAAGGATTATAAGTAATTTACTTATAAATTAAATTTTTGATATAAAAAAAATTGAGTTATAAAAGGAATGGTTAATAAAGTGATTTTTATAAATTGAAGTCTTTATAAATAGAAATGGAATTTATAAACGTTGTTTATAAATCCAGAACTGATTTATTTTGATAAGTAAATTCTTATAGCTTGTTAAAGGAAGTATATCCACAATTTTGGACAGTGGATAATCTTAAAAAAAATGTATTGAAATGTTGTGAATATATTATTGAATAAAATGGACATGTTTGGGAAAGTGATATTTTAAAACGAAGTTAATTGTTTTAAAAGATGTTTTAAAAGGCATTAAATATTGAAACCATAGATTTCAACATTCATTGTTGAAATAGACGTTTTCGAATGAAAGGAAATAGTGGACTATAACACTGTTGTTATAGTAAATGATTTCCGAAAGGAAATGTTTTGTATAGTATTGGGATTTATACATCTATCTAAATTTCGAATCCCTATACTAGTGATTTTGAGTTGTCGTAACGATGTTTTACGTAACATTCGTTTTAACTCAAATAAATGTGTGAAAGAGAATGATTTCCTTAAAGAATGAAATATATACTTAATTTTGATTTAAGTATATCGAATATTTTCAAATGTTGAAAATAAATTAGATTTGTGAATTACTTATTTTTAAATAAGTATGGAAATGTTTTTCCAATATGAAATGAAATGTTGTGAATATATCCCATGAGTAATAAATGATTTGAAATTCATTTTAAAAGTCAAAGTTTAAATGTTAAATGAGAAATTTGAACAATTGGTTCAATTTGAAATTTTTCAAAAAGATCGAATCATTGAGTTAAATTGAGTTTAACTTCGACACCAAAGACAATAATATAAGTTGAGTTTTGAATTTCAGATGATCGGTTTGGATTGTATGTCTAACATTGTGAATTGATGACATAGCAATTGATCTCTATTAAATATATATATGTTGGTGGCGGAGAATTTATTCTCTTAGCTTAACACCCTTCTCTGAGACGTACGAGCTCAGAGGTTATATATAGGTAGACATCAATTCTGTGTTGAGAATTGACAAAGTAACGTGTGATCCAAATCGATTGTGAAGTCGATAATAAATGGAATTATGAATATGAATTGGGTTTGAGACAACCTTAAATTTCCAAATCGACTTAGAGGAAAATTTTGAAATCCTCTATTTTGTTATGGATATGGGATATGTAGGTTTTCAGAACTTATATATATGAATGTAGTAAATTCGAAAACCGTCAGTTTGGAAAGTAATTGTTATGGAAATCTTATGTAAGTTTACATAGATATGATATGTACGAAATGTGAAATGAAGTACTATATATGTATGACATTATGTTTTCTAAACTGAGGATATGGAAAAGTACCTTCCATTTAAAATTTGTGAAGGTGTTGGAACTCGTGATGAGTGTCCATTTGAAATTCGCAGCTACGTAGAATTTCCATTAGTCGGAGTGACTATTTGAATCGGAATCCCTCGGGATGGATCATGTCGATGGGATCATGTTGATTATGATGTATGCTAGCGAAATTTGAGGGGCGTGATGCCTACAGTTACAAGCGATTCCACTGGGATAGTGGCGCAACCGCTGGGTAAACTGCAATCTAGATGCCAAGCGAAATTTGAGGGGCGTGATGCCTACGGTTACAAGCGATTCTACTGGGATAGTAGCGTAACCGCTGTGTGAACTGTGATCTATGGCAACAACCATGGCGAAATTTAAGAGATGAGAAATCTACAGATTACAAGCGATTCTACTGGGATAGTAGCGTAACCGCCGGGTAACTGTGATCCATGAGGGAACGTGCTTTCCATATCTATTTTTGAAAAAGAATTTTTAAGTATTTTCACTGGGAGTTGAAGCAAGTATATTTAGTACTTGGAGATTTTAGTCCTGCGCCTGGCCAGCGTATGCCTAATGTCTGTAAGAACGACGATAGACTTGTTAAACTTCGAGTTAGTAAGTATTTTCAAACTGTAAATAGCAAACCGATAGTCTGAAATTAGAATTACATAATTCCAATCTAATAAATTAAGGAAGAAGATCTTTGAAATGTTTTGAAAGTCCACAGCTTTGGAAAAGATATCATATGCAAATCTCTAACATGAAGAATTTCAAGTTTAAATCTGAGTTTTGTAAATCGAAATTTTTTGGTAAAAGACTTTTGCGTTTTTATTATAGAAATCAATGAACAAAAGGAAATAATGAACAAAGCCAGTGAGATAAAACAAATGGAATGAATAATATATTTATTTATTCTTAATAAGTTTCGAACTTGGTAAAATTGTGTAGAGTATAAACATCGGTGAGATTTTAACAATCATTTTTCCTAACTTATAATTTCGGGACGAAATTCTTTTAAGGGGGGAAGATTGTAACGACCCTGAATTTTGAACAATTTAAATTGAAAATATTTAATTAATTTTAAATATTTGAATGATGGATTGACTTGAATTTCAAATTATCAGAAGTAATTTGGCAATTAAATTTTAGAATTTAATCTATTGAAAGTTGAATAAAAATTGAATCTTCAATATAAAGCTGATTTAAAATATTTCAAAGGCTGGTAAAATTCACATTGATAATACTGAAGATAATAGAAGCTTCAGAATTGAATTTGAAAGTGATTTGTTCAGTTTTGAAATTTTATCGTTTAAATTGAATTTAAAAATAGCCTTCCGAGGCACAGTCTCGAAATTCGACGAAACCAGTTACATTGGGTCCGTAATATTGAATTATTACCGGGTTTCAAATTTCGTATTTATCGGAGTTGATATGTGGACATACGACGTATAAACGCGTTGAAATTTAAATCGAATCCAATTTGAATTTCTATAACAACCCAGGGTTTTGCTGTTAAATTTTTATTGTCAAATGACGATTAAATTAGTTGACTAATTGCGGTTGATAGTTTTTAATTTGATTGAAACTCCTTTATAGATTTGTTAGAATTGTATGGGCCTTAAATGTAAAATTGTAACCCATGTTTTTTTATTCTACTTGGGTCGCGTTTTATCAAAGGCAAACCCGTTCCTCTTTTCATTTTCATTCGTTCGAGCAACCCTATAACCCGATCCTCTTTGACCATTCCTATTCGTATGCCCTAACCGTAAACTTACGGAAAAAACGAAAGAAAACGAAAATGGCGGCTCGATCTTCCTCATCTCGATAGCTAGGGCTGGATAAATCGAAGGCTTCAACTTCAGTAGCTTGATCGTCTCTACTTGCGGCTCCTTCAATCTGAGCGCTTCCTACAAAGGTGAGTGATTTTATATCACTCACATCTAATTTAAATTTTGATGATTTCTGTCTTGTTCTAATTCATGAATTTCGTTGCTAAATTTCTGGGCTATCATTGCTTTGATTTTTTGATGATTTTGTCTATATTGGGCTTCGGCCATTCGATTTTGTTCAGATGCTAGACATGATTTTGAGCTGCTTGTTTTTCGTAGTCATCACTGTTTTGTTTTGGCTTGTTCGACTTGTACCTTGCTGCGTTCAAATTGAATTTGGCCTTGATTACTGATTTTCCTATTTGTTTGAATAATATAGTGTTTTCCTCGGCTTGATTCCCATTTGACTTCGGTCACTTTGTTTGGTGAATTTGCTAATTCATTGATTTGGTGAAACTGGATTTTAGTGAAATTGCTAATTTCTTGATTTTCAAGGCTTTGACTTTGCTTGCCGTTGAGTCCTTTGACGATGATGTTGATTTCGTTTTTTTTGCACTCGACTGCGGCCATTAACTGTCAACTTCGGCTTTGACTCAAATTTTGATTGCACTGTTTAATTACAGTCTTCAGGTTGATAGCTTATATGTATGTCATTAATCATTGGTTAGGCTGTTGCACGAGTAATCTTTGCTTACATATAGGTTCACTGTACTGCAGTATCCTCGGGTCTGCATTATCATGAGCATTGAGTTTGATCCTACTGTTGCATATATTGATTGAGCCATTTTTGTTGTAGCTGTTTTGGCCGTGCATCACTAAACCATTTTGTTCATGCATCATCTGTTGTTAATTTCATGATTTTGAGCTTTGCTCGAATATGAGATGGGTCATGACTTTGTTTATTTGGAAAGGCACCTGGATTTTGCTATTTATCTCGAACTGGTGTTGAGTCTTTTGTTTGGCTGTTGCATCATTTTGATGATGATGCTTCTCTATTGACATGTATTACTCGGCCATGACACTGTCTTGGTTCGAACTGCAGCTGTTAGTCCAATGTTGTTTCATTGTTTCACTTGCATACTTATTAAACTCACTGATGCATTGATCTTGGTTCTGCTGTGTCTTTGATATTGTTTGTATTGGGTTGTAGTATACCTGGTAGCACTTGGTCACTCGTGCCTTGTGCTTTGTAATTGAGTTAAGTTGCCTTTCAGTATTGAATATTTGTGTTGTCTTGAGATCACGTAGTTTTCACACATGTGTAGCCATCACTTGCATTGAGATCTTATTTCCTGTAGTTCATACTGTGTATATTTATATGTGCAAGTGGCTGTGCCTATTATATATGTTCATGTATCTCGTATTTGTGTCACGGCTAGATATTTATATTCACAGTCGTTCTTGCATTTTGATCATCAAGTATGCACTCCCACATTGCTATGTGTTATGTGTGGTATCTGGTCTTCGACTTTGCATTTCCTATGTGTATTGACTTCGACTTGTTTTGTTGTCACCGTGTCGTTGCTGTGCATTGCACGTATCACTGCACTGTTTCGTTTCACTATTGCATGATTTTAAGCATTCCTTTGAACTGTGCATCACTTGTGTAATTTACTTGGTTGCGTATAGTCTTCAGTGTGACCTTTCACTTGAGACTGTATGTAGCTGTCTCGACCATTGGAATTTAGTTGATGTTGGATTTTGTGATTTTTGTTCATTGTAGTTTGCTTTGAACTGCATCTTTCTGTTGGCATATTTTCTTGATATTTTGGAATTTGAGCCCTGGTATCGCTGTGGTGGCTGCAGTTTGTTGTTGCAGTTGCCCTTGTTGGTTTGCGTCGCATTGATGAAATTGGATTGTTTTCCTAATTATACTCGTGTCGAATCTAGCCTAATCGCTCGGATTTGACCTTGTGCTGATTTCTATTTCTTCACTGTTGTGGCGAGGCAGTGCACGCGTGCGTGTGCTGCAGCCACACAGAATCGACAAATTTTAATTGATATTTCTATTGTTTTTGATTCATTGATCTTTTGCGTATTGCATATGACGTATTGGCGAGGCAGTGCACGCGTGCGTGTACTGCTGCCAATCAGTATCGATGTTTTAAAGTGAAATTTCAATTGTTTGAATTGATCTAGTTGATTTGATGATTTTGTCGTTAATTGCCGTTTAGGCAATTCTGATGTTTTCTAAATTATTTTTCATTGATAAACTTTGCATATATCTTCGTTGATACTTTAAAATCTGCTGATTTGTTGTTCAACACTGTTAAGTGTTATATTTACCGTTATACGATTTCTTTATTAAAAGGGTCAGATAGACGAGAATTACTGTGACTGTCGTCTATTTGATTATTTGATTATTATTGCTTCTATGCACTAATAACTGAGTTTGAATTAGACTGACCTGTGTATTATTTTCTTTTGAATGTAATACTCGGGTTAGACCTAGTATTTTACAGCTTGAAGATTTTCGAGCAGCGAAGTTAGAGAGAGGGGGTAAAACGCTCACTTTAGTTTTCAGGAAATTTTGTATTTTAAGATATTCCGCTGTATAAATTTAATACATTGTATAAACTCTGATATTGTAAAAAGGAAAGAAATAAAATTCGTTTGTTTTTGAATTATTATTATTATTCTGTGTTTCTGTGGCTGCTTCTGTTTAAATTACATAAACTAAACAACAATCCGTCTTTTTGAACGTTTCGAGTTGGTTTAATTACCGACTAGAGGCGTTCAGAAGGGCGGGATGTTACAAAGTGGTATCAGAGCTTTGGTTTATACAAAGCTTAGTTTATGGCATTTAATATGAATAGTTACTAGAATCACTTTAAAGAAAGCATTTTTCAAATTTAAAGAAGTATAAAATTGTCTTTGAAAATAAAAAAAAAAGTATTTTGAAAATTCAAATCCTTTTCGGAAATACTCCTCTCTAAATGTAGGTTTGCGATAGTTTCTCTTCAGTAAGGTCTCCTTAGATTTGAGTCCCGATCATTCAAAAATCTATTATCGAATTGCTGAGATTTAAAATAAACTAAAATATAAGTTAAGTGAATTAATGAATTGGTTTAAATCAAATATTTTGAATATCTCCAAAGTAATAATTGGGAAATAAAATGACATGTCAATTCAGTTATAGCCAAGGGATTATTGAACTATAATTTGAGAAATTGATTCTGAATTCTTTTGAAAATTGATTTTCAAATGTTTAAAAATAAATAAAGTATAATTGATTTCATAAGTGAATGAAAAATTACAGAATTAAAATTGTGAAGTTATAAAATGAATCGATGTTGCGAAATAAAAGGATTATAAGTAATTTACTTATAAATTAAATTTTTGATATAAAAAAAATTAAGTTATAAAAGGAATGGTTAATAAAGTGATTTTTATAAATTGAAGTCTTTATAAATAGAAATGGAATTTATAAACGTTGTTTATAAATCCGGAACTGACTTATTTTGATAAGTAAATTCTTATAGCTTGTTAAAGGAAGTATATCCACAATTTTGGACAGTGGATAATCTTAAAAAAAATGTATTGAAATGTTGTGAATATATTATTGAATAAAATGGACATGTTTGGGAAAGTGATATTTTAAAACGAAGTTAATTGTTTTAAAAGATGTTTTAAAAGGCATTAAATATTGAAACCATAGATTTCAACATTCATTGTTGAAATAGACGTTTTCGAATGAAAGGAAATAGTGGACTATAACACTGTTGTTATAGTAAATGATTTCCGAAAGGAAATGTTTTGTATAGTATTGGGATTTATACATCTATCTAAATTTCGAATCCCTATACTAGTGATTTTGAGTTGTCGTAACGATGTTTTACGTAACATTCGTTTTAACTCAAATAAATGTGTGAAAGAGAATGATTTCCTTAAAGAATGAAATATATACTTAATTTTGATTTAAGTATATCGAATATTTTCAAATGTTGAAAATAAATTAGATTTGTGAATTACTTATTTTTAAACAAGTATGGAAATGTTTTTCCAATATGAAATGAAATGTTGTGAATATATCCCATGAGTAATAAATGATTTGAAATTCATTTTAAAAGTCAAAGTTTAAATGTTAAATGAGAAATTTGAACAATTGGTTCAATTTGAAATTTTTCAAAAAGATTGAATCATTGAGTTAAATTGAGTTTAACTTCGACACCAAAGACAATAATATAAGTTGAGTTTTGAATTTCAGATGATCGGTTTGGATTGTATGTCTAACATTGTGAATTGATGACATAGCAATTGATCTCTATTAAATATATATATGTTGGTGGCGGAGAATTTATTCTCTTAGCTTAACACCCTTCTCTGAGACGTACGAGCTCAGAGGTTATATATAGGTAGACATCAATTCTGTGTTGAGAATTGACAAAGTAACGTGTGATCCAAATCGATTGTGAAGTCGATAATAAATGGAATTATGAATATGAATTGGGTTTGAGACAACCTTAAATTTCCAAATCGACTTAGAGGAAAATTTTGAAATCCTCTATTTTGTTATGGATATGGGATATGTAGGTTTTCAGAACTTATATATATGAATGTAGTAAATTCGAAAACCGTCAGTTTGGAAAGTAATTGTTATGGAAATCTTATGTAAGTTTACATAGATATGATATGTACGAAATGTGAAATGAAGTACTATATATGTATGACATTATGTTTTCTAAACTGAGGATATGGAAAAGTACCTTCCATTTAAAATTTGTGAAGGTGTTGGAACTCGTGATGAGTGTCCATTTGAAATTCGCAGCTACGTAGAATTTCCATTAGTCGGAGTGACTATTTGAATCGAAATCCCTCAGGATGGATCATGTCGATGGGATCATGTTGATTATGATGTATGCTAGCGAAATTTGAGGGGCGTGATGCCTACAGTTACAAGCGATTCCACTGGGATAGTGGCGCAACCGCTGGGTAAACTGCAATCTAGATGCCAAGCGAAATTTGAGGGGCGTGATGCCTACGGTTACAAGCGATTCTACTGGGATAGTAGCGTAACCGCCGTGTGAACTGTGATCTATGGCAACAACCATGGCGAAATTTAAGAGATGAGAAATCTACAGATTACAAGCGATTCTACTGGGATAGTAGCGTAACCGCCGGGTAACTGTGATCCATGAGGGAACGTGCTTTCCATATCTATTTTTGAAAAAGAATTTTTAAGTATTTTCACTGGGAGTTGAAGCAAGTATATTTAGTACTTGGAGATTTTAGTCCTGCGCCTGGCCAGCGTATGCCTAATGTCTGTAAGAACGACGATAGACTTGTTAAACTTCGAGTTAGTAAGTGTCACATACCTAGATTTTCGACTTTCGAAAATTCGACATCGATACTCACTTTATCGACTGTCGAGCAATCGAGTGCCGGAAACTTCAATAGTGAGGGTTTTAGAAAGAAAAAGGCAGAAGAAGAAGAAGATAGAAGAAAAAAAAAGAGAAGAAAGAAAGAAGAAAGACAATAGAACAACATCAGAACAGAAAACAATATCAGAATCTCACATATCGCAGCGGAACAATATACAGTAGATAATTACTAGTCTTTTTAAAACAAAGAACTATATCAGTTTTATATATACATCAATCAGAGTCAATATACAACTCAATACAATACATCACATCAATGGACAGTTATCTAAACTTGTCCTTATACAAAATACACAGCGGAATAAATACTATCAGATACAAATACTACGTCTCGTCATCCAGCCTATCTCCAAGCTCCAGAATATCCAGAATATCCTGATAATATAACTCTAGGCTGCCCGTGTGGAAAATTTGTGGGCACCCAGAGTTTAGAAGGGAACAATAAACTCCGAGTCAGTCATGGTGACTGGTGTGAGATCGTAAAACAGTTATTCTTTAAAACTAAACAGCAGAGAATTTTTTTAAAGTCAATTTGATTTACCTCAGAATTCAGCATCGATCTTATTCTTGAAGTTACGGACGACCCGGTTAAGGTTGCCCGTGAATAAAATAAACTCATCTATCCCCCGATTGTGGTAATTAAATTATCTTATCTTTGTTTCGAACTTATCTTCGAATCAAATTTCTCATTGATTTGAATCCATCAAAAATTTGAAACCCTATCCTTATTTTGAAATTTCATTTCTGTATCGTCGAGCAAAGAAATGTATTTGTAAACTAATATATACATAAATGTTTTAACATGCTGTGTTGTTTGAGTTGTTGATGCTGATTTGGGTTTCCGATCAATTCGTCTGATCAACGCTATCGATAGGATTTCCAAAACACTTTAACAGAACAAACCGACACAATATTGTTTTCAAACTTGGTAAATGAAATAATTTTGTATAATTATATTATAAATATATAAGTAAATTTTTCTAGAAAAAAAAAGAGAGAAAAAGAAAAAAAAATGTTTGAAATGATAATATTTGATTATCATTTATTGTTCTAAATAAATTTATAAATACGGTTTATAAACTGATTTGGAATTTGAAATGAATTTAATTCAGAAATTTGAGAATTTATTAATTTCCGGTGATTTCGAACTTTGGTTCTTGAAATTTTAAAGTATATATTATTGAAAGTATTTTTGAATAAAAATCGTTTTCAAAGAATTTTAAAATGTTGAAATCAGTGCTCTTCTCTTTGTCGCTGGAAAATAATTTCGGTGATGGCAGCCGCATCATCGACATTCATTTTCGAGTTTCGAAGTGGAGATACTATTCTGTAGCTTTGCTACGGTTTGTTTGAAAATATTTTGATTTGAATTTCTTCAGTATAATTTGATTTATATATATAGGTATCTTATTTTAAAATTTAATTTGATTTGATATAAATATATTATATATAACTCTAAATTGGTTAAAGTTAATCGGAAATCTAATTCTTAAATTTTGTTAAAGGATGATTTTAGTTATAAATAAAACCAAAATTTGGAACAAATATTTAAACTTGAATAATTGAATTGGGAAATTTTTTATTTGTATATTGTTCAACTGCATTCTAATACAACTTACCTAAATTATTCAGTAGTTGAATATGTAATTGAATAATATATAAGATAAATTGAATTTATAAATAAAATTTGAGTGTTTACAATAAATGTTATACACTTAGATTTTGATTATATAAAATGCAAATAAAGATGATAGAATGATAAGTTAATTGAATAATAGATGATACAAATAAATTTGCTTTGAAAGAATTAATAAATTGAAATTTGATCAACATATGAAAATACCTTGAATTTGAAAGCAATTAGTAAATATAAATTAATTTAAATCGAAACTTTTACGGTTTAAATTAATTTATGTGGGTTAAATATATGTGATTAGATATATTAAGTAGAATAAATTTAACAATAATTTGGAATAAAGAAGAATTTGAATTGCTGAAAAGAAAATATGATTATAATAAAAGACTATTCAATACGGTTTAAATTAATTTATGTGGGTTAAATATATGTGATTAGATATATTAAGTAGAATAAATTTAACAATAATTTGGAATAAAGAAGAATTTGAATTGCTGAAAAGAAAATATGATTATAATAAAAGACTATTCAAATTTATGGTTTTAGAAATTGTAAATTGAAGATAATTGGATAATAAGATAATGAATTTAGAAATAGTTGTGATTGATTTTGATGAAATCAAATGAATTAAATCAATTATTGAATATCAATTAATTTAAATTTGAATTTATATGGATTAAATTAATTGTTATTCTGTATTTCAAATCTGTTTTCTTTCTGATTGTTTCTATTCTCCTACCTCGTTCCTTTTCGGGGACGAAAAGTTTTGAGTGGGGGAGAGTGTAACGACCCGTAAATTTTAACTGTTTTAAAAACGTAATTAGTTAAATTTTTGTGGAATTTTAAACGATAAAATTTTGAAATAAAAATTAAATATTTGGAATACGTCTAGTTAAACATAGCGACCGGTAAACTTTCGCCCGAAAATATGAAAGTTTATTTCGCGCGTAAATTCACTTCAATTTAATCAGTTAAAAAAGCGATGAAAATAAAATATTTTCGAAACCTAAATATTTTTACATAGAAAAATTCTAAAACATCTTCTGAGCAAGATGTCAGTTTGTCGTTTTTCCAAATTCGAACATCTTTGGCTCCGTCGATCTTATTTTTCAGCGTTTTTCTTGCATTTTCCGCCAGTAGAAAAATTCGAATTTTATAAATTCAATCGTACCACTGATATCCGTATACCGTTTTAACCATCTAATCGCGCTGGTCACCATGGTATATTCATTTCTGTGTTTCAATGACCGGTTCGCGGCGAAACTGCAAAACGGTTAACTGTATCGGTACCCGCGTGCAATCTGCCTTGAGACGTTCCGCTATCCTATGTGTAATTCAATAGCCATCGCATTCATACCTGTTGAATTCAACTTCCAACTTTTTGAAATTCCAACTCGTTTCATAATTACTGTCGTTCTACATGCTTTCGGCTCCTCGATCATTTCATTATGCAGATAAGAAGGAAGGAACTAAAAAAATAAAAAGCCACCTAAGAAAATTATTCATCTTCCTCTCTTCCACTTACGTGCCCATCTCTTCCTTTTCTTTTCATCTCCTCAGATCCACGCGATCAACCCTTCAACCAATTGCAGAAACCCACCTACCTAAGACCGTCTTCCACTTCTCCTTCCCTCCTACACGCACAAGCTCAACAAACACCGGCCGAGCCTCAACAGCCACCACCGCCCACTCTCCTCCGCATGGTCATCGTTTTCCCACCCGAACCGCCACCTGAAACGACACCCTCCCCAGCAGCCGAACCATCCATCACCAAGCACTCAGCGCGACTGCACATACACCGAGAACCGCCTCCACCAAGCTACTGCAAAATCATCTCCCTCCACTCCGCAATCTCCCTCCTTTCCCGTAGCTTCGGTAGCCAAGCACCCACGTCAGCACACAGGTGCTGTTTCCACATGCCAAGCCTTCCATCAAACTGAGTTTTGTGTGAAGGTATATATATATGCATGTTTAAAGTATACATAATATATAATAGTTTGTTTATAATAGCAAATATACATATGCGTACACATGTATTTGGATCTGTAGAGATTCATATATAAACTCAGATTATATATTAATTTATCTAAGTATATAGGTTGTATAAGTTATGTAAATGTATGATATCTGTAATATGCTGTTCATATATATATATATATTAAGTATATAAAACCTACAGGTACATAAGTCAAGTAAAGTTATATACTTTGGTTAAAAAAAAAGATAAACAGTAAAAGGATGTTTTGTTCTTCTATTCGTATAATATATAATCTATTTGCATCTCAGTGTACCAGCTATATTTGGTCTGCATACAATTGTTAATTCGCATACGTATTGGGTTGTCTGCATACAGGTTATAGTATAAGAGTTCGAATATAATACATTGTTATGTACATATTTATTCATAAGTTTTTAAATATAAGCTTTTAAGTTGGAACAGTTTAGAGTAAAAGTATATTTATATGAAGAATTTTTTTGGGTGTTTACTGTATACACATGCTTACGGTTATGTTAGTATATAGTTATGTGAGTGTTTGGGTTTAATAAATGATTTTGTTTTGAAGGAAGTTCATATAGGCGATAACAGTGTACTATATATATGTTCATATATGTTTGAATATTTCATATACAATCTGCTTTAGTTACTATATAAATATTTTTAAAGTAAGGTTGTATTGAACTTTAATTCCAGGCGAATATAAGATCTGCATTTTAAATTATATATATTTGCAAGCTTCAGCAACTCAAAACTTTCATTGTATATGTATGTTTTATATAAGTTTACAGTTAGTTCTAACAGTGTACAGTTTGTAATAATATGTTTTATATTATATGTATTTGTATATATGTCGGCATAAAGAATATTTAAGGTGTATATATAATTAGTTTATAGGAAAAACGTCTACGGTTCATAGATATACTTCAGTGATGTTTTGCATTGTTTTGAGAAAAATTTCGATGACTTAAGAATATAAATTGTCTACTGCGCTTGAATATGCAGTTGCATTTCATAGCAGGTGTGTTATTTTGCGTTAAAGTAATATATTATGAGAAGCAAGTGATGTCGTTTATATAGGTATTGAGTTTAAAATGTATACGTATATTTTGATTTGAATATTGGGTTTAAGGAAAATAATATAATTTATACATCTAGTTTAAAACTTTATGTTAGGCTAAATTGATTTGTTCTCATCGTTTACTGTTATCAGATCTGGTCGTCTAATTCGTGCCTATCAACCATGATCGTTGAATTTGTGCCAATCTTGCTTTGCTTGGATTCGCAATTCAATTTCAGTGTCCGTATCCATGTGCGAATTCGTGTCATCTTCTGTATTCTCTAGCCTCAAAAGGTGAGCAATCACTCACGATTAACGTTCTTTTATTTATTAAATTTGATTTCAATTGAAACGACAATTGAAATATGTTGCTGTTAGATATCTACACTGTTATCACCTGTATCAGTTCACCTATGACATCTGACACCATTATCTGTTATATATGAAATGATAATCCAGTTTGGTTGTTAAATGATTGATTGTTTGATGTTTACAATTGGTCGTTAAAATTGAAATGTATAAAGTGATAAATATTATGCAAGTAAATTTGACGTAGGATAATTGAAATTTAAATCGACATATATGTTAGATTTGATTAGTGAATATGACCCCTTTTAATTGTTAAATTAATTGACATATAGAATAGCGATAATTACACTTTGAACAATCGACGTATATTGGATTAATTGTTGTAGAGTAAAAATTGAAATCGAATGACAAGTGAAGAACCGTATGAATAATAAGTGTAATAATCTTTAATCTACATGAAATGATAGTGTAGATTCTAGAGATAATTATATTAATTCGTACAAATAACAATGCGAATTAATACGGTTATTTCGGGATTATTTGAATTGAATATTGGATTGTTATTGATTGTTGTTATTGCTTGTTTATTTACTTTGACACCATCCCAGTTATCACACTGCAAGTTCTCTTTGTTATGCTTTGATTTTGAATTGAATTGGAATTGGGTTGAAATGATAAATACCCAAATTTAACTTTGACCTAGGATAGGAAATGAAATAAAACTCGATTGGTCAATAATTTGATTTAAAATAAAACGAAGATTTTTATTTGAATAAATAATATGGTTTTGAAATGAAGTTGAAATTTGAATTTTAATGAAAGGAAAATGTTAATATTTAATAATCTGAAATAAAAGATTAACAATGTAATTTATGAAAGAATGTTGTTTAATTTGAGAAATGATTGAATTAAGTTTGAAATTATAATTAAGTTTGAAATTATTAAAGTTTGAAATGATTTAATAATTAAGTTTGAAATTATAATTAAGTTTGAAATTATTAAACTTTGAAATTATTTAATGATTAAGTTTTGAATTATTTAATAATTAAATAAGATTGAATGATTTAATGATCAAATTGAATTGAATTCTTTAATAAGTAAATTTGAACTTTTGAATAAGTGAATTTTACTTCGTAAATAATTGAAATTGAGTTTTCTTTATTAATTAAGTTTTTGGAAAATTACTTAAGTAAGCAAGTAAATAAGTGAAATTGAATTTCTTTAACAAGAAATAAAATGTGATTTATTGAAATTAATGTAAGACTTGAAAATTAAAGGATTTGACTTGATGAATTTAATTTAATTCAAATTGTAAGTTTTGAAATAAGGAAGTTGAATTTAAATAATGGATTTAATGAATTGGAAATTAAACAGAAATTGTTTTAAATGAAAATGTACTTAACGAACATTGAATGAAATTGATAAATGGATTTAAATTGATTTGAATGTTAAATTAATTTAAATGATTTCGGAATGAAACTTATATACGAATTTGAATTGTTTTAAATAGAAATTGAAATTGAATTATAAGATTTTGAAATGGTAATTTGGAAGTTTTAAAACGAAAATTTTGGAAATTGATTTCGAAAGACAAATGAAATGTTGATTTACAAATTCTAATTGAAATTGAATTTGATTTGGTTTGGAAATATATAAACGACCAATCGGTGAAATAATTACGGAAGTTATTAAAGAGACCGGGATCGGATATGGACATACTCTCTGTCGATACCGAAAACCACTTTAATAACTAACATTCGCGGATTGATGATCCAGAATGAAGTGGTTGGAATGATGTACGTGATGACTGAAGAAAGAGAACGATGATGGATAGCCTTGACACTTGTGTCAAATTGGAAATGACTAAAACAGGAGCTGTGCCGGGCCAATGGAGGATTAGCTACCTCAAGTGGACACACTTCTTCGAACTACTTATACTTGTTGTCGATTGGTGCACCCTTGATTTTGGGAGTGTTGTTTCACGGTGTTGCGGGCGCTGCGGCGTTGCGTTCTCACCAGTCCGGATCAGGCGAACGGTAGTATCACTACCTTGGGTATTGCCTCATGTGCCTTGTCATACTTGTATTCCATTTATGCGCGACCACTACGAATTTGTTTTGTACCTTTAGTATATGGATTGCCCTCTGGTGACTTCCGATTTTGGGGAAACTACGGTCTTGTATATGCTTTTGGGAATAAAATGTGTTAAGGGTGGAATGTGCCATGACTTAACGCTATTTTTATATCTTATTATTACTGATAGACATTATCTACTTAGCGTATATTACTACCTAGTAGATAGTTTAACGGATCCTTAAGGGATGGTTATTCCAAACATCCTTTGAGTTACTTGTATTTCAATTGCTATTTCACTTGAGTTGAATTTATTAATATAAGAATGTTAATCCTGACTTGAGTGTCTTGTGTTTTTGCTTTACGCTCGGGTCAGACTGAGTGTACCAGTATTCGAGACTCACCTTTGGAGTTGGAGCTTTGCTTGAAGATCCAGCCATCTTTTCTTCTTCAGTATTCGATGATTCCAGTGATGTATTCTGATTTGTATTTGATGTATCGCATTACTCTTCTGTTGTAAACTCTGATGTATATTATATATTCATATAGTAGCTTCATGAACTACTATCTCTTTTATTTCCGCTGCACTTATTACTTTGTGTCTGTGATCTGTGATTTTTATTTACTGTATATGTTCAGTTTTGCCAATTTAAATTAACAACGCGGTATTTTGAGCAATTCAACTCCGGCATGAGTGTCTACCTATACACTTATAATGGTTGCGAATGGTCCAAAATTCCGGGTCGTTACATTTTCTTTGTTCGTGAAAGGCTACATTTACTTTGTTTGCAGAGTGCATTTTTTTGAACGGATGTATAATTGAAACTAGAGAGTATAAAATTCTGCTTGAATTCAAGGCAACAATTAAAGCTGATGAGCGTTCAAATTTGGAACGGTGGAATATAAAAAGTAGAAAATCAAAAGGTTTAAAACCGGTACGAAATCCATTTTCGCTGATTTCACTGCATATCAAATCTCGAAACACAGAATTGAATATACCGCAGAGATCAGCATGGCGGGACGATCAAAACGATATACAGATATCAATGGTATGATTGAATTTTTAAAAATTCGAATTTTCTACTACGGAAAATGCAGCAAAAACGCAGAAAAATAAGATCGACGGAGCCAAAGAAGTCCGAATTTGGAAAAACGAAAAATGATGTTTGCTCAAAAGATGGTTTAGAATTTTTCTATGTAAAAATATTTTGGTTCCGAAAACATTTTATTTTCATCGCTTTTTAACTGATTAAATTGAAGTAAATTTACGCGCGAAATAAACTTTCGTATTTTCGAACGAAAATTTACCAGTTGCTATGTTTAACTAGACGCATTCCAAATATCAAATTTTTATTTCAAAATTTTATCGTTTAAAATTTCACAAAATTTCAACTAATTACGTTATTAAAAACAGTTAAAATTTACGGGTCGTTACATTTCCCTTTTTTCTATGTGACTTGAAATTGCATTTTAAGAAATCAAGTGGAATTATATTCACACCTATTTGTGAATGTGAATTTGAGTTTGGGAATGCAGAGGAGAAGATATCTGTAGCACGTGATGAGTGTAAATAATATCGCATATAATTAGATGGGAATATATATATATATATGAAAATATAATAAACTAAATAAGTATATACATATAAACACTATTATATATATTAAAATATAATTAACTAAATAAGTATATACATATATACACTATTATAACTTGTAAGTATATATATATACAATTTTTACTAGGGTTGTGTTTCTTGAGTTACTCAAATCTGCAAGTGTGCATTCCCAAGCTGCTACTTAAAGTAGTAGCACATATGAATTTATATTATATTATATTATATATATATATTAGAATATAATAAACTAAATAAATATATACACTATTATATATTAAAATATAATAAACTAAATAAGCATATAATATACAATAAGTTGGCCAAGCAGCCCACATTTAAAAAAATTAACTTAAATAAAATAAATTAATAGGCAAAGAAAGTGTATATATGTATATATATTTGAATGTTATTTTAATACCAACTAATATTATTTTGTAATAGAAATCTTTTATTTATAATTTTGAGTATAAATTATATTTTTACTTCTTGTTTTATTTCTATGTCATGAGAAATTTGAATAGATGGTTTAGTGACATCGTCTACATAGGACTTTCTGTAACACTTTTCCGGTTATTCATCAAACTAGGCATGTAGAAATATATAGTGTGGATCGAGTGTAGTTTATGAACTGTGAATAATTATTCGAATAACATGCAGTGGTATGAGACGCCGTTAGAGCTCTATTAACTTCAGAGTCGTATCTCGTCTAATAGATATGTGACCATGTGTCAGTCTACGTCTAGAGCTAAGTAAATTTATTAGATATGGATATTATATGTCATCCACATTGTCTAGCTTCTTTTATTTTTCAGGAGTGAACCAGATTGGCCAGAATCCACCCTGACGGTCTAGTCGCGGTGGTCGCACCAAGATCCCTGATGCGTTTTTATTTTCTATTTAAGGTCGTGTGTCAACCTATTACCATGTGTCGGTATAAATGTTGCCCCTTGTGTCATAAAGGCCAACAGTTAGTTACCATAGGTGCACGTGTTGGTAGTCATCACTGAAGAGGCTATAGGTAGTCGAGCCTATGGTGGATCATTGTCACGATACTGAAGAGAGAGGTAATGGTAAGCGATGGCTGTAGGAGTCACGCTGGATGGGTACATGGGTCGTGTTCGCTAGTTACGTGGGTAGTCTCCTTGAGCAAGTGCATCTATCAGTCTCCCATCTTGTTTTGGTATTTGTGTGTGTTGTGGATTGGCACATATTATTCATTATCCATTGAGTTGGCTATACTAGAGATTGTGCATCTAAAGTGCATTAATATTAGCGCGTGTGTTCTTTGTAATACTCGTGTCTGTTCGAGAGACTTTTAGCATGGGTACTCAGTACAGATGGAGCTTAGCGACATATATGGAGGCAATAGAACATATAGAATGATGCATTCCCTATACATTTTAATAGCCTCATTATTGTGTCTATTATGTAGTAGATGATGATATATGATGCATTGGGCTAGAGACTTTCATTGTGTAGCCTATGGACTTGTGTATTATATTATGTATATGTATTATATTTTATCTGTTGCATTCCGACTCTCTATTCTCTTTGATATTTATTATCTGTGATTGTGCATTGTTCATCCAGGAGGCACACAAGTTTATTTCTTTGTACCGAGACCGAGTATGAACATGGTAAATAATAATGGTGTTTGAGACGTGTACCGATGTTGGTCCAACGGAATATTCACGTGCGCTCCTCATATCACTACATTCTCCATATTACTCGACAATATTACTTAGTTATACTCTTGGGTATTATGGCTATAGAAGTAGGGCCATTACAATTGGTTTCAAAGCAGGTTTGAGCAATACAGATCACAAAGAGACACGAGCCATTGGCTTAAATGGACCAGGAGGCCTTGTCTCTTTGGGGACACCCGATAAAATTGGATACAGGAGATAAGTTTTGTTTTGGGTCTTGATTCTGTAAGAGAAGCTACAGAGAAGGTAGAGCTGATCAAGCAAAGGATGAAGCAGGCCCAGGATTGACAGAAGTCTTATGCAGACTGTAGAAATAAACAATTGGAGCTTGAAGTTGGAGACTGGGTTTACGTAAAGATATCTCCACTGAAAGGAGTTATGAGATTCAACAAATCAAGGAAGTTGGCACCTCGATATATAGGAGCATACCCGATTATTTAACGTATTGGACAGACGGCGTATAGTGTAGCATTGCCTGACGACTTCTCTAGTATTCACAACATCATCCATGTGTCTTAGATGAGGAAGTGTTTAAGGGACATGGAGACAGTTATTGAACCTCGAGACATTCCAACGATCGAGATATTCCTAGACTTGATTTAGTGCAACATCTGATTTGTATAGTCAATTCTGAAGTCTATCAGCTTAGGAGCAACAAGGTCTTATTAGTGAAGGTGCAGTGGTCTGAGAACCCGTCAGGTTGTACCTTAGAGACCTAGGAGAAGATGGAAAGGACATATCCTGAGTTATTTAGAGATGCATATGAGTTAGGTATGCAGTCTATTCCTTATCTTTTATTTATCAAAAAATGGTGTAGAGAGTGTGTAACGACCTTGAATTTTGAACAATTTAAATTGAAAATATTTAATTAATTTTAAATATTTGAATGATGGATTGACTTGAATTTCAAATTATCAGAAGTAATTTGGCAATTAAATTTTAGAATTTAATCTATTGAAAGTTGAATAAAAATTTAATCTTCAATATAAAGCTGATTTAAAATATTTCAAAGGCTGGTAAAATTCACATTGATAATACTGAAGATAATAGAAGCTTCAGAATTGAATTTGAAAGTGATTTGTTCAGTTTTGAAATTTTATCGTTTAAATTGAATTTAAAAATAGCCTTCCGAGGCACAGTCTTGGAATTCGATGAAACCAGTTCCATTGGGTCCGCAATATTGAATTATTACCGGGTTTCAAATTTCGTATTTATCGGAGTTGATATGTGGACATACGACGTATAAACGCGTTGAAATTTAAATCGAATCCAATTTGAATTTCTGTAACAACCCAGGGTTTTGCTGTTAAATTTTTATTGTCAAATGACGATTAAATTAGTTGACTAATTGCGGTTGATAGTTTTTAATTTGATTGAAACTCCTTTATAGATTTGTTAGAATTGTATGGGCCTTAAATGTAAAACTATAACCCATGTTTTTTTATTATTCTACTTGGGTCGCGTTTTATCAAAGGCAAACCCATTCCTCTTTTCATTTTCATTCGTTCGAGCAACCGTATAACCCGATCCTCTTTGATCATTCCTATTTGTATGCCCTAACCGTAAACTTACGGAAAAAATGAAAGAAAACGAAAATGGCGGCTCGATCTTCCTCATCTCGATAGCTAGGGCTGGATAAATCGAAGGCTTCGACTTCAGTAGCTTGATCGTCTCTACTCGCGGCTCCTTCAATCTGAGCGCTTCCTACAAAGGTGAGTGATTTTATATCACTCACATCTAATTTAAATTTTGATGATTTCTGTCTTGTTCTAATTCGTGAATTTCGTTGTTAAATTTCTGGGCTATCATTGCTTTGATTTTGTCTATATTGGGCTTCGGCCATTCGATTTTGTTCAGATGCTAGACATGATTTTGAGCTGCTTGTTTTTCGTAGTCATCACTGTTTGGTTTTGGCTTGTTCGACTTGTACCTTGCTGCGTTCAAATTGTATTTGGCCTTGATTACTGATTTTCCTATTTGTTTGAATAATATAGTGTTTTCCTCGGCTTGATTCCCATTTGACTTCGGTCACTTTGTTTGGTGAATTTGCTAATTCATTGATTTGGTGAAACTGGATTTTAGTGAAATTGCTAATTTCTTGATTTTCAAGGCTTTGACTTTGCTTGCCGTTGAATCCTTTGAAGATGATGTTGATTTCATTTTTTTTGCACTCGACTGCGGCCATTAACTGTCAACTTCGGCTTTGACTCAAATTTTGACTTCACTGTTTAATTACAGTCTTCAGGATGATAGCTTATATGTATGTCATTAATCATTGGTTAGGCTGTTGCACGAGTAATCTTTGCTTACATATAGGTTCACTGTACTGCAGTATCCTCGGGTCTGCATTATCATGAGCATTGAGTTTGATCCTACTGTTGCATATATTGATTGAGCCATTTTTGTTGTAGCTGTTTTGGCCGTGCATCACTAAACCATTTTGTTCATGTATCATCTGTTGTTAATTTCATGATTTTGAGCTTTGCTCGAATATGAGATGGGTCGTGACTTTGTTTATTTGGAAAGGCACCTGGATTTTGGTATTTATCTCGAACTAGTGTTGAGTCTTTTGTTTGACTGTTGCATCATTTTGATGACGATGCTTCTCTATTGACATGTATTACTCGGCGATGACACTGTCTTGGTTCGAACTGCAGCTGTTAGTCCAATGTTGTTTCATTGTTTCACTTGCATACTTATTGAACTCACTGATGCATTGATCTTGGTTCGGCTGTGTCTTTGATATTGTTTGTATTGGGTTGTAGTATACCTGGTTGCACTTGGTCACTCGTGCCTTGTGCTTTGTAAATGAGTTAAGTTGCCTTTCAGTATTGAATATTTGTGTTGTCTTGAGATCACGTAGTCTTCACACATGTGTAGCCAGCACTTGCATTGAGATCTTATTTCCTGTAGTTCATACTGTGTATATTTATATGTGCAAGTGGCTGTGCCTATTATATATGTTCATGTATCTCGTATTTGTGTCACGGCTAGATATTTATATTCACAGTCGTTCTTGCATTTTGATCATCAAGTATGCACTACCACATTGCTATGTGTTATGTGTGGTATCTGGTCTTCGACTTTGCATTTCCTATGTGTATTGACTTCGACTTGTTTTGTTGTCACTGTGTCGTTGCTGTGCATTGCACATATCACTGCACTGATTCGTTTCACTATTGCATGATTTTAAGCATTCCTTTGAACTGTGCATCACTTGTGTAATTTACTTGGTTGCGTACAGTCTTCAGTGTGACCTTTCACTTGAGACTGTATGTAGCTGTCTCGACCATTGGAATTTAGTTGATGTTGGATTTTGTGATTTTTGTTCATTGTAGTTTGCATTGAACTGCATCTTTCTGTTGGCCTATTTTCTTGATATTTTGGAACTTGAGCCCTGGTATCCCTGTGGTGGCTGCATTTTGTTGTTGCAGTTGCCCTTGTTGGTTTGCGTCGCATTGATGAAATTGGATTGTTTTCCTAATTATACTCATGTCGAATCCAGCCTAATCGCTCGGATTTGACCTTGTGCTGATTTCTATTTCTTCACTGTTGTGGCGAGGCAGTGCACGCGTGCGTGTGCTGCAGCCACACAGAATCAACAAATTTTAATTGATATTTCTATTGTTTTTTATTCATTGATCTTTTGCGTATTGCATATGACGTATTGGCGAGGCAGTGCACGCGTGCGTGTACTGCAGCCAATCAGTATCGATGTTTTAAAGTGACATTTCAATTGTTTGAATTGATCTAGTTGATTTGATGATTTTGTCGTTAATTGCCGTTTAGGCAATTCTGATGTTTTATAAATTATTTTTCATTGATAAACTTTGCATATATCTTCGTTGATACTTTAAAATCTGCTGATTTGTTGTTCAACACTGTTAAGTGTTATATTTACCGTTATACGATTTCTTTATTAAAAGGGTCAGATAGACGAGAATTACTGTGACTGTCGTCTATTTGATTATTTGATTATTATTGCTTCTATGCACTAATAACTGAGTTTGAATTAGACTGACCTGTGTATTATTTTCTTTTGAATGTAATACTCGGGTCAGACCTAATATTTTACAGCTTGAAGATTTTCGAGCAGCGAAGTTATAGAGAGGGGGTAAAACGCTCACTTTAGTTTTCAGGAAATTTTGTATTTTAAGATATTCCGCTGTATAAATTTAATACATTGTATAAACTCTGATATTGTAAAAAGGAAAGAAATAAAATTCATTTGTTTTTGAATTATTATTATTATTCTGTGTTTCTATGGCTGATTCTGTTTAAATTACATAAACTAAACAACAATCCGTCTTTTTGAACGTTTCGAGTTGGTTTAATTACCGACTAGGGGCGGTCAGAAGGGCGGGATGTTACAAAGTGGTATCAGAGCTTTGGTTTATACAAAGCTTAGTTTATGGCATTTAATATGAATAGTTACTACAATCACTTTAAAGAAAGCATTTTTCAAATTTAAAGAAGTATAAAATTGTCTTTGAAAATAAAAAAAAAGTATTTTGAAAATTCAGATCCTTTTCGGAAATACTCCTCTCTAAATGTAGGTTTGCGATAGTTTCTCTTCAGTAAGGTCTCCTTAGATTTGAGTCCCGATCATTCAAAAATCTATTATCGAATTGCTGAGATTTAAAATAAAATAAAATATAAATTAAGTGAATTAATGAATTGGTTTAAATCAAATATTTTGAATATCTCCAAAGTAATAATTGGGAAATAAAATGACATGTCAATTCAGTTATAGCCAAGGGATTATTGAACTATAATTTGAGAAATTGATTCTGAATTCTTTTGAAAATTGATTTTCAAATGTTTAAAAAAAAATGAAGTATAATTGATTTCATAAGTGAATGACAAATTACAGAATTAAAATTGTGAAGTTATAAAATGAATCGATGTTGCGAAATAAAAGGATTATAAGTAATTTACTTATAAATTAAATTTTTGATATAAAAAAAATTGAGTTATAAAAGGAATGGTTAATAAAGTGATTTTTATAAATTGAAGTCTTTATAAATAGAAATGGAATTTATAAACGTTGTTTATAAATCCAGAACTGATTTATTTTGATAAGTAAATTCTTATAGCTTGTTAAAGGAAGTATATCCACAATTTTGGACAGTGGATAATCTTAAAAAAAATGTATTGAAATGTTGTGAATATATTATTGAATAAAATGGACATGTTTGGGAAAGTGATATTTTAAAACGAAGTTAATTGTTTTAAAAGATGTTTTAAAAGGCATTAAATATTGAAACCATAGATTTCAACATTCATTGTTGAAATAGACGTTTTCGAATGAAAGGAAATAGTGGACTATAACACTGTTGTTATAGTAAATGATTTCCGAAAGGAAATGTTTTGTATAGTATTGGGATTTATACATCTATCTAAATTTCGAATCCCTATACTAGTGATTTTGAGTTGTCGTAACGATGTTTTACGTAACATTCGTTTTAACTCAAATAAATGTGTGAAAGAGAATGATTTCCTTAAAGAATGAAATATATACTTAATTTTGATTTAAGTATATCGAATATTTTCAAATGTTGAAAATAAATTAGATTTGTGAATTACTTATTTTTAAATAAGTATGGAAATGTTTTTCCAATATGAAATGAAATGTTGTGAATATATCCCATGAGTAATAAATGATTTGAAATTCATTTTAAAAGTCAAAGTTTAAATGTTAAATGAGAAATTTGAACAATTGGTTCAATTTGAAATTTTTCAAAAAGATCGAATCATTGAGTTAAATTGAGTTTAACTTCGACACCAAAGACAATAATATAAGTTGAGTTTTGAATTTCAGATGATCGGTTTGGATTGTATGTCTAACATTGTGAATTGATGACATAGCAATTGATCTCTATTAAATATATATATGTTGGTGGCGGAGAATTTATTCTCTTAGCTTAACACCCTTCTCTGAGACGTACGAGCTCAGAGGTTATATATAGGTAGACATCAATTCTGTGTTGAGAATTGACAAAGTAACGTGTGATCCAAATCGATTGTGAAGTCGATAATAAATGGAATTATGAATATGAATTGGGTTTGAGACAACCTTAAATTTCCAAATCGACTTAGAGGAAAATTTTGAAATCCTCTATTTTGTTATGGATATGGGATATGTAGGTTTTCAGAACTTATATATATGAATGTAGTAAATTCGAAAACCGTCAGTTTGGAAAGTAATTGTTATGGAAATCTTATGTAAGTTTACATAGATATGATATGTACGAAATGTGAAATGAAGTACTATATATGTATGACATTATGTTTTCTAAACTGAGGATATGGAAAAGTACCTTCCATTTAAAATTTGTGAAGGTGTTGGAACTCGTGATGAGTGTCCATTTGAAATTCGCAGCTACGTAGAATTTCCATTAGTCGGAGTGACTATTTGAATCGGAATCCCTCGGGATGGATCATGTCGATGGGATCATGTTGATTATGATGTATGCTAGCGAAATTTGAGGGGCGTGATGCCTACAGTTACAAGCGATTCCACTGGGATAGTGGCGCAACCGCTGGGTAAACTGCAATCTAGATGCCAAGCGAAATTTGAGGGGCGTGATGCCTACGGTTACAAGCGATTCTACTGGGATAGTAGCGTAACCGCTGTGTGAACTGTGATCTATGGCAACAACCATGGCGAAATTTAAGAGATGAGAAATCTACAGATTACAAGCGATTCTACTGGGATAGTAGCGTAACCGCCGGGTAACTGTGATCCATGAGGGAACGTGCTTTCCATATCTATTTTTGAAAAAGAATTTTTAAGTATTTTCACTGGGAGTTGAAGCAAGTATATTTAGTACTTGGAGATTTTAGTCCTGCGCCTGGCCAGCGTATGCCTAATGTCTGTAAGAACGACGATAGACTTGTTAAACTTCGAGTTAGTAAGTATTTTCAAACTGTAAATAGCAAACCGATAGTCTGAAATTAGAATTACATAATTCCAATCTAATAAATTAAGGAAGAAGATCTTTGAAATGTTTTGAAAGTCCACAGCTTTGGAAAAGATATCATATGCAAATCTCTAACATGAAGAATTTCAAGTTTAAATCTGAGTTTTGTAAATCGAAATTTTTTGGTAAAAGACTTTTGCGTTTTTATTATAGAAATCAATGAACAAAAGGAAATAATGAACAAAGCCAGTGAGATAAAACAAATGGAATGAATAATATATTTATTTATTCTTAATAAGTTTCGAACTTGGTAAAATTGTGTAGAGTATAAACATCGGTGAGATTTTAACAATCATTTTTCCTAACTTATAATTTCGGGACGAAATTCTTTTAAGGGGGGAAGATTGTAACGACCCTGAATTTTGAACAATTTAAATTGAAAATATTTAATTAATTTTAAATATTTGAATGATGGATTGACTTGAATTTCAAATTATCAGAAGTAATTTGGCAATTAAATTTTAGAATTTAATCTATTGAAAGTTGAATAAAAATTGAATCTTCAATATAAAGCTGATTTAAAATATTTCAAAGGCTGGTAAAATTCACATTGATAATACTGAAGATAATAGAAGCTTCAGAATTGAATTTGAAAGTGATTTGTTCAGTTTTGAAATTTTATCGTTTAAATTGAATTTAAAAATAGCCTTCCGAGGCACAGTCTCGAAATTCGACGAAACCAGTTACATTGGGTCCGTAATATTGAATTATTACCGGGTTTCAAATTTCGTATTTATCGGAGTTGATATGTGGACATACGACGTATAAACGCGTTGAAATTTAAATCGAATCCAATTTGAATTTCTATAACAACCCAGGGTTTTGCTGTTAAATTTTTATTGTCAAATGACGATTAAATTAGTTGACTAATTGCGGTTGATAGTTTTTAATTTGATTGAAACTCCTTTATAGATTTGTTAGAATTGTATGGGCCTTAAATGTAAAATTGTAACCCATGTTTTTTTATTCTACTTGGGTCGCGTTTTATCAAAGGCAAACCCGTTCCTCTTTTCATTTTCATTCGTTCGAGCAACCCTATAACCCGATCCTCTTTGACCATTCCTATTCGTATGCCCTAACCGTAAACTTACGGAAAAAACGAAAGAAAACGAAAATGGCGGCTCGATCTTCCTCATCTCGATAGCTAGGGCTGGATAAATCGAAGGCTTCAACTTCAGTAGCTTGATCGTCTCTACTTGCGGCTCCTTCAATCTGAGCGCTTCCTACAAAGGTGAGTGATTTTATATCACTCACATCTAATTTAAATTTTGATGATTTCTGTCTTGTTCTAATTCATGAATTTCGTTGCTAAATTTCTGGGCTATCATTGCTTTGATTTTTTGATGATTTTGTCTATATTGGGCTTCGGCCATTCGATTTTGTTCAGATGCTAGACATGATTTTGAGCTGCTTGTTTTTCGTAGTCATCACTGTTTTGTTTTGGCTTGTTCGACTTGTACCTTGCTGCGTTCAAATTGAATTTGGCCTTGATTACTGATTTTCCTATTTGTTTGAATAATATAGTGTTTTCCTCGGCTTGATTCCCATTTGACTTCGGTCACTTTGTTTGGTGAATTTGCTAATTCATTGATTTGGTGAAACTGGATTTTAGTGAAATTGCTAATTTCTTGATTTTCAAGGCTTTGACTTTGCTTGCCGTTGAGTCCTTTGACGATGATGTTGATTTCGTTTTTTTTGCACTCGACTGCGGCCATTAACTGTCAACTTCGGCTTTGACTCAAATTTTGATTGCACTGTTTAATTACAGTCTTCAGGTTGATAGCTTATATGTATGTCATTAATCATTGGTTAGGCTGTTGCACGAGTAATCTTTGCTTACATATAGGTTCACTGTACTGCCGTATCCTCGGGTCTGCATTATCATGAGCATTGAGTTTGATCCTACTGTTGCATATATTGATTGAGCCATTTTTGTTGTAGCTGTTTTGGCCGTGCATCACTAAACCATTTTGTTCATGCATCATCTGTTGTTAATTTCATGATTTTGAGCTTTGCTCGAATATGAGATGGGTCATGACTTTGTTTATTTGGAAAGGCACCTGGATTTTGCTATTTATCTCGAACTGGTGTTGAGTCTTTTGTTTGGCTGTTGCATCATTTTGATGATGATGCTTCTCTATTGACATGTATTACTCGGCCATGACACTGTCTTGGTTCGAACTGCAGCTGTTAGTCCAATGTTGTTTCATTGTTTCACTTGCATACTTATTAAACTCACTGATGCATTGATCTTGGTTCTGCTGTGTCTTTGATATTGTTTGTATTGGGTTGTAGTATACCTGGTAGCACTTGGTCACTCGTGCCTTGTGCTTTGTAATTGAGTTAAGTTGCCTTTCAGTATTGAATATTTGTGTTGTCTTGAGATCACGTAGTTTTCACACATGTGTAGCCATCACTTGCATTGAGATCTTATTTCCTGTAGTTCATACTGTGTATATTTATATGTGCAAGTGGCTGTGCCTATTATATATGTTCATGTATCTCGTATTTGTGTCACGGCTAGATATTTATATTCACAGTCGTTCTTGCATTTTGATCATCAAGTATGCACTCCCACATTGCTATGTGTTATGTGTGGTATCTGGTCTTCGACTTTGCATTTCCTATGTGTATTGACTTCGACTTGTTTTGTTGTCACCGTGTCGTTGCTGTGCATTGCACGTATCACTGCACTGTTTCGTTTCACTATTGCATGATTTTAAGCATTCCTTTGAACTGTGCATCACTTGTGTAATTTACTTGGTTGCGTATAGTCTTCAGTGTGACCTTTCACTTGAGACTGTATGTAGCTGTCTCGACCATTGGAATTTAGTTGATGTTGGATTTTGTGATTTTTGTTCATTGTAGTTTGCTTTGAACTGCATCTTTCTGTTGGCATATTTTCTTGATATTTTGGAATTTGAGCCCTGGTATCGCTGTGGTGGCTGCAGTTTGTTGTTGCAGTTGCCCTTGTTGGTTTGCGTCGCATTGATGAAATTGGATTGTTTTCCTAATTATACTCGTGTCGAATCTAGCCTAATCGCTCGGATTTGACCTTGTGCTGATTTCTATTTCTTCACTGTTGTGGCGAGGCAGTGCACGCGTGCGTGTGCTGCAGCCACACAGAATCGACAAATTTTAATTGATATTTCTATTGTTTTTGATTCATTGATCTTTTGCGTATTGCATATGACGTATTGGCGAGGCAGTGCACGCGTGCGTGTACTGCTGCCAATCAGTATCGATGTTTTAAAGTGAAATTTCAATTGTTTGAATTGATCTAGTTGATTTGATGATTTTGTCGTTAATTGCCGTTTAGGCAATTCTGATGTTTTCTAAATTATTTTTCATTGATAAACTTTGCATATATCTTCGTTGATACTTTAAAATCTGCTGATTTGTTGTTCAACACTGTTAAGTGTTATATTTACCGTTATACGATTTCTTTATTAAAAGGGTCAGATAGACGAGAATTACTGTGACTGTCGTCTATTTGATTATTTGATTATTATTGCTTCTATGCACTAATAACTGAGTTTGAATTAGACTGACCTGTGTATTATTTTCTTTTGAATGTAATACTCGGGTTAGACCTAGTATTTTACAGCTTGAAGATTTTCGAGCAGCGAAGTTAGAGAGAGGGGGTAAAACGCTCACTTTAGTTTTCAGGAAATTTTGTATTTTAAGATATTCCGCTGTATAAATTTAATACATTGTATAAACTCTGATATTGTAAAAAGGAAAGAAATAAAATTCGTTTGTTTTTGAATTATTATTATTATTCTGTGTTTCTGTGGCTGCTTCTGTTTAAATTACATAAACTAAACAACAATCCGTCTTTTTGAACGTTTCGAGTTGGTTTAATTACCGACTAGAGGCGTTCAGAAGGGCGGGATGTTACAAAGTGGTATCAGAGCTTTGGTTTATACAAAGCTTAGTTTATGGCATTTAATATGAATAGTTACTAGAATCACTTTAAAGAAAGCATTTTTCAAATTTAAAGAAGTATAAAATTGTCTTTGAAAATAAAAAAAAAAGTATTTTGAAAATTCAAATCCTTTTCGGAAATACTCCTCTCTAAATGTAGGTTTGCGATAGTTTCTCTTCAGTAAGGTCTCCTTAGATTTGAGTCCCGATCATTCAAAAATCTATTATCGAATTGCTGAGATTTAAAATAAACTAAAATATAAGTTAAGTGAATTAATGAATTGGTTTAAATCAAATATTTTGAATATCTCCAAAGTAATAATTGGGAAATAAAATGACATGTCAATTCAGTTATAGCCAAGGGATTATTGAACTATAATTTGAGAAATTGATTCTGAATTCTTTTGAAAATTGATTTTCAAATGTTTAAAAATAAATAAAGTATAATTGATTTCATAAGTGAATGAAAAATTACAGAATTAAAATTGTGAAGTTATAAAATGAATCGATGTTGCGAAATAAAAGGATTATAAGTAATTTACTTATAAATTAAATTTTTGATATAAAAAAAATTAAGTTATAAAAGGAATGGTTAATAAAGTGATTTTTATAAATTGAAGTCTTTATAAATAGAAATGGAATTTATAAACGTTGTTTATAAATCCGGAACTGACTTATTTTGATAAGTAAATTCTTATAGCTTGTTAAAGGAAGTATATCCACAATTTTGGACAGTGGATAATCTTAAAAAAAATGTATTGAAATGTTGTGAATATATTATTGAATAAAATGGACATGTTTGGGAAAGTGATATTTTAAAACGAAGTTAATTGTTTTAAAAGATGTTTTAAAAGGCATTAAATATTGAAACCATAGATTTCAACATTCATTGTTGAAATAGACGTTTTCGAATGAAAGGAAATAGTGGACTATAACACTGTTGTTATAGTAAATGATTTCCGAAAGGAAATGTTTTGTATAGTATTGGGATTTATACATCTATCTAAATTTCGAATCCCTATACTAGTGATTTTGAGTTGTCGTAACGATGTTTTACGTAACATTCGTTTTAACTCAAATAAATGTGTGAAAGAGAATGATTTCCTTAAAGAATGAAATATATACTTAATTTTGATTTAAGTATATCGAATATTTTCAAATGTTGAAAATAAATTAGATTTGTGAATTACTTATTTTTAAACAAGTATGGAAATGTTTTTCCAATATGAAATGAAATGTTGTGAATATATCCCATGAGTAATAAATGATTTGAAATTCATTTTAAAAGTCAAAGTTTAAATGTTAAATGAGAAATTTGAACAATTGGTTCAATTTGAAATTTTTCAAAAAGATCGAATCATTGAGTTAAATTGAGTTTAACTTCGACACCAAAGACAATAATATAAGTTGAGTTTTGAATTTCAGATGATCGGTTTGGATTGTATGTCTAACATTGTGAATTGATGACATAGCAATTGATCTCTATTAAATATATATATGTTGGTGGCGGAGAATTTATTCTCTTAGCTTAACACCCTTCTCTGAGACGTACGAGCTCAGAGGTTATATATAGGTAGACATCAATTCTGTGTTGAGAATTGACAAAGTAACGTGTGATCCAAATCGATTGTGAAGTCGATAATAAATGGAATTATGAATATGAATTGGGTTTGAGACAACCTTAAATTTCCAAATCGACTTAGAGGAAAATTTTGAAATCCTCTATTTTGTTATGGATATGGGATATGTAGGTTTTCAGAACTTATATATATGAATGTAGTAAATTCGAAAACCGTCAGTTTGGAAAGTAATTGTTATGGAAATCTTATGTAAGTTTACATAGATATGATATGTACGAAATGTGAAATGAAGTACTATATATGTATGACATTATGTTTTCTAAACTGAGGATATGGAAAAGTACCTTCCATTTAAAATTTGTGAAGGTGTTGGAACTCGTGATGAGTGTCCATTTGAAATTCGCAGCTACGTAGAATTTCCATTAGTCGGAGTGACTATTTGAATCGAAATCCCTCAGGATGGATCATGTCGATGGGATCATGTTGATTATGATGTATGCTAGCGAAATTTGAGGGGCGTGATGCCTACAGTTACAAGCGATTCCACTGGGATAGTGGCGCAACCGCTGGGTAAACTGCAATCTAGATGCCAAGCGAAATTTGAGGGGCGTGATGCCTACGGTTACAAGCGATTCTACTGGGATAGTAGCGTAACCGCCGTGTGAACTGTGATCTATGGCAACAACCATGGCGAAATTTAAGAGATGAGAAATCTACAGATTACAAGCGATTCTACTGGGATAGTAGCGTAACCGCCGGGTAACTGTGATCCATGAGGGAACGTGCTTTCCATATCTATTTTTGAAAAAGAATTTTTAAGTATTTTCACTGGGAGTTGAAGCAAGTATATTTAGTACTTGGAGATTTTAGTCCTGCGCCTGGCCAGCGTATGCCTAATGTCTGTAAGAACGACGATAGACTTGTTAAACTTCGAGTTAGTAAGTGTCACATACCTAGATTTTCGACTTTCGAAAATTCGACATCGATACTCACTTTATCGACTGTCGAGCAATCGAGTGCCGGAAACTTCAATAGTGAGGGTTTTAGAAAGAAAAAGGCAGAAGAAGAAGAAGATAGAAGAAAAAAAAAGAGAAGAAAGAAAGAAGAAAGACAATAGAACAACATCAGAACAGAAAACAATATCAGAATCTCACATATCGCAGCGGAACAATATACAGTAGATAATTACTAGTCTTTTTAAAACAAAGAACTATATCAGTTTTATATATACATCAATCAGAGTCAATATACAACTCAATACAATACATCACATCAATGGACAGTTATCTAAACTTGTCCTTATACAAAATACACAGCGGAATAAATACTATCAGATACAAATACTACGTCTCGTCATCCAGCCTATCTCCAAGCTCCAGAATATCCAGAATATCCTGATAATATAACTCTAGGCTGCCCGTGTGGAAAATTTGTGGGCACCCAGAGTTTAGAAGGGAACAATAAACTCCGAGTCAGTCATGGTGACTGGTGTGAGATCGTAAAACAGTTATTCTTTAAAACTAAACAGCAGAGAATTTTTTTAAAGTCAATTCGCAATGCTTTTGGAAAATGAAACTACCATAAGACCTCCCGCCACACACACAATGCAAACGCAGACTTGGAGGAGATTTCTTCTTATGATAGATAAAGATGCTTACTACGAGAAAATCAAATTCTTTTTTGATATTATTATTAGTGCATAGTGTAGAAAACATTTCGAAAGTAGAATATAAATCTTAGCCAGCATAGGTACCATTATAGTATGCTTGCTATAGCTGCCATATTAGATGGCAGGTTCTACAACTAAAACCGTACAAGGTTCGTATTGTTTCTTTGGATTTCCAACAAATGGTCAGGCTAAGGAACTTCCTATCCACGATGGGTACGTCCCTGGAATAGACGACCCGAGAACCTAACCGGATCTCTGCCAACACAAGGCCGGGTTACCTCTGCAAAAATAGGTAACTACTGACACGCGTATGCCATCCCCCGATCGTCACCGATCTTCCCGAGGATCCCCGATTTCCAACAAACCACAAAGTAATAATAACTGTGCAGCAACCACAGAGGTTAAGTATCTGGGCTCCATACCATGATACCACCTTTATCCAGAAGGAATGACATACACTAAGGGGCGCTACTCCCTAGAACCTTGCTGCATTCGTCCTGTTTCGACCATTTCCGGGGTGTGAGGCTCGACGAAGTCTCGTCCACAAAGCTACGCTTTCTCAAAAAGCCCTGCTTCGGGTCAAACAAAATGATCAACCTATGATCACAAAGATATAAGATCAAACAAATGATCATATCACAAATGATCAAACACTGATCATTTCACAGCAACACTCAGTATGCCACGTTACCAAATTGGGATATATCGCTGATAAATTTCAACTACATAACCTCTGAGCTCGTACGTCTCAGAGAAGGGTGTTAAGCTAAGAGAATAAATCCTCCGCCACCAACAGAAATGTATTTGAAAGAAATCAGCTTTATATCTCAAATTGTAACGTCAGACACACAATCCATACAAGTCTGTTCCGGGATCGAACAGAACCGAAGGCACTTCTCACGAAGCCCTTGCACATCCGGATAATTTTCAATCACGTCAGGACTTCCCGTCACTAAGGGTGATAAAACCTCTAAATCGAAGATCAGTCGATGTAGAGTAACTCGACGGTAATCTTTCCGTTTTCAAAAATATCCGGTCTTCAACACCGGTCTTCAAATGCGATTCATAACGACGTATCACATATTCGGAATGGGTTATACGACCCCATGGTCCTTTCCCGGCTAACCCGAATAGTGAGCGATTATTCAAAAATAAGTGTGGCATTCAAATTCGTCCAATTCACAACAAATACCTATTTAAGGTAATTATCGATAGTCGGTTATTTAACTATCAATAAAGATGCGCGACATCATCAGATTCCAAATAATTTTCCAAATCATTTCATCTTCAAAAATATCTTTACTAGATATAAAATTTCCACACTTCAAAATTTCTTCAATATTTATTTCTAAAACGAATTCCCATTTCTTTTTATAAATTCCATAGTGAATTTATACTTATCGAATATCTACCGATATTCGATTTTTCAAATCGATTTCAATATTAAATTTTGATTTATCTTTAAGAAGATAAATTCTCAAAAACATTTCATTTCGTTTTGGAAAACATTCCCATACTTATTTAAAAATAAGTCAGTAATTCACAATCCATTTATTTTCAACATTTGAGAATATTCGATATACTTAAAATCAAATTAAGTATACATTCATTCTTTAAAGAAATCTATTTTTTTTTAACAACATCAATTTGAGTCAAAAACGAATGTTACGTAAAACATCGTTACGACGACTCAAAAATCACTAGTATAGGGATTCGAAATTAATATAGATATGTAAATCCCAATACTAGATAAAAACATTTCCTTTCGGAAATCATTTACTATAACAACAGTGTTATAGTCCATCATTTCCTTATTTCTCGAAAACGCCTATTTCAACAAGAACTGTTGAAATCTATGCTTTCGATTCACAATACATTTTAAAACATCTTTAAAATGTTTAACTTCATTTTTAATATCACTTCTTCAAAAATGAATCCATTTTATTCGATAATATATTCACGGTCCAGAGTTGTGAATATATCTTTTCTTTAAAAATCTTCTATAAATAAATTTATCCAATTCAATCTATTTCGAATTTATAAACACGTCTATAAATTCCATTTCTATTTTAATAACAACCTCGACTTATAAATCTTCTTTTTATTAACTTCTATATTTTACTTATCAAAATAAGTGATTTCGTATTTATAAACAGCATTTGTAAATTCCAATTTTACTTATAAGAACTTCAATATCAAATCAATTTCAATATTGATTTCTAAATTTATTTATCACTACTAAATAAATTCCTTATTTTTCTCAAATCATTCAATATTCCATTTTTAAATGGATTCTTAAAATTAAAATCATTTTACATTGATTTCACAACTTATTTCAATTTACCAATTAAATTTCAAATTGGGTTTCCAACTTATCTCCTTTTAAATAAATTCCTTTTAAAGAAAATAAATTTCTATTGTCTTCTTTCAATCTATTTAGAAATCCAGATTTTTAAATTAATTTCCTCAATTTAAAATCACTATTATACGAAATTCATTTATTTAACAATTTCACTTTATTCTGGAAATAAATTCGATAAGATTATAAAAATTAACTTTTTATACTTTAAAATTCCTTTCTTCGAATTTATTAAATTTCTAAAATCAAATTCATTTAGAAATTTCTATTTTGATTTCCAAAAATTCAATTTCGTTTATTTTTGGAATCCAATGATGTCAAAACATCCATTCAGCTAAATTTTAGCTTTTCAAACAATTTCCAGATGTCAATTCAATAACAACAATAATCATTCACAGATTATCACATCACAGTAGAAATAAATTCAATCATTGTGAGGGGTCCAGTTGGATCCCTCCAACCTGTTTCCCTGCATCCAAAGATGTTAGCACAATACCAATTCCGCTCCAGTACGGAATTATCGCGGTATATAGGTTTTTATAAATCCGCTTACTAACGGCGCAATAGGGTCTCATCCGCTATACGAGGCGGGAAATCAATCAATCCAATATATACATATGCCAATATGTATATACTGCTATATATATAGATATATCCTATCATATCTAATAGCACATCCAATATAGCAATCAAACAGTCAATAACTGCAATCAATTTATAAATCTGAGTGAGGAGATCTCACCTTAGATTTTAAATTTTCCATCCACTTTCCATTTCAGTTTTGTTTTCTCGATTTTAACCTCATTGTCGACCAGATGAACTTGACGCGACTCCACCATTAGCCAGCTCGTCGCGGCCACCTACGCTGCAGCGACTCGATCGAGCATCAACCCAAATACGCGACACTGCTTCGAACTCCACTCGCGCTGCCTCACTCGAGCCCCACTGTGCTCCCAGTCGATCGCGAAGCCCTAAATCGTCGCGCCTCACAGCCTCGCGACGCGCCTGCCCCCTCGCGATGCTCGCGAAACCCATCTCGTCGCACCATCGCGAATCGCTCGAATGAGCTTCCACGATCGAACGTGGAAATCGAGTTGCCTCGTATCCCCAGATGCTCGCGCACACGAGCGCGATGTCCTCCCCTGGTCGCGATTTTCGATTCGCGGTTCTGGCTTTGATTTGAAGAGCTCGGCACTTAAAAGAAGAAGGAAAGGAAGATCGCGATTTCTACTACCCTAATTGTTGAACGAGGAAGAACGAGTGGGGTTCGTTTTGATTTCGTTCGAATTGTCTTTAAATTTGAACAAAGGAAATAAAGGAAGAAGCCTCGTTTGATTTTGCTTTTGAAGCTGAAGCGGATGGTTTGCGTGATAATTTCGTTGTCTTCAGCATGAACAACGGGCCGTGTTTAAAGGCGTGGATGAAGGGAGAAAAGTGTTGACGTTGACCAATAAAAATATAAATTTAAATTTAAATTTGAATTTCGTTAAAATTCAAATGCGTTTTCCTGTCGTGTGCTCACATACAAGCATCGAAAAATACGAAAATTGAAATCCGGTAATAACAAACTATTACGGACCCAATGAAACTGGTTTGGTCGAATTCCGAGACTGTTTGAAAAATGACTCTTTTATACATATCGGTTCGAACGATCTAATTTCAAACTGAACAGAACAGTTTAAAATTCAATTTTTAAGCTCCTGTTACCTTTAGTATTACAAATACGAATTTTAGAAACTTTCGAAATATTTTTCTTCAGCTTAAAACTGAAGATACAAATTTTTATCCAACTCTCAATCGATTAAATTTTAAAATTTAATCGCCAGATTCAAATTTAAATCGGGGATTCAAATTAAATTATCGTTCAAATATTTAAAATTAATTAAATATTCTCAATTTAATTTGTTCAAAATTCCGGGTCGTTACAGTAAGTATTTTCAAACTGTAAATAGCAAATCGATAGTTTGAAATTAGAATTACATAATTCCAATCTAATAAATTAAGGAAGAAGATCTTTGAAATGTTTTGAAAGTCCACAGCTTTGGAAAAGATATCATATGCAAATCTCTAACATGAAGAATTTCAAGTTTAAATCTGAGTTTTGTAAATCGAAATTTTTTGGTAAAAGACTTTTGCGTTTTTATTATAGAAATCAATGAACAAAAGGAAATAATGAACAAAGCCAGTGAGATAAAACAAATGGAATGAATAATATATTTATTTATTCTTAATAAGTTTCGAACTTGGTAAAATTGTGTAGAGTATAAATATCGGTGAGATTTTAACAATCATTTTTCCTAACTTATAATTTCAGGACGAAATTCTTTTAAGGGGGGAAGATTGTAACGACCCTGAATTTTGAACAATTTAAATTGAAAATATTTAATTAATTTTAAATATTTGAATGATGGATTGACTTGAATTTCAAATTATCAGAAGTAATTTGGCAATTAAATTTTAGAATTTAATCTATTAAAAGTTGAATAAAAATTGAATCTTCAATATAAAGCTGATTTAAAATATTTCAAAGGCTGGTAAAATTCACATTGATAATACTGAAGATAATAGAAGCTTCAGAATTGAATTTGAAAGTGATTTGTTCAGTTTTGAAATTTTATCGTTTAAATTGAATTTAAAAATAGCCTTCCGAGGCACAGTCTCGAAATTCGACGAAACTAGTTCCATTGGGTCCGCAATATTGAATTATTACCGGGTTTCAAATTTTGTATTTATCGGAGTTGATATGTGGACAAACGACGTATAAACGCGTTGAAATTTAAATCGAATCCAATTTGAATTTCTGTAACAACCCAGGGTTTTGCTGTTAAATTTTTATTGTCAAATGACGATTAAATTAGTTGACTAATTGCGGTTGATAGTTTTTAATTTGATTGAAACTCCTTTATAGATTTGTTAGAATTGTATGGGCCTTAAATGTAAAATTGTAACCCATGTTTTTTTATTCTACTTGGGTCGCGTTTTATCAAAGGCAAACCCGTTCCTCTTTTCATTTTCATTCGTTCGAGCAACCCTATAACCCGATCCTCTTTGACCATTCCTATTCGTATGCCCTAACCGTAAACTTACGGAAAAAACGAAAGAAAACGAAAATGGCGGCTCGATCTTCCTCATCTCGATAGCTAGGGCTGGATAAATCGAAGGCTTCGACTTCAGTAGCTTGATCGTCTCTACTCGCGGCTCCTTCAATCTGAGCGCTTCCTACAAAGGTGAGTGATTTTATATCACTCACATCTAATTTAAATTTTGATGATTTCTGTCTTGTTCTAATTCGTGAATTTCGTTGCTAAATTTCTGGGCTATCATTGCTTTGATTTTTTGATGATTTTGTCTATATTGGGCTTCGGCCATTCGATTTTGTTCAGATGCTAGACATGATTTTGAGCTGCTTGTTTTTCGTAGTCATCACTGTTTGGTTTTGGCTTGTTCGACTTGTACCTTGCTGCGTTCAAATTGAATTTGGCCTTGATTACTGATTTTCCTATTTGTTTGAATAATATAGTGTTTTCCTCGGCTTGATTCCCATTTGACTTCGGTCACTTTGTTTGGTGAATTTGCTAATTCATTGATTTGGTGAAACTGGATTTTAGTGAAATTGCTAATTTCTTGATTTTCAAGGCTTTGACTTTGCTTGCCGTTGAATCCTTTGACGATGATGTTGATTTCATTTTTTTGCACTCGACTGCGGCCATTAACTGTCAACTTCGGCTTTGACTCAAATTTTGATTTCACTGTTTAATTATAGTCTTCAGGTTGATAGCTTATATGTATGTCATTAATCATTAGTTTGGCTGTTGCACGAGTAATCTTTGCTTACATATAGGTTCACTGTACTGCAGTATCCTCGGGTCTGCATTATCATGAGCATTGAGTTTGATCCTACTGTTGCATATATTGATTGAGCCATTTTTGTTGTAGCTGTTTTGGCCGTGCATCACTAAACCATTTTGTTCATGTATCATCTGTTGTTAATTTCATGATTTTGAGCTTTGCTCGAATATGAGATGGGTCGTGACTTTGTTTATTTGGGAAGGCACCTGGATTTTGCTATTTATCTCGAACTGGTGTTGAGTCTTTTGTTTGGCTGTTGCATCATTTTGATGATGATGCTTCTCTATTGACATGTATTACTCGGCCATGACACTGTCTTGGTTCGAACTGTAGCTGTTAGTCCAATGTTGTTTCATTGTTTCACTTGCATACTTATTAAACTCACTGATGCATTGATCTTGGTTCTGCTATGTCTTTGATATTGTTTGTATTGGGTTGTAGTATACCTGGTAGCACTTGGTCACTCGTGCCTTGTGCTTTGTAATTGAGTTAAGTTGCCTTTCAGTATTGAATATTTGTGTTGTCTTGAGATCACGTAGTCTTCACACATGTGTAGCCAGCACTTGCATTGAGATCTTATTTCCTGTAGTTCATACTGTGTATATTTATATGTGCAAGTGGCTGTGCCTATTATATATGTTCATGTATCTCGTATTTGTGTCACAGCTAGATATTTATATTCACGATCGTTCTTGCATTTTGATCATCAAGTATGCACTCCCACATTGCTATGTGTTATGTGTGGTATCTGGTCTTCGACTTTGCATTTCCTATGTGTATTGACTTCGACTTGTTTTGTTGTCACTGTGTCGTTGCTGTGCATTGCACATATCACTGCACTGATTCGTTTCACTATTGCATGATTTTAAGCATTCCTTTGAACTGTGCATCACTTGTGTAATTTACTTGGTTGCGTACAGTCTTCAGTGTGACCTTTCACTTGAGACTGTATGTAGTTGTCTCGACCATTGGAATTTAGTTGATGTTGGATTTTGTGATTTTTGTTCATTGCAGTTTGCTTTGAACTGCATCTTTCTGTTGGCATATTTTCTTGATATTTTGGAACTTGAGCCCTGGTATCCCTGTGGTGGCTGCAGTTTCTTGTTGCAGTTGCCCTTGTTGGTTTGCGTCGCATTGATGAAATTGGATTGTTTTCCTAATTATACTCGTGTCGAATCCAGCCTAATCGCTCGGATTTGACCTTGTGCTGATTTCTATTTCTTCACTGTTGTGGCGAGGTAGTGCACGCGTGTGTGTGTTGCAGCCACACAGAATTGACAAATTTTAATTGATATTTCTATTGTTTTTGATTCATTGATCTTTTGCATATTGCATATGACGTATTGGCGAGGCAGTGCACGCGTGCTTGTACTGCAGCCAATCAGTATTGATGTTTTAAAGTGACATTTCAATTGTTTGAATTGATCTAGTTGATTTGATGATTTTGTCGTTAATTGTCGTTTAGGCAATTCTGATGTTTTCTAAATTATTTTTCATTGATAAACTTTGCATATATCTTCGTTGATACTTTAAAATCTGCTGATTTGTTGTTCAACACTGTTAAGTGTTATATTTACCGTTATCCGATTTCTTTATTAAAAGGGTCAGATAGACGAGAATTATTGTGACTGTCCTCTATTTGATTATTTGATTATTATTGCTTCTATGCACTAATAACTGAGTTTGAATTAGACCGACCTGTGTATTATTTTCTTTTGAATGTAATACTCAGGTCAGACCGAGTATTTTACAGCTTGAAGATTTTCGAGCAGCGAAATTAGAGAGAGGGGGTAAAACGCTCACTTTAGTTTTCAGGAAATTTTGTATTTTAAGATATTCCGCTGTATAAATTTAATACATTGTATAAACTCTGATATTGTAAAAAGGAAAGAAATAAAATTAATTTGTTTTTGAATTATTATTATTATTCTGTGTTTCTGTGGTTGATTCTGTTTAAATTACATAAACTAAACAACAATCCGTCTTTTTGAACGTTTCGAGTTGGTTTAATTACCGACTAGGGCCAGTCAGAAGGGCGGGATGTTACAGAGTGAGAATATATCTTGCTAGTTGCAGATTCTCCTTAAGTAGGAATTTCGAGGACGTAATTTTCTTACATATTTATGTTAATGCATCTTAGAAGTTTTTGGTTGTATACCTAGTTATTGTTGTGGGGTACACATACCATAACTACATATTACTTATATCCTACACTCTAGAACGTCTCTATTATATCAAAGTATGTACTTAATAGATGGTTGGCTCGTTTGAGGGGATAACTATTATGGTATTCCATGCAGTCTCAAATGGCACTATTATATGTCATACATATTTGTTGATTTTTTCACATGAGACTTATGTCTAACTTGTAGTTTTATATTTAATTTCCTTATTTCCATGGGTTATCTTTTGAGTAGCTTGAGAAAGGTAGGTTTTTGTCGATGTTCTTTGGAGCTTCTAGAAATGAGCTGGATGCTTCCGCTTACCTACCATTGTATTCTTATTTCTGCTGCATTACTATGTTGTATATATCAGCATATATGAGGACAAGTTGTTATAACTGTCTAGGCTAATGATATTACTTGTTATTGTAACTCTGAAATGTTATGTATCTTAGAGTGACAGTTTGCATTGTATTTTGATATTATATATTATTGTTCCATTATGAGATTCTAATGTTATATTCTCCTCTTCCTTGTTCTATATTTCTTCTTTTGTTTTACCCTAACAATTCATCTTTCTGGCACTGAGTGCTCAGCACATAAATATTGTGGATGTATTGGTGTCAACATTTGAGGATCGAAAACGTGGATCGTTCCATATATGATGGTTATTGTGGTAATCATCAAGGGGCGTATTTGTTATTTTTATTCATAATATTTTCACTTCTAATTCATTTATCTATTAAAATATATGATTATGGTCTGACCGGTAGTGTCAGTATTGATATTGGATAATAACCTCTAGTGGCTTGAATTCAATAGTTTTATTCTAATTGGTTATTGATCAAAGTACATAGCAGAAGTTGATGAATTATTTTCATTGAGCAGATTGATTATTTATTTCTCATGTATGCTTGTTTGGTTGATAATTTCTTGTGTTGAATTTGAAATCATTATTAATAACAATCATGAGTAGAAATTCTAATCTTGTCTAGAAAATTATATGTTTGTAGAAGTGGTATTTGATTAAGTTTTATTGTAAGTAGATTATGTGACTGCTGAAGCCAATAAATCTTAGTGGATGGTTGTTGTCTAGAAAATTATATAAGATAAGATGTATTTATTTAGATTGTTATACATATTGAAATCTTCTAAATGAGTTCATTTGAACTCATAAAGTCCATATTTATAGGCACTATGCAAGGAAGGTTAAATATGAGGCTTATGGTAAGCCATCGATGAAAGGTCTAATTATTGATTTTGGTGTTATTCTAATTGATACTTGATGGGTCAATGTAGATAAGTATAAGTGCAGACTCGAGATAGTAAAGATAGAGTGTTGTGAAATTTTTATTGTTTTTAGTTTTTTTAAGGGGGAGTCTATAAAAACACGCTGTTGAGAAACAACTAATTAAAATTAATAATAGCAATTTAATTAGTCAAAATGGATTTACAAGATTAAATAAGAATAATTTTGGATCTTATCAAGGAATATTAGAATTTGATAATATAGTAATTATAAGAAATTAAATTGTTTCAAGGACAATCATTTATCTAAAAGATCGTGGAATAAGTTAATCTGGATATTATTTAATAAATGGCTTATAATGTGAATGAGGGATATTTAAATCAAAATGATTTAAAATATGGAAATAATATAATGAATAATATTAGTTGGATTATAGATGATTTTAGAGAGGAATTTGAATTTATTTGGTTAATAAAAGAATTTTAATATATTGGGTTAAATATAGCAAGTTTAAGTAAATAAATAAAATAAAAAGAATTTGTAGGATATAAATTCTATAATATTATGTAAATACTTAATAAATATACATATTATTTTTATTTTTATTTATGTTGATTTAAGAAGAATAGGAAATAGTTTCAAAATAAAAAAAATAAAAAATAAAATAAATGTTTACCCAAGTCCAAGCCCATGTTCCCATGCTCAAAATCCCATCACCCCATATCTTGATTTCTCTAATTACATATTTTTATAATTCTGCATATTTCATTCTCGTTTATAAATATAAGTTATGTTCAAGCGGATAGACCCTCATGTTTCTTCATCCCATAATCCTCCTTTAAATTCCTAAACGAATCAAATAAATTATTATAAAATCCCAAACTTGTGCATGTGCAACTTTACATCAATTTTCATCTAAGCATGTGAAGAAGCTAAAGTTTTGGATGATCGTTTGAAGTTTTTGAATGTGCAAATGAAGATAAAAGGAGAGGAAGAAGAAGGTAAGAAGGTTTCAAGTGAGTATTTAACTCACAAATTTATGTCTAAATGCATCAACTTGGTTATATATAAATTGCTCTCATGCGCATGCTCTTTGATTCTTGAGTATAGAAGGGATTTGAATTGAATTTTGATCAAATTTGAATTGATTTTAGCTTTTGACTCGCAATACCGGTAGGGAAATAGGTCGACTGCCTGCGGTCGTTCGGTGGTACCATTAGTTGCATAACCAGCGTTGTGTGTTTCTTAAGAAAAAAATATGTGTGTGTATTAAATATAAATAAAAAGGATATAAAAAGGGGTTTTAATAATTATTAAGAGATTTTATATATATGGCTAATGATTTTAATAAAAAGTAATGATTTTGTATGATCTTTTATAAGTTGATAGGAAAGGAAATGTATTTTGATGTTAATAGAATTATTTATAGATTGGTATTTAATTATAGAAATTATGAAATGAATTTAGAAACAGTATTTGATTAGAGAAAAAGTTGAATTTAAAGGTATTATATATGAAAGGAGAACTTGAAATATATATTAAGGGAGTCCGAATCCATATTCTATAAATAATTAACCAAAGTAAAAAGGATTGTTTAGTGTGTGTATACACACACATGCATACATATATTTGTTCTTGGAGAATTTTACGATTCTTTCCTGAATTCTTACCTTTCCTATATTGATTTTGATGTTATTAATGATTCATTATTGATATTGATTTGATTAACGCTTTAGATATGATATGATAATAACATCCTTCTGCTTGATTTTTTATTTAATTCTATAAGCGAGGAATTTGAATAAACAGAATTATAATACCATATAGTATGGGAATTTTTGTAATATTCTAGTTATTTTTTGGACTCGTTATATAGAACATTACGGAGATTAAGTGTGTGAGCAATGAATAAACGGTTGAGTATCACGTAGTAGTATAGGACACCGTTGTGATATTTAATCGGTTATTCATTGTATGGAAATGTCACTCATGTGACAGGATCAGTGATACTAGGATAATACTTACGTGAGGTGACGCTCATGGGTTTGAGCTAAGGGATACCTATATCTGTAGATACTATATGTTTATCTTTAATGATGTACACTTGGTTATTATATTGGAGTGAACCGGATGACTAGAGTACACCCCAGTGGCTTGATTACAGGCTTGCGCCCCTGATTCGTGACACACTATAGTATTTACAATAGGGTGGTTAACCCAACACCTCGTGTAATCTAGGCCACCAGTCTATTACCATAGGGGCCAGAACTAGGTCATGACTAGAAGTCCTCGCGTTGATGAGAACATTTTTGGATAGTTCCATAATTACCGTGGAGGAAATGGAAGGCTGTCCGAGCGGGTCCAGGTGGATGACCCGTGTGCTCTTGGAGTAGTGAATGGTCATCAGTCTCCCTTCTAGTTTAAGCATAGTGATAGATTGGCATATACTATTGATATACTTTACCTATTTATACATATGGGTAGGTGACCCACATGTTTATATATGGCTCTACTTAGGACTTCGTGTCTGTTGTATAGTTAATTCCTATCACTATTTATTTTATGATATTTCCAATTTAGGAGATGGGATAATACTCGTGACAAATGTCTAGAGTATAGTGGATTCACATATCATTTATTATATATGATTTTACTAACATGTAGCTTATTTTATATTGATTGATGATGGTATTTCGTTACTTGAGATTGAGATATATACATGGACATTAATGTGTTGTGTCCTAGTTACACTTGACGATATCCCATTTGTTAGTGAATTCTGGATTTTAATGATGATTTTGATATGTATATTTACCTGTTTGACAATGGTTTTGTGAATCCTTATTTAGATGGTTTTATATAAGGGATAACATCTTTATGCATAGTTTTTGTGATACTTGATATTTTGTTATACTATGGTGATTGTTTAAGATATTATAGTTATATACCATGCCTCTGTTACTGTATACATATATGTAGACACATGGGTTTACTAGCGGTTGTCTCTTATTGCACTACAGTTAATTATGCTATCGTATTTCTACATGTATGTTATATATATATATATCATTTTCAATACACACATACACACACACACACATATGAGTAACCCGTAGATTTAGAAATAGTCTGAATCGTGTTTTATTTAAGTAATACTGTCCAATTCGAGACATTTTAGGTTCAAGGACGATGAGATCGACTTATATTTTACTGGGCATAGTGGAGACTAGTTGTTTAGTGTTGCTATACATTATAATATAGTCTCATGTGTGCATATGACCTTGTGATGTATATCATTCCTTGTATAATTTATATTATACACTTATTGCTGCATTTATTGGTCCTGTGTTCTTTGTTGTTTACTGGATAATGCGTATTGTTATATCCTGGAGGCACACATATTTATTACTTTATGTCGATACTGCGTACGTATAGGTGAGTTATTTATTTGATGTTTAAATATGTACTAGTGTTAGTCTAAGGGAATATGCATGTGAGTACCACATATAGCCTCATTCACTATCTTATATCATAGTATTACCTAGTAATACTCTTGGATGCTATGGGTGGTATAATATATTTCAACTGAAAGAAAAGGCAATGTTTCATCTTTCAGTTAAACCAAATCCACTAATTTTATTTTCATGAATTTATACATTCATTCCATTTTCTCTCCTCTTTTCTTATGCTTGGTGAAAAATAATTTTCGCTTTTCTAGCATAAAATTCAAATGAATGTGTTATAAAGGCAAAACTTCTCCAGGTACAATTTCTTTTTGTTTGTTCATTCATGATGTTTAACCTTGACTAACTTTACACATATGTGTAACGACCCGTAATTTTACCAATTGAAAATGGAATTTATAATTTATTTAACTATTCAAATGTAGAATTTTCAAACATTAAACAATCATGTTTTATATGATAAATAAGAATGGTAAATTTATTTTTGATATTGAATAAAGGTTTTGGATTTCTATTGTAAAAATTGACAAAAGTCGGATTTCGATAAAGTAGGATAAATATTCGAGAAATTTGTTTTAAAAGATAAATAATTCTTTTTAAATATATATAATCCATATCAAACTCATTTGACAATAATGAAAGTCTATAGTATGGTGGATCGATGATGCAAATGACAAGTAAGTGACTAATTTAAACTATATTGTAACAATATTAGAGTATCTAAACTAGAATAATCACACCAGAGATTTTATATTGATTCGGACCTCCCGTCCTACGTCCAGTCCCGAAGCTCCTCTTCGGAATTTCCTTTTACCGAATAACCCTCACTTCACCCGGAGGAACAGGTTTACAATAGCAGAGTTTCTTTATCAACTGTGTGTTCTCTATTACACGGATTTTGACTATATAGTGCAAGTGCTTCCAATATATATATCTAGAGATTGTTGTCTATGAGGAACTATATATTTGGAAGAGTAGAGTATAAGTATAGATTGCTAGAGATCAAGAGTATATCAGATAAGAGTAGAAAGCACAAGTAAGTCAGGTAAGTTCTTCTCTTGGATTCTTGATGCTATTTATATTGGTAGAGAGGTTCCTTGAATAGTTGCATCTGTTAGTAAGTGCTCTAAGGTCGCTTCCAATGGTGATGAAGAGTTGCAGTGAAGAGGAGCGAACATGTCTTTTCAATTGTGACAGTTGTACTTTGAATATACACAGCCGAGTTCAAAGTCAGACGTCTGGAAAATGTTTCAAACGTCGGGCTCTCATATATTTTTTGTATATGATTGCTTTTCAGACGTCTGAGTATATTAACCAGACGTCTGATTCTATCTGATTTGCGAACCAGAGGAATCAATTAGACGTCTGGCTAGTGCACTCAGACGTCTAGATTTGTGCATGTTGCTTTTCCTGTGCCTGTAACATTCCTCTTCCGATTCTATCGACTTGTAGCCTCTTGATACTTCTTTGAGTCTTGTTCTTGTCTCTTTGGTGATGTTCTTTATCAAGTACCTGTAAATATAGATATATATGCATATTCGATTTCCATTGTATAGTTGTTATCATCGAAACCATAGAATTGATTTCCTAACAATCTCCCCCTTTTTGATGATGACAACTATTCAATGTACTTATATATAGATTATAAATCTCCCCCTGAATATGTGCATATTTTGAATGTTTTATGATTATACTTATATTTCTCCCCCTTTGGCATTACCAAAAAGAATTATAAAATTGAAGCCAATCGTCAAAAAAGAAAATTTCATTAAACTTGAAGAGTGATTACAAACATAGATTTGTATAAAATTTGATATTCCAAAAACCTAAAGTCTATGATTCCCAAAATCTATGATTCCTTTGGAGAAGCTTTATTTTGATAATCTTCCTTTGGTTCTTCTTTTTTAGAAGTGCTAGCCTTTGTAGGCGATGTCAAAGCTTCCTTGAGAGGTTCATCCTCAGAGAGTTTGGAATGTTTTGCGGGAGGAGAAGGTACTGGGGTTGGCCAATCATCAGAAGGTGGTGTTGGACCGCGAACCCGTTGTAGTACTTCTTTAAGAACCGACAAGACAGTGGAAAGGGATTCTTCAACAGTGGCTAGGCGTGTAGCAAATGATATTTCGAAGTTGTCAAATCGCTTAGCCAAAAGCTTTTGATTTTGAGATAGGATTTGTTTGTTTCGAAGAGTGAGATCTCGAACACTTTCGTTTGGATTTGTATCCATCGAGTCTACATGATTTCATCTTGTCCCGGACTGTCAAATGGTGCGGGAGGAGGAGGAGTGGCTTCTCGATGTTGTTCCTCCTCTTGGGATGGATCAATGTGTGGTTGAGGAGGAGGCTCAACTCTTCTAGATTGACGATTGTGCGTCCAATCTTCGAAGGGCATGAATTATGGAGGGATTTCGGGTAGGTGCATCAGAGAGAAGAATTTGGTGGAAGCATACTTAGGCGAGATTTCTTCGAATGTCGATAGGTAGGATGGAATGTTATGTGCATGAAGAAGTCTCATAATATAAGTTGGGTAAATAATTGACGGCCTTGATCGAGTCCAAAAATGCTTTAGCTCGTCGAAAATGAATTTGTCCCAATTTACTCTTGTTGCACTAAATAGAGCATATAGGGCTTTGTTCTCTAATTCGGTGATTTGCTCGTGACTACCCATTCGTGGAATAATTGTGTTAATTATCATTCGGGTTAGAAGGCGAGCTTTTGGATGTAGAAATTTGGAGGCAAATTTTGGCATTTCATCCTCCCAAATTTGATGAGTTATATTGTTCCGTGGCTTGAAGCGCATATCCGGAATGTTGTATAAATCTTCCCCTGTGTCAGAGCATCCTAGCGTTCGACCTATTATGCCTGGAGTTAATCTAATCGTGTTCCCATACACGCTAGACCAGAGCCAGTTATCCTCATTTTCAGTGTTCCACACTGTAGTACTGTCTAAATTCGCATAGAATTAAAGTATGGCTAATTGGTCTATTTGGACATCATTAGGAGTAAAAGAAATTAGGGTTTCCAACCCGGCATTTTCACATAGTTCATCCAGATCATACTTAGGGAATTTAAGGAGATTGTAGAACGGACCTATGTGGAGTTTTTTCTTTTGGATGTCTTCATACCTTTTGATGGAATGCGGCGTTTTATTCATCCACCTTTCGATCTGTTCATCAGAGCACACCTGAGGATTTGAAGATGAGGCCCATTGGTCTTGTTTTCTTTTTGACATCTTGGCATTCTTAGTGCGATGAGGCATTATGATTAGATTTGCTTAAAGATGCTTTGGAAAAAAAATCGTCTCTGAGAAAATCGTAGGTTATAATAATTTTTGAGATAAAAGCAAAAAATGATGTTATCTGGGCGAATTTAAATGGTCGATTGGGAATCAGACGTCTAGATTAGTAGTCAGACTTCTGGTTTGCCCTTTATTGAGTGCAGCAGATAAAATTAGACGTCTGGTTTTTGTTATAGACGTCTGGTTTGATCGAATTTGTAAAATTGGAGAGGCAGAGAACTAAGGCAGACGTCTGGATCTTATTCCAGACGTTTGAAATGCTCTGATTTTTATTTGGAGAAGACATAGCAAAATTTCAGACGTCTGGGGGGTATATCAGACGTCTGACATATGCACATTGCTTAAATTTTAGGCGTATATCATTGTGTCAGACGTTTGAAGACCATAGTTAGACGTCTGAATTAAGCAGTGTGGCTTAAAATAGTTTAAAATTTAATAGTTTTGCTTATTTGTTGATACTCTAATTTATATATATATAAAGATGTAGTTTTATTTTGTATAAAATAATAGCCAAACATAGATACACACAAATAAAAATAAAATAAAATAATTTATTTAGAAGGCGATGGAGTTGTACGATCTCCTGAATTGTTATCCCTCCATGGTTTAAGTGGAGACCATATATTACCACGTTCGTGGGTTCTTGGAGAGCCAGAAAATCGTCTCGGTGACGGATTCGAAGGAGTACGATATGAAGATGAGGGATCTAAAGAACTACAAGGTTTTGGGAGTGGATCATGGACATCTTTCTTTCGTGACAAACAAAACTTCATCGCTACTTGTTCCAAAAAGCTTATGCGACGTGCTGTGACTTTTTGCTTAAAATATAGTTCTTGTTGATGATCTATCTATTGTTTCTGATAATGATGAATTTCATCAATTTTCTCTTTTGTGTTAGGAGATACAAACAGAGATCTTTTGGTCTTCTTGTTATCGGGAGTAAATCCCGTATGATATGAGGACCACCTATGCATCGATTCATAAATTGGTGTGGGTGTAGGAAGTCGCTGGGGTGTATCAACTGAGCTATCCGGCTTAGGCATGGAGATGGAAATATAAGAGTTATCAGAAGACATGTCTATATTTTGTTTGTTGAGAAAAATATGAATTGTGTGTATATTTTTTTTTCTTGAAGTATAACTGTTTATATATACGTTAAAAAATTATTTTTAGAAAAACTAACTATCTAAAAAACAAAGGGTGTATGAATTACTGATTATAATTTGTGGATATAAAAATACTTGACTAAATATAAGCAAGATGAAGCAGGAATTATTTAGTAATAAGATCATGAAGAGAGCAAATCCCAAAATCACGTCGGAGTTTAATAAAAGTTTGTTCATTTAATGGTTTTGTAAAGATGTCTGCTATTTGATTTTCGGTATTTACGTATTCTAATGAGATATTTCCTTTTTCAACATTGTCTCATAAAAAATCATGTCGTATATCTATATGCTTAGTTCGTGAGTGATTGACAGGGTTTTTTGATAAATTTATTGCACTTGTGTTATCACAATATATTGGAGATTTATTGATAATTTTGACGAAGTCCGTAAGTGTTTGTTGCATGTATATTACTTGCGCACATGCTAGAGCTGCTGAGATATATTCGGCTTCGCAAGTAGATAAAGAAACACAATTTTGTTTTTTGCTAAACCATGAAACTAATGATTGTCTGATAAAGTGACATGTTCCACTAGTACCCTTACGATCTGTTCTACACCTTCCAAAATCCACATCACTATATGAAACTAGTTCAAACGATGATCCTTTAGGGTAAAACAAACCATAATCTCTAGTACTAGATAGATAACGTAAAATACGCTTAACAGCTCTTAGATGAGATTCTTTTGGTTTTGCTTGAAATTTTATCCATTCCAAAGCGTCGTAATAAGTCGTTACAATATTTTTCTTGGTGAATAAAAATACCATTTTCAAGTTGTTTTATTTGTAAACCTAAAAAGAAATTTAATTTCCCATGTGAGACATTTCAAATTCATTGGTCATAATATTTGAGAAATGATTACAGAGATTTTCATTAGTTGAACCAAAAATAATATCATCTACGTAAATTTGCATAACTAAAATATCGTTATCTTCTTGTTTAATAATAAAGTTGTATCGATTTTATCTATTTGAAAACCCGATGTAATTAAATGATTTTTAAGTCGTTCGTACCAAGCTCGAGGAGCTTGTTTTAAACCATATAAAGCTTTTTGTAATTTAAAAACATGATCGGAATATTTTTCATGAGTAAATAAAGGAGGTTGTTCAATGTATACGTTTTCTTTAATAAAAACCATTTAAGAAAGCACTTTTGACATCCATTTGAAACAATTTAAAATTGTGATGATTTGCAAAAGCGAGTAAAGTTCGTATGGCCTCGAGTCTTGCTACTGGTGCAAAAGTTTCGTCGTAGTCGATGCCTTCTTCTTGATTATAACCTTGAGCAACTAAACGTGCTTTATTTCTAACAATATTTCCATTCTCGTCTTCTTTGTTTTTAAATACCCATTTTGTTCCTATAACCGATTGGTCTTCAGGTCTTGGAACTAGTTCCCAAACATCATTATGTTCAAATTGATTCAATTCTTCTTGCATAGCCATTATCCAAAAGTTATCATTTGAAGCTTCTTTATAATTTTTTGGTTCAAGATTTGACACAAATGCTACATGGCTTATTTGATTAAGTTGATTTCTAGTTACTCTAGAATTGAGATCTCCAATGATATTATCTTTTGGATGATTCTTAAGAATTCTAGGGGATAATATTAAAGTGTTATTTTGCACATTTGTTTCATTATTAATAGAATTTGTTGAATTTTTTATTGAAATAGTGATGCAGTAGCGGATAACAGAAATGTATAACACGGTGAAAGTAGCAATCGGTGGATTGAAAAATACCAAAGGCCCAAATCCGTTGATCCAAAGATACCGGATTCTAGCTATCTCAAACACGTTGATCGCGCACGATACCGTGTTTAAAGATCTACGATTCTTCGACGTTGATCAAGCGCACTTGATTCTGTGAATCGGCTTCAACAATCGTTGATTCGAGCGCACTCGAATGCCGAAGGTGGAGAAAGGAGATTACACTCAACTACCAATTTCAAAAGAGGCACAAAGCACTCAAACAAATTTTATTCAAAATCAACTAACTATTACAAATGATACCACCTGCCTATTTATAGGCTTACAACTCACATAGGCCCACGACCTTACATACGCGACCTACGACCTACCATATTACAACATACGCGACTTACCAAATCACGCTACACGACCTAAGAACAATTCTAGTTACAACAAAACGACATAAGAAATATACAACACACCATACGACTTAAAAGTACACATACAAACGACATACGACCTAAACATCATACGACTTAAGAAGATGGCTTAGCAATATAAGTTTCAACGACATAAGAAGTTTAGCTCGGTTGAGCGACCTAAAAAATACCAGGCGGCGATCTATCTTCTCAGTGCATAGGGTCGAGCGACCTAAAATAAAACGGCATCCGGAGTGACTTAGAGAAACACTGTAGCGGTCTTCAGTTAGCGACCTATCTTAGGTCGTAGCTCGCAAGGTTGTGTCGTTGAGCAACCTATCTTAGGTCGTAGCTCGCAAGGTTGTATCGTTGAGCGACCTATCTTAGGTCGTAGCTTGCAAGGTTGTATCGTTGAGCGACCTATCTTAGGTCGTAGCTCGAAAAGGTCAGAGCGATCCAAAGTAATGAGTTCTGGAATGCTTAACTCGCTAGGTCGTTCCAACGACCTATCCCCCTGATTTAGCTCGCTAGGTCGTTCCAGCGACCTATCCCACAGTTTTAGCTCGTTAGGTCGTTCGCGACCTAAAACTTCATCAGGCTGGGCTGCATCAAATAGTCTCTTCTTCATCATTGGTATGATTATTAAATAGATTTTCGTCGAACGAAACATGTAAACTTTCTTCAATAGTATTATTTCGTTTATTAAAAATTCTATATGCTTTGCTACGATCAGAATATCCAACAAAGATACCTTCATCGGCCTTCGGGTCAAATTTTCCTAAGTTATCTTTTATATTTAATATAAAGCATTTTGAACCGAAAGTTTTAAAGTATGATACTTTAGGTTTTCTTCCAAAAAATATTTCAAAACAAGTTTGTTTAGTCATAGGACGTATGGTTACTCGATTTAATACGTAACAAGCTGTGGCAATAGCTTCTGCCCAAAAGTGTTTTGGTAAACCACTACTATTTAGTAGTGTTCGTGCACATTCTTGTAAGATACGATTTTTTCTTTCTATTACACCATTTTGAGGTGTTCGAGGAAAAGAAAAATTATGGCTTATTCCTTTCTTATTGCAAAAATGAGTGAAAAGATCATTTTCAAATTCTCCTCCATGATCACTTCGAATATTTTTAATTTTCAAGTCCATTTGTGTTCTAATTCTTTTAGCAAATATTTTAAACATTTCAAAAGTATCGCTTTTATGTTTTAAAAACAAGGTCCATGTATACCTTGAAAAATCATCAACTATGACGAAAACATATTTGTTGTGATTTATAGATCGTATTTGTGTTGGACCAAATAAATCTAAATTTAATAATTCTAATGGTTGTTTTGTAGAAATATTATTTTAGATTTAAAAGAGGTTTTCTTTAGTTTTCCAATTTGACAATCGTCACATAATTTTTCTACTTTGTAATTTATTTTAGGTAAACCTCTAACTAACTCATATTTTGCCAATTTATTAATACTTTTCAAATTGATGTGACAAAAACATTTATGCCATAACCATGGATCATAATGTTTGACGGTTAAACATAAATTTGAATTTTTATTCATATTCATGTTTAATACATAAATATTTTTGTTTCTAAAACCTTCAAATACAAGTTGTTTGTTATTATCTAAAATATTACATCTATCTTTTTCGAAATTTATTTGAAAGCCTTTGTCACATAATTGACTAATGCTTAGTAGATTGTGTTTTAGATTTTCTACTAATAAAACATTTGTAATAATAGGAGAGTTAGAAATACCATAATTGATGACTTCTCCAGTGCCAACGACATATCCTTTTGAATTATCTCCAAAGGTTACCGTTCCACCATCGATGTATTTTATATTTGATAACATTTTTGAATTTCTAGTCATATGCTTGGAGCATCCGCTATCTAGTATCCATTTCTCCTTATGTTTTATTTTGGGTACCTGCAAAATAAAAGATGTTTTAATTGGTACCCATATACTTTTGTTAGGGTCCTAATTGTTAGGAGAAGGTAGCCATACCCATGATGGTTTAGTACCTTTATAAATATAATTTTTATTATAGACTACATTTTCTAAGAAATTATTAATATGTTTTTATTTAATCAAATTATTATTTGTCTTAGGAATCCAAATTTTCATAGTTTTGGTATTCATATTTGACATAGGTAAACCTTTAGTTTTTGTATACAAAATATTTTTTGCATCATTTCCTTTTTGTTTAGAAATATTTTTAAATCCTATTCCATTTCTATTTCCTGATGGTTTTGAAGTTTTGATAAGAATTTCCAAATCTTATTTCCCTTTGTTGAATTTTGACACATTATTCGTAATTTTATCTAATTTTTCTTTTAATTCTAAATTTTCAATTTTCAATATTGCTTTTTAAATTGACTTTTTCTTTTAGTAAATCATCCTTTACTATTTTAGTGTTTTCAAAATCAATAGTAATAGCCTTACTTTCTATCAAATTATTTTTAATTTTTTCTTGAGATAATTCTAGTTCTTCTTCTAAGATAATTTTTTCATCTTTTAATATTCCTACTTCAAGTTCTAATCTATTTATTTTAGCTATATATTCTTTGTTCAATTTTTTAATTTGTCTAAATTTATCATCTAATTCCATGCTAAGTTCTAATAGTTTGTCATAGCTAAGTTCCGGACATACCTCATCAGTTTGTGCCATAAAACACACATTGGCTTGTTCTCCATCACTATCACTATCACTTTCAGATGATGAAGAATCTGATTCTTCCCATGTTACTTTGAAAGCCTTCTTCTTCTTGAATTTTTCAAATTTGTTCTTCTTTTTATCATTAATGAGTTTAGGGAAATCCTTCTTCATATGTCCGTATTGATCGCATTCATAGCACTTAATTTGAGATAAGTTTATTGTGTTGGACTTCCCTTCGTTTTGAAATTTTGTCATCTTTCTAAATTTCTTAAATCTGTTATAATTCTTGGCAATGAAGACTATTTCTTCTTCATCTAAATCAGAGTCATCATTTTTTGTTGTTGGAAATGCTATGTTCTTCTTTTCCGAATTTAGTTCTTTTCGTGCCTGCAAATTAGCTTCATATGACATTAAATTTCCTATCAACTCTTCAGCTTTGAGAGTAGAGAGATCATTAGCTTCTTCAATAGCTAATACTTTCCTTTCCCAATCTGATGTTAAAGAGTTGAGTATTCGAGAAACTAAATCAAAATCGGTAAATTTAACTCCTAATGCCATAAGATCATGTTGGATAGTTTGAAATCTAGAATACATATCAACAATAGTTTCATTTTGCTTCATTTTAAATGACGAAAATTGGTTTTGCAAAATTGAAATCTTAGTTTGTTTGACCTTTGTTGTACCTTCATGTGTAATTTGTAAAGTACGCCAAATGTCAAATGCAGTAGTACATAACATGACACGTGAAAATTCATTTTATCTAGAGAGCAAAATTAAACATTCATAGCTTTAGCATTGTTTGATGCTGAGGTCTTTTGTGCATCAGTCCATGTGTTCATAGCAGTAGTAGGTGCTTCATATTTATTTTGAGTGGCTGACCAAATTTCTAGACCATTAGCTTCCATAAAAATTCTCATACGTGTTGACCAATATGCATAGTTAGAGCCATTAAAAAGTGGTGGTCATGCTGTGGATTGTCCTTCTTGAAAAATACTTGCCATATCAAAATGATTCAAAAACGTGTTACCATAATTTGATCAAACCTTGCTCTGATACCAAATGAAAGTCTATAGTTGGGTGGATCGATTATGCAAATGACAAGTATGTGACTAATTTAAACTATATTGTAACAGTATTAGAGTATGTAAACTAGAATAATCACACCAGAGATTTTATACTGGTTCGGACCTCCCGTCCTACGTCCAGTCCCGAAGCTCCTCTTCGGAATTTCCTTTTACCGAATAACCCTCACTTCACCCGGAGGAACATGTTTACAAAAGCAAAGTTTCTTTGTCAACTGTGTGTTCTCTATTACACGGATTTTGACTATATAGTGCAAGTGCTTCCAATATATATCTAGAGATTGTTGTCTATAAGGAACTGTATATTTGGAAGAGTAGAGTACAAGTATAGATTGCTAGAGATCAAGAGTATATCAGAATATAAGAGTAGAAAGCACAAGTAAGTCAGGTAAGTTCTTCTCTTGGATTCTTGATGCTATTTATAGTGGTAGAGAGGTTCCTTGAATAGTTGCATCTGTTAGTAAGTGCTCTAAGGTCGCTTCCAATGGTGATGAAGAGTTGCAGTGAAGAGGAGCGAACGTGTCTTTTCAATTGTGACAGTTGTACTTTGAATATACACAGCCGAGTTCAAAGTCAAACGTCTGGAAAATGTTTCAAACGTCTGGCTCTCATATATTTTTTGTATATGATTGCTTTTCAGACGTCTAAGTATATTAACCAGATGTCTGATTCTGTCTGATTTGCGAACCAGAGGAATCAATCAGACGTCTGGATTTGTGCATGTTTCTTTTCTTGTGCCTGTATCATTCCTCTTCCGATTCTATCGACTTGTAGCCTCTTGATACTTCTTTTGAGTCTTGTTCTTGTCTCTTTGGTGATGTTCTTTATCAATTACCTGTAAATATAGATATATATATATGCATATTCGATTTCCATTGTATAGTTGTTATCATTGAAACCATAGAATTGATTTCCTAACAAATAATAGTAATTTAATTTATAATGGTTCGATAAATAAATAAAACTTGTTTTATAAAAGTTGACAAATTTCTTCGCATATCGATAAATCGATGTCGTATTTTTACAAATAGATTTGGATATTGTTTTATATTATTTTATGAGTCAAATATAATTGTTTTAATTATTTAAGGATAATAAGAAATTTATTTTGAAATTTGGTTTACATGAATAAATAGTTTAACAAAAACGTCAAAATGTGACCGGAAAACGTTTTGTCAAAAATCAACGTTTTGTTCAAAATAAGTTGCCACAACGTTGTCGCACCTTTGTTAACATGCTTTAATATATATATTACACATTTTAATAACTAAAAATATTTACTTTTACTAAATATAATTAGAAAACTTCTAGAAGTCATTTGTAAAAGTAAGTAAGAACTAACAAAAGTAAGAAAAAGTAAACATCAAATCAATATCACATCAAAAACCAACATACTTATTATTTTACTTAGCATAGTTCTTAAGAGATTAAGACATAAAGTAAGAAGTGAAAGTATGATGTTAAGTATTGAAAAAGTGGAGGTTGCTTTGGTTGAAGTAAGAATAGTTTGGTAATTTGGCAAGAGGTTATTTTGGTAAATTTACCACTTCTTTCTTCTTCTATAAATACCCACCTCCTTCTTCACTTTCATTCACACTTCTTCTTCTTCTTTTCTCAAGCTTCTTCATCTTCCTCCTCTCCTCTTTAATTGCTTCCAAGCCATAGAAAAAAAAATTAGAAAGAAATAATGTCAAAATATTTACAAAATATTCAAAAGAATCAATGTTCGTTCACTTCAAATCAAACTCATCTTTTTTCCATATTTTACCTCTTCTTCTCTCAGCCATAACTTCTTCAAAAGTAAATCAAAATGCAATTTTTTTTTCAAATCATGATTTTGTCAGTTGTTACAACTTTCATGTTGACAACTTTGTCTCATTCTAAGCTTAACTATAACAAAAATCAAGTTCTTTTCAATGCACTCTCTGGCCCAGTTTTTGAGACAAAGAACAACCTATTTTGTTTTGACCATAACTTGATAAAACCTAATCCAACTCAAGAAATTATTTTTTCAGATCATATACAATTCCAGTGGCTACAACTTTCATGTTGAGAACTTTTTTCTGTTTTGAGGTTTGTTATACCTGAAACTCAATTCTTTGAAGTGCATTTTCAGGCTTCATTTTTGTCAATCCGACAATACCTCTTCATCATTCTATCATATCTCCCTCAAAACCAATTGGATTCAAATGACTCTTTTTTCAAAATTTAAGAGAAAAGAATTTTCAACAACTTTCCAGTTAATAACTTTTCCAAACTTGGAGATTTAGAGGGCCTAAAATCAGATACAAGATAACATATTTTTTTAGATCTAATTTTAAGAATTCAAGTCAAAGCTCCAAGACTTCTTCTCTATACCTTCGGCCAACCTCCATCTCAAGCCTTGGCTAAGCTATTGGAAGGAAGAGGGTGTTGTTTACTAGTGTTTAATAGAGTAGGAAGTAGTTAGTGAAGTGTTGGTTGATTAGAACGTTGGTAGGAAGTTTATCGCTTTGGTTTATGGTGAGGAACTCTATTTAATACACACACACACATGTTTGATGATGTGTTATGATTGCTATGGATGCTTATATATACTTTGATCATCAAGTATTGATTTTTTGATATGATTGTTAATTTTTTTACCAAGTCACGTTAATACACGTCGATAAGCACAAAGGAAATCACTTTCCTTTTGAAAATGAAATGATGTATATAGAATGCTTAAATCTTTTGGAAATAGTTTTAAAATGAGTTAGAAATGTTTTATAAATATTTAAATATGTTTAAAGAAATAAAGAAAGAAAATCAAGATTTCAACTTGTATATTTTTAAATATGTCCAAAACAATATTTCAGAAAAATCACGGTTCTACGGTTTAAAATCCGAATTTGAAATTGACATAAAAGTAATATTTTTAAATGTTTAAAAATATGAAAGAAATTCTAAAAATCTTTTAAAATGTCTTAAAAGAGGTTTAAGTTGAAAATATGGATTTCTAAATGATATAAAAGTCGTTTTGAAGAATATAGCTTTTAAAACACTATCTGCAACACTTTTCGCAACACTATTCGCAGCAATTTTAAATAAGTTTTGAAATGTTGTTTTGAACTTAACAATTCTTTTCCAAATCTTCTGTGAATGATTATAAAAGAATAATTAAGTAATTTAAAGATGATTTGGAAGTTTTAATAAGAGTCTGAATAAATGGTTAAGAGGAATTGTTTATAACACTTAAACAATAATTAAAGAATATTGAATATAATAACAAATTGAGTATGCGGAAACGACTAGTACATTTGTCCCGCCTATGAGATCTAGGAAGATAAAACAACGTGTTTAACTAAGGTTAGGAATGGAGCAACCAGTGCCCTGAACTTACCTGGCCTATGTTTTTCTCTTTTTAGACGAGGGGTGGAACAGATCGAAAGGAAAGCCCGGATGCTCTAAAAGATCATATTTAAGTTTTTCCAAGATAAAAAAACAAATTGTAGAATATTAATTAACTAATTAACATCTTTTTATCGATGATTAGCACGAAGGAACAGGTATCGGATTTTCTTGATTATGTTTAACATGATTGGGGTTTCTCACTTTGTGAACAGTGACAAAGCTTAGACTCTTACCCCTACATGTCCCTAGAGTGAAAGGGTTGGTTGATAGTCGAGAGGCTTGCCGTAAAAGCCGATTCGAGGTATCACATGTAGTCACCTCCATGTTGAAATGCAGGAGTGCACCAATGATGAAAAGCAGAAGGGTAGCGGGATGGTTGAAAAGCCTACTGGGACGGGTTCGAAAAACCCATTTGTTACATTAGGTATCAGAGCTGAAGGTTAAGCGAGAACCTTGGCTTTGGTGGGGTAAAGACTCATCAGAGATAAAGTTAGTAATAGCCTAGGATGTGTGACTCATTAGAGATATGGTTAGAACACCCTAGAATTAGTTTGAGTGTATTATATATGCGTGCGTATTTGTTAATGACTAATAAATTGGTTTGTGTTGATTTATTTGTTGAGTGATTTATGGATTCCGATCGATACGCCTGATGAACATTATCGATGAGGTTCCTAAACATTTAAACAAGGCGAACCGATACACTGATTTTGAAAAATTGGTAAATACAATAATTTTACCAAGGATTATATTTTGAATATGAAGTATATATTTTGAAAAGTTGTATAGTTAGAAATCAGGATTAGTGAAATTTAAATATGAACATTTTGTAATTAAAATTTCACAGTTTGACTATAAGATGTTTCATAAAGATAATCGATAAGTAAGAAACCTGTTAAGGTAATTAAGATCTTTAATACTTATTCCAAAATAATAAATTAAGAAATGATAATGTTAAGTTACTATCATAAATTGATCAATTGTTTGATTTAAAAGTTTAGGTACAAATACCTTGTGAATTAAGTTTCACGATTTGACTATAAGGTGTTTGATAATAAGATTTGTTTAAGGAAGGAACATATAAGATAAAAAGTATTTAAATAATAGAAAATAATTATGTAAAGGAAAAATATATATAAAAGGAATGGGAATTTAAATTCGAGTAAATTAAAGAGTTGTGGAAATTTAAATGAATTTAATTAATATAAGACAAATTTATAAAATAAATTTATAAAATAATTTTTTTAAAGTAATCTCTAACGGATTTTGAAAATGGTATTATTTCAAATAAAAAGAGGTATTTTATGATAACTAATTTGATTGGCTCGTAAATAAACTAAAAATAGGCAAGAGATGTGTTCGGATGGTAAACACTTCTCTTAAGTATTACTCTTCTTGTTAAGAGGATATATGATATTATTGGTAGTACCCAATTCCTTAGCATTATTTTAGAGTTACTCATCTATATAATTTTCTTAAGTAATAGAGATAATGTGAATCATTAACTGATAAATTGATTAGTAATCTTTATAAAAGTGTTTAAACCAAAGATAAATTTGGAATTGCTAATTGATAAGATAAAGCGGGATTCTCGATGATTTTGGACAGTCGAAAATTTCCGAATCATACCTAACTCAGAGCTAAGAAATTTATGAAAACTTTTGGTAAAAGATTGTAAAATACATTGAGTAAATGAAATAAGATAAGGATAATTTATAAATCTGATTTATAAAGCAAAAAAATAAGATTTAAGAGTTAAGAGTATGAGGATTCAAATATGGGTGGTTTTAAAATTTGTTTTTCAAAGCTAGAAAATTAATAACAGTATTAAATAATAAATACGTTTTATAACTTATGAATTTGAGATGATAGTAAATTACAATAAAGTTTAAATTTGTTAAGCAGACGGATTTAAGTAAAATTAGTTTGAAATTTAGGATTTATATACTCATAGGATATAAAGGTATACCATACAAATATAGATTTAAGTCATGAACTATCATACACTTAAGTAAAATAATGACTCTTTAAAAAGGTAATTATAACCTAGAAAATGTTTTATTAATGAATTCTAGCATAAATTAAGAATTTGGACTTAAGTCTTTAAAAGTGATTGATTTGCATAAGTTATAAGATGAAATAAACTTAAGTAATAGTGTTACCAAATTATTCATAAATAATATTAGTGTTAAAGGAAATATACTAAGTTAAAGGGTTGTGGGAAAAAAATATAATAAAGATAAATTATCTTTTGAGTGAAAAATGGTTTCTTTAGAATATTTTCCTTTAATAAAATATTTGGAAATAAATAATTAAAGGGATTATATAATGAAGCACGTTTATAAAATGTTTGAACTTAAGATAAAAGTTTTTATGAAATTTATTTGAGGGTTAATAAATACATAAGTTATACGTAGATCATTTCATCGCACAAATTTTGATCTAAGATTCGAGTTCGAAACTTTGAGGTGTTTACACTGGTCCAAAAAAAGGATTTATCACTCGATTTCTTGAAGGCTAGCATTGATGATGGTTTGTGGTCTGTTACTCAAGTTTTCTATCATAGTTGAGAGCTATGCAAGGAAAGCAAGTGTATCTGATCTAGAAGCTTGATCAGAGTCTGCACTAGAGGATCGGGGGATCGATACTAGTTTGAAAATAAAGTTGTGGATTTGAATAGAAGATCTAATCAGATATTTTATACAGATGATTTGGGTACATCTTATGTGTTTAAGTTTTTGAAATAATGATTTAGGTAAAATATTGTGGGTTTAGGTTCAGGGTAATTTCAAGGACGAAATTCTTTTAAGTAGGGGAGAATGTAACGACCCGTAATTTTACCACTTTGAAAATAGAATTTTTAATTTATTTAATTATTCAAATGTAGAATTTTCAACCTTTAAATAATCATGTTTTATATGATAAATAATAATGGCAAATTTATTTAATATAATTAGATAAAGGTTTTGGATTTCCATTGTAAAAATTAACAAAAGTCGGATTCCGATAAAGCAGGATAAATATTCGAGAAATTTGTTTTAAAAGATAAATAATTCTTTTTAAATATATATAACCTATATCAAACTCATTTGACAATAATAGTAATTTAATTTATAATGGTTCGATAAATATATAAAACTTGTTTTATAAAAGTTGACAAATTTCGTCGCATATCGATAAATTGATGTCGTATTTTTACAAATAGATTTAGATATTGTTTTATATTATTTTATGAGTCAAATATAATTGTTTTAATTATTGAAAGATAATAAGAAATTTATTTTCTAGTTTGGTTTACATGAATAATTAGGTTAATAAAAACATCAAAATGTGACCGGAAAACGTTTTGTCGAAAATCAACGTTTTGTTCAAAATAAGTTGCCGCAACGTTGTCGCACCTTTGTTAACATGCTTTAACATATATATTACACATTTTAATAACTAAAATATTTACTTTTACTAAATATAATTAGAAAACTTCTATAAGTCATTAGTAAAAGTAAGTAAGAATTAACAAAAGTAAGAAAAGGTAAACATCAAATCAATACCACATCAAAAACCAACATAATTATTATTTTACTTAGCTTAGTTCTTAAGGGATTAAGTCATAAAGCAAGAATTGAAAGGATGAGGTTATGTGTTGAAAAAGTGGAGGTTGCTTTAGGTTGAAGTAAGGATAGTTTGGTAATTTGGTAAGAAGTTATTTTGGTAAATTTACCACTTCTTTCTTCTTCTATAAATATCCACCTCCTTCTTCACTTTGATTCACACTTCTTCTTCTTCTTTTCTCAAGCTTCTTCATCTTCCTCCTCTCCTCTTTAATAGCTTCCAAGCTATAGAAAAAAATCAGAAAGAAAAAATGTCAAAATATTTATAAAATATTCAAAAGAAATCAATGTTCATTCTCTTCAAATCAAACTCATTTTTTTTCCATATTTTACCTCTTCTTCTCTCAGCCATAACTTCTTAAAACTACATCAAAATGCAATTTTTTTTTCAAATCATGTATTTGTCCAGTGGCTATAACTTTTATGTTGACAAATTTGTCTCATTCTAAACTTAACTATAACAAAAATCCACTTCTTTTCAATGCACTCTCTGGCCCAGTTTTTGAGACAGAGAATAACCCATTTTGTTTTGACCATAACTTGATAAATCCTTATCCAAATTAAGAAATTGTTTTATTCAGATCATACACAATTCCAGTGGCTACAACTTTCAAGTTGAGCACTTTGTCCACTTTTTAGGTTTGCTATACCTGAAACTCAATTCTTTGAAGTGCATTTTCGGGTTTCATTTTTGTCAATCCGACAATACCTCTTCTTCATTCTATCATATCTCCCTCAAAAACACTTGGATTCAAATGATTCCTTTTTTAAAATTCAAGAGAAAAGAATTTTCAACAACTTTATTGTTAATTACTCTTCCAAATTTGGAGATTTAGAGGGCCTAAAATTAGAGACAAGATAACATATTATTTTGGATCTAATTTTAAGAATTCAAGTCAACGCTCCAAGACTTCTTCTCTATACCTTCGGCCAATCTCCATCTCAAGCCTTGCCTAAGCTATTGGAAAGAAGAGGGTGTTTTTTGCTAGTGTTTACTAAAGTAGGAAGTAGTTAATGAAGTGTTGGTTGATTAAAATGTTGGTAGGAAGTTTATCGCTTTGGTTTTTGGTGAGAAACTCTATTTAATATATATATATATATATATATATATACACACACACACACACACACGTTTGATGATGTGTTATGATTTCTATGGATGCTTATATATGCTTTGATCATCAAGTATTGATTGTCTAATATGATTGTTAAATTTGTTTTACCAAATCACATTAATACACGTCGATAAGCACAAAGAAAATCACTTTCCTTTTGAAAATGAAATGATGTATATGGAATGCTTAAACTTTTTGGAAATAGTTTTAAAATGAGTTAGAAATGTTTTATAAACATATAAATATGTTTAAAGAAATAAATAAAGAAAATCAAGATTCCATCTTGTATATTTTTAAATAAGTCCAAAACAATATTTCAGAAAAACCACGGTTCTACGGTTTAAAATCCGAATTTGAAATTGACATAAAAGTAATATTTTTAAATGTTTATAAATATGAAATAAATTCTAAAAATATTTTAAAATGTCTTAAAATAGGTTTAAGTTGAAAAGATGGATTTCTAAATGATATAAAAGTTGTTTTGAAGAATATAGCTTTTAAAACACTATTTGCAACACTTTTCGCAACGCTATTTGCAGCAATTTTAAATAAGTTTTGAAATGTAGTTTTAAACTTAACAATTCTTTCCCAAATCTTTTGTGAATGATTTTAAAAGAATAATTAAGCAATTTAAAGATGATTTGGAATTTTTAAAAAGAGTCTGAATAAATGGTCAAAAGGAATTGTATATAACACTTAAACAATAATTAACAAATATTAAATATAATAACAAACTAAGTATGCAGAAACGAATAGTACATTTGTCCTGCCTGTGAGATCTAAGAAGATAAAACAAAGTGTTTAACTAAGGTTAGGAATGGAGCAACCAGTGCCCTGAACTTACCTGGCCTATGTTTTCTCTTTTTAGACGCGAGGTGGAATAGATCGAAAGGAAAGCCCGGATGCTCTAAAAGATCATATTTAAGTTTTTCCAAGTTAAAAAACAAATTTTAGAATATTAATTAACTAATTAACATCTTTTTATCGATGATTAGCATGAAGAAACCGTGATCAGATTTGGGTGATTCATATCCGAAAAACAAGGATCGAATTTGGGTGATTCCTATCCGAAAAACAAGGATCGGATTTGGGTGATTCCTATCCGAAAACCCCTTCAAACTAATTTTCGTAATAAAACATATTGAAGACAAATATCATTGAAGACAAAGATCTTCGTGATGTAGGATTACTTGCCACTAGTCCCTGAGGTGAAATTTACCATATTTAAAGCGGTAGTAGTGCTCTGTTATGAAAATCTTCGATTTGCAAGAATATGATTTGAAGTAAAGAAAGAAATCTTTGATTAAGATTTAATAAATGATTTGGGAATATTTTCCCTAGGTTAAAAGTTATAACTTGAATATAAGAAATCTTTGATTAAGATTTAATGAATGATTTGGAAAGGTTTTCCTAAGTAAAAGAGAAAATGGTTTGGAATTATTCCAGGATTTAAGAAAGGTTTAAATAAATCAAATGATTTAATAAATGAGGCTTAATGATTCCATATACTCTTGAAAAAAAATGGAATAGATTGAAAAGAATATATCTAAGAAAGATATTTGATTTAAATAAAAGATGATGTAATTGATTGATGATTAATATCCACGTATGAACTTAACATCTTTTTATCGACAATTGCTTCGATGTAACCGGGGTCGGATTTGGGTGATCCCTATACGAAAACCACTTCGAACCAATGTATACGTTCGAAAGTGAAGACATGTTGAAGATGATGATTATTGTATACCGAGGATCTTCATAGCGTGAGGACTGCTTGTTTACATGCTCTGGGTCACTCCCACTATAGAGTTTTTTATAGCAGTGGTCTCCTCGTTATGGAGATTTTTTTGGATTGCAAGGGCTTCTCGTGTAGTAATGGCCGAGGAAAGTGCCTTTGGTTTCGTTCAGTCCCAGAACGAACTTGTATGGATGTTTGTTTGACATTGTATTCTAAATCACATTTGAGTGGTTTCTATAAATGTATATTAGTTAGTGGCGGAGAAGGCAACTTCTTTTAGCTTCACACCCTTACCCAAGACATACGAGCTCAAAAAGTTATACTTTTCTAGAAATCAGTCATGTAAAGTGGAATGACAATGTGGCATTCAAAGTGGAACCTATTATGATCAAAGCGTGGTTTTGTATGAAAAGCGTGGCTTTGAAGAAATTGAACATAGCCTCACTAGCCTCACATCCCGGAAGATGATATGGGATACTATGTGGTCTGACAGGCAAAAATGCGGGGTAAGTAAGCATGTATGGTGGAGTCCAATACGTTGGGCCCTTTGGGGGAAAGCATCCCTCAAGGCATTTATTGCCCCATTTTGATAAAGTGGTTAGCTTGAGAAAAGCGATTAAGGCACCGCGGGGAGAATGTTTATTATGCGTGGATCGGAGAAAAAGGCCACTAGTTCCCTATCATGTTGGAAATCTAACTCCAATACGAGCTTTACAATTTTGATTGTAGTTCCAAAATAGCTGCAATGACTTGCAAACATTTCAGCTACCCCTTTTGGTATCATATATTTCGTTCGGTATATTTCGTTGACCAATCCAGATATATTACCTTAGACTTAGTCCAAGTATTGATACCTTATTTGAATAAGTTTATTTTAAAAGTGTTTTCAAAGGAATGTCATTAAAAATAATATCAAGTGTATTTTGGTATAAAAGTGTTTTGGTTATCATAAGGTAAAAACCTGTCTGTGTTTAGGTGTGGGTGTGGTCTTATGAGATACCCTTCTTTTCAAAGGTTTTGATAGCATCGTCATGGTCTATGCATTTAAAATTTTGAGTATTTTACGCTAGTTTATCAAGCCTGATTTGGGTATTTTTAATACTCGGGTCAAATCCGAGTAGTTTCAGGTATAGTTGAAGACGGTTGGAGTTTCTAGAGGAGAGCTAGAGATCTTCATCATCATATGGATGAATTCTATTATCCGCTACATTTATTGCGTTTGTTTTGTTATTTTTAGCATTTGTAAGGACATGGGTTTATAACTGTCCAAGCTGAATCTAGGTTAGACTCTGATATAGTATTTTAAAATTTTCCACTGTAAAGATTATTATTGAAATAATATATGTTATTCCATTTGTGTGAGATTCTGTTCTATCTTTATTTTCCTTCTACCCTTAATGATCCGCTTATTTGTGAAATTTGAGTTGGTCATGTGTGGTTTATTGTTGATTCAAAGGGTATGGAAAAACGGGCCATTACAATATGTATATTGAATTGCCAATTATTTGATCTAACCAAAAACTCACGTGTATTGTCTTTTAATTATAAAATCAATATTATGTTTCTTTTGTTGTTATTATTCATTGGATCTAAAACAATTGTTAATGCATATTTGATTTTGTACAATAAATTCACATTTGTTTTCATAACTTAATTTAGTTATATTTATGAATCTGATTTTTAGTTAATTGCTTTGTGTATGTGTATATTTATATACCTCTTCTTCATTGTTAACCAACATTAAGTTAAATGTTGGCATTGTTGATTTTGTTTAGAAATATATACACAAACGCACATACATATATATTTTCAATAATTTATTATTTAGTCTAATATGTGTATTTGAATTTTAAATTATAGTTTACACATATGTGTATATGTATAAACGGACTGTTCTAAAATAAATCATGATTATTGAAGTAATATTTTAGTTGTTACAATAATTTCTTTTATCAATTTTGTTAACATGCTAAATGTGTATTTTCATATTATTTCATTGTGATTAAGTATGGAATTTTTATTATTATTGAATCTATTATTAATTAGTGTTTATGAAAGAGAATATCAAAATAACACCTTACTCTATTTCCATTTAGTTCTGATTTAGTTAGATCCTCATTCAGTGTGAAACTTTATTTCCACTGTCACTTCTAAATGAACATTCTCTTATTTTGAAATTATCTAATTTTATTACATGGATTTATTTATAAATATATACACATATTCATAAGTTGCAACATAAATATCACATACTTGTGTATGTGTAAAACACACACACATACACACACACACATATACACACATACATATACATACACACACACATACATATACGTGTGTATATATATATATGGTATTACAAATATCTATATACAAATCATATACACATATTATAGTATATTCAAATATATGTATATACTTGCATTTATTTTATACATTCATATGAAAATGTCATACCTATATATAAGTGTAATATATATGCATATATAATATATATAAATCTGAATATCTATATGTGTGTGCGTATATTTATTAATACACATCTTTAAATTTCATTATGTTGTGTTGTTATATCATTGAATGTATACATGATAAATTCTAGTAAACAATTTGTTCGAATAATTAAAATGATTAATTAATAAATATAAATTAATATTAAATAAAATATAATTTATTGAATAACGAGATTGGACCTAGTAAAACCCTTAGACTTTATAGGCCCACTACGATCCAAATAGAATTTTTTTTTCTAAATCTACCAATCTCACCCATTAGACTTCATAGGTGGTTTATCAACGTTAAAGAGCTAGGGGTTGATAGAGTAAATAATAATACAATATAGCATATCTATTCACTAAGGGATTGGATCGATTAGTTTCTGAACTGATTAGAGGAATGCGATAATGATTCCGTAATTGACCCCAAGTGTAAGCAAGAGAATGAAAGAGAAGTGGTATACCCTAGGGGTAATTTTGTAATTGTTACATACATCTAACACTGTAGTCAATTTTGTTCATAATAATGGTATTTGTTTTCTTTTATATACTTTTTTATATATCGACATAGATAACTGAGTAATTTGTTTAAAGTATACAATAAGAAAATCCTTAAATGAAATGTTATGTGATTGTAGTTGCAAAGAGTTGTGGTCATGAGTGATTAGTCATAATATGCAACAGCGTTTTATTTTAAATGTTTCGGCTCAAGATGTTTCGATTTAATAATATGGATCATAATACTCTTCAAATGTTGGGTAGTGTATTAGTCACCACAACTGGGGGAAACAAGGGTTTATCTAATCATAATTGTTGGATAATTATGGAATGTCTCATCTGTGAGTTCCTTGTTGGATAATAATGAATATGACAAACAGGAAATCATAAGCATGAAAAATAGGAAATCTCGGTATAGTAATGTTATACATTTTCTCGACTTGTGAATACTAAGAAATTTCAATGTGAACGCCCCACTTTGATTATAGTTTAACATAACACTATGATCCTTTAAGTGACTATAGCTGGGTTTGAGTTGAAGCATTGAATGTGAAACACTATTAAATAGAGAATTCATCTCCTCGGTTCTATGAGATTAGTATCACGGTCAACCGTACTCAACTCAAAGTCAAAATTCTTTGCTAGAGTAAAACGGTTAATAATAAATGTTATTATTAAACCTAGGACTTTGTTTATGGTAATCGAGTTGAATGTGGATAATAATGAAGTTTTGACCAATACTTGACTCCATACATCCTAATGTGATATAGTGTTGGCCAAGAGAACGTGTATAAATTATTGTCACTATGGTACCACTTAAGTTAATGTAAAATAGAGATTTACTGATAAATTCGATAAGTGATGAATTTGACCAATTAGCACACCACTAGCTAAGGTGACGTGTGAATGTTAATAATTGAATTGTTCAATATTGATTGCAGTTTTGGTTTCAGTATGTCCGTTTCGTTCAATCTGCGAATTAATTGAATTGTTCAATATGCGGAACAATTAGCCGTATCGATATCCGTTTTGGTTTCAGTATGTCCATTCGTTGTCCCTCAGTTGAAACGAATAGCTACTAACTTTTAATAATTTCCGAATTCAACTGATGTCCTTCGCTATTCCCAATTTTCAATATATATTGTCACTCGACCTTTCACTATCTCCACTTTCTCTTTGTTCTGTTTCTTGCTTTTCAGAAAAAATAAAAATTAAAATAAATATATCTAAGAGCTTGCATCTCCTACTGTTCATCTTCGATTGCATAGAAAAATATATTTAGCCATATATAAAACCATACTTGTCCATTTTTTGTTTAACTTGCTCGACCAAGACCCCGACCATCTCTCTCTACCTCACGCTTACGCCCGCCGTGCTACCACCAGATCCGACACCAAACTCCAGTCAAAACTCACCCCGACCACCGCACCTCAACCCTCTTCCCCGACTTTCCAATGACCTTCTCAAATCACTCCTTGCCGAATAACAACCCTTCCTTCGAGCTCCCCTCTTTCCTCACTTCGACCTCTCTCACCACGACCATAGCAACCAACGCACATCTCACCCTCAAACCGATCCACTGAATGCCTCCCTTCCCATAGAACAACCCCTCATGGCCGTAGACCTTTCCTCTCTGTCCTCTTTCTTTAGCTCGACCTGCTTCTTGCGGTGCCACCTCTCTGACCCTACAATCTACTAAAGCTGCCACAACGCCTTCACGCACCACTATCAGCAGCCTTCTCTTCTGTTGCCGACCCTACCCTCAAAGCGACAGCTGCATACACTTCCCACTTCCACCACAACTGCTCCAAACCCGATAGCCATCGAATGACCCTACTGCCTCCGTCCCGACTTTTACCCTGACAGCCGATCACAACCTATCATCCCTTGTAGCCGTAGTCTTCTTCCTCACTCCACACGAACTGTTTTCCTCTCCGACCCTCCTTCACTCCGCCTTGTAGCCGAGCACTTCCCACTTGACTGCCGAAGCCGAGCACGCACAGCAAGTTGTAATAATATGTTATGTAAACTATGGATTTTATTTGACTTTTAAATATTATGTAAATTATGAAATGTTCTGTAAACTATGTTATGTAAACTATGTTATGTTATGATATTTTGTTTTTAAATATTTATTTGTAAAATTTTGTAACAACAGGTTTTATTAAATATTGATTTGTAAGTATTGATTTTAAAAATAATGATATATAAATAGTTTGATTTTATATATTTGTTTAATAAATATCGATTTGAAAATGTATAATATAAAGATTTTAATTTTAATTTGTGTTTTTAGTTAAATATTGATTTTAAAATATATATATATAAAGATTTCATTTTGGTATACGGGTTTAAAATTGAATATTGATTTTAAGAAAATAATATATATATATATATATATATATATATAGTGTTTTCATCAATCTCTAGTCCACCTTGCTTTGCTTGTTTTCGTTTCTGTCCGAAGATTTTTTCTGCAACTCTAGCTTGTTCATGCTCATCCGCATCCAATTGCTTTCAGTCTCGATTCTCTAGCCTTGAAAGGTGAGCAATCACTCACGATTAACATTCTTATACTTAGTAAATTTAATTCACATGAAATGACGATTGAAATATGCTGTTATATTTGAATTGTTAATTATTTAACTGTTAAATATGATATGCCATTATCTGCAATTGTTTACCTATGACATATGACACCATAACCTGTTGTATATATTATATTTAAATTGTTAATGTGCCTCCTATTGATATGTATGTCATTTGATAATATTATTCTATTTTTCTTACTCTACAAGTTCCCTGTTAGTTTAGGAATCCCTATGGGTTGAAATGATACATACCCGAACGATCTTATAGATTAAGGGAAAATCGTTATGGGTTGAAATGATAAACCCAAGCGATTTTCATTGATTTTGAAATTTTGGGATTGCGGGTTAAAATGATATACACCCGTAAATATTAATTATTGTGGATTGAAATGATAAATATCTTTATCACTTCACCATAAGATAGAAAATTATATACGGACACCGTTGGTCTATTTTTGAAAAATGATTTCCAATATTTTGAAAGGAAATATATGGGTTTTAATAAAAGTTGATTTTTAAAATAAAATATAAAGGTTTTATTTTAAATTTTAATATGTGTATAAATTTAAAATTTAAAATTATATGTTTTGGAAATTTTAAAATTATAAGTTAAAAGTTTTAAAATGTAAATTATAAATTTTTACTTCTAATTTTATTTTATTTTTAAATATATAAAATAAGATTTAAAAATATATTTATAATAATAAGTGATATAATAATATTTAATAAGATTTTAATTTAACTAATATATGTATGTAAATTATGTTTTAGGTATTTATTTAAATTTATATTAATATTTTAAAAATAGATTTTGTAATAACTTCAACAAATTAAGGTCGGAAGGATAAATAAAAAAATTGATTTGCAATTTAATTTGTTAAGAATTGAATTTAAATAAGAACTGGTTTGGACTTATTGATTGTGAGATTTTAAAGATATGAAATTTATAATTTGATAACTTGAATTTGATTAAAAGTGACTAAATGAATATTTTCGAATTTAAATAAATTGAAATTGAATATCTAGTTTTGATTTAAATGTGTAATTTGAGATTTTATTTAAATGTTTATAAAAGTGATTAGGTGAATGTTTTAGAATTAAATGTAACTGAAGTTGGATATTTAATTTTTGATTTTATTCAAATTTGTAATTTGAGATTTTATTAGAAATGATTAAGTGAATATTTTCGAATTATATAAAAATTAAAGTTGAATTTTGAATATAAATGAAATTTATAAAATTGAGTTATTGTAAATTGTTAAATATTTATACTTTGGAACCTATTGAATTGGAAGTGGTTAAAATTTGTAGTTCAAACCTGGATTTGAAATCGATATAAATTAAAAATGGTATTAATGAGAATTTGAATTGAACCTTTAACCCTTTTAATTGAATTGTTGAACTTAGATTTATTTAGATTGAAATTTGGAACTTAAGTAGATTTGAATTGATTTGTGAAATTTAAAGAAACAATTCTAATTTGAAACTATTTTTATATATATACTATTTTTAATATATAAACTATTTTAATCTATAACCAATTTTTAAATATAAGCCATTTTAATATATAAACAATTTTTAATATATTAACTACATTCAATATTCAAACTGTTTAAGTTGGAACTGTTATAATTTAGATTTAATGGATTTAAATGCAAATACTTTAATGTGATGGTTAACCTATTTTGTGGTTATGATTTCGAAAGTGAATAATGATTTCGAAAGTGAATAATGATTTCGAAAGTGAATATGATTTTGAAAGTGATATGATTTCGAAAGTGAATATGAATTCGAAAGTGATATGATTTTGAAATGAATATGATATTTTAATATGAATTATGAACTGTTTGAAATATAAATGACCACAGTGTGAAATAAGCGTTTGGTTGTTAAAGAGACCAGGATCGGATATTGTCATACCCTCTGCCAATACCGAAAACCACTTTAATAACTGTGTACATGGTGGAGATTCTAGAACGAAGTAGGATGGTTTGGCGACGTTTTGTATGAGGTATTAACGCAGGCTTGACTCCCACGAGTCAGCTTGATGTGGCTAAAACATGAGCTATACCGGGCCAAGTGAGGTTGCACCTCCGATCGAGCATGCTTCTTCGATACCATTCTATTACTTTGTGATTCGATTGGGTGCACCTTTGATTATGGGAGTATGTCTCGAGGTGGGCGGTAGTAGCTGCTATGCGTTACCACCAGTCCAGGAGTGCACACGGTAGAATCCTACTGTAACAACCCGGGATTTTGTAATTTTTAATTATCGTCAAAATGACGATTAAATTGTTTGATAATAGCTATTGAAATTTAAATCGAATTGAAATTCTTTTATAACTATGTTAAATGTTGGGCGGGCTTTAAAATTGTTTTGGCCCATGTTTTATTTTGTTGCCGAGATGGTTATTATTGTTGTTCCTTTAACCGATCCATTCATTTTGAAACCCTAAACAATCAAACGAAAGAAAGAAAAAATGGCAGTCTCGATTTTCTTCGTTCATTCCGCTTTGAAGAATTAGGGCTTTCGATTCTCTTAAGCATCGGCTACAAACTTTCGATCGATTGATAAGGTGAGTACCCGCTCACATCTAATTCTCATCTCGAGTTGAATTAGGGTTTAAATTTTGTGATTTCGTTCGTATTCAGTTGTTTGGGTTGTCGATTCATTTTGCTTGCAGTTTGATTCATGTTGTTTGGTATTGATTTTGATCTATTTGATTTTCGTGGTTGTCACGGCTTCGATATTGAGCTGTTCGGTCGTGTTCCTTGCTACATTGGTCACCACGATGTTGTTCTTCTGGTATTTAACCTGAATTTTTGTCGACTTCGGTCGTGATTTGAATTGGTTATTAAATTTCACTGTTGTGTCTTCGGCACTACTACTGCTGCTATGACTTCGACTTGATTTTTGACTTCTCCTGGCTTTAGTCATTTTTTATTCATTCTTTGTGGTTTTGACTTCGGTCTCACGGCCTTGACTTGAACTTGACTTTGAGAAGAAAATTTACTTAGTTTAATTTGTTCAAGGTTGGTGTCTTCGACACTTTAACTGTTGCTTTGAATTGCTTCGGCCTGTCACCGTTTTTGGTTAAGACTTGGTCTTGCATTGCACTTGTTTTTTGATATCATCTCTGTTTACTTTGGTTATTTGTGCATATATATATACGTATGTATGTGTGTATGCATAAATTGGTGGATTGGCTTGAATTGCAATCAAGTCAGGAACATTTGTTTGTAGACTTGATTTTGTTCACTGTTGGGTTTTGTTGTTCTGGTAGCACTCGAGTCTGAGTTTAGATGCATAAGCACATATATATTTCATGTGCACATGCTTGCGGTTGGATTAGCTTGTTTTTGATTCAACTGAGTCTGTATATTCATGTTGTATCTACCTTGTTTCTCCGGCATTTTAATTCGATTGCCAAGGCGATGAGCTTGTCTTTGTTGCCTTCGGCTTCGATTGGATTTTTATCAATGTTGGTTTCCTCTGACTTCGGCTATGCTTTTGTTGACATTTCCTTTGATATTTCTTTCAAGATAATTGTCTTATACAGTCGCTCCTTGGAGTTGCTGTGCAATTCAATGATATGCTGGAAAATGTTCTTTGTTGCCTTCAATGTCGCTGTTGCATTCAGTAGTCTGAAACTTGTTTTCATTTGTATGTTGTGCATTTGTAATTGACTAGCTGTCTCGGGCTTTATATGCTGGTGGCATTGACTTCTGCACTTTGTTTTATCCTTTGTTGTAAAGTGAATCATTGTCACTTCTTTTTATCATGATCTCTGTTAGGACTTAAGCTTTAAACAAATGTTGTTTGTTTTAGTCTAAATTAGAGTCTAAAATTTTATTAAGTTAAAATAAAATGAAAACTACTCTGTAAATAAAAAGGAACAGGGAAGTTTAAGTTTTATATAAAATTCAAATATGTTAATTTAGAAATCCAGGATTATTAACTGAATCTTTAAACCAAATAATGATTTTTAGAAGAGAAATCAAGATTTTTAGATTTTTAAATGATGAGATATTCTAGTATGAACGAAAATTGGGTTTCGATCGATTTCTGATGATCAATGTAATCTGGAGGTGTAACGATCCTGGATTTTAATTTAATTTAAATCGATAATTAATTTGATTTTTGGATAAAATTGTAAAATTGATTAAATGGATGCGAGTTTCCCCGAACATGAATAAATTTTGGGTAAATCATTTAAATTTAAAATTTATGGGTTATGTAAAAAAATAAAAATGAACTAATAATAAATATTTAAGCTAGAAATAAAATATAAATATATAAAAAGGTAAACTATAAAATCCAAAGTAACACACTTGCTAAAATTAACAACATATAAAATATAGAAATTATCCATATTATACAATAATAAGATTTAATAAAAGAAAATAAAAATAGAAATTCATTTGTGTTATCAAGCAAGATAAACAGATATAACTATTCGTGAACAAACAAAGTATGAACAAGACTAAATAATACGTATGAACAGACAAGGAAACCAGGTTAGTCAAAGTAAGAAATATAGATATAAGTATGAAGACTTTCCAGCCTTTATACATTTGCATAGCAAATGGAACAAAGTAAAGGATCACATTTCAATCATGTTTCAAAATATAAACTGATGTTCGAATAGGATATATGCCTGTAAAACTTAAGGAAACAAAAGCAAAATACAAAGTAAAAATATATTATACCTATAGCTTGTAGTTTAAGTCTAAGGCAAGTGTATAAAATATGGATAAGTATCAAAGGGAACATCAAGTACAAATAGCATTAAATGTGCATATCCTAGCAGCAAACATAATCTATACGAATTGCATAAAACTTCTTTTAGCCTCCACATTTTATAAAAATCTCTGACAACGGAAAAAAATATTAACCCTGTAAATTATTTTAAACTTCAACCTGGAAGCTATTCCCATTTCAGTTCGAACTAAACAAGACTAAAAATAAAAACTTCCATTTATAAACTTGAACAAGACTTCATTCTACATCATCAAATACAATTAAACATCAGACAACAGCAAGGCAAGAAGATCAAAGTGGAAAACATTTTCCAGTTTTTCAAGTTCAAACTGTTTCAACATGGGTGCTCTGTTCTTTTTCATAAAGCTGGTGAGTAACTTTTTATTTAAAAATATAACTTAAGTTATATAGGAGCATGTTTTCCCTGTGAGAATATATCTGTTTGTATATATATATTTGTGCACATCTGTATGTACATCTCATACTCTGTTAAGCCTGTTGCCTGAGGCTATTCTCTTTTTAGTAGATATGTAAACAAACCACCATCTAATGATCTAGCAATTGTTTGAACATGGCATGTAAACAAATATTGTTTGTTTGGTCTTAAGCTAAGTGTTAAAAATATTTATAAGTTGAAACAACTTAGTATTGCTTCTGGAATTATAAAACACAGTGGAAAACTTAAGTTTAGCCAAAAATCAATTGTTATGATTTATAAATTCAGGTATGTGAGATGAATTTACATACAAAAATATGATTTTTAAAACAAATATCACAATTTTTAGTGGATGGGGTTAAGAGCAGTTCGAAGTTGAACTGGAAACGGGTTTTCACCGTTTTCAGGCGATCGATGGTCGTGGAGCTCTCGAGATTCAGTCGAAACGTGGAGGGATGAACGGAGATTCGAGGAAAAATGATCGGTGAAGCTCCAGTTCACCGTGGCGATGGCGGCGACCCAATTTAAAATTTAAACCTAGTTTTTAATGCAATCATAAACTCGTCTCGTTCGTCACCACCAAGGGATCGAGTGGCGCGAGAGTTTGGGAAGTGGTAGCTGGGACATAGACGCGTCGATGACCGGAGTTTCGTGGGTTCTGATGGACGGAGCGTGGTGAACGAGGTGATAACAGGCTTCGCGATGATGGGTTAAGCCATTCCAGCTTTGAGTTTAAAGCTCGATTTCGGGTCTTGGTGTTAGGTCGAAGTCTGATGGTTGGAGAGGGATGCGAGGTGGGTCGATGACGTGGTGAGGTCAGCGAGGTTGGTCGGAGTTGGCCAAGGGCACTGTACACGTGCACAACCCGGTAATGTGTCAGTGAAATTATCTGAGGAAGGAGGAGACTTGGACTCGAAGGGGGACTCGGGGAATTCGTGGGTTGGCTCGGGTTCCCACTCGGGTAAATTTGTGTGTGTTAAGGGGGTGAAGTTTTAATACTTAGAAAAATTTAAGTTTGGAAATTTCACACGGGTAAAATTGTGGGAAACTCGAAGCAGATAGCTTAAATCCTCGGGTAGGACTCGAAGCGAGTCTCAGGGCTGTGGTAAACAGTTTTCTTAAAATAAAATTCAACTTTAACCAATTTTAATTCATGTTTTTAAATGATGACTTTGGGTTAAGTTGTAATTAATTAAGAACTTAGAAGTCTTTTCCAAAGAAGAATAAAAATAGAAGATGTATTTTTATATTTACCTAATTATTTATTTGATATTAAGGGTTAAATTAACAAATAAATAAAGGGTAATTAATTGGTTATAAGTTAATTAATTAGGAATAATTAGTTTGTAATTAAAGATCATTAATTTGATAAGCTTAGATTTTAAATTAATGGTTAATTAAATTACAGTTAAGAAATTAAGTTAATAATTAGTGGTTAATTTAATTGGTTATTAAGGATAAATTAAATTTAAATTAATATTGATTAATTTAAGTTTAATCTCTTAACTAATGAACGATAAGCGTTATGATATACTGCTTATCAACTATATCCTGTATTTTGATCTGTGATGATTCATCGTGTTGCACTATTGTGTTAAACCCTTGGACTACACCATACACACACAAATATGGATTTCACGTGGAAATCGGTTAAGTCACAGATAATTTAAATTTGATGTTTTTGAAATTGAATTTTTAATTTCAATTGATTTTGAAATTGGAAATTTGGGTTTAAAGTGAAAAGCTTTTGAAATGGGATTTCAAAGATAAAAGTTATTTTGAATAACTTAATCGAGTTTTGAAAATTTAAATAATTTGATTTAAATTTGAATTCAAGTTTGAAATTGAATTCTATGATTTGAAACTAGGGATTAAAGATGCTGTACAAGTTATATATGGGTTAAACCATTTTAAAGGTATTGATTTGGGAATTTGAATTTAATTCAAGGGTTTTAACTCGTGTAAATATAACTGGATTTTTCCAAAACGAAACTACTTGTTTTCAAATAATAATAGCTTTCATTTTAAGAAAGGATTTCCAAATTGTGTTGAACGGTTTCAAGTTTGAAATGGAATTGAAATGTTTTGAAAACTATGAAATGAGTCTTTGATTCAAAGACCGAACGAGTTAATCCAACTTGAAATAGAATTGTTTTGAAAGCTATAAGTTAAATCTTGATTTAAAGATTTAACGAGTTAATCAAATTGAAATGGAAATTGTTTTGAAATCCATGAATGAACCTTTGTGAATGGGGTTAACTTTGTGAAATAAATCTTTTTGTTTAAAAGATAAAAGTGTGGAAATTTGTTTAAACCATTGAAGGTTTTTGAAATGAATCTTTTTGTTTAAAAGATCGGAAATGGTAAATTGTTTTAACCATTCGAATGAAAAGTTTTTAGCTTTAAGTTGTGATTTAACTGAGACCCCAGTATCCATATGATTTTTAATTGCGCTCGTTATTCGGTTTAGCCGGGAGAGGACCTTTGTGTCATATATCCCATTCCGAATAGTGATACGACGATATGGATAGCATTTAAAGACCGGTGGTGAAGACCGGGTATTTGCGAGAGCGATAGGATGACCTGTCGATTGTCTCTGCACTGAGTAGCTACGGTATAGAGATTTCCTAAGTGATGGGAAGTCCGATCAGGATTGTGAATACCCGGATTTGCAAGGGCTTCTTCGGAAGTGCCTTCGATTCTGTTCGAACCCGGAACAGACTTGTATGGATGTGTGTCTGACATTACACTTTGAGATGTAAAGCTGGTTTCTATCAAATACATTTCTGTTGGTGGCGGAGAATTTATTCTCTTAGCTTAACACCCTTCTCTGAGACGTACGAGCTCAGAGGTTATGTAGTTGATGGTTATTAGTGATACATTCCCAATTTGGTAATGTGGCATACAAAGTGCTGATGATCATTTGTTGGTCAAAGCGTGCTTTGTGAAAAACGTTGCTTTGTGGAAAAGCGTGGCTTTGTGAAAAAGCGTGGCTTTGTGAAAAAGCGTTGCTTTGTGGACGAGACTTCGTCGAGCCTCACAACCCAGTAATGGTCGAAACAGGAATGTTGCGACAAAGGTTTGTAGGGGTAGCGCCCCTAGGGTATGTCATTTCCTTCTGGATAAAAGGTGATATCATGGTATGGAGCCCAGATATTTTACCTATGTGGATGCTGCACAGTTATTATACTTTGTGGTTGTTGCTTTGTGATCGAGGGCCCTCGGATAAAGGTCGGTAACGACCGGGGGATGATATGACTCGTGTGTTAGTTACCTAGTTACAGTTGTACAGCGTGAGGTAGCGGCAGTGTGTTAGTTACCTAGTTACAGCTGTACAGCGTGAGGTAGCGTCGGCCTTTTGTTTGTAGAGGTCCGGTTAGGATCCGGGGTGTCTTTCCAGAGGCGTTTCTATTTCGGTAAGGAAGTTCCTTAGCCTGATCATTTGTTGGAAATCCAAAGAAACAATACGAACCATATACGGTTTTAGTTGTATTACCTGCCATGGAATGTGGCGGTAACCTGTTATTGAACATGGTAGATATAGTAGGCATACGATGAAATGTTGTATGCTGGCTAAGATTGATATTATACTTTCGAAATGGTTTTCGACACTATGCACTAATGATAATAATATCGAATGATTTTGCGTAGTAAGCATTTTTGACTATCATAAGAAGAAATCTCCTCCAATTCTGCGTTTGCATTGTGTGTGTGGTGGGAGGTCTTATGGTAGTTTCATTTTCCAAAAACATTGCGGGTTTCAATGTTTAAAAGCCTTTTGTGTTTGTTTAAAGATAAACTGTTTTTGTTGCTCACACCAGTCCCATGACTGATCCGGAGTTTATTGTTTCTTTTCTAAACTCTGGATGCTCAAAATTTTTCTACACGAGTAGTCTAGAGTTTGGTTTTTCAAATAGTCAGGATTTGTAGATTTTGAGGAGCTAGTTCAGTCTTTGGATATGGACTGCACTTGCTTATCTTTGTGCCTCGTTATTGGGAGTTCTAGCTATATCTGGATTAGTGCTTTGAAGATGAAGATTATCCGCTGCGGATGTTATCGTTTTCTTTTCCGCTGCTATTTCTTGTATCATATCTCTGATGTATATTGATATTCATTGTATCACTCTGTTGTATCAGATATTGTATATCAATGTATTTTTGTTTTTCCGCTGTGTTATTTACTTAATGTTGTTATAAGCTCCGGCGACTCGAATTTGAACGGTCGAATCTACGACATTCGAGTACGATGTAAAGTATGGATGTCGATTTTCGAACGCGAAAAATCTAAGACGTTACAGGAGGGTCGTGGTTCATTCTGGGGGAAGAGGAGCTATCAGTGATTAAGAGAAAAATGTTGGATGGCCGTATAGATGATCGTGGCGACGGTGGTTGGCCGATTGAGTTTCTAAACCTAGTTTTACTGGGTTACAGTTGGTATCAGAGCATAAATACATAGATTATAACAGATAATATACAATTTTCATAAGACAATTTACAACATCAGGTTTAAACTAAGTTATCAATTGTAGTCACTTAATTTTGCTATTTCATCAGATATACACTTGATAATCATGCTGTATATTTGACTTGAGCCTGGTATTATCAATTGTAGTCTGTGAGTTGCATCTGTAGTCTGTGGCTATAAAATTGTTGTTTGCATTTTCCAGTTTCATTTAGTGACACTGTTTCACCTCCACTTTAGGTATAGTGGTATGGTGTGCACTGTCTTGAGTCTTGTCTACTTGATGATAATTAGTCTGGTGTAGTTGTACACTTGGTTACCTTCTTGGTCGAAACTGGTCATTTGTGTTGTAGCTGTACACTTGCATATATTCTAGGTGCAGTTACATCCCTGCTCATGTCACTGTTTGCATTGTCGACTTATGTGGTCTATGAGGTTGACGTATTTTTGTTGTTCACTGTTTGGACATTTGGGCTCTTTTTAGTTGCAGTTTGTATTTGTGTGCCCTTGTAATCTTGTGGTGGCTGCAGTTTTGTTGCAGTTCTGCCCTTGTATTCATGTGGTGGCTGCAGTTTCATTTGTGTTGCATTTTGCCATGCTGAGTCGGATTGCTCTGGTTCATGTATATGCATGTTTTGCTTTTGTGCATTCCTGCAGTCGGTTGTATCTATATTTATTGTTTTATTGTTTCCCAGTTGCCTCTGGGTTGAGTTTCGCTCATATAACTTGGTGCAGTTGGTAATTGCTGCAGTTGGGTTGAGTTATTATAGCCGCGACTTGACCTCTGCAGTTCGATTTGCTGTTAGCATTTTCTGTTATCAGATGGTATTTGGACTTGATGTTGTACTTCATTGGGTTCTGGTTGCAGTGATACTGCTGCATTCATATTCTTGTTGTCCCATTGTTTTAAACTTGTTCAACATTTGGGTTTTACTGCGTTTCACTTGGAGCTTTATTGAACATATATTTATGGGTACATCTGATTTTGGCGAGGCAGTACACGCGAGCGTGTACTGCAGCCAAATCAGATTTGATGTTAATTGACGATTTCACTTGTTGGAATTATTTCGTGTTGCCAACTCGATATATTTTGAGTTGTATTCTGATCTGGTTTAATCTGATGATTTTGTTGATATTTAATTATCTTTTATATAATTAGATTATGTGCTCTCTAATTTTTGTATCGATAATTAGATTTGTGTCGTTTATGATGTTTCATTGGCTTGGGTTCACTTTGACCATTTTGTTGTTAATTGTCATTTAGACAATTCTGTTGTTTCTTTAAATTATCTTCATTGATAATCCTTTTTATATATCTTTGATGATGATTTGAATTTGCTGATTTGTCGTTTAACACTATTTAGTGTTATATCTGCCGTTACCGATTCTCTTATCGAGGAGTTGGATATACGAGATTTCTATGACTGTCGTCTATTTGATATTTGATTATTATTGCTTCTGTGCATTAATAACTGAGTTTGAATTAGACTGACCCGTGTATTATTTTCTTTTGAATTTAATACTCGGGTCAGACCCGAGTTATTTCAGGTTGTAGATATTCTGCTTTGGGTTGCTGCTTGAGCTATGAAGTCTTTTCACATCTTTTGAAGTGGTCTTAGTCATTTTGTAGTAGTCAGTGTATCTGATTTAGGAAGATATGTATTCATGTATATTAGTCGATAATGTACTTGTATATATAACTTCCAGAGTTGGCAGTTGTAGTTGTATCATATGTATTGTGTCAATGTATTGTAACTGACATCAGTTATATATATATATATATATATATATATATGAGACTTTTGTTATCTGTGTTCCGCATTTTTTTGTATCTGTGTTATTATTATATATATTGTCCTAAACTATTATGAACCATCGTAGTTCGTTTTACACTGGAATTGGGTATGTCGATGGGAGTATATAAATAAGAGATGAAAAATAAAAATATAGACCACTCCTATCGAGGTAACCAATACTAGTGTAAGGCCTAACTACGGATGGCCGCTCCTATCCAGCCTTATTCTTCGCAATAACAGACAGTATTTCTTTTAATACTCTTTGTTATTGTGAGCATATGAGGTGGGGCGTCACACCTACCCTGACATTGCCTCACGTGCCTTATCGCTCCCACTACGAGTTTGTTTTGTACCGTACCTATGGAGTGCTCCCTGAGTAAACCACTGGTTTGGTGGAGCTTACAATATCTGCATAGACTACGGGAATATATAAAAATGTGTTAAAGGGGATATGGGTAACGCCTTAACGCTATTTTAATAGTTTACTTTACTATGGACATAATCTATGTAGCGTATTGTACTATGTATGTAGATAGTTTAACGGGTCCTTAAAGGGTGGAATCCCAAACATCCTTTGAGTTACTTTGTATTTCACTTGAGTTGATTTACTGGTATAAGAATGTTAATCCTAACTCGAGTGTTTTGTGTTTTGCTTTATGCTCGGGTCAGACTGAATGTCACAGCATTTGAGACTCACCTTTAGAGCTTGGTGCTTTGCTTGGAGATCCATCTCTATCTGATTAGCTTTCAATTATTTCCAGTTGTTTATGTTCAGACTTGTCAGGTGCTTTTGTATTAGTGACTTCTGTGTATTAAGGTTTTTGTTGTATTTGCTTTATACTCTGATGTTCTATAGTAGCTTCATGAACTACTATTTATCTATTCCGCTGCTTATTGTTGTATTACTCTGTGACTCTGTGATTGATTTATTTACTGTATATGCTAAGTTTTGTCAAATATAAAAATTAACAATCTGTTGTTTTGAACATTTCAAGTTTGACCTCTGCGTCTGCTTATGCACTTGGCGGGTGCAGCATGAAAGGGGGTTATCGCTTTTGGGTTTGGTAGCGAACGGATGACTCCTACTGTGACGACCTGCAAATCTGTACCCTCTGAATCGACAATAAACCACACTTGTCCGAGCCAAAAAGCACAGACCGATGGAAAGTCAGGAGAAAGAAAAGAAGAGAGAAGAAAAGAAGAGAAGAAAGAGAGAAGATAGAACCAAACAGAACAATACAGAATCTCACATCACAGCGGAATAACATATAATATCATATGAATGATCTTTATAAAACAGAAATTGTATATACATACATCAATCAGAGTTCAACAATCAATCACTAGTTATCAGCGTGGACAGTTATAATAACCTGTCCTCACAATTGCTGACAATATACAACAACTAAGCAAAGCAGCGGATAACCAACAGATACGCGTATACGAAATGAAGATCTCCAGCTCTCCTGCTGAAGCTCCAAAAGCACCAAATCTGAACCTGTGAGCATACTCGGTTTGACCCGAGCATTGAAAGGGAAGAACGCCCGGATCAGTTTGGTAAACCAGCGTGAGAAACACACTTAACTGAATTATTAAATTACCAAACTTTTCCTTTATCAAAACAAAAGTATCTTGTAAGACAAGTCCACACATAAACACGGACATTTTTTACCTTACGATAACTAAAAAATCTCATATCAAATCATGTGATATTATACTAGTGTCTAGTATACAAATAATATTAATCATAGCCGAAATTGTTACATTGATTAAATTCCAGCATATAGCCCAATTAGGTAATACAATCAAAATGGCAGGTACGTAGTGGAGTTTGGATTTCCAAACAAACGAACAGGTGAAGGGACTATCTTCCGAATGGGTACACCTCTAGATGGATGTCCCGAGGCACATAAAATCTGCCCTCTACCAACACAAGACCCGCCCACCTCTATAACCAGATGGTACCGAATATGTCATCCTCCGGTCGTTACTGACCATTACCGAGGGCCCTCTAGCTTACAAACCACAATAATCAGATACACAACGTCATAGCGTATAAAGATATATCTAGAAGAGGATGATCATATCCTACTTAGGAGCAACCCACTTAGCCTTGCCGCATCTAACCCAATTTTGGTCATTTTCGGTTGATGAGGCCTAAGGTAATGATTACCTTTTACAAATCACAATCACATCTTTGAATGCCACACCGCCATTTCCGTTGACTACTAATTACCTTCCACAAAAATACAACCCTTAAGCTCATACGTCTCAAGGTGGGTGTTAAGCTAAGAGAAGTTGCCTTCTCCGCCACCACTAATGTACGTTTGTAAAAACAAATGTACGTAAGCTGTAGAATTGCAATGTCAGACAATCATCCATACAAGTTGTCCAGGAACATGACAAACCGAAGGTACTTTCCTACCACATCCTGTCGGGAAATCCCTAGGATTAGTAGCAAATAGTCCTCGCATTGTATATTTCATAATGAAGAGACCACTGCTACTGGATGTATATTGGAATTTTAACCCCAAACGATCAACAAGCAGTCCCCCACGTTGGAATATCAATATCATCATAAGAAACCTGCACAAATCGTCAAATATACGTTGGTCCGAAGTGGTTTTTAGATAAATTTGATCCCGGTCTCTCCGCACCAACAACGCAAAAGCGTCTCTCAACCTCACACAGAAACTCTCTCATAGACTTATCAGGTCTCCAACTTTCAACTTGCTATCCTTCGGGCCAAGAAGGAAGCTCGATAGATTGGAGTAATACTCCGCACTATACGAATCATCATCCTCAACACAAATGATAATCAAGCCTACATAGAAGGCTACGTACTAAGTGTATGACTAAATAGTTCCCACATCAAGTCGAGGAACTAAAATGGTCAAATTTGATAGTTGGTTATTTAACTATCAAAGCAAACAAACAAATATTTAGCATAATATAAAATCAATAGGCCCTTTAATTAATCTTTTATTAATTAAATCACTTGCCAAATATTCACTTCATATTATCTTTAAAAAGATATAATCTCAAAATCATTTCAACTTCTATATTGGAAAACATTTCCAAATACTTATTTAATAATAAGTAATTCACAAATCAATTTATTTTCAACACTTGGAAAATATTACATATACTTAAATCACGATTAAGTATATATTTTATTCTTTAAGGAAAACATTCTCTTTAATATCTTTTATTTGGGTTAAAACGAATGTTGCGAAAAACATCGTTACGACAACCCAAAATCAACAGTATAGGGATTCGAAAATAAGATAGATAAATAAATCCCAATACTATACAAAATATTTCCTTTCGAAAATCATATACTATAACAACGGTGTTATAGTCCATCATTTCCTTATACCTTTCGAAAACGTCTATTTCGACAATGAATGTTGAAATCTATGTATTCGATACTTAACACATTTTAAAACATTTTCAAATCATTTAACTTCAATTAAAATAATTACTTCCCAAATCATTTATTTAATTTAAATATTATTCACTGTCCAAAATCGTGAATATATTTTGTTTACCAAATCAATACTCCTACACATTAAATTTAAAGGATAATTCACTGTCCAAAATCGTGAATATATCTCATTTAATAAAATTCCATATTTAATTATCAAAATCAATTGAATTCGGATTTATAAAACAATGTTTATAAATTTCACTTATTTTATACAACTTCCATATACAAAATTCCTTTATTACTAACTCCATTTAAATCTCGTTTATATGCCAAATCCAATTTATAAGTTAATTACTTATAAATCTATTTACTTCCAAAATTCGTTCTTTTTATAACTTCACAAATTCATAAATACTATTCACTTATAAAATCCATTTATAACTCCATTTTATCCTTTACAAAATTCCTTAATAATTCCTTTACTTTGATTTATAAAAATTCAATTTTATAATCTTGTATATAAACCATTTATAATAAGTCCAAAATCTCAATTTAAACTATATTTATAAAATAGTTTATTTCATATTCCAAAAATCACATTTTGGTACATTTCACAAAATCATAATTTTTATAACATAAAAAAATTATAACTTTTATTTATTCATAATAAATTCAATTCCTTTACAATTCAAAAATCAATAAAACATCTATTTTCAAAATCACTTGAAAATCCCTTTTAATTTGAAAACATCACTTTAACATTTTTAAATTTCCAAAATAGGCCCAATGCTGCAACAGCACTAAATACATCAATCACGGCATCCAAACATCATATATCACATGATAACATCATATATCACAATATCTGTAAATAAACCAATACTGGTGAGGAATCCAGTTGGATCCCTCCAACCTATCACCTGCAACAAATATACATATGAGAATATTTGTACAATGTCTGCTTCGAGGTAGACGCGCGTACAAAGGGTCATCCGCTCATACACGGGAACGTATAGGGTCTCATCTGCTCCAATAGGCAGGTATATATCCAAATACCAATATATATATATATACACAATATATCTTATATCATCCAAACAATCATCAATCAGCATAAATAACATTTATTCTCACTTATATAAAAATATCAGTGAGTCGGAAAGAGTGAGTTGTACTCACATTGCTTCCAATAGCAGTTGTAGTATTTTATTCCGAATAAAATTAAACGAGCGTTTAATACCCAAAATTTATACTAGCTCCAATCAACTCCAAACTAGCTCTAAAATGTAGTGCTCGTCAATACGGACCCAATGCAATTCGTTTTGTGCGAAACAGACCTCGTATGAAAAAGTTATGACGTTTAGAAGTTTATACGAATTTATATAAATTAATTTACTATTTTATTTTTAACCTAGGCAAATCTCAGCCGTTCGATTTCGAAACCTAGATCAAAGTCGCGTGTTCATCTTCTTCCTTCCCCAAGTTATATTCACGTACGCGATTTTAACCCATTACCGCCGTTCTCATTTGAATTTTCGCGACCTATACGATCGACTTCACGTTGATCGGCCATAGCCATTCGAAAGCTCGAACTTCACTCCATCTTCACCATAAAGCACGTCGAACTCGGCCCCTTATTCCTCACGAAATACGAACCCAAAGCCATGATGAACGCGAGCAATTTATAGCCTCCATACGACGTCGTTTCAGATCTCCACCGTTGAAATTATAGAGCCCGATATGCTTTCCATTTTTGTAGTTGAGAGTATTTTGAATCGATCGATGGATTTGGAGAAAAAGAGGGAAGAAAGAGAGTGATTTTCGGCCATGCATTTCACGGTGGCGGCTAGCCCTTGCCAGATTAGGTTTTTGTGAAAATAGTGAAAATATGTGGCCTTTTATAGAAAATTTCACGCACTATTCACCCGAAATTTTTCCAAACTCCAAACGAAGCATGCCGCCTGGCGTTTATAATGTTTTACCCCTATTTCAAACACAATGGAATATATATCGGGAGCCAATTCGATCGTATTTGGAAGATAGGTTTTCAAATCGACTATTTAAATTTAAAATTTACTTAAACGATTTTCTACGCATTTTAGCTTGCCACCGACAAATCGTAAATCCGATTGATACGAAATGTGAAATCCTACAATAATATAAGATTACGGATCCAATGAAACTGGTTTCGTTGAAATCCGAGACAGTTTGAAAAATGACTATTTTCACACGTTAATTAAATATTAAAATATTCAATTTCTACAAATTAACTTTTAATTCAATTTTAAAAGTTTTGTAACATCATTCTAACTCAAATATAATTTAATTCATCTTTATAAATCATTTTCATTCGTATTAAATCCAAATTTCAATTATTCTTGAAATTTCAAATATTAAATTAATAATTTAATTATCCAATTAAATCACTATATTTCAAATATAGGTTACTCGGCTTATAAAATTTACTTGTGAATATTAAAAATCAATTAAATATATGAATTTCAAATGACTCAAATTCTGGGTCATTACACCTACTCCTACATGTCCCGTGGGGTTGGTGCAGTCGAGAGACTAGCCCTAAAAGCAGAACACAAGTACCGTTGTATGCTACGGTGGGTGTTACCCCACTACTAGTCGGTCGTTACATGTGGTATCAGAGCTCTGGTTTAGGAAAAACTTAGCACATGGAATAAAAACTCATTAGAGATAGGCTAGTAATACCCTAGAATGAGTAAAATTAATTACAGAATCATCTTCATTTGATCTTGAAATTCTTCGTTAGGATCCTCCTGAATTAGGATTTCTTTTGTTTTGGAACTATCCCGTTGTTCTAAAATCCATTATCGTCTTTTCATGTTCATGTTCTTTTGATACTGGAGCATCCCATAGCTTTATTTTTGTTGATCTCTGTAATAAATTCGAGTATATCTTGCAACCTCCATTGGCAACTTCATCTTTTTGTGCGACTAATCACATCGGAGGTCCCGCCAATCTTAGTATGATTTGTAAAGCGGTAAAACTCTTTTACAACAGGCATCGATTCATCGGAGATTTCTATGTCCTTGATTTTGATGGTGTTACTTCTTGCAAAGCCAGAACCGTTTCTCTAGTAGATGACCAGGGTAATTCTCTGTGATCGAATGTCGTATGCCTCAGGATTATGCAGGCAGTTTTATCTTTTCACTTGATTTTCAGCCTAGTGATCTTGACTCCACCCTGATAGTCAGGGATTATCCTAATGTTTTGGTGAAGTTACTTCTCTCTCCCAGCCGGGAAATTGAATTCCGCATCGATCTTATTCCTGGAGCTCGACCTGTTGTCCTTCCCCCGGACGAATTGTTTCTATGAATGGTTAGTCATGCCATTTGGATTAACCAATTGTGACGCCCCACCTCTATACTCACACTAACCAAGGACACTACTGGGTAATGCCGTCAATTAGTATGAAGAATAAGGCTATTGAGGAGCGACCATCTGTGTAATTGCTTTGTGCGAGTACCGATATGTCAGATAGTATGTCATGCATTTCATTTCGAGAGGAAATCTGACATATCAAATACAAACTCAAAGCTACTACACAATGGCTATGTGGCCTTCGAAAACAAATATAAAATAAGCATAACATAAATCAGTCACAGATATTCATATCACAAAGGCAGAAACAGATGAATATAACACATAGAAGTATACATCACACTAGTGGTCATACAAGATCCACTACATCATAAAAGAATAGGTACAAGTTCTAGACAAAAGAATATTATACATCAAGGAGTCTCTATCTCGAATGTATAAAAAAAATAACTACTAAGCTAAAGTAGTTAGCCAAAATTCAGAAGCTAGTCCCTGTTAAGCAGTCAAGTGGAAGCACCTGGAACATCTCGGTCTGACCCGAATATTATTTAAGAAGAAAAATAATAAACGGATCAGTCTAGCTATAAATATCATGTAAGATGAGATAGGATAAGAGATATAACAAATATATATGATAACAATGAAAATCATACAATATCTCAATTTTTCTCAAACACCAAAGAGAATGTCATATTCTTTATTTTTGTTCACCAAACCACAAATATTGATAAAGCTTATCGATGAAAATCACAAATATTGGTGAAACACAAATTCTAGAAATCAACAATTAGAAAACCAGAAATCACAAAAAAGGGGGAGGCCTATCATTAACGGGAGCGTGAAAACTCACCAACACGTGTATCACAAACGAGATGTTTTCCCATGGGTCGCTACCCCATAGGGCCGGTGCAACGACGTAGTACAGCGATACGCCCAAGGAACCTGAAACTCAAATAAACCGGAAGAACGACGTAGTACAGCGATACGTCCAATGAACCTGAAACTCAAATAAGCTGGAACAACGACGTAGTACAGTGATACGCCCGATGAACTTGAAACTGAAATAAGCCGGAACAACAACGTAGTACAACGATACGGCCGATGAACCGAATTCCATAAAATGGTTAAAAGTCCATCTGTCGTTAGCCCATAAAAATGATACGAAGCTCCAAAAGTGATCATCATTGATCAAAAAGAAGTGTAAATTACACAAAGCTAGTAAATAAATGAGTTTAGATTCATGTCCCATAACCAGTGGCTTAATTTAAATATGTACGAACAAATTGTAGATTTCCACTCGAAGATTGTCACGAGATTTCAATCGAACAAGTCCAAAAATTAACCGACGAAGTAAACGCAAGCATTTCATACCACTTGTTTTGCTAAGTCGTTTAATTAGATTTTGCATACAAATGAGGTAAAGATTTGTATATACTAATAGATTGGAAAACAGTTTTAAAAATGAGCTTTGTATTAAAAGTAATGTTGAAATCATTTTTGTGAAAGAGTTTGAGTATTTACTACTAGTATAGAAACCTTTGTATTTTAAAGTGACAAATCATAGAAATGATTGTAAAAACAATCTATCACCAAAAATCCACATTCGACGACATGAATTAAAACCATAAAAATCGATATCAAATCCATCAAATGGATAGTCCCAAAAATCCAGAAAAGAAGTCATCGAAGTCAATAATAAATGACAACAACTAATCGGATCAACAAAAATCGATAAGAAATGGAAATTCGCACAAAAATAGACAAAATGGGCAAAAACCAACAGGACCAGACGTCTAGTTGGATTGGCCAGACGTCTGACCTGGGGTTCTGCCATTTTCTTCTATTTTTTTCGTTTCTTTATAATTTCCAGAACCCCTAACCAGACGTCTGACCGATTGAACCAGACGTATGGTTCATGGCTCTGGATATATATTTTTTCTACCATATTTTTTTTTCTTCTGGTGCCCTAACCAGACGTCTGAATTCTTCAGCCAGACGTCTGGTTGCGTGTACTGGGCAACAGTTTGCCTAGGCCATCGATGGCTAAATCGATTCGGAAGCGATCGGACGAGCGACGGAGGCTAGGGAATTATGCCAAGCGATAACCCAGCCTTATAGGCTCTTCGATACACCCCAAACAACATGTCCAAACATCCAAGGTAGGATCTTTAAAGATATTGACTTCAAAACACCAAAATTGAAAAAATTCACCAAATCAACTTAAATCAAAAGCAAATGAACATGAAATAGATGTTAGGAATTCATACCTAACAACAATGAAAGCTATAGACATAGATGTGACTTGAAAAACTCACATTTAAACCCAAATATAGAAATGAGAAGCTCTAAAACAAGCTAAGATTGATTTCTCTTCAACAACACCTCTAGAATCTTCAATCTATTATCAAATGAAATGAATTTCCTAAGTTAGGTTATAGGGAATTCTGAAAATTGAAGAGAGATTGAGATGGAGAAGATGAAGAGGATGCTTACCTATGCTCCTCTTTGATTTTAGAACTAGAACTTGAATTTCCTAAGAAAACTAGGGCTTAGGAATTTCAAATCTCCTCTCTTTCCCCCATTTTTCCTATAGCTTTAGTGTTATGAATTATTATGAGTAGAATGAATGAAAGGGAGAGGAGTTAGAGTATTTGGTAGAGGAGTTTGGGTTCTCTTGTTGGGTTAGTGGGCTAGAACCCAACCCAAAGCCCAAATGAAAATACCAAAATCCTAATCAACTCCAAACATATCGATGCTTATACTCAAACAAGTTGTAAACGTTGTTTTAAAATCAATGGAAGTGGTCCCGAGTCCAAATTCGACTATTTACAAAAAGTCACATTTTGGAATTTAATCCAACTAACGATGCTATATTTAAATATATAGTCGTAAAATATGCGGGTTGTTACAGACTCCCCTCCTTAAAGAAATTGCGTCCTCGCAATACTTAAGAAGAAAATAAAGAGTAACAACCACTTTAAGGCATAATAACATAAAAGAAAATTTCGAAGTAAGAAGTTCACCTTTAAGAGCACGAGAGAAAATGTCCGGATGAGTTCGCTCGATGAATTCTCTGGATTCCCAAGAGCAATCCTTAGGATTTGAGGACCATTGAACTTTCACAAGCGGAACATCTTTATTACGAATGCGTTTAACCTCCATAGCAATGATGCGAATAGGATGTTGCTCATAAGTCAAATTAGGTGAAATCTAAATTTCTTCAATAACACCGGGCTCAAGAATAGAATCGGAATCTCTAAGGCATTTTCGTAGTTGAGAAACGTGAAAAACGTCATGAATAGCAGAAAATTGAGCTGGTAATAAAAAGCAATAAGCCACGGAACCAATGCGTCCGGTGATGGGAAATGGACCAATATATCGATGTGCTAATTTTCCCGATCGATTGAAACACACAACACCCTTCATAGGTGAAACACGAATGCATACCAAATCTCCCATAGAAAATTCCAAATTCCTTCTTCGGTTATCGGCATAGGATTTTTGTCTACTTTGAGCTTCTTTCATTCTATGACGAATAAGGTCAATCTTTTCTGTGGCATCACGAATATAATCTGGACCTAAAACCAGCTTCAAGCCAACAGGAAGGAGATCGGCATGGCCTTCCGTAGAGTGCCTCGAAAGGTGCCATTCCAATACTAGATTGGAAGCTATTATTATAGGAAAACTCAACAAGAGAAGTATGATCTTCCCAACTTCCACCAAAATCAAGAACACATTCACGAAGGAGATCTTCAAGAGTTTGATTCACACGCTCTGTTTGTCCATCGGATTGAGGATGATAAGCGGTGCTAAAATTAAGCTTCGTTCCCAAAGCTTTTTGAAGACCCTTCCAAAATCCACTAGTAAATAATGGATCACGATCGCTAACAATAGAAGTAGGAACTCCATGAAATTTAACAATTTCATTAACATAGAGTTTGGCCAAAAGAGGTACGGTACGGTTGGACCAAACGAGAATAAAATGGGCTGATTTTGTAAGTCTATCTACAATCACCCACACAATATCATGAGTCGAACGAGAATGGGGAAGACCGTCGATAGAGTCCATGGAAACTTAATCCCACTTCAAAACGGCAATGTCTAAAGGTTGCAATAACCCACCGGGCCTTTGATGCTCGGCCTTAACGAGTTGGCAAGTCATGCAACACTTAATGAAGTTAGCAATATCAGATTTCATTCCATCCCAATAATACAGTCGTTTCATGTCCGCATACATTTACTACTACCGACATGAATGGTAAATTTAGAACGATGAAAATCTTCTAAAATGTCTTTACGAAGATCACTAATATTTGGCACAATAAGTCCACCAAATTTTCGAATGCCTCCACGAGCATCAATATCAAAGTCTTTCAAACCATTAACCTTATTTTTATCCCTACAACTTTGGCTAACAAGATCCAATTCGAGATCTTGCCTTTGAGCTTTTGGGATGCGGTCTAAAAGAGAAGGATGAGCCTCAAGGCTACACAAAACAAGAGATGAACATGAATCACATTCACGATCTCGAATCTCACAAATGGACAAAGTCTCGAGATCATTCCATTCGGATATCATCATGAAAACAACCGCTTGTTGCTTATGACTAAGGGCATCGGCAACACGATTTCCCTTTCCGGGAGTATAAAGAATATCAAGATCATAAGATGCAAGGAATTCGAGCCAACGCTGTTGACGCAAATTAAGTTCCTTTTGAGAGAACAAATACTTCAAAGATTTATGATCGGTGTAGAGAACAAAATTCTCTCCCAAAAGATAATGACGCCAAATTCTAAGGGTGAATAAAATGTCTGCGAGCTCTAAATCATGAGTGGCATATCTATTCTCGGCAGGCTTTAATTGCCTAGAAGCATAAGCGATAACACATTCCCTTTGCATGAGAACGGCTTTCAAACCAACATGACTAGCATCGGTATAAATAATCAAGTCTTGATTCCCTTCGGGGATAACAAGAATAGGAGCATCGGAAAGGAGTTCTTTTAATTTCTCAAAAGCAGCTTCAGATTTGTCTGACCAAATGTACTTAACACCCTTCTTTGTCAAACTAGTAAGAGGTACGAAAATTTTAGAAAAGTCTTTTATGAACCGACGGTAATAGCCCGCCAATCCAAGAAAGCTACGAATTTCTATCACACTCTCCATTCTCTTTCAATTTTGAATTGCTTCAATCTTTGAAGGATCCATGGAAATTCTGGATTCAGAAATAATATGTCCTAAAATTTTACATGGGATTGCCAAAGTGGCACTTGGAAAATTTTGCTTTCAATTGATTGCTCCTAAGAGTTTCCAACACAATCCGAAAATGTTTTTCATGCTCTTCCTCGGTTTTAGAATAAACAAGAATATCATCAATAAAGAGGAGAACAAATCGATCAAGGAAGTCTTTGAAAACTCGATTCATAAGGTCAATGAAATAGGCTGGAGCATTCGTTAAACCAAAAGGCATAACAAGCCATTCATAAGATCCATAACGAGTACAGAACGACGTCAAAGTAATACTATCCTCTGCAATTCGAAGCTGATGAAAACCGGTTTCTAAGTCTAACTGTGAAAAGACTCTAGCACCGCTAAGTTGATCGAATAGATCATCAATCTGAGGTAAGGGATATTTATTCTTGATGGTGAGATCATTAAGTTTGCGGTAGTCAATGCGAAGCCTAAGTGTACCGTCGGATTTCCTCACAAAGATAGCTGAAGCTCCCCATGGAGAGGAACTAGAACGAATAAACTGTTTTGCTTCCAATTCGGATAATTGTTTACGCATCTCTTCATTTTCCTTATTGGACATATGATAAGGAGGACGAGTGATAGGTAGACCTCCAGGGATTAGACTAATTCTGAACTCAATTGCTCGCTTAGGTGGTAATCCTAAAACGGGCTCAAATATATCGGGAAATTCACGAACAACGTGAATGAGGGAAATAACATCTTCCTCATCATCATTATCGTCATCATGTTGATTTAGAGAATATAAGGTTGCCACCGAATTAGAATCTGAATCTTTAAGAACAATAGAAATCTACTTAACAGATTGGGGATGTCGAAGATGGATGGTCCTCTCGGGACATAGGATGTAGGCTTCATAACGATTAAGCCAATCCATTCCCAAAATCATTCTGAAACCTAAGTAACGCATAACATGCAAATCCGCATGGGAAACATAATCACATAAAATAATTTCAGCATCCTGACAAAATAAACTAAGTGTTGCGAATCAACCAACTGGATTTGCAATTCTCAATGAAGTCATCAAGCCAATAACATTTAAAGACAAAGTATCAACAAGTTCCTTTGATATAAAAGAGTGAGATGCACCCATATCAAAAAGAACTCAAATAGGATGATCATGAAACATAATAATACAATCAAGGACAAAATGAGAAATACCTTGACCAAGAGAAGTGTCTCTAGGGGCTTGCACAACATTCAGTTTTCCCTCTCTCCTACTTCGAAGTATGGGACATGAAGATATAAGATGACCGGAACTTTTGCAATAGCGACAATAAAGGGGTTTCAAACACTTATTTTCATAATGGTCCTTAGAACCACAATTGTAGCATGTCCATGACTAGAGGTAGGAGTCTTTGCTACCGAAGTTGCTTGCTTCCCTTTCTTGTTGGGATTAGGGCCTTTGAACTTACTGTTGAATTGCCTCTTCTTGTTGTCGTTGAAGTTCTTCTTGGTACCCACAACTTCAACATCACTTTCTTTATCGGCCTCTTAAAGTCGAAGAGTGATATCTACAAGCTGATCGAAAGGCACTTTTAGTTTCACAAGTAAAGGCTTTTTGAGGTTCTTATTCAACTCATAGATAAACCTTTGATTTTTCTTCAATGGGGTATTAATATACTCGACCCCATATTTAGAGAGGGATTCAAAAGATGCGACGTAATCCATCACAGAAGATTCACCTTGAACAAGGTCAATAAAGCTCGAGCTAAAGTTACTTTTTCAGCTTCCAGCACAAACTTTAACTCGAACCTTTCTCGGAATTGCTTCCAAGTAAGATCCGCTTCAATAATTTCGGAAACCAAAAGCTCATACCAATCTAATGCTCTCTCTTGGAGCATACCAGAAGCCACATGGACTCGATGTAGTTCCACAAGATTCACGTGAGAAAAGATGCGATCGCATGTTCTAAGCCAAGCTTGAACTTCTATAACGCTTTCAGAACCCTTGAATGGCCTTCCACCCAAATTGGTATAATCGCTGCACAAGCATGCAAACCCGGATTTAGGATGAGTAGGCTCTGGAATGGGTCCGACAGCTTAGGCATTCTTTACAAGATCCAAAAGCTGTTGGGCAAACATGAATACACCATCCTGAGGAATATCACTGGATTTACCGGCACTGGGATGGCCAGGTCTAACCATTTCTCTTCTTTAAGAAAGAAATAAAGTAGAGGAAAAAGGTTATTCTTAGAATGAATATCAAACAAACTTGATTGATAAAACAAGGCATCATAAAAAAATAGGATAGAACGGGACCTACGACTCGAATTAAATCCTAAGGCACGATTCCTAAGAGAGACTTAGGACAATGATCCTTGCTAGATTATTCTACATTGTTCCGAAGTTTGGCTCTAATACCAAGCTGTGACGCCCCACCTCTATACTCACATTAACCAAGGACACTACTGGGTAATGCCGTCAATTAGTACGAAGAATAAGGCTGTTGAGGAGCAACCATCTGTGTAATTGCTTTATGCGATTACCGATATGTCAGATAGTATGTCATGCATTTCATTTTGAGAGGAAATCTAACATATCAAATACAAACTTAAAGCTATTACACATTGGCTATGTGGCCTTCGGAAATAAATATAAAATAAGCATAACATAAATCAGTCACAGATATTCATATCACAAAGACGGAAACATATATGAATTTAACACATAGAAGTGTACATCACAGTAGTGGTCATACAAGACCACTACATCACAAAATAATTGGTACAAGTGCTAGACAAAAGAATATGTATACATCAAGGAGTCTCTATCTCGAATGTATAAAAACAAAAACTACTAAGCTAAAGTAGTAGGCCAAAAGTCAGAAGCTAGTCCCTGTTAAGCAGTCAAGTGGAAGCACCTGGAACATGTGATGCCCCACCTCTATACCCACGCTAGCCAAGGACACTACAAGGTAATGCCGTCAACTAGCATGGAGAATAAGGCTGTTGAGGAGCGACCATCTGTGTAATTGCTTTGTGCGAGTACCGATATGCCAGATAAAAATATAACTTTTCATCTCAAAAGGAAATCCGACAAACCGATACAAACTCAAAGCTACTACATGGTGGCTATGTATATATACTTCGGAAAAAATATATAAATAAACATAACACAAATCAGTCACAAACAATTCATATCACAAAGGTGGAAATATATATGAATATAACACATGAAAGTGTACATCAGAGTAGTGGTCAAATAAGATCCACAATATCACAAAAGAATAGATACAAGTGCTAGACAAAAGAATATGTATACATCAAGGAGTCTAAATCTCAAATGTATACAACAAAAACTACAAGCTAAGTAGTTAACCAAAAGTCAGATGATGGTTTTAGATAGGAAGACAAGAGGAAGCACCTGTAATATCTCAGTCTGACCCGAGTATTATTTAATAAGAAAATAATAAACGGATCAGTCTAACTCTAATTATCAGATAAAATGAGATATAAGAAGAGATATAATGAAAACGTATGATAACCAAAAATGTCATACCTCGACAAGTATACATTAGAAAACCAACAAAGGAAAATCATACAAATATCTCACGAATCTCATAGCATAAGAAGAATGTCAAATTCTTTATTTAATTCACCAAGCCATAATAAATGACATACATATCAATGCCAACTGAAAAAGGTGGTGAAACATAAATTCTAGAAATCACAACGAGAAATCCAGAAATCACAAGAAAAGAGGATGGCCAATCCCATAAACTGAACATCGACGCACCTAGAAAGATACGGCCCATGTAAAGTCTAGCATCGATACACCTAGAAAGATGCACCCCATGCAAAGTCGAACATCGATGCACCTAGAAAGATATGCCCCATGCTCTAGCATCGATACACCTAGAAAGATGCACCCCATGCAAAGTCGAACATCGACGCACCAAGAAAGATACGCCCCATGCTCTAGCATCGACGCACCTAGAAAGATACGCCCCATGCATAAATAAACATCGACGCACCTAGAAAGATACGCCCCATGTAATGTCTAACATCGATGCACCTAGAAAGATGCACCCCATGCAAAGTCGAACATCGACGCATCTAGAAAGATATGACCCATGCATAGACGATCATCGACGCACCTAAATAGATACACCCCATGCCCCGACTTATTGAGCCGATTGCTCCACGAAGTAAATAAACATCGTCACGCCTAAATAGGTACGACCCATGCGTGAAATAAACATCGACGCACCTAAATAGGTACGACCCATGCGTGAAATAAACATCGACGCACCTAAATAGGTACAACCCATGCAAGAAGTGAGACGAAGCTGATTAAAACGAGGAACAGTCTTCCACATGGACAAAGAGACATCGCACAATGCTAGTCTAAACCATAAAATGATCATCATCGATCATCAAGAAGTGTCGATTACACTAAGCTAGTAAATATAAGAGTTTAGCTTCATGTCCCATAACCACTTGCTTTACTTAAATATTTACGAACGAATTGTAGATCTCCACTAGAAAATTGTCACAAGAGATTCAATCGAACAAGTCCAAGAATTAACCGACGAAGTAAACGCAACCGTTTCATACCACTTGTTTTGCTAAGCCGTTTAATTAGATTTTCTCATATGAATGAGGTAAAGGTTTGTTTATACTAATAGATTGGAAAATGGTTTTATAAACGAACTTTGTATTAAAAATAGAGTTGAAATCATCTTAGTGAAAGAGTTTGAATATTTACTACTAGTATAGGAAAACTTTATATTTTTAAAGTGACAAATCACAAAAACGATTGTAGAAACAATCAATGATAAAAATTGACATACGAAGATGTGAATAAATTCCAAAGAAATCGATACCAAATCCATCAAAATAGATATTCTCAAAAATCCCGAAAAAGAAATCATTAACATCAATAATAGATGATAACAACAAATGGGAATCAACACGAATCGATAAAATTTGGAAATCAAGCAAAATAGGCAAAAATAGACATAATAGGCAAAATGGGAGCAGGTCGGTCGACTGGACCAGGGGGTTGGTCGACCGGTACAGACCCAGGAAATTTCCTGGGTCTGGTACGGTCGACTTAACCCCTAGTTTGGTCGACCGAACCTGCTTCCGAGACATTCTGTTTTTCTGTTCGGTCGGCTGAACCCCTGGTTCGGTCGACCGAACCTGCTCCAGAAGCATTTTCAGTCCAGCCCCCTTTGGGGCAAATTCCAACAACGGCGATCAGACGAGCAACGGGCGCTAAGGGTTTACGCCAATTGGCAACCCAGCCCTATATGACTCTCCGAAACACTCCACTAACGTGTTCAAACATCAAAGATTGGATTTTTATAAAAATTGGATTCCAAAAACAAAAATTGAACAATTCACCAATTCAATCCAAATCGAAAGCAAATGCACATAAGGAAGTGTTAGGAATTCATACCCAACAATCAAAGATAAATATAGACATAGATGTGAGATAAAAATCTCACCTTTTTCACAAAATCAATGAAGAGGGAGCTATAGAGCAAGGCAAGGACAATCACTCTTCAATTCTAACTCAACAAGCTTGAATCTAAGCTTAAAAGAGAAACATTTCCTAAATTAGGTTTAGGGAATTTCTGAAATTGAAAGGAGAATGAGTTGGAGAAGATGAAGAGGATGCTTACCAATAGCTTCTCTTTGAATTTGGAGCTAGAAGAAGGATTTGCAAATGAACTAGGGCTTGGAGTTTTAATTTCCCATTCCACTCTCCATTTTTGATGAAGCTTAAGTGTTAGGAAATGAAAGTGAAGTAATGAAGAGGAGAGGGAGTGGAGCTCAGTTAATGAAACCAGAATTGGGCAAATGGGCTGAACCAAACCTAAAGTCCAAAGTGAAAAAGTAGCAAAATTCTACTAACTCCAAACATATCGAAGCTTATACTCAAAAAGGTCGGAAACGACATTTTGAACTCAATGGAAGTCGTCTCGAGTCCCAATTCGACTGTTTGAAAAAAGTTGCTTTTTGGACTTCAATCCGATTAACGATTTTATATTTAAATAAAATATTTAAATATTCAATCGTAAAATATGTGGCTTGTTACAGACTCGCCTCCTTAAAGAAATTGCGTCCTCGCAATACTTAAGAAGAAAATAAAGAGTAACGACCATAAAAGCATATCAACACAAAAGAAAATTTGAAATAAGAAGTTCACCATAAAGAGCACGAAAGAGTAAGTCCGAACGTGTTCGCTCGATGGATCCTTTGGATTCCCAAGAGCAATCCTTGGGATTTGAGAACCATTGAACTTTCACAAGAAAAACATCTTTATTTCATAGGCGCTCGACCTCCGAAGCAATGATGCGAATAGAATGTTGCTCATAAGTCAAATAGGCGAAACTTCAATTTCCACAATAACACCAGGCTCAAGAATAAAAATCGAAATCCAAAAGGAATTTCCGTAGTTGAAAGACGTGGAAAACATCATGAATAATAGAAAATTGAGCCGGGGCAATAGCGTAGTACAATAACAATACGCCCGAGAAATGAAAAACTCGAATAATTTGGAACAACGGCGTAATATAAAAAAGGTGCGCCAGATGAACCAAAGCTCAAATAATTCGGAACACCGACGTAGTACAAAAATGGTACGTCCAATGAACCGAACACCATAAAAGAACATCGGACGCTAGTCCATAAAAGAAATGAGATAAAGCTCAATAAAACAAAGTATATCAAAACGTCTGATGAACTTGATAAAAAGATAATTCCATTCAGACACTATCAAAGAATCAACCACTTGTTGCTTACGACTAAGCGCATTGGCAACACGATTTCCCTTCTGGGAATAAAAAGAATATCAAGATCATAAGATGCCAGGAACTCGAGTCAACATGAAGTTCCTTATGAGAAAATAAATATTCCAAAGATTTATGATCGAGGTGGAGAACAAATTTCTCTGCCAAAGACAATAATGCCAAACTCTAAAAGCGAAAACAATAGCCGCGAGCACTAGATCATGAGTGGCATACCTAGTCTCGATCGGCTTTAATGATTTAGAAGCACAAGTGATAGCACGTTCTCTTTTGCAAGAGAACGTCATCCAAACCAAAACGATTAGCATTTGCACAAAAGATAAAGTCTTGGTTCCCTTCGGGAATCACAAGAATAAGAGTATCAAAAAGAAAGAATTTATTTTAAATAATCTTCTTTCCCGAAAAGCTAAGACTTTCAAAATTACATTTATCTTTATGTAATAATCTTTTCAGAAAAAACTTTTATTTTACAAGTCAATTTACTGTGTCTGATTGTCTCATCAAAGCGTTTAGGAGATTCCTATCGATAATGTTGATCAGGCGCATCGACCAGAATTCTTAAAGCACTCAATGGGCAATACAATCACAAAATCATAATCCATATGATAAAAATAACTCTTAGAAGTTTTAAGAATATTCTTTGCTCATTGAAGAACAAAATCCAATTATACTATAAATAAATCTTATGAAAAAGATTTGCAAAATTTTAAATTGCTATTTCCATCCAAAATCAATAAATACAGAGATGAAGTCATCGAGATACTCATATAATACCCGATTTATAAAATGGATGAAATAAGCTGGACAAACTGAATGACATAATTAGTCATTCATAAGAATCATAACGAGTTTGGAATGTGGTAAGTGGAATGCTAACTTCCGCAACTCGTAGCAAACAAAATCGGTGGCAAGGTCGAACTAAAAAGACCCTAACACCTCTCAAAAGATTGCTTAGGAGATAATCCTAAGACAAACTTAAAAATACCGGAAAATTCTCTAACTACATGAATGAGAGAAATAACACTTTCCTCATCATGTAAGCTTAAAGAATAAAATGATGCCATTAAATTGGAATCAAAATCACAAAGGAAAAACAGAAATTTGCTTAACCGATTGAAAATGTCGATGACGAATAGTCCACACGGGACAAAGGATATGACTTCATAATAATTAAGACAATCCTTACAAAAGTCAATTCCGAAGCATAAGTAAAAATCGGCTCGAAAAGAAAAATCACATAAAATAATTTCGACATCAATAAAAAGCAAATTGAGTGTGGCGGATCCACCAATCGAATCCGCAATTCTCAATGAAATCCTCAAGCCCATAAAAATTAAAAAGAGAAAGAATCATCAAGTTCTTTTGATATAAAATAATGAAACGAACCCAAATCAAAAAGAACTCGAATAAGACAATCACAAACAAATATTGTCAAGGATAGAAAATACCTTGAACAAAAGAAGTGCTAGTAGAGGCTTGCACAACCTTTAGCTTTCCCTCCTTCTGGCTTGAAGTATGGGACATGCAGATATATGATGACTCAAACTTTTGCAATAGCGACAATAGAGGGGTTGCGGACACTCCTTTGCATAGTGGTCCATAGAATCACAATTGTAGCATCGTCCACGACTAGTGGTAGAAGTCTTTGCTACAGAAGTTTCTTACTTCCCTTTCTTGTCGGGATTGGGGCCTTTAAACTAAATAGGCCTCTTCATGCTATTGTTGAAGTTCTATTTGGCACCCACAACTTCAACATTACTTTCATTATCGGCCTCTTCAAGTCGAAGAGCGATATCAACAAGCTGATCAAATGAAACTTCTAGTTTCAGAAGCAAAGGCTTTTTAAGGTTCTTATTCAACCTATAGACAAATCTCTGATTTTTCTTCAATGGGGTATTAATGTATTCAACCCCGTATTTAGAAAGAGATTCAAAAGATGCGACGTAGTCCGTCATAGAAGATTCACCTTGAACAAGGTCGATAAAACGCCGGGCCAAAGTTACCTTTTCAGCCTCCGGCACAAATTTCAATTCGAATCTTTCCCGGAATTGCTCCCAAGTGAGATCCGCTTCAACAATTTCAGAAATAAGAAGCTCATACCAATCCAATGCTCTTTCTTGGAGCATGCTAGAAGCCACTTGGACTCGGTGGAGATCAACAAGATTCATGCGGGAAAAGATGCGGTCGCATGATCTAAGCCAAGCTTGGATTTCAATGACACTCTCGGATCCCCGGAATGGCCTTCCACCCAAATCGGTAAAATCTCTACACAAGCGTGCAAAACCGGATCTCGGATGAGTAGGCTCTGGAATGGGTCCGATAGCTTGAGCATTCTTAACAAGATCTAGAAGCTGCTGGGCAGACATAAATACTCCCTCCTGAGGAGTAGCACTGGATTGACCGACGTTGGTACGACCAGATCTAACCATTTCTCTTCTTTAAGAAAGAAAGAAGAAGAAAAAGTTATTCTCAGAATGAACATCAAACAATCATGATTGATAAAACAAGGAATCATAAAAGAAAATAGGATAGAACGGGTCCAATTGACTCGAATAAATTCCTAAAGCACGACTCCTAAGAAAGACTTAAGACATGATCCTTGCTAAATTATTCTACATAGTTCCGAAGTTTGGCTCTTATACCATGCTGTGACGCCCCACCACTATACCCACGCTAGCCAAGGACACTACCAGGTAATGCCGTCAACTAGCGTGGAGAATAAGACTGTTGAGGAGCGACCATCTGTGTAATTGCTTTGTGCGAGTACCGATATGCTAGATAAAAATATAACTTTTCATCTCAAAAGGAAATCCGACATACCGATACAAACTCAAAGCTACTACATGGTGGCTATGTATATATACTTCGGAAACAAATATAGAAATAAACATAACACAAATCAGTCACAGACAATTCATATCACAAAGGAAGAAATAGATATGAATATAACACATGAAAGTGTACATCAGAGTAGTGGTCAAATAAGATCCACAATATCACAAAAGAATAGATACAAGTGCTAGAAAAAAGAATATGTATACATCAAGGAGTCTAAATCTCAAATGTACACAACAAAAACTACAAGCTAAGTAGTTAACCAAAAGTCAGATGATGGTTCTAGATAGGAAGACAAGAGGAAGCACCTGTAATATCTCAGTCTGACCCGAGTATTATTTAATAAGAAAATAATAAACGGATCAGTCTAACTCTAATTATCAGATAAAATGAGATATAAGAAGAGATATAATGAAAATGTATGATAACCAAAAATGTCATACCTCGACAAGTATACATTAGAAAACCAACAAAGGAAAATCATACAAATATCTCACGAATCTCATAGCATAAGAAGAATGTCAAATTCTTTATTTAATTCACCAAGCCACAATAAATGACATACATATCAATGCCAACTGAAAAAGGTGGTGAAACATAAATTCCAGAAATCACAACGAGAAATCCAGAAATCACAAGAAAAGAGGATGGCCAATCCCATAAACTGAACATCGACGCACCTAGAAAGATACGCCCCATGTAAAGTCTAGCATCGATACACCTAGAAAGATGCACCCCATGCAAAGTCGAACATCGATGCACCTAGAAAGATATGCCCCATGCTCTAGCATCGATACACCTAGAAAGATGCACCCCATGCAAAGTCGAACATCGACGCACCTAGAAAAATATGCCCCATGCTCTAGCATCGACGCACCTAGAAAGATACGCCCCATGCATAAATAAACATCGACGCACCTAGAAAGATACGCCCCATGTAATGTCTAACATCGATGCACCTAGAAAGATGCACCCCATGCAAAGTCGAACATCGACGCATCTAGAAAGATACGACCCATGCATAGACGAACATCGACGCACCTAAATAGATACGCCTCATGCCCCGACTTATTGGGCCGATTGCTCCACGAAGTAAATAAACATCGACGCACCTAAATAGGTACGACCCATGCGTGAAATAAACATCGAAGCACCTAAACAGGTACGACCCATGCGAAAAGTGAGACGAAGCTGATTAAAACGAGGAACAGTCCTCCACATGGACAAAGAGACATCGCACAATGCTAGTCTAAACCATAAAATGATCATCATCGATCATCAAGAAGTGTCGATTACACTAAGCTAGTAAATATAAGAATTTAGCTTCATATCCCATAACCACTTGCTTAACTTAAATATTTACGAACAAATTGCAGATCTCCACTATAAAATTGTCACAAGGGATTCAATCGAACAAGTCCAAGAATTAACCGACGAAGTAAACGCAAGCGTTTCATACCACTTGTTTTGCTAAGCCGTTTAATTAGATTTTCTCATACGAATGAGGTAAAGGTTTGTATATACTAATAGATTGAAAACGGTTTTATAAATGAACTTTGTATTAAAAATAGAGTTGAAATCATCTTAGTGAAAGAGTTTGAATATTTACTACTAGTATAGAAAACCTTTATATTTTTAAAGTGACAAATCACAAAAACGATTGTAGAAACAATCAATGATAAAAATTCACATACGAAGACGTGAATCAATTCCAAAGAAATCGATACCAAATCCATCAAAATAGATATTCTCAAAAACCCCGAAAAAGAAATCATCAACGTCAATAATAGATGATAACAACAAATGGGAATCAACACGAATCGATAAAATTTGGAAATCAAGAAAAATAGGCAAAAATAGACATAATAGGCAAAATGGGAGCAGGTCGGTCGACTGGACCAGGGGGTTGGTCGACCGATACAGACCCAGGAAATTTCCTGGGTCTGGTTCGGTCGACTGAACCCCTGGTTCGGTCGACCGAACCTGCTTCCGAGACATTCTGTTTTTCTGTTCGGTCGGCTGAACCCCTGGTTCGGTCGACCAAACCTGCTCCAGAAGCATTTTCAGTCCAGCCCCCTTTGGGGCAAATTCCAACAACGACGCTCGGACGAGCAACGGGCACTAAGGGTTTATGCCAATCGGCAACCCAGCCCTATATGACTCTCCGAAACACTCCACTAACGTGTTCAAACGTCAAAGATTGGATTTTTATAAAAATTGGATTCCAAAAACCAAAAATTGAACAATTCACCAATTCAATCCAAATCGAAAGCAAATGCACATAAGGAAGTGTTAGGAATTCATACCCAACGATCAAAGATAAATATAGACATAGATGTGAGATAAAAATCTCACCTTTTTCACAAAATCAATGAAGCGGGAGCTATAGAGCAAGGCAAGGACAATCACTCTTCAATTCCAACTCAACAAGCTTGAATCTAAGCTTAAAAGAGAAACATTTCCTAAATTTGGTTTAGGGAATTTATGAAATTGAAAGGAGAATGAGTTGGAGAATATGAAGAGGATGCTTACCAATAGCTTCTCTTTGAATTTGGAGCTAGAAGAAGGATTTGCAAATGAACTAGGGCTTGGAGTTTTAATTTCCCATTCCACTCTCCATTTTTGATGAAGCTTAAGTGTTAGGAAATGAAAGTGAAGTAACGAAGAGGAGAGGGAGTGGAGCATGAGTTAATGAAACCAGAATTGGGCAAATGGGCTGAACCAAACCTAAAGTCCAAAGTGAAAAAGTAGCAAAATTCTACTAACTCCAAACATATCGAAGCTTATACTCAAAAAGGTCGCAAACGGCATTTTGAACTCAATGGAAGTGGTCTCGAGTCCCAATTCGACTGTTTGAAAAAAGTTGCTTTTTGGACTTCAATCCGATTAACGATTCTATATTTAAATATTCAATCGTAAAATATGCCGGTTATTACAGAACACCTCGGCCTGACCCGAGTATTATTTGAGAGAGAAAAATAAACAGATCTGTCTAGCTATAAATATTATGTAAGATGAGATAGGATAAGAGATATAACAAATATATATATATATATATATATGATAACAACGAAAATCATACAATATCTCAAATTTTCTCAAACACTAAAGAGAATGTCATATTCTTTATTTTTGTTCAACAAACCACAAACATTGATAAAGCTTATCAATGCAAGTCACAAATATTGGTGAAACACAAATTCTAGAAATCAACAATTAGAAATCCAGAAATCACAAAAAAGAGGGAAGCCTGTCATAAACGGGAGCGTGAAAACTCACCAACACGTGTATCAAAAACGAGATGCTATCCCATGGGTTGCTACCCCATAGAGCCGGTGCAACGACGAAGTACAACGATATGCCCGAGGAACCTGAAACTCAAATAAGCCGGAACAACGACGTAGTACAGCGATACACCCGATGAACCTGAAACTCAAATAAGCCGGAACAACGACATAGCACAGCGATATGCCCGATGAACCTGAAACTCAAATAAGCCAGAACAACGACGTAGTACAGCGATACGCCCGATGAACCGAATTCCATAAAATGGTTAAAAGTCCATGGGTCGTTAGCCCATAAAAATGAGATGACAGTGATCATCATTGATCAAAAAGAAGTGTAAATTACACAAAGCTAGTAAATAAATGAGTTTAGCTTCATGTCCCATAACCACTGGGTCAACTTAAATATTTACGAACAAATTGTAGATTTCCACTCGAAGATTGTCACGAGATTTCAATCGAACAAGTCCAAAAATTAACCGACGAAGTAAAAGCAAGCGTTTCATACCACTTTTTTTGCTAAGTCGTTTAATTCAATTTCGCATACGAATGAGGTAAAGGTTTGTATATACTAATAGATTGGAAAACGGTTTTAAAAATGAGCTTTGTATTAATAGTAATGTTGAAATCATTTTTGTGAAAGAGTTTGAGTATTTACTACTAGTATAGAAACCTTTGTATTTTAAAGTGACAAATCATAGAAACGATTGTAAAAACAATCTATCACCAAAAATCCACATTCGACGACATGAATTATAACCATAAAAATCGATATCAAATCCATTAAATGGATAGTCCCAAAAATTCAGAAAAGAAGTCATCAAAGTCGATAATAAATGACAACAACTAATCGAATCAACAAAAATCGATAAGAAATGGAAATTCGCACAAAAATAGGCAAAATGGGCAAAAACCAATAGGACCAGACGTCTGGTTGGATTGGCCAGACGTCTGACCTGGGCTTCTGCCTTTTTCTTCTAATTTTTTCGTTTCTTTATAATTTTCAGAACCCCTAACCAGACGTCTGACTGATTGAAGCAGATGTCTGGTTTATGGCTTTGGATATTTATATTTTTCTGCCGTATATGTTTTTCTTCTGGTGCCCTAACCAAACGTCTGAGTTCTTCAGCCAGACGTCTGGTTGCGTGTACTAGGCAGCAGTTTGCCTAGGCCATTGATGGCCAAATCGGTTTGGAAGCGATCGGACGAGCGACAGAGGCTAGAGAATTATGCCAAGCGACAACCCAGCCTTATAGGCTCTTCGATACACCCCAAACAACATGTCCAAACATCCAAGATAGGATCTTTAAAGATTTTGACTTCAAAACACCAAAATTGGAAAAATTCACCAAATCAATTCAAATCAAAAGCAAATGAACATGAAATAGATGTTAGGAATTCATACCTAACAACAATGAAAGTTATAGACATAGATGTGACTTGAAAAACTCACATTTAAACCCAAATATAGAAATGAGAAGCTCTAAAACAAGCTAAGATTGATTTCTCTTCAACAACACCTCTAGAATCTTCAATCTATTATCAAATGAAATGAATTTCCTAAGTTAGGTTATAGGGAATTCTGAAAATTGAAGAGAGATTGAGATGGAGAAGATGAAGATGATGCTTACTTAAGCTTCTCTTTAATTTTAGAACTAGAACTTGAATTTCCTAAGAAAACCAGGGCTTAGGAATTTCTAATCTCCTCTCCTTCCCCCATTTTTCCTATAGCTTGAGTGTTAGGAATTATTATGAGTAGAGTGAATGAAGGGGAGAGGAGTTAGGGTATTTGGTAGAGGAGTTTGGGTTCTCTTGTTGGGTTAGTTGGCTAGAACCCAACCCAAAGCCCAAATGAAAATACCAAAATCCTAATCAACTCCAAACATATCGATGTTTATACTCAAGCAAGTTGTAAATGTTGTTTCAAAATCAATGGAAGTGGTCCCGAGTCCAAATTTGACTGTTTACAAAAAGTCACATTTTGGAATTTAATCCAACTAATGATGCTATATTTAAATAAAATATTTAAATATATAGCCATAAAATATGCGGGATGTTACACCAATGCTCCTGCCTTCTTCGTTGGTCTCATGAATCGCGTATTCCGCGATGTTCTCAACAAGTTTGTCCTGGTTTACGTTGATGATATCCTCATTTTTCTAAGTCTCGGTGGACCCGATTAAGGTCGCTGCGATTAATGTAAGTCTATCCATCTTTCCACTTTTGTAATTTAATTTTATTATCTTCCTTTCGAGCCTATCTTCTCAGTTAGAATTCTCTTTGATTAGGGTCCCTCTAAATTTGAATCTCTATCCATGTTCTATAATCCATTCTTGAATCATCCGGAAGCGTATTTGTAATTGATATAAAAATATTTTATATTGTGTTGTTTAAGTTGTTAAGTTTGAATTTTGGGCTTCGATCGATTCGTCTGGCCAACGCTATCGATAGGAATTCCAAAACACTTGAACAATGAAGAAAACTGTCATAATATTATTTTTGAAATTGGTAAATGAAATAGTTTTATGTATGATTATATTTTATATATAAAAGTATAATTTTATGAATTAGATAGTTAAAGGAATTGTTGTTAGAAATGATAGTACTAGATTATCATTTACTGATTTGTCAACATTCCTAACCATTAACTATTGTTATATGTTATAAGGAGTTGAAATTTTTAAAACATGGTTTATAAATCTGATTTACAAATGAAATAAATTTAAATTAAGGAATTGGGAATTTAATTTCCAGTGCTTTTCTAAAGTTGGTTTTCATGTTTGAAAATATATTATTTGAAAATATTTTCGAATGGAAATTGTTCTCAAAGAATTTCAAAAGAATTATAGTACTCTCCTCTTGTGTCACTGGAAAATAATTTTGGTGATGACTGCAGCATCATCGACATTCATTTTCGAGTCTCAGAGTGGAGAGACCACTTAGTAGCTTTGCTACACTTTTGTTTTGGAAAATGAATTTGAATTTAGATTTCTTGAATATGATTTGATGTAAAAATATATATATGTATGTATATATTTATTTCAAAATGGTTGAAGAGAAACCAGAAATTTAATTCTCAAATTTTGTGTTAAGTGATGGTTTCAATTATTGAAATGAAGAATAAAGTTTGAATAATTGGAGTGTCTAAAATGAGAAATTAAATTGAAACAACTTGAAACAGTTGAACAAGGATAAAATTTATTTGTATAATATTCAATTGCATTCTAAACCATATATAGCTTACCTGAAATATTCAAAAAGTTAAATTGTGATGTGAATATGTAATTGAATAGTATACAGTATAAATATAAGTAATAAGATGTCCAAAAAATGAAATTTATATTGTTTTAAATTAATTGTTGTATCTGGTACTATGTATTTCGAATCTATCTTTCCTTTTTGTTGATTCTAGTCTCCTATCTCGTTCCTTTTTGGGGACAAAAAGTTTTGAGTGGGGGAGAGTGTAACGACCCGGAATTTTTAACGATTTTTATAACGTAATTAATTAAAAAAAATTCTTGAAAATATATAATAAAATTTAGAAATGAAAATTTGATATTTGGTTTGCGTCTATTGAGGCATAGCAAGTGGCATATTTTCATTTGAAAATTTGAAAGTTTGTTCTATTGTGAAATTTCAATTTTTAAATTTAAAAACAGTTAAATTGGTGATAATAAAATATTTTTGAAACCTGAATATTTTTATATAATAAAAATGTTCATCTTTTTTTGAGTGAGACGTCATATTTCATTTCGCCAAATTTGGACTGCTATAGCCCAGTTTATCTTATTTTCGGCGAATTAGCAGCAGTTTGGCAGCGAATATCAAGTTTTGATAGTATGATCATATCGCCGATATCTATGTACCATTATGTTCGTCTCGTCATGTTGATCTCCATATTATATTCATTTGTGTGTTTCAGCGTCCAGTACACGGTAAAATCCGCGAAACAATTAACTATATCAATATCCGTTTTGGTTTCAGTATGTCCATTCGTTGTCCCTCAGCTAAAATGAATAGCTACTAACTTCTAATAATTTCTGAATTCAACTGATGTTCTTCGCTATTCCCAATTTTCAATATATATTGTCATTCGACCTTTCACTATCTCCACTTTCTCTTTGCTCTGTTTCTTGCTTTTAAGAAAATATAAAATAAATATATCTGAGAACTTGCATCTCCTACTGTTCATCTTCGTTTGCATAGAAAAATATATATAGCCATTTATAAAATTGTGCTCGTCCATTTTTGTTGTTCAACCTGCTCGACCAAGACCCCGACCATCTCTCTCTATCTCACGCTTACGCCCACCGCGCTACCACCAGATCCGAAACCAATCTCCAGTTAGAACTCACCCCGACCACCCCGCTTCAACCCTCTTCCCCATCTTTCCACTGACCTTCCCAAATCCCTCCTTGCCGAACAACAACCCTTCCTCCGAGCTTCCCTCTCTCCTCACTTCGGCCTCTCCCACCACCATAGCAGCCAACACACATCTCACCCTCAACCCGATAAATCGAATGCCTCCCTTCCCACAGAACAAACCCTCATGGCTGTAGACCCTTCATCTCCGTCCTCTTTCTTTTGCTCGACCTGCTTCTTGTCATGCCACCTCTCCGACCCCACTTTCTCCCAAAGCCGACCACAACGCCTTCACACACCACTATCAGCCGCCTTCTCCTCTGTTGCCGACCCTCCCCTTACAGCGACAGCCGCATACACTTCCCGCTTCCACCACAACCGCTCCAAACCCGATAGCCACCGAACGCCCCTGTTGCCTCCGACATGACTTTTCCCCTAACAACCGATCACAACCTATCATCCCCTGTAGTCACAGTCTTCTTCCTCACTCCACTCGAACCATTTTCCTCTTTGACCCTCCTTCACTCCGCCTTATAGCCGAGCACTTCCTACTTGACAGCCGAAGCCGAGCACGCACAGCAAGTTGTAATAATATTATGTAAATTATGGGTTTTATTTGATTTTTAAATATTATGTAAACTATGATATGTCCTATAAACTATGTTATGTTATGATATTTTGATTTTAAATATTTATATAATTTTGTAAACTATGGGTTTTTATTAAATATTGATTTGTAAGTATTGATTTTAAAAATAATGATATATAGATAGTTTGATTTTATATATGTGTTTAATAAATATCGATTTGAAAATGTATAATATGAAGATTTTTATTTTAATTTGTGTTTTTAATTAAATATTGATTTTAATATATATATATATATATATATACATAAAGATTTCATTTTGGTATATGGGTTTAAAATTGAATATTGATTTTAAGAAAAAAATAATATATATATATATGTATTGCTTTCATCAATCTCTAGTTCACCTTGCTTTGCTTGTCTCTGTTGATGTCCGGAGATTTTTTTCGCATCTCTAGCTTGTCCGTGCTTATCCGCGTCCAATTGCTTTCATTTTCGATTCTCTAGCCCGAAAGGTGAGCAATCACTCACGATTAACATTCTTATATTTAATAAATTTAATTCACATGAAATGACGATTGAAATATGTTGTTAAATTTGAATTGTTAGTTATTTAATTGTTAAATATGATATGCCATTATCTGCAATTTTCACCTATGACATATGACACCATAACCTGTTGTATATATTATATTTAAATTGTTAATGATGATATATGCCTGCTATTGATATGTATGTCATTTGAAATATTATTATATTGTTCTCACTCTGCAAGTTCCCTATTAGTTTAGGAATCCCTATGGGTTGAAATGATACATACTCGAATGATTTTATAGATTAAAGGAAAATCGTTATGGGTTGAAATGATAAACCCAAGCGATTTTCATTGATTTTAAAATTTTGGGATTGCGGGTTGAAATGATATACACCCGTAAATATTAATTATTGCGGATTAAAATGATAAATATCTGTATCACTTGCCCATAGAATAAAAATTATATACGGACACTGTTGGTCTATTTTTGAAAACTGAATTCCAATATTTTGAAAGGAAATATATGGGTTTTAATAAAAGTTGGTTTTTAAAATAAAATATAAAGGTTTTATTTTAAATTTTAATATGTGTATAAATTTAGATTTTTAAATTATATGTTTTGGAAATTTTAAAATTGTAAGTTAAAGCTTTAAAATGTAAATTATAAATTTATACTTATAATTTTACTATTTTTTTAAATATATAAAATAAGATTTAAAATAGATTTTGTGACGACCGCCCATGACCCCTGCACCGAATCTAGAGAAAGTGCGCTGTAAAGTGTGCCAGGCGACCATGGACGATTGTCAGGGTAAATTAAAACAACAGAATCTATCGTATTACTCACAGCGCATGGACAAAATACAATAGAACATATGTATAGTGAAGCTTTACAGAACAAAATGCCATCATATAAAACTCCATAATAGTTGAATACAAACATCCAAATAGTCAATACATCAAGCCTCACTACATATCTCTCAGAGGATACAAAACAGCGGAACATCCCGTACATATAAGAAGATAATATGCAACCCTCTAGCTCGTCTTCGATATCAGCATCGTGAGAAGAGAACAGCACCTGTCACCTGCTACCTAGTCTGCCCGTCCCAAAAATGGACGAACAGCCCAAGGCAATAAGAATTAAAACATAAAGCCTTGAGTCAGACAACAGTCTTAGTGAGCGGTAAATTAACTAGCAACATACCAAAAGAGCATAAAGGAAAAGGAATAGGAATACAACCCTCCTACTCCACCTCTTTCTACAGTGATAGCCCGCAGACACACACTAAGAAGAAGCAAGCATAGCAAAGCATACAATCTAAAGTAAAGCAATTATCACTCGAGTCAAGGGCGATGTTTTCCAAGTACAAACTCCAAGGTCTAAACCAAGGTCAGATAAGCACCTAGGAAATACCGCTCTTGAGACCGAATGACGATACAACCAAACATCCATGACTCTGGCTATCACTGTTATCCTTGCTTCGATACCACCGTTAATTGAATGACCGACACCTACTTTCAGCCGTCCGTCAAGGGCTAATGGAAACCCCGGTTCTAGACATAACTCCCGCACGACATCGTGACCCGTGCCTAGGATTATCGAATCTGCCCAGAGTACTCGACCATCAACGGTTAGTCTTTTGGGCGTCCCCATGTACTCTTGCTTGGAGCATGCTAGAACCTTCAACAACGATGAGATCTCAGCCTCCTAGTCATCCTCCTCGACGACTATTTCCATACTAGCTCAAGTGCCTCTCGAGCAAACCATTATCCTCAACTCGAACCATTTCACCGAGTTATCAACATGCTTGGAATGATCCCGTCTGGATTAGACCAAGACTATCATACATCATACTTCGCCTCATCATCATCATAGCAAAGTCTCATCTCAACATCATCATCGAATCTATCCATATGAGCTACATCATCCGCTACATATGCCACGTGCAGCTTTTCCAATTCAAGAGCCTTTCCCTTAGCTTTTGAATCATCTTCGACCATCTTGTCTAAAACCAATCAAAAATCATCTAATTCACAGCAATCAATCAAGTCAAACATCAATCCAAGTAATCAAGCATTCAAATATAAGCAAAATGGACAATTATAACAACAATGGCAATTTCGTAATTAAAGAGTTGAAAGTCTAACAAGCATGAAAACATGAACAATATCTCTATAATCTTGATGAATGAACTTGCATAGGTTAACATGAAATAAAATGGTTGTCAAATCATCATAAACAATGGATCTACATGGATCTACACTTAGGTTTACAAAAAATGCATGGAAATCACTATTTTAACACCAAATCAAGCCAACAATCCGATCTACTCCTTTGGATCCGTGTGAGAGATAATCACCACTCACCAAATCACCAAAACAAACCCAAATCAACACGCTTCAGATCTGGACAGCGAGGGATCAAGCTTGATCTACCACGAATCCGCTTCAAACGAAGAAATCTCACTTCAAAGGATGAAGATCTTCAACTTTAGCTCTTGGATCTTCAATCTTGATCTTCGATTTGGATGAAAGGAAGCACTAGATTAGAGTGGAGAAAAGAAGTGAAGAAGTGTAGAAGTCGAGCTCTCAAAATGGCAGCACTTCGTCGCTTCAAAATCCGGATCCCAAAAAGTGAGAACAACCCCCTCTATTTATAGCAGAAATCTTCCCTAGGTCGCTCGGAGTTAGGTCGTCCATGACCTACGACCTAAAACCAACCGACCTAAAGACTCTTCGACCTAACAACCCAGGCCACCGCAACCTACGACTTATCATCCAAGCGCTTCAACGACCTAACAAGGTTACGACCTATGACTTAGCGACTTACCCATAGGTGCGACCTAGCAGTGCTACGACCTAACACACCAACGACCTAAAGCACTGCGCGACTTAACAATACTACGACATAACTTCTCAGCGACCTAACACATAAGTGTTTCCTCGCGACCTAACAACTACAGAAGTCCACGACCTAACTTAGGTCGTTTACGACCTAACTGCCTACGACTCAGTTGGGTTGCGACCTAACAACTTAGGCTTCCATGCGACCTAACACATGTCGACCTAAAACAACATACGACCTAACACTGAACAAAATCCAGCGACCTAACAACTCACGCGACCTACCAACCCAGGGACTTACCAGTGTTACGACCTAACACTTAGACCCACGTGACCTAACACTTAAACTATCCTAGCGACCTAACACACACGCGACCTAACTATCTTAGGTCGCCTACGACCTAACTCAACACAGAACTAACGACCTAACTACGCTAACACTTAGGTCGGTCAATTCTATAGGTCGCTAACTCCTATAGGTCGCAAACTGCTTATCCCCTAAGTCGTTAACTCGAACTGCCGACCTAACACTTAACTCACCCATACCCTTAGGTCGCTCACAACAGTTTCCTTAGGTCGTTGCCGATCTAACCCTAGAATACTTAGGTCGCCTACTACTCTTCCTTAGGTTGCCTAAACCTCTTAAGTCGGTCAACCGCACTTCCTTAACTCGGTTAATTCCTTAAGTCGGCAACTCGACCCAGACTTATCCCTTAACTCGTCCAATCCGACTTAGGACTTAGAAAAATTCTGAACAACTTATCAACAATGCAACCAATTGTTAATTATTTTACGATGTTTCGATCCGTAAAATACGGGTCGTTACATTCTCTCCCCCTTAGGAATTTCGCCCCCGAAATTCCAAGCAACAAAGCAATCGAAGACTATTCTGTACGCCTACCATCCATAGCAATCAACAAACCATACATCCAATTCTAGCTTAGCGTACAGAATTCTAAAACTTAGAACAAGTTACAATATCATGAGATGAGACGACACCTTAGGGCCATACCTTGAAGAGTTCAGGATGAGCTGCCTTCATCCTCTCTTCCACCTCCCACGTACAGTCGTTATCATCATCACTCCATTGTATCTTGAGCAACTTAACTACCTTCCTCCTAAGCTGTTTCGTGTCGGTTTCAACAACACGAAGCGGCTTACGAGGTCTTCTATCAACTGGATCAACTTCGAAGTCTTCACAGCTATCAGCAGAAACCACTGTATTCGAGTCGTGCACATACTTCCGTAGATATGATACATGAAAAACATTGTGCACACTCGACATCTTCTCAGGCAACTCCAATCTGTAGGCGAGCTTTCCAATTCACTCAATGATCGGGAATGGTCCAACAAATCTCGGAGTCAATTTTCCTTTCTTCCCAAATCGAATAACATTCTTTAGTGGAGAAATCTTCACAAAAACCATATCACCAACGTCGAATTCCAAATCCTTTCGACGCTTATCGGCATAACTCTTCTGACGGTCTTGGGCTGCTTTCTTTCGTTGCCGAATGATCTCTATACAATCCAAAGTCTGTCGAATCATCTCTGGCCCAAGCATTAGCTTTTCTCCTGCTTCTATCCAACATGTCGGAGAATTACACGGTCTTCCATACAATGCCTCATACGGTGCCATACCAATGCTTGACTGGTAACTGTTGTTGTACGCAAACTCCACCAAATGAAGGTGATCTTCCCATGATCCTCCGAAGTCCAAAACACATGCTCTAAGAAGATCTTCCAAAACTCGGTTGACTCTCTCGGTCTGACCATCTGTTTGAGGGTGATAAGCTGTACTCAAACACAACTCGGTTCCCAAAACTTCCTGGAAGCTCTTCCAAAATCCACTAGTGAACAGTGGGTCTCGATCGCTCACTATACTCTTCGGAATACCATGGAATCGAACTATCCACTTAACATACAACTCAGCCAACCTTGATGCAGTCCTAGTTGATCGGACAGGAATGAATCTTGCGCTCTTAGTCAGACGATCCACAATGACCCAAATCCCTTCATTTCCCGTTCTGGTTCTAGGTAATCCATCAATAAAGTCCATCGATATTTGCTCCCACCTCCATGTAGGAACTTCAAATGGCTGAAGCAATCCACTTGGCTTCTTCTGTTCGGCTTTTACCAATTGGCAGTTCATACACTTGGAAATAAAATTTCCAACATCCTTCTTCATACCTTCCCAGTAGTAGGTTCTCTTCATATCCCGATACATCTATTTCCACCTGGATGAATTGTCAACTTCGAGTGATGACTTTCCTTCAGGACTTCACTCCTCAATTCATCTATATCGGGAACAACTAGTCGTCCTTGCTTTCGAAGCCAACCCTCTCGATCGACCTCGAATCCTTTATCCTTTTCTGGATCCAATCCAGATTCCAATTCACGGATAATCTTGACAAGCTTATCGTCTCGCTTTTGGCTCTCGCCAATCCTTTCCACAAGAGAAGGTCTTATCGATAAGTTTGCCAACATCTCAGGTTCCAACTCACATCTAGGCCTAAAGTCAAATCCAGCTAAATACTCGAGACTCTTCCATTCTGAAAACATGGCTCCCAATCCTGCATGTCTTCGACTTAACGCATCTGCCACTGCGTTACCTTTTCCCGGAGTATAAGCTATACCAAAATCATATGATGCTAAAAACTCTAGCCAACGTTGCTGCCGAAGATTCAAATCCTTTTGGGAGAAAAGATACTTCAACGACTTATGATCTGTAAACAACTCGAATCGAACTCCCAACAGATAATGTCTCCACATCTTCAGAGCAAAAACAATCGCCGCTAACTCCAAATCATGAGTTGGGTAATTCCTTTCATGCGGCTTCAGTTGTCGACTGGCATACGCAACAACTTTATCCTTCTGCATCAGCACTGCTCCAAGTCCAGTACCACATGCGTTGGTGTAAACCACCATCTCATCATTCCCACTTGGAATAGTCAAAACAGGAGCACTCGTCAATCTCTCTTTCAGGATTCCGAAAGCTTGCTCACACTTAGCATCCCAACTGAACACTTGGTTCTTCTTCGTCAATCCTGTCAACGGTGCAGCTACCTTGGAGAAGTCTTTGATAAACCGTCGATAATATCCTGCTAATCCAAGAAAACTTCTCACATCAGATGCATTCTTAGGTCTAACCCAATCCTGGATTGCTGCCACCTTAGCGGGATCAACCGCTATTCCATTTCCAGAAATAACATGGCCTAAGAACCTCACTTCACTCTTCCAGAAGTGACACTTCGAAAACTTAGCCTTCAGCTGATGTTTCCGCAAGATTTCCAAAACAATACGCAAGTGCGTCTTGTGTTCTTCCTCAGTTCTGGAATAAATCAGAATATCATCCACGAACACCAGTACGAACTTGTTCAACTGATCTCTGAACACTCTATTCATAAGATCCACAAAATATGCTGGCGCGTTAGTCAACCCAAACGGCATTACCAGCCACTCAAAGAAACCAGATGGTGTCCGAAAAGCAGTCTTCGGCACACTATCCTTAGTCACTCTCAACTGGTGAAATCCCGTTGCCAAATCCATCTGAGAAAACACCTTAGCTTCGTGAAGCTGATCAAACAAGTCATCTATTCTCGGCAATGGATACTTGTTCTTCTTAGTCACCTTATCCAGCTCACGATAATCCACACACAATCTCAACTACCCATCTGCCTTGGTTGCAAACACAACTGGTGCACCCCACTCGGACACACTACGCCGAATGAATCCTTTCTGTAAAAGGTCATCAACTTGCACCCTCAACTCTGGCTGTTCCCTAGGCGCCATCCGCCTAAGAGGCATCACAACAGGTTTGGCTCCTTCAACTAGATCTATACGAAACTCGATCTCTCTATGTGGCGGCAACCTTTTGACTTCGTCAAAGACATCCTCGAATCCATTAGCGATTGGCATCGATGACAGTCCATCCCGTGGAACAACCAGCGAATACATGAAGCTCATGAAGACGCCTTCCTCATGCTTACATCGTATTACAACCTTTCACCCCTCCACATTCTCGACTGTCACTTCCAACCTCTCGCAATCAACCTTTGCCGCATACTTCCTAAGCCAGTCCATACCCAAAATAATTCCGAACCCCGCAAAGTTCAGAACAAAGCAATCACAAACAAAAGAGCAACCATGACTCGATACAACTAGACCACGGCATAACATACACAAACAAGACGAACCCCCAACTGGATTAGTCACAACCAATGGCCTATCGACAATATCCGGCTTCAAATCTAACCGGCCTACGAGTTCATTACAAACAAACGAATGCGACGCTCCAGTATCAAACAAAACTCTAACTGGAAAACCACATAGGAAAAGAGTACCTTGAACCACCACACTCTTTCCCTTCTCTTCAGCGGTAGGAGCTTTCGAAGACGACGGAATAGCTCCCAAAGCATAAGCTTGCACAATCTGCTTGTCCCTCCTCGGTTCTGGACAGTTCTTCCTGAAATGCCCCGGCTTGTCACAGTTGTGGCACTTCGCCGGCGTTTTTGGATTCTTGCAATCCCTGGAGAGATGGCCTTTCTGTTGACAGTTGTAGCAGGTCACTTCGCCCTTCGGCTTCTTCTTCTGGCCATCCTTACCCTTCTGCTGCTGCTGCTTCCTCTTCTTGTTTCCACCCTGCTGGGGTTTAGACTCTTCCCTGGTCACAGCAACAACAGATCCTTCCTTAGGAAACAGATTCTCGTGTCTGAGAGCTTCCTCCACAAGCTTCCTAAATGAATCGTCCAAATGATCCATCAGTCTTGGAGTCTGAACTTGATCTCCAACATCTACTGATGGCCCCGGGGCTGACATCCTTCTCATGATCGAAGTCATCATGGTTTCGAACATAACAACATAATCAGCAGCCCCTTCAGTAGCACGGCCTTCCATAGCAGCTGGTCTCCCTCTTCGACTCATTCTCAATATCTACAAAAAGGAATGATTAGAACTTCTAGAGGAACAACTGCATAAAGGACTCAAACTCTACTAAGCTACTATATTATATATAGTAATCATCCATCAAAATACAATTACGTCTCTCATACGTAGTTACGTCAGCGAGCGTTGGGTAAAATCGATTAACCAATGCTCTGATACCAAATGTGACGACCGCCCATGACCCCTGCACCGAATCTAGAGAAAGTGCGCTGTAAAGTGTGCCAGGCGACCATGGACGATTGTCAGGGTAAATTAAAACAACAGATCTATCGTATTACTCACAGCGCATGGACAAAATACAATAGAACATATGTATAGTGAAGCTTTACAGAACAAAATGCCATCATATAAAACTCCATAATAGTTGAATACAAACATCCAAATAGTCAATACATCAAGCCTCACTACATATCTCTCAGAGGATACAAAACAGTGGAACATCCCGTACATATAAGAAGATAATATGCAACCCTCTAGCTCGTCTTCGATATCAGCATCGTGAGAAGAGAACAGCACCTGTCACCTGCTACCTAGTCTGCCCGTCCCAAAAATGGACGAACAGCCCAAGGCAATAAGAATTAAAACATAAAGCCTTGAGTCAGACAACAGTCTTAGAGAGCGGTAAATTAACTAGCAACATACCAAAAGAGCATAAAGGAAAAGGAATAGGAATACAACCCTCCCACTCCACCTCTTTCTACAGTGATAGCCCCCATACACACACTAAGAAGAAGCAAGCATAGCAAAGCATACAATCTAAAGTAAAGCAATTATCACTCGAGTCAAGGGCGATGTTTTCCAAGTACAAACTCCAAGGTCTAAACCAAGGTCAGATAAGCACCCAGGAAATACCGCTCTTGAGACCGAATGACGATACAACCAAACATCCATGACTCTGGCTATCACTGTTATCCTTGCTTCGATACCACCGTTAATTGAATGACCGGCACCTACTTTCAGCCGTCCGTCAAGGGCTAATGGAAACCCCGGTTCTAGACATAACTCCCGCACGACATCGTGACCCGTGCCTAGGATTATCGAATCTGCCCAGAGTACTCGACCATCAACGGTTATTCTTTTGGGCGTCCCCATGTACTCTTGCTTGGAGCATGCTAGAACCTTCAACAACGATGAGATCTCAGCCTCCTAGTCATCCTCCTCGACGACTATTTCCATACTAGCTCAAGCGCCTCTCGAGCAAACCATTATCCTCAACTCGAACCATTTCACCGAGTTATCAACATGCTTGGAATGATCCCATCTGGATTAGACCAAGACTATCATACATTATACTTCGCCTCATCATCATCATAGCAAAGTCTCATCTCAACATCATCATCGAATCTATCCATATGAGCTACATCATCCGCTACATATGCCACGTGCAGCTTTTCTAATTCAAGAGCCTTTCCCTTAGCTTTTGAATCATCTTCGACCATCTTGTCTAAAACCAATCAAAAATCATCTAATTCACAGCAATCAATCAAGTCAAACATCAATCCAAGTAATCAAGCATTCAAATATAAGCAAAATGGACAATTATAACAACAATGGCAATTTCGTAATTAAAGAGTTGAAAGTCTAACAAGCATGAAAACATGAACAATATCTCTATAATCTTGATGAATGAACTTGCATAGGTTAACATGAAATAAAATGGTTGTCAAATCATCATAAACAATGGATCTACACTTAGGTTTACAAAAAATGCATGGAAATCACTATTTTAACACCAAATCAAGCCAACAATCCGATCTACTCCTTTGGATCCGTGTGAGAGATAATCACCACTCACCAAATCACCAAAACAAACCCAAATCAGCACGCTTCAGATCTGGACAGCGAGGGATCAAGCTTGATCTACCACGAATCCGCTTCAAACGAAGAAATCTCACTTCAAAGGATGAAGATCTTCAACTTTAGCTCTTGGATCTTCAATCTTGATCTTCGATTTGGATGAAAGGAAGCACTAGATTAGAGTGGAGAAAAGAAGTGAAGAAGTGTAGAAGTCGAGCTCTCAAAATGGCAGCACTTCGTCGCTTCAAAATCCGGATCCCAAAAAGTGAGAACAACCCCCTCTATTTATAGCAGAAATCTTCCCTAGGTCGCTCGGAGTTAGGTCGTCCACGACCTACGACCTAAAACCAACCGACCTAAAGACTCTTCGACCTAACAACCCAGGCCACCGCAACCTACGACTTATCATCCAAGCGCTTCAACGACCTAACAAGGTTACGACCTATGACTTAGCGACTTACCCATAGGTGCGACCTAGCAGTGCTACGACCTAACACACCAACGACCTAAAGCACTGCGCGACTTAACAATACTACGACATAACTTCTCAGCGACCTAACACATAAGTGTTTCCTCGCGACCTAACAACTACAGAAGTCCACGACCTAACTTAGGTCGTTTACGACCTAACTGCCTACGACTCAGTTGGATTGCGACCTAACAACTTAGGCTTCCATGCGACCTAACACATGTCGACCTAAAACAACATACGACCTAACACTTAACAAAATCCAGCGACCTAACAACTCACGCGACCTACCAACCCAGGGACTTACCAGTGTTACGACCTAACACTTAGACCCACGCGACCTAACACTTAAACTATCCTAGCGACCTAACACACACGCGACCTAACTATCTTAGGTCGCCTACGACCTAACTCAACACAGAACTAACGACCTAACTACGCTAACACTTAGGTCGGTCAATTCTATAGGTCGCAAACTCCTATAGGTCGCAAACTGCTTATCCCCTAAGTCGTTAACTCGAACTGCCGACCTAACACTTAACTCACCCATACCCTTAGGTCGCTCACAACAGTTTCCTTAGGTCGTTGCCGATCTAACCCCAGAATACTTAGGTCGCCTACTACTCTTCCTTAGGTCGCCTAAACCTCTTAAGTCGGTCAACCACACTTCCTTAACTCGGTTAATTCCTTAAGTTGGCAACTCGACCCAGACTTATCCCTTAACTCGTCCAAACCGACTTAGGACTTAGAAAAATTCTAAACGACTTATCAACAATGCAACCAATTGTTAATTATTTTACGATGTTTCGATCCGTAAAATACGGATCGTTACAGATTTAATATAATAATGAGTGATATAATAATATTTAATAAGATTTTAATTTAACTAATATATGTATGTAAATCATGTTTTAGGTATTTATTTAAATTTATATTAATATATTGAAAATAGATTTTGTAATAACTTTAATAATTAAGCTCAGAAGGATAAATAAAAAATTGATTTGCAATTTAATTTGTTAAGAATTGAATTTAAATAAGAATTGATTTGGACTTATTAATTGTGAGATTTTAAAGATTTGAAATTTATAACTTGATAACTTGATTTTGATTAAAAGTGACTAAATGAATATTTTCAAATTTAAATAAATTAAAATTGAATATTTAGTTTTGATTTAAATGTGTAATTTGAGATTTTATTTAAATGTTTATAAAAGTGATTAGGTGAATGTTTTAGAATTAAATGTAATTGAAGTTAGATATTTAATTTTTGATTTTATTCAAATTTGTAATTTTAAATTTTATTAGAAATGATTAAGTGAATATTTTTGAATTTAAATAAAAATTAAAGTTGAATTTTGAATATAAAGGAAATTTATAAAATTGAGTTATTGTAAATTGTTAAATATTTAAACTTTGGAACCTATTGAATTGGAAGTGGTTAAAGTTTGTAGTTCAAACCTGGATTTGAAATCGATATAAATTAAAAATGGTTTTAATGAGAATTTCAATTGAACCTCTAACCCTTTTAATTGAATTGTTGAACTGAGATTGATTCAGATTGAAATTTGGAACTTAAGTTGATTTGAATTGATTTATGAAATTTGAAGAAACAATTCTAATTTGAAACTATTTTCGATATAAACTCTTTTTATATATATTATTTTTAATATATAAACTATTTTAATCTATAACCTATTTTTAAATATAAGCCATTTTTAATATATAAACTATTTTTTTATATAAACCACTTTCAATATTCAAAGTGTTTAAGTTGGAACAGTTATAAATTAGATTTAATGGATTTAAATGCAAATACTCTGATATGACGTTTAACCTATTTTATGGTTATGATTTTGGAAGTGAATAATGATTTTGAAAGTGAATATGATTTCGAAAGTGATATGATTTCAAAAGTGAATATGATTTCGAAAGTGATATGATTTTGAAATGAATATGATATTTTAATATGAATTATGAACTGTTTGAAATATAAATGACCACGGTGTGAAATAAGTGTTTTGTTGTTAAAGAGACCGAGATCGGATATTGTCATACTCTCTGCCAATACCGAAAACCACTTTAACAAATGTGTACATGGTGGAGATTCCAGAACGAAGTAGGATGGTGCGACGTTGAGGATTTAACGCAGCCCTTACTCCTGCGAGTCAGCTTGATGTGGCTAAAACAGTAGCTATACCAGGCCAAGTGAGGTTGCACCTCCGATCGAGCATACTTCTTCGATACTATTCTATTACTTTGTGATTTGATTGGGTGCACCTTTGATTATGGGAGTGTGTCTCGAGGTGGGCGGTAGTAGCTGCTATGCGTTACCACCGGTCCGGGAGTGCACACGGTAGAATCCTACCCTGACATTGCCTCACGTCCCTTGTCGCATGCCTTATCGCATCCACTACGAGTTTGTTTTGTACCATACCTATGGAGTGCTCCTTGAGTAAACCGCTGGTTTGGTGGAGCTTGCAGTATCTGTATAGACTACGGGAATATATAAAAATGTGTTAAGGGGGATATGGGTAACGCCTTAACGCTATTTTAATAGTTTACTTTACTATAGACATTATCTATGTAGCGTATTGTACTATGTATGTAGATAGTTTAACGGATCCTTAAAGGGTGGAATCCCAAACATCCTTTAAGTTACTTTGTATTTCACTTGAGTTGATTTACTGGTATAAGAATGTTAATACTGACTCGAGTGTTTTGTGTTTTGCTTTATGCTCGTGTCAGACTGAATGTCACAGCATTTGAGACTCACCTTTTGAGCTTAGAGCTTTGCTTGGGGATCCATCTCTATCTGATCAGCTTTCAGTTATTTCCAGTTTTTTATGTTTAGACTTATCGGTTGCTTTTATATTAGTGACTTCTATGTATTGATATTTCTGTTGTATTTGCTTTATACTCTGATGTTCTATGGTAGCTTCATGAACTACTATTTATCTATTCCACTGCTTATTGTTGTATTACTTTGTGTCTGTTATTCTATGATTGATTTATTTACCGTATATGCTAAGTTTTGCCAAATATAAAAATTAATAATATATTGTTTTGAGCAATTCAAGTCCTACATTTGTGGATGCTTGTCGATTTGAAGGGTTCGAAATACCAGGTCGTTACAAACATCGATTATTATTTAATTAATTTGATGTTTTGGAGTTGTTTGGAATTATTTTATACATATATAAAAGTATATTTGCGCATATCTATATACGATATCATTGTAACTTTAAATCAGTTTAAATAAAAGATAATTGCTTAAAGGGATTTATGGAAATTTAATATGAGGGTCAAATTAGAGAAATTTAGGGGATTAATTAGGAAAGTTTCGATCGAAAGGGAAGGAAAGGTTTCATTCTTTCAATAAAAATAAATCCATTTATTTTATTTTAATTAATTCTTCCATCCAATCTATTTTTTCTCCTCCTTTCCCATGCCATGAACAAAACTAATTTTCTTTTTTCTAGCATAAAATTAACTCTATATAAAATGAAAACATCAAATAAAATAAAAACTAAATGATTCATTGTTCATTTGCAAAGTTAGGTGTGAATATACTTAGAGATCTGAGAAGAAATCTCAAATCAAGTGTTGCAAAGCACAAGACTTCTTAAGGTAGGATTTTGTTTTATTTTATTCATTCCAAATGTCTAACCTTATCCAGTTTCACATATATGTATATTAAATTACCACTTATTGAATTTGACCAAAACCTCTTGTGTGTTGTCTTTTAATTATAAAATCAATATTGTGTTTGTTTTGTTTTGTGTATTGCTATTATTCATTGGATCTGAAACTATAGTTACTGTAGATTTGATTTGCTATAATAAGATTAACATTTATTTTCTCAATTTAATTTAGTCGTATTTATGAATCTGATATTTTATTAATTGCATTGTGGAGTATATGTATATGTCTCTTCTTCATGGTAAACTAGCATCAATTAAATTTTGGTATAGGTGATTTTGTTCAGATATCAATACACACACATGTATGTATTTATGTGTGTGGTTTGTATATATGTGTATGTATTCAATGTTTTATTATTTAGTCTAGTATGATATTTGGATTTAAAATTTTAAATCATAGTATACACATATGTGTATATGTATATATAGATTGTTCTAAAATTAATCATGATTGTTAAAGTAATATAATAGTCGTGACAATAATTTCTTTTATCAATTTTGTTTACAAGTTGAATGTGTATTTTCATATTTTTAATTTCAAAGTTTGGATATGTTATTGTGATCAAGTATGGAATTTTTTTGGCATTGAATCTATTATTAATAAATGTTTATTAAAAAAGAAATCAAAATAACACCTTACTCTATTTCCTTTTAATTCTCATTTGGTTAAATTTAGATTCAATGTGAAACTTTATTTTCACTTCACTTCAAATCAAGCATTCTCTTACTTTGAAATTATCTAATTCTATTACATAGATTTTCTAATATGTATATTTACAAGTTTATAAGTGGAAACATAAATATCACAAACACAAACAAACATATATGTATGTGTGTCTGAACTATATATATGTTACTATAAATATTTGTATACAAACTATATACAATTATCGTATTTTCAAAAATACATATGTAATTAGGTATTTATATCCACACTATTCGTACGAAACTATAATATGTGTACACATACACAGATATGTATACACACACAAACAAAATAAATATGTATATAAAATAGATATAAATCCCAATAACTATATGTGTGTATATTTATACACACGTTTATGTTTGATTATGTTATATTGCTATTTCATTAAATGTATACATAATAAATTTAAATAAAATATTTAGTTAGACTAATAAATTTGATAAACTAATAAATAAAGAATAATGTTAAAAAAATGTAACAATCCTATTTTTAGGGATACTGAATTGGGAATCGACTAAAATAATAATAAAATAAATAAATTAATGAATGATAATTAATTTGGTAGTAATAATAATAAATATTTAAATAGGAAATAAAATATTATTGTGGATGAGAGCAAAATGAATGATCAATGAATCATTTTACTATGTAATTGATGTAATTAATTTAATGAATTGAATCTGCACTTTAGTAATGAAATTTATTTTTAGTAAATGAACTACTTTTTTTTGAAAAATAAAAGGAGAGGAATGAAAGGAAAATAAATTTATTTAAAAAGTTTGTTAAATTTGTAAACATTTTCAATGAAAAAATTACAGAAAAAAATTCAATTAAATGTATAAGGTGTGTTAAAGTAAAATAAAAGAAAGATTTATGTTAGTTTTCATAAAAAAAGAAATTGTAACGACCCGGAATTTTCGATCCCGAAAATTCCAGATAGTTAATAAAGAAGAAAGAGATAGAAGAAAGAAACAAAAAATAAAACACAGAATCTCACATTCGCAGCGGATCAAAATATAATATCACATAATAACAGTTATACAAATGAAATCTGTACTTGTCAAATTACACTTTAATACATCAGAGTTACAACATATACACAACACTGGACAGATACAATCAACACGTCCCAGACAAACTATAATATATCACAGTGGAATACACTCCATACGATCCTGCCATCCAGCTCGTCTCCTGAGCTCCAGAAAGTCCTTACCTGAAAATCTATAATACTCGGTCTGACCCGAGCAATACAACAAAGTAACACCCGGGTCAGGCTGGAAACCAGCGTGAGTAAACCCATCTAACACGGAATACAAAGGTATACAACTCATATAAACCCGGGTAACTTATATCAATCTACACTTCACAAGTTGTTATAAACATCACTTATTTCACATAAATTTCTAAGCACCAGAACCTAGATTAAATGGACCAATTCACTTAAATCATTCCATTACAGCCTAATGATTCCACATATCAATTAAAGAATCGAAGTGGTTTCGGGTATTTACTAATACCCGACTCCGGTCTCTTCGAATCTCATGTCATCTTAACCAAAGTTGTTCAACTTTAATAAAGGACGTCACTCTTTACATAGCTATCATCATTGATAGATAACCATAATATTCCTGTCCATCCAAACATATCATATCATAAAACATTTCATATTAGAGATATCAACCAATTCAAGGTATTGAACATCATTCAATTATGCAAAAGCAAGATTTATCACTTCCAAATTTAATTTAATTTATCTCTAATTAAATTAATTACTAATCTTCAATCACATAGATTATCTTAACATTAATTAATTATAAACCAATTAATTAATCATCTTTTAATTATTCATCTTAATTAACCATCCTTGGTTAATTATCCTATTGATTACCTTATAACCACTTACATTGATTGGTTATCCTTCAATTAATCATTCTCATTAATTAATTAACCCTTAATTAATTTCCTTAATTAATCAATCTTTTAATTTATTACACTAAATAATTAATCCTTAAGTACTTTGATTAAGTAATTAATTAATCACTAATTATTAACTAATTACTAAATTAATTAACCACCGATTATTAATTTATTATTTATAATTATCTAATTAATAATTATTAATTACAAACTAATTAACCTCTTAATTAATTTAATATTCTTAACTATTAATTAATTAACCACAATCAATAATTGATCATATTTTAAATACTTCATTTTGATTTCAAATCTTAATTTCCCTTTAGATAAATCATCATCTTTATTAATTTCCTAATCACATAAATTAAAACATTTATCCTTTAATTAACACTTAATTTTATTTATAAAAATTAAGTTTTAATTTATCTTAAAGTTTACTTAACATCATAAGTTAAATAATCATATCATTTCCCTTACTTAAAGAAACACTTAAAATAGGAAGAAATTGTTTTAGAAAAGTTATAAAACGATCATTATCATTTCTTTTTCCAAAACATTGTTTTATAAACCCCTTTTAAATCATGTTTAAAACTTGATTACTACCTGCTCCACTCCTGCTTCGGGTTAAACCCCGGTTCTAACTCAAAACTGGCTTCGAGTTCCTTCTTCTACATGAATAACTCGAAGCTTCACTCGTGCAAATCAACAAAGATCCGGGAATTATCTCGAGCAAAACTTACCCAGATCCCACTCCTTCTTCTCCTCCCAAATTCTATCATCCAGCTGCACACGTGACACGGTGCACATGCACACGGAATCTGGACAGAATCAAACCTAGCTCCGACCATCAACACGACGACTATCTTCCACTGAGTCGTCTCGCATCACAGGTCGTCAAACCATCACAAGAAAACAAATTCGAATGAACGAACCAAATACGCTCCAGAACCTATTGCCAAAGTTCACCCCTAATCGCCATCTCCGACCACAAGGGATGCCTTCCTTATGCCCGAACCTGCGCCTGACCTCCATCATCATTTTCCCCCACCATTTGACCACCTCGATGCTAGCACGCCATAGGGATCACCCATGAAACAGTCCCGTCCCAAACGCAAACCAAACCCTACAATCATCTCGCTCGACCTCCACAGCACCAGGAAAATCAATTCATTAATTTTCCCATGGTCGTCGTCCCACGACCTTGCTCCAGTATCAACCACGACACCCAGATCAACACCAATCACCGGAATTTGACGAAAAAGTAAATTCCATTCAAACCCAAAATTCTCAGCACATTCAAGATTAAAAATCATATTTTTAATACCAAAATTCATCATTTACACATACAAATCAGATTATAAAATCCAAGCTTGAGATTATAATGGTTTATTTTTAACCCATTTCAGCTTACCACTGTATTTTCCTTAAATTTTGATTAATTACAACATTAAAATCTTTGAAACTATTTTTGGAATTTGTATTATGTTGTTATAACCATGTTCCATTCAAGAATCAAGGCTCAATCCTGATTGCATGAGAGGGTTTAGATTTTTTTGAAAGTTGTTTAGAGCCTGTAAAATATACAGAGAAAGTCTGTATACATATATACAGATATATATACAGATTTAAATAGAGAAATTCAAGCATAGAACCAGATAAACAAAAACATGTAAACCATATTACAACCTTACCTTACAATTTATCACATGCATTACTCAAATCATTTATTAAACTGTTTAAGGGGAAGTTTACTCGCCTGGTTTCTTAAGAATAGAGGAAGCTAGTTTTGATTTGCTTTTAAACTGGAAAACTCTTATATACATATTTACATTCATCCATCTTAGAATTATCAGGCAAGCATTTATGTTATCATTGATCAAATATTTCTTCAACATTTACTACCCGAACCAAGTTTTAAATTGTTTGGATTTAAGTTTATCAAACTGTTCCAGTCATGTATATAATTATTGACAGACATATATACATAAAATTATTTTAAACAACTGTTGAAACAGAAAAAAAAGGTTGTTGAAGAGCTGGAATTTGAATTCCTGAAAAATCTTCCCTGCCTTGATTGAATTTGTTTGAGTTTGTAAAGTAAAGAGGTTATTTTATTTTTTTCTCAGGTTTACTTCTAAGTTTAAACGAACAAGTTAAAATAAGATGATGTATATAGAAATGGCTTTAAACAATGGTAGTAGCTTCTGGTACAAGCTTTCATTAATATGGGTAAGAGATTTCTACTCTTGGAGGCTGAAATGAGATTTTGTAATGTGTACTAGAGATAATATCATTAAATGCTTGTCTCCTTCAATCTACAAACTTATACTTTACCTTTTGTTTAAATTTCGTATGTACCTGAACATCTTTGTATATATATATTTATACCTTTTCAAGTGTACATAATTATTTTATACTTCCTGTACAAGCATGAAGATATGATTCCTTTTATTCTTTGTTTATTCTTGCCTACATAATTACTTATAGGTCACATACAAGATGCTTCCAGCCTTGAATCTAAATGCTCTTTCCAGAACTATCAATTGTATTCATTTATCTTGCCTGCTACATGAATACGTATTTTCCCTTTTATACTTATCCTATAATTTACCTGAGCAAACATGAATATATTTATTTCTTTCTTTCCCTTTTTGTTTTATTGCTTTGTAATATAAATGAAGTTCTATAGTTAAGATGATGATAAAATTTGTTCTATTGTGTAATACCCCAAAATTTTGTGAAAAATCATTTTTGTAAAATGATTTAATTTTTGAAATATTTAGATTTAAATATGGTGAAATTTCTGGAATAAATAGTGTACAAGTATATGTGTGCACGTGCACACTGAAATGGCACAAGGAAGAACTCCAGATTTCATGGATTTAAAACCAGAATTAAAAAGCAATACAAACATGATTTTGCAACATGGTTATTTGATTTCTAGAATTATATGGATCATCTTAGAAAATAAGAAAAGTAAGTTTTACTTTAAATCAGTGAACAAATTTTTAAAACCCAGAAAAGAAAAATTACATATATATGATATAAGGATTTGTAAACCTGTATACATATAGGTGCATATGTTTCTGAAATTAAAGAGGAATTAAAATAAGCCTAGATAAGATATGTATACAGATATACATTTTTAAATACTGAAAAGTACATATATATATAAGCAAGTGAAACCATAACATTAAAATGACATGAAATGTGATACAAGTCAATATGCTTGTGTAGACAAAAATAGCAAAGGGGATTTGTAGAAATAATTAAAATATAAAATAGGATAGTCACACTTTTAACATGACTAGGTGAGTGGCCATTTTCTGAAAAGTAAAAAGAAAGAAGATGCAGCCTTTAAATTGGTTAATATGGCCGGGGTATTATGAATGAAAAATGCATGATGCTAGCCAGGACAGAAATGGAATTCTGTTTCAACAAAACCCTAGAGGAAAAATGCATATAAATAGGCAGTGGAATTGTCTTTACCCCGGGCTGCACAAAAATAAGAAAAGAAAAAAAAAATTGGAAGGAAGGAGAAAACACTCAAACAAGAACTTTCTGGATTAATAAGAAGAAACATTTAGGTGAGTAATCTCACTGAGTTCATGGCATTAAGACCTGAGTTGAGGCAGCCACTTTTTATTGCCATTTATGTATTTCTGGTTTTGATGTATATGATTTCATCAATGCTTTTTGGATGTCTTATTTTAAATCTGATATGATTTAATATGGATGATTTTGATGATCTTTGATTGGTTGAGACATTTGTCTTTGGATGAGTATCATACTGATTTATTTATACTCACAAATGTTAAAGTTTAGGATCTTAAAAATTATATAGAGAATACTCTCAGCTGTTATAGATATATGGCATGGAAACTTTATAAAAATGATTGGAGCTGCATTATACTTGGTATAAGTGCTGAGGCTTGAAAAGAAAAATGTTAAGGGTGCAATAGAAATTTTCTAAGTGCTGAGCCCTTAATCAAATCAAAAAAAAAAAAAAAAAAACCCACAAGCTAAAATTATGATTGAACCAGATCTTGAATCTGAATCAATCATAAAGGCTTGCAGATCAATATAACATGCCATGCCTCTTTTTACAGTTGAAAATGTTCTTATATTTTACTAAGATCAAGACATATTGACCCCATTTAGGAAATAACTATCTGCTTATTTCTAAGGAGAATTATGCTAGGAAAAATTTATGGATGTTTCCATGTTTGCAGTGACATGTTCACTTAGCATATTTGATGATAGGATTTAGGACAATACACTAGTAAATAAACTAGGGAAGGGAAGGCCAAGAAGGCTGCTGGAATGCTTGTCATATTTGAAGTATGCAAGTTGGCACATGGTTTGTTTAAGCCCTGAGATCTTTGTGCAATGATGTGAATTAGTTCATTGCAATGTGTCCCAGTGATTCCTTAATAGCAGATGAGGCAGGGATTTAAATTGAATTATACAACCTGTAAATGAAGAAATAGGAATATGGATATTTCTTAGGTTGAATGGTATGGAACCAAGATGGTTCCAGTGAATGCAATTGTTGCAAATAGATAATTATGTTTGTATGATTATGTATGCAAGTGTAAGAATGATAAATGAATATATCATACCTGAACCAACTTAATTATACTATGTTAAAATAATTGATTGCAGAAATTTTCTTAAATAACAAGTTAGTACTCTTATATTCTCTATTGCTTAATATCATGAATGTATTGATGTTACTCATACCAGATCATAGATCTGACCCTTGTTTGCTCATGGCATATGGGGTGTCTCATTTTAAATGAGGCAGCCACTTATGCTCTTTCAGGTAACCCAAGCACTAAGTAAAAATGAAGTAATGGCTATTATGGAGGAGTGAATGAACATGCTAGTAGTTTCAATAAGAGCTTAAATTGATTATATCTGCATGTATTCGGGAAAAATTTTATGTTTCTAAGATTTCTAGTCATGTATTGAATATTTTATGGATAGAGATCATGTTGCCCTTATGTTCTATAAAGTGTCAGATTAAATTTGTTGGTCTGTTGAAATTGTTGTGTGTTAAGGTTTGATTTGTTTTGAAGTAGGGTCTGAAACATAAACAAGAGAAATATGCTCAAGTATCAGCTATAAAAATCTGGTAAGAAATGTACAATTATTTGAGCTACTGTTTTGCATAATTTATATATATGTATTAGCTAATCTTGAGACATAACAGAGCACTGAGTTTTAGAACAAAATCTGGATTTAGCAAGAAGTAAACTTAAAAGGATTTTATTTTCTTTTACTGAAATGCTTTGTAAATAAGTTTGAATTCATTTCTGAATTGTATTGAGAAAAGTAAAATGTTTTTCTAAAAGCTTCAAACAGAATGCAATGAAAGGTATCTCCATTGCTTTGAACTAGTGTGGCAGATACAGGATTCATGAGTTAACCAGCTTCAAATAAATGAAGTATTGGTTGATCATGACAGATTGTATTTTGAAAATAAAAATGCATTTCAAAGCTTAGTACATTTAGCAATTGTTTCACCCAGTTTTCTGGAAAATGAGCAGAGATATTGACATGTACATGTATATCTGTGTACATGTTGATATTTGAGCAAAAATATAATTATAATTCCTAGAACAGCTATAGGAATGGGATTCAAAAATAGTAAAGTAAGAAGAATTGTTTTGTATGTTAGGTTATAGGCAAACATTAAATATATATGTACAAAGATAGGTAGGTATCAGATTTCAAACCATACAGAAAAAAAAAGAGAAGAAAAACAAAAATTGTGTTTGAACCGACCGGCATAGTACTTGAACTCGTGACCTCTTGTGTATAAGTTAGGCGCGTTTCCATTACGCCTAGATGTTGCTTGTGTTCACTTAGGATCCACTTTCTTTTATACTGAATTTGATACTATCCAGACTTTAACACAATCATCTATATTAAAAGCTTGTTTACCACTGATTATTACTTGATCATTTCTAAATTCTAATGACAGACTAAAGTACATGTTTCCAGTGGATTTTATGGCCAAAAATCAGAATACAATAATTAATCTGAATTGCTAAAAATCTAAATCAAACAGAATGTTCTTGTACAAAAAAAATAAAGTATATACTCTGAATTTAAACAAGAAGAACACATACATCTTCATATGTATGTGTATGTTATTAGATATACACTGATATATTTATATTGGTAAGTTATTTTGATCCTGGATATATTTTGTTTATTGGAAAAAGAAAATGACCTTGGAAAACAGATTTGTAATGAATGATATATCTATATATCATCTCTTAGCAAAAAAAAAAAATCCTTATGAAATTAGGGTGGAAATAGGAGGGTCATTTCAGTTGGTATCAGAGCACTTGCTTGCATTGATTGTTAAGTATTATAGAAATGTATTATGTCTGTTTGTTTTGGATGAAATAATTTAGATAAGAAAATAGAAATTATAGAAGTACTCATAATATACTAATACCATTTACCCAGAATTTAGTTAGCAGACCATGGTAGGAAGAGGATCTCATCACAATGCAGGACCTAGTGCACCTCAAATGCTTGATATGCAAGAATTTGTGAGGGTTTTAAGAGATGGAATTGGGCATAGGCCTGAGAACCCACATGAAGAGCTTTCAAAACTACTGAAGACTTATTCCAATTTGGGAGGCAGGAGTTTTGAAGGAACTGAGAGTGTGATGGAAATTCAAGCATGGTTGAGAACACTTGATAGGATTTTCAATGACATGCAGTTGGATGACCAAAGAAAGAGGCAAGTAGCTTCTAGACAACTGAAAGGGGTAGCTTTAAGCTGGTGGGAGGTGATCATAGCTGGAAGAAATGAAAATGAAATCACTTGGAATCAGTTCAAGGAGATGTTGGAGGCAAGATTTGTACCAGCATCAGCCAAGACCATTTTGCTTGAAGAATTTATCAAACTTAGGCAGGGAACTTTGAATGTCACTGAATACACTCAAAAGTTTGAGGGGCTATCTAATTATGGAGCAATGCTAGTGGCAGATGAAGCATCCAAGAATGATAGGTATATAAAAGGACTGAACCCAGGACTTAGCAGAGCTATGCTACCATATGCAGATAGAACATTTGATCAAGTAATTGATCTGGACTTGAAACTGGAACAACATGACAAAGAAAGAGAGAAATATAGGAATTTTAAGAGCAACAACAAGAAGGATAAGGGAAGATATCACCCTTATGATAAAAAGAAGAAGTGCATTTCCTTGGGCATGTCATCTCTGCCAAAGGAATATCAGTAAACCCTAACAAGGTAGTGGCAATCCAAGCATGGAAAAGACCTAGCACCATCAGTGAGATTAGATCATTTATGGGGATGGCAGGATATTATAGGAGATTTATAAAAGATTTCTCAAAAATATCATCACCACTTACCAATTTAACTAGAAAGAACCAAGCCTTTGTATGGACAGAAAAATGTGAGCAAGCTTTTATCAAAATAAAGGAAGCTCTGATTAATGCACCAGTATTAAGAGTGCCAGAAGGAAATGAAAATTTGGTTGTGTACACTGATGCAAGTGGCTCTGGGTTAGGGGCTGTGTTGATGCAGTAAGACCAGGTGGTAGCCTATGCATCTAGGCAATTAAAGCCACATGAAACCAAGTATGCAACCCATGATCTTGAACTAGCAGCAGTTGTGTATGCCTTGAAACTTTGGAGACATTATTTGTTAGGTGCCAAATTCATTTTATACACTGATCATAAGGCACTAAAATATTTATTCTCACAAAAAGATTTGAACATGAGGCAACATAGATGGGTAGAGTTCCTAGCTGCCTATGATCTAGATATACTGTATACACCAGGCAAGGCAAATAAAGCTGCAGATGCCTTGAGTAGACAACATGCCAAAGTAGCCATGTTGATGATGGAAGAGTTTAAGGATTTGTCTATACTTACTGATTTGGAAATTGAGGAAAACAGTAAGGTACAAATGATGTCCATTGAAGAAGGTGAAGGTAAAGGGAAATTAAGTATGATATCTCTGCAATCAGATTTACTTCTTAAGATTGGGAAAATGCTGGAACAAGACCTAAACATGGTGGAAAAGAAAATGCTCATATCAAGAGGGGAGGAAGTAATAAATTATCAAGTTGACAAAAATGGTTATTTAAGGAATAAAAATAGGATATGTGTTCCAGAAAATATAGAATTGAAGGAGGAAATATTAAATGAGTACCATAGGAGTAAGTACTCCATACACCCAGGTAGCACCAAGATGTATCAAAATTTGAAAAGAAATCTTTGGTGGAAGGGGATGAAGTCAGATGTGGCCAGATATGTTGCAAGGTGCATGACTTGCCAACAAGTCAAGGCAGAGACACAAAGGCCATCAGGACTATTGCAACCCCTTAGCATACCACAGTGGAAGTGGGAGGATATATCTATGGATTTCATAGATGGTCTGCCTAGATCTAAGAAGGGAAACACAAGTATATGGGTGATAGTGGATAGGCTAACTAAGGTAGCACATTTTATCCCAGTTAAAACAGAAAGAAATGCTCCAAAATTGGCTCAAATATTCATGAAAGAAGTAGTAAGGTTGCATGGCATACCCAAAACCATTGTGAGTGATAGGGATACCATCTTCACCTCAAGATTTTGGAAAAGTTTTCAAGAGGCCATGGGGAGTGAGTTGTGCTTAAGCACTGCCTACCATCCACAATCAGATGGTCAAACTGAGGTGGTGAACAAAGTCTTAGAGGATTTGTTGAGAGCATGTACACTGGACTTTGGAGGCAACTGGGAAGACCACCTCCATCTAGCTGAATTCACATACAATAACAGTTACCAAAGCACCATAGGGATGGCACCATTTGAAGCCTTATATGGCAAGCCATGTTTATCACCTATATGCTGGGTAGAGACTGGAGAAAGGGCTGTTCTTGGACCTGAATATGTTAAAGAAACTACAGAGAAAATTGGGTTAATAAGAAAAAGAATAGCAGCAGCTCAAGATAGGCAAAAGAAATTTGCAGATAGGAAGAGAAAACAAGTGGAATATGCAGTGGGAGACTTTGTTTTCATCAAGATTTCACCTATGAAGAAAGTCATGAGATTTGGCAAGCAAGGTAAGCTCACACCAAGGTATGTTGGACCCTATAAAATTCTGGAAAGAATTGGTTCATTGGCTTACAAATTAGAACTACCAGAGGAAATGAAAGCAATGCATAATGTTTTTCATGTATCCCAACTTAGAAGATGGGTACAAGATAAAGAAGACATTTTGGAAGAGCCTACCAAAATTCAAATAAATCCTGACTTGGTTTATGAAAAAGAACCAGTGGGGATTATAGCCAAGGAAGAAAAGAAATTAAGGAGCAAAACCTTGAAACTAGTTAAGATCCAGTGGAGTAGTGATCCTAATGACTGCACATGGGAGTTAGAGGATAAGATTAGAATGGATTATCCTAAGCTTTTTGCAAATTAAAAGGTAATTTTTTTTTTCTGGAAAAATTATTTGTTATGCATGGTTGATATGGTTGAATTTGTTTGCTTATGCATATGTTTGATAAGTTTTCAGAAAAGAAAATGATGCTTGCTATAAATGTTAGAAAAATTGTGAGGACACAATTCCTAAAAGGAGGGGTGAATGTAATACCCCAAAATTTTGTGAAAAATCATTTTTGTAAAATGATTTAATTTTTTGAAATATTTAGATTTAAATATGGTGAAATTTCTGGAATAAATAGTGTACAAGTATATGTGTGCACGTGCACACTGAAATGGCACAAGGAAGAACTCCAGATTTCTTGGATTTAAAACAAGAATTAAAAAGCAATACAAACATGATTTTGCAACATGGTTATTTGATTTCTAGAATTATATGGATCATCTTAGAAAATAAGAAAAGTAAGTTTTACTTTAAATCAGTGAACAAATTTTTAAAACCCAGAAAAGAAAAATTACATATATATGATATAAGGATTTGTAAACCTGTATACATATAGGTGCATATGTTTCTGAAATTAAAGAGGAATTAAAATAAGCCTAGATAAGATATGTATACAGATATACATTTTTAAATACTGAAAAGTACATATATATATAAGCAAGTGAAACCATAACATTAAAATGACATGAAATGTGATACAAGTCAATATGCTTGTGTAGACAAAAATAGCAAAGGGGATTTTCAGAAATAATTAAAATATAAAATAGGATAGTCACACTTTTAACATGACTAGGTGAGTGGCCATTTTCTGAAAAGTAAAAAGAAAGAAGATGCAGCCTTTAAATTGGTTAATATGGCCGGGGTATTATGAATGAAAAATGCATGATGCTAGCCAGGACAGAAATGGAATTCTGTTTCAACAAAACCCTAGAGGAAAAATGCATATAAATAGGCAGTGGAATTGTCTTTACCCCGGGCTGCACAAAAATAAGAAAAGAAAAAAAAATATTGGAAGGAAGGAGAAAACACTCAAACAAGAACTTTCTGGATTAATAAGAAGAAACATTTAGGTGAGTAATCTCACTGAGTTCATGGCATTAAGACCTGAGTTGAGGCAGCCACTTTTTATTGCCATTTATGTATTTCTGGTTTTGATGTATATGATTTCATCAATGCTTTTTGGATGTCTTATTTTAAATCTGATATGATTTAATATGGATGATTTTGATGATCTTTGATTGGTTGAGACATTTGTCTTTGGATGAGTATCATACTGATTTATTTATACTCACAAATGTTAAAGTTTAGGATCTTAAAAATTATATAGAGAATACTCTCAGCTGTTATAGATCTATGGCATGGAAACTTTATAAAAATGATTGGAGCTGCATTATACTTGGTATAAGTGCTGAGGCTTGAAAAGAAAAATGTTAAGGGTGCAATAGAAATTTTCTAAGTGCTGAGCCCTTAATCAAATCAAAAAAAAAAAAAAGAAACCCACAAGCTAAAATTATGATTGAACCAGATCTTGAATCTGAATCAATCATAAAGGCTTGCAGATCAATATAACATGCCATGCCTCTTTTTACAGTTGAAAATGTTCTTATATTTTACTAAGATCAAGACATATTGACCCCATTTAGGAAATAACTATCTGCTTATTTCTAAGGAGAATTATGCTAGGAAAAATTTATGGATGTTTCCATGTTTGCAGTGACATGTTCACTTAGCATATTTGATGATAGGATTTAGGACAATACACTAGTAAATAAACTAGGGAAGGGAAGGCCAAGAAGGCTGCTGGAATGCTTGTCATATTTGAAGTATGCAAGTTGGCACATGGTTTGTTTAAGCCCTGAGATCTTTGTGCAATGATGTGAATTAGTTCATTGCAATGTGTCCCAGTGATTCCTTAATAGCAGATGAGGCAGGGATTTAAATTGAATTATACAACCTGTAAATGAAGAAATAGGAATATGGATATTTCTTAGGTTGAATGGTATGGAACCAAGATGGTTCCAGTGAATGCAATTGTTGCAAATAGATAATTATGTTTGTATGATTATGTATGCAAGTGTAAGAATGATAAATGAATATATCATACCTGAACCAACTTAATTATACTATGTTAAAATAATTGATTGCAGAAATTTTCTTAAATAACAAGTTAGTACTCTTATATTCTCTATTGCTTAATATCATGAATGTATTGATGTTACTCATACCAGATCATAGATCTGACCCTTGTTTGCTCATGGCATATGGGGTGTCTCATTTTAAATGAGGTAGCCACTTATGCTCTTTCAGGTAACCCAAGCACTAAGTAAAAATGAAGTAATGGCTATTATGGAGGAGTGAATGAACATGCTAGCTAGTTTCAATAAGAGCTTAAATTGATTATATCTGCATGTATTCGGGAAATTTTTTATGTTTCTAAGATTTCTAGTCATGTATTGAATATTTTATGGATAGAGATCATGTTGCCCTTATGTTCTATAAAGTGTCAGATTAAATTTGTTGGTCTGTTGAAATTGTTGTGTGTTAAGGTTTGATTTGTTTTGAAGTAGGGTCTGAAACATAAACAAGAGAAATATGCTCAAGTATCAGCTATAAAAATCTGGTAAGAAATGTACAATTATGTGAGCTACTGTTTTGCATAATTTATATATATGTATTAGCTAATCTTGAGACATAACAGAGCACTGAGTTTTAGAACAAAATCTGGATTTAGCAAGAAGTAAACTTAAAAGGATTTTATTTTCTTTTACTGAAATGCTTTGTAAATAAGTTTGAATTCATTTCTGAATTGTATTGAGAAAAGTAAAATGTTTTTCTAAAAGCTTCAGACAGAATGCAATGAAAGGTATCTCCATTGCTTTGAACTAGTGTGGCAGATACAGGATTCATGAGTTAACCAGCTTCAAATAAATGAAGTATTGGTTGATCATGATAGATTGTATTCTGAAAATAAAAATGCATTTCAAAGCTTAGTACATTTAGCAATTGTTTCACCCAGTTTTCTAGAAAATGAGCAGAGATATTGACATGTACATGTATATCTGTGTACATGTTGATTTTTGAGCAAAAGTATAATTATAATTCCTAGAACAGCTATAGGAATGGGATTCAAAAATAGTAAAGTAAGAAGAATTGTTTTGTATGTTAGGTTATAGGCAAACATTAAATATATATGTACAAAGATAGGTAGGTATCAGATTTCAAACCATACAGAAAAAAAAAGAGAAGAAAAACAAAAATTGTGTTTGAACCGACCAGCATAGTACTTGAACTCGTGACCTCTTGTGTATAAGTTAGGCGCGTTTCCATTACGCCTAGATGTTGCTTGTGTTCACTTAGGATCCACTTTCTTTTATACTGAATTTGATACTATCCAGACTTTAACACAATCATCTATATTAAAAGCTTGTTTACCACTGATTATTACTTGATCATTTCTAAATTCTAATGACAGACTAAAGTACATGTTTCCAGTGGATTTTATGGCCAAAAATCAGAATACAATAATTAATCTGAATTGCTAAAAATCTAAATCAAACAGAATGTTCTTGTACAAAAAAAAATAAAGTATATACTCTGAATTTAAACAAGAAGAACACATACATCTTCATATGTATGTGTATGTTATTAGATATACACTGATATATTTATATTGGTAAGTTATTTTGATCCTGGATATATTTTGTTTATTGGAAAAAGAAAATGACCTTGGAAAACAGATTTGTAATGAATGATATATCTATATATCATCTCTTAGCAAAAAAAAATCCTTATGAAATTAGGGTGGAAATAGGAGGGTCATTTCATATTGCTTTGTATTGACTTTTTGACATGTGTTTACTTTATATTTATCTTATATATATTGTACATAGATATTTACTTTGTTGTCTTGTTTCATACTCTACATACATTTATTTTACTTATTATGTAGATACATTTGGTTTGTATTTTATTTTGCCTTATATATTTACTTCTATCTTAACTTAAATATTTATTTATATTTTCCAAATTCTTTTTCTAACATATCTATCTACTCTTAATTAAAACAATTTACTTATTTTCATACTTGTCAATATCATATTCCTTAAGTCCATGTATTTATATTTGTTTTTAAACAAAATAATAAGTTGTGTTAGTTAATTTCATTAAAGATTTAGTAAAATAATACTGCCAAAAACCCTGGGTTGTCACAGAAATGAACTAAATGTTTTATATGAAACGGAAAAATGTATATGAAATAAAATAAATAAAATAATAGTTTTGTAAGATATTTTACATAAAAGGTCTAGAAAGTCAATAAAATATGGTTAAATAAAACCTAGACTAAAGACAAAATAAAATGATTATGTTTTATTAATAAATAAAGGAAAATAATAAATTAAGGTGTATTTTGGGAGAATATTCTAAAGAGGGACTTAAAGATAAAAATACTTCTCACCCTCTCATTTCTCATTTCTGAAAAACAGTACGTACACTCTCTCAAACTGAAACTCAAAACTTTCTGATAAAAGCTCTATAACCCAATTTCTCAATCCCCTCATTCAAGTATAAAAAGGAGAAATAAAAATATAGAGAAGGAGATTCCCAATTGCTATTGTAAGTGTCCCTAAATCAATTCCGTTATGTCTCTTTCTTTTTGTTTTTAGTAATAACTATTTAGGGTTTTATTGATTTTTGTTAGTAATTGAAAGGAGAAGGATGAGCAATTCAAGATCTAGCTAATCTACAGCTTAAAAGTTGCTATTTTGGATTTTTAGGTGAGTGGAGTTTTGATTCTTCTCTTTTTATTGTATATTTTGAGCTTCCATGTAGGCCTAAAGATAGGAGTTTGGAGAAGAATTGATAGAATGATAAAAATTTAGATACTTCTACAATTCTTACAATGTTTGGTTGGAATACACTCTTAAACTTGAAGTTTGATTGTGTGAATTGTTGATACATATAATATGCATGTTGAAATGCCTAAATAAAAAAGGTGGTTATACCAAAATTATAGAAATATATTATAAGCATTTCAGCTAAAGAAGGAGAGAAAAAAACATAAAAAATATGCAGCATGGTGCCGTAGCAGAACTGTAGCAGGGTGTTGTTGTAGTAGTGCTAAAGTGCTGCAGCAAGCTGCTGCAGCAAGCAGTAGATGCAGCAGGCTGCTGCAGCAACATCAGCCGAAGTGCTGCAGCAGACTACGGTAGTAGCATGGAAAATAATAAATTTTAAATTTAAATTAAAGTATGTTTGTAACAATTTTTTTTGCTTTTGACCAATAAGTAAGTTATATTTAAGATTTTAAAGTAATTTTTGTACACTAAAAATTTGTAGTATGGCTTTTTAATTTAAAAAAAATAGTTATAGAGCTTTTTGGCTTAACGAACTTTAATAATTTTGATCCAATAAATGATGATTTTATGTTTCGTCTCGATGCATAAGTATTATGGGGTACTTGTGTATTAATGCGAAACTGGGATTTAGTTATATTTCCATCCATGAGAAAGTGTTTCACTAATCTTTATAAGAATTATACTGGGTTTAATAATGGAATTTTGAAGAATACCGCCATGATTGACCTTTATTTCAAAAAGTGTTTTGATGTAATAAACACTTTGTATTTTATGGCACAATTTTACAACAAAATAATACATTCTAAACCTCTTTCATTTTGGGTTGGGATAGATTGGACTATGTCGTAACAATGAGTCAAAATTCCATCTTGGCCGACCAATCGCTACCTGAATCGATGGTATTTCATTTACCCTTCTACATCCAAATGGTCAATGGTCTGCTACATAGTGGTAATTTTATTTTTCGATCAAGATTCCCGAACGGCGGGTCACGGACTATGATGGATGGAGACGTGGGGATTAAACGTGTAGCTCCATGAACAGGTAGCATACGTCCTTCGCCTTAGACCGTCTTGATTATCCTGGGTTGATCGCCAGGTGTGTTATGGAATTATAAGTATGTTACAATGCTGATGTCTCCATGCGTGCTCAAGCTCTTCCACTGTGATTTTACAATACTAGCGTTTGTTTATTTGGGATATTTTACGAGTCGGGTTATATTTATCCCATAATGCAATTTTTTCTTCTTATTACATTTTTATATAATAATGGGAAATGCTAAAGTTGATTTGGAAAACCCAGTATCTTTGGAGAATGTGTGTGCGAACTTATTTATTATCATATTGCTTTACATATGATAATTGGAGTTTGTATCGTATTGAGGTATATACGATACTTTTGCATAAATTATTACTCGTTTATAATGAGATGCTTATGGAACTAATTTTTTTCCATATATGGTACACACACATATACCCCATGTTGATTTATACATGTGGCACATCTTACCTATTATGTTGATTAAATTGTTCATTGTCCATAGATCTATGTGATTTGTTTTATAATCCTCGGGTCAGTCTGAGGATTTGTTGGCATGTTAGGTTTGCGTGGACTATAGCAGCACTCTTGTCCTTTTCCACATTTTGGGGTTTTGGACTATGAAGCTTTGGACTTTGTTGTAGTTAGTAATCTATTATGGTATGTATGCTATTATGCATTTTGGAAATGGTATCATGTTTTTGGACTATGTATTATGGGCATTACAATTATGATAGGTATTATGTATTCTGCTATTATTGTTATGCTAAGTTTATGTTTTATTATATTCTGTATTATGTAACCTGGGAAAAATTTATCTTGTACCATTGCTTTGAACCGAGACTAAGCACGAATGGTAAGTTAAAAAGTCATAAAATTTTTCATGCCAGTGTTAGTTCAAGAGAGTGAGTACAGCATTTAGCCCTATCGAGTCCCATTTTTCGTGCTTTCCGACAATAATACATAGTATTTCTCTTGGTTGGCATGGGTATAGGGGTCGGGCATTACATTGTTGGTATCAGAGCCTAAGCTAAAATATTACAGAATATATTTAGAATATAAGTTAGCACAAGGTAGTAGAAGCATTGTACATGTATGTGTACCATATGTATCACTCCTATAATATAATAATAGTGTACATACCTAAACCAAAATCCCAAATATTTGAACGTTTTAGTGTGAGAATTATTTTAATTTCATCTTAATAACATTTCTCATTATGGTAGAGTACTGAGAAAGATGGCTCCCGTTTGATGATGGAGCAGTGGTTGGAGGTGTTGCGGAACATGCCACAAGCCGCACCAGCTCCTAATGCTACTCCTAGAGTTGATTTCGCTCGTATGTGTAAGGACTTTGTGAGCCTTAGAGGGAAGCCTTTTCATGGAAATGAAGGTGTAGTATGAGTTCAGGCTTGGTTGAAGACTTGTGAACGAGTCTGTAACAACCCGGTATTTCGTACCCATTTAATTATCGTCTCTTGACGATTTAATCTGGTTGCTAATAGCTATTGGCATTTTAATCAAATTAAAATTCAGGGATAAAATTTTGTTATTCGCTATTTGGAATTTTTAAAGCAGTTGGAATTCTTTTAAACTAAATGTTAAACGAGCTTTAAAAATTTGTTAAGTGTCGTTTGGGTTTAAATAATAATCTCGGCCCATGTTCTTTTGTTTTGAAGCCGTGATATCACTCAACACCCAAATCCCCCTTCCTCCATTTGTTAACCCTAAGTCCAAAATCCAGATAAACAAAATAATGGCGGCTTGCTCGCTCTTTTCTTCGTTCCAAAATTAGGGCTCTCGAGGCTGCGCCTATTTGATCGATCGTTAGGAATTCACGTTTCGCTCTGTCGATGGTTGCTTCGTGTAGCTTTGCTTTGGCTGCTTCTTGTTTGAACGAGTGCGATTTCGCCTTCTCGACCGGATGAAGGTGAGTTTACTCACATCTATTTCATACTTCAGATGTTTGATTTCCTTGGCTTGAGATTTTATTGAACTATGCTTCCTCTAATTTATTAAGAGAATGGTGTCGACCTTATTGGTTTCGACTATACTCTTTACTGCCTCTGGTAGTATTTTTGTCCTTGTTCGATTTTATTTGTTGCTTCATAACCTCGGCCATTAACTGTTGTTTCCATGTTCGATCACTAAGCACTTGTTGCATACTCCCTGTTGCACCGAGTTTTGATATCACTTGAACCTTAGTGTAGTTGTGTTGCTTTTGGTTCACTATTTTCATCACTGGTTGTTGGGCTATTTCTCACCACCGAGCCAAGCCCACACCGATCCAAGCTTAATCACCGGACGGAGACCACCGAACCAACTCATTGCCGATCCAAGCCTCATCTCCAACCACCGAACCAACTCATTGCCGGTCCAAGCCTCATCTCCAACCACCGAACCAACTCATTGCCGGTCCAAGCCTCATCTCCAACCACCGAACCAAAGTCCTACCGAGCCAAAGCATTGCCAGGCCAGATTGTAGCAGCCCAGGCCCACCAGCTGCTATATACCTCCAAGACCCCTACCCCCAGCCTCACTCTATAAATAGAGGGGCAGGGGTACAACAATGGGGGATAAGTTTTGAGAGCTCAAACACGGAAGGAACTTTCAAACAACTTTCTTTTACTTGTATCAAAGCTTTGTACTTGTAATCAAAACAAGAAAAGAGAAATAACATATAAAGTGGACGTAGGCACATTCTGGCTGAACCACTATAAATTGGTGTGTCTTTTTACAGTTTAGCCCCTGCTTTTCATATATTTGCATAAATCACCCAAATCGCTAAGAACAACATAAGATCTACTAAATCACACAACTTTGAGGTGTTTGTCCATTTTTTTGCAAACATTTTTGGTGCTTTCACTGAGAGCTAGAAGCTCGAAGCTTCAGCTTCATCCGCTTAACAAGTTTTCCTAACAGCATCGTCTGCCACTTGGAAAACATGCCTCCCAAACAGAGAAAAGATGTTAACAAAGGAAAAAACATCGCATCCAGCAGTCTTCCAGATCCAGCTGTCACGAATCAAGTAAATCGTCCTCCTCCAGCAATAGTAACAAATGAAGAACAGGCTAACCCAACCACTCCTGCCACAGAACAGCCTGCAGCAATTACTAGAGCAGATCTGGACAGAGTTGTGGTTGAAGTAACTAACCGCTTCACGTCCCAGCAGGAAGCCTTGGTGGACCATCTCATGTCACGCTTAAGGGACGCTGAAGAATCCAACCGCAACACTGAATCATGGGGCGAGTCCCAGTCTGGAGGATCTCAGAGACAACAAAGATCTTCCTTCTTCGAAGGAGCTAACGGCAGAAGTAGCCATGGTAGGAGCCGAGACCGAGCACAGCCCGAAGTTAGGCCTGAGGAAACGTTTGGTACCGAACCCAACGGGGGAGGTACCGGGCAAAGGTCAACTGTAGCTGAGCCTGTCATGCTGCCTAACCACAGAAACGCCAGTGAACGGGGCCGAGCTAGAGTCCAGCCCGAAGTTGGACCCGAGGAAGTGCTTAGGTCAGAACCCAGCAGGGGGAGATCAAGGCAAGGGCCAACTATAGCTGACCCGAGCATGCTCCCAGAAGATCAAAGGCAGCCACTAGAAAATATGAGGAATGATAGACGATACCATCCCTACAGGTCATCTGGACGGAATCAATCCCACAGAACAGAACCAAACTCATTTCTATCTGCTCCAAGTTCTGATGAAAGGATGGCACGCTTATTCAGAGAGTGTGTCCAACGGGAGCAAAGAGATCGAGGGATAGGCGCTAGGGTAACCAGCCCTTTCGTCCGCAGTATCGAAATTGCTATCACCCCCCGAGAATGGAAGATGCCAACAATGGAACCCTACAAAGGAACCTCCGATCCCGTTGTACACTTACAGAGGTACACGCAGCATATGCTCATGAGTGGGGCGACAGAGGGAGTACTGTGCAAATGCTTTCCGCTCTTCTTAGCAGATCTTGCTACCTCCTGGTTCTGTCATCTACCCCAGGGATCCATCAGCTCGTGGGAGATGTTGAAAGAAAAATTTATCAGTCAGTTCCGCATTCATGTGGAGCAACCTAAGGACGCTTATTCCTTATCCAGCGTCAAACAGAAACCTGGAGAGAAGCTGCAGCAATACCTAACCAGATTCAACGCCGCAGCAGCCGCAGTCCAAGATGCCGATGAGAAGCTTATCCTAATGGCCCTCTACAGTGGTGTGCATCCGGACACCAAATTCGCTAGAAGGTTGACAAAAGAAAAACCAGCTACCTTACCCGATTTCTTCCATGAAGCCGGGAAAAACATGAGGCTTGAGGATGTTGCCGTTGAGGGGCAGTCAGGACAGCAAAATAAGACGACCCATGGCAACGCCCCTGCTGTGGCAAGGGACGTTCGAAGAAATGATTCCAGAGACAATGCTGGGGGAAAGAAGGGAGAAAAGCGCCTATATCGGTGTTGGGTGAATTCTTACCCGGAAGACCTCGAGACCCAGAGACGTGATTCATTCGGCAGCTCTCCCTCAAGTCCATTCGGAATGACCCATTCGGCAGCCCTCCCTCGAGTACATTCGGCAATCCTCCCTCAAGTCCATTCGGTAGACCTTCATCCGGCAACTGCCACCGGTCCAACCTCACCATTCCACACTTCACCGGACGAAGCCCAACCGGACCAGCTCCACACTTCACCGGATGAAGCCCAACCGGACCAACTCCATACTTCACCGAACCAAGAGAATACCGAACCAGACTGCCAGGCCAGATCACTTCAGCCCAGGCCCACCAGCAGCTGTATACATCCAAGACCCCTGCCCCCAACCTCACTCTATAAATAGAGAGGCAGGGGTACAACAATGGGGGAGAAGTTTGAGAGCTCAAGCACGGAGAGAACTTTCAAACAACTTTCTTTTACTTGTATCAAAGCTTTGTACTTGTAATCAAAACAAGAGAAGAGAAATAACATATAAAGTGGACGTAGGCACATTCTGGCTGAACCACTATAAATCTGCGTGTCTTTTTACAGTTTAGCCCCTGCTTTTCATATATTTGCATGAATCACCCAAATCACTAAGAATAACATAAGATCTACTAAATCATACAACTTTGAGGTGTTTGTCCATTTTTTGCGCAAACATTTTTGGTGCTTTCATTGAGAGGGTTGAAGCTCGAAGCTCCAGCTTCATCCGCTTAGAAAGTTTTCCTAACAGCATCATCCGCCACTTGGAAAACATGCCTCCCAAACAGAGAAAAGATGTTAACAAAGGAAAAAACATCGCATCCAGTAGCCTTCCTGATCCAGCTATCGCAAATCAAGTAAATCCTCCTCCTCCAGCAACGGTAACAAATGGAGGACAGGCTAACCCCACCACTCCTGCCACAGAACAGCCTGCAGCAATTACTAGGGCAGATTTGGACAGAGTTGTTGTTGAAGTGACTAACCGCTTCACGTCCCAGCAGGAAGCCTTGGTGGACCATCTCATGTCACGCTTGAGGGACGCTGAAGAATCCAACCGCAACACTGAATCATGGGGCGAGTCCCAATCTGGAGGATCTCAGAGACAGCAAAGATCTTCCTTCTTCGAAGGAGCTAACGGCAGGAGTAGCCGTGGTAGGAGCCGAGACCGAGCTCAGCCCGAAGTTAGGCCTGAGGAAACGTTTGGTGCCGAACCCAACGGGGAAGGTACCGGGCGGAGGTCAACTGCAGCTGAGCCTGTCATGCTGCCTAACCACAGAAACACCAGTGAACGGGGCCGAGCTAGAGTTCAGCCCGAAGTTGGACCCGAGGAAGTGCTTAGATCAGAACCCAACAGGGGAAGATCAAGGCAAGGGCCAACTGTAGCTGATCCAAGCATGCTCCCAGAAGATCAAAGGCAGCCACTGGAAAATATGAGGAATGATAGACGATACCATCCCTACAGGTTGTCTGGTCGGAATCAACCCCACAGAACGGAACCAAACTCATTTCTGTCCGCTCCAAATTCTGATGAAAGGATGGCACGCTTATTCAGAGAGTGTGTCCAACGGGAGCAAAGAGATCGAGGGATAGGCGCTAGGGTAACCAGCCCTTTCGCCCGCAATATCGAAATTGCTATCACCCCCCGAGAATGGAAGATGCCAACAATGGAACCTTACAAAGGAACCTCCGATCCCGTTGTACACTTACAGAGGTACACGCAGCATATGCTCATGAGTGGAGCAACAGAGGGAGTGCTGTGCAAATGCTTCCCGCTCTTCTTAGCAGATCTTGCTACCTCCTGGTTCTGTCATCTACCCCAAGGATCCATCAGCTCGTGGGAAATGTTGAAAGAAAAATTCATCAGTCAGTTCCGCATTCATGTGGAGCAACCTAAGGACGCTTATTCCTTATCCAGCGTCAAACAGAAACCTGGAGAAAAGCTGCAGCAATACCTAACCAGATTCAACGCCGCAGCAGCCGCAGTTCAAGATGCCGATGAGAAGCTTATCCTAATGGCCCTCTGCAGTGGGGTGCATCCGGACACTAAATTTGCTAGGAGATTGACAAAAGAAAAACCAGCTACTTTACCCGATTTCTTCCATGAAGCCGGGAAATACATGAGGCTTGAGGATGCCGCCATTGAGGGGCAGTCAGGACAGCAAAGTAAGACGACCCATGGCAACGCCCCTGCTGTGGCAAGGGACGTTCGAAGAAATGATTCCAGAGACAATGCTGGGGGCAAGAAAGTAGAGAAACGCCTATATCGGCCAGGACCAAGATTCGACTCTTACACCCCTTTGAACGAGACCGTCGAAAACATCTTCCTTGCCACCCAAGGCGAAGTTAGATACAAACGCCCACCATACAAGAAGGAATCAGATAGCGCACAGAAATCTGGAAAATTCTGCCGCTTCCACGAATCCCACGGACATGATACCAACGAATGCCATCATCTCCGGGATCTGATTGAGGAACACATCAGAAGAAAGAAACTGGAGCGCTATGTAAAAAGTCAAGACAGGACTCCAGCTCCTGCCAATGAAAACCCAAGGCTACCCTCACCAGGGACCGGCAGAGGCGACCGCAACGCTAGCAGCTCTAGTCAAGAGAAGATAGTGGTCCATACCATCTCAGGAGGTCCACACATCGCAGACAGAAGCTGGAAAGAGATGGAAAGATATGGGAAGTCGCTCAGAGACAATAGAGACTGCGTCAATACGGTTATAGAAGAGCGCCACCCAAAGCGGAAAGAAAGTGATGACATCACATTCAGTAAACGCGACCTAGAAGGAAGACAGTACCCTCACATGGATCCCATGGTTATCTCTGCCCGACTCGGTCCCGCCGAAGTTTACCGAATCCTGGTAGACACTGGAAGCTCTGTAAATATCCTGTTCAAACACGCATTCGACAAAATGAGGTTGTCAATGAAGGACGTATCTCCCTGCGATAAACCGCTACACGGTTTCACTGGAGATGCGAAAATGCCCATCGGGCAGCTGGACCTCTTCGTTGAAATTGGAAGCCATCCCCGCTCCGTTGTAAGGAAACAGACGTTTGTGCTGATAGAAAACCATTCGGCCTACAACGCCTTCCTAGGAAGACCAGCCCTATCTGACTTCCAGATTGTCCTAGCCCCGTGGTGCCTGAAAATGAAATTTCCAACAGACAATGGGGTAGGGGAAGTGGAAGGAGACCAGGATATTGCACGAGACTGCTATGTAACCGAACTTCGCAACAACCACAGGAGAGATAAAGGGAAAGGTGTAGAGATTGCCCTCTGCACAAAAAGCCTTGAAGCATAGCAACTAAAGAAAGCCCCTCCTCTTCGATACACCAGCGACCCTTTCAATGAATTAGACCCTAGGGACAAAGAGGAGGAGGCCACCGCCGAGCCTGCAGAGGCTATGGAGTTTATATCTGTAGACAAGCACGACTCAAGTAGGCTACTGAAAATTGGGTCGCAGCTGAAAACTGAATTGAAGGAACAACTCGTTGATTTTCTCCGCCACAACTTGGATGTATTCGCTTGGTCACACGCTGACATGACCGGAATCTCCCCCAACATAGCGTGCCACGTATTAAAAATTGATCCTACCAAGGCACCCGTAAAACAAAAAAAGAGAAGTATGGAGGCAGAGCGATCAGCAGCCCTCGATGAAGAAGTAAAGAATCTACTCGCCAATGACTTCATACGAGAAGCTATTTACCCAGAATGGATCGCCAACCCGGTACTAGTAAAGAAGGCTAATGGGAAGTGGCGGACCTGCATTGACTTCTCCAACCTAAATGACGCCTGCCCAAAGGATTGCTTTCCGCTTCCCAGAATCGACCAACTTGTAGACAGCACAGCCGGGCACGAACTCCTGTCTTTTATGGATGCATACTCGGGATATAACCAAATTCCTATGCATGCTCCCGACCAAGATCACACTAGTTTCATCACCGACCGGGGTTTGTACTGCTACAAAGTGATGCCCTTCGGACTTAAAAATGCAGGAGCCACCTACCAGCGCCTCGTCAACAAGATGTTCGCAGGGCTAATAGGACGAACAATGGAAGTATACGTAGACGACATGCTGGTAAAATCACGGGAAGCCAAAGATCACGTAAGCCACCTGGGCGAAATGTTCCAGGTACTTCGACAGTATGGAATGAAGTTGAATCCACTGAAGTGCTCCTTCGGAGTGTCATCAGGAAAATTCTTAGGATTCATCGTCCATGCCCGAGGGATAGAAGCAAACCCTGAACAAGTCCGAGCATTAAGAGACATCAAGATACCTTCCACCCGAAAGGAAATGCAAAGCCTAAATGGAAAAGTGGCTGCCCTAGGCCGATTCATCTCCAAAGCAACGGACAAGTGCGTCCCCTTTTTCGAAGCTCTAAAGAAAGATAAAGGAAAGTTCGAATGGACGGACGAATGCTTGACCGCTTTCCTTAACCTAATCGAACACCTCCAGAAACCACCGGTACTCTCGACCCCAAGCGAAGGCGAAGAATTATACCTATACCTTGCTGTGTCATCTCACGCTCTAAGCGCTGCCTTGGTAAGGGAAGATAACCGCACGCAACGACCAGTTTACTTCGTCAGTAAAAGGTTTACTGGGGCAGAAGTCAGATATCCTAAGCTTGAAAAGTTAGCATACTGCTTACTAATCACTTCACGAAAGCTGCGTCATTACTTCCAATCCCATTCCATCAAGGTTCTAACCGATCAACCACTAAGGCAGGTACTCCATCGTCCCGACACTTCCGGGCGACTACTTAAATGGTGTATTGAGCTGAGTCAATATGATATCACCTATCACCCTCGCACCGCCATCAAGGGACAAGCCATGGCTGATTTCATTGCAGAATTCACTACCAACGAGGATAAGGAGCAACTGGAAATAACAGAAGATATCAAGTGGAATCTCTTTGTGGACGGTGCATCTAACGAACAAGGCTCGGGGGCAGGTGTGGTAATCATCACTCCCAGGGGAAATAAACTGCACTATGCTATAAGGTTGGAATTCACTGCCACCAACAACGATGCAGAATACGAAGCAGTAATAGCCGGATTAGAAATTGCTATCGAGATCGGAGCCAATTCTTTGTGTCTTCACAGCGATTCTCAGCTTATTGTTAATCAAATACTAGGGGAATTCCAAGCTAGAGAAGAACGACTCATAGCATATCTAAAGAAGACCAAGTTACTTCTCAGCCGATTAGACCACTACTTAGTCAAACACATCCCTCGGGAAGAGAACCAAGAGGCCGACGAATTGGCAAAGCAAGCAAGTATGGGAGACGAGGCCATCTTCGGAGCAGTAACTGTCTCAAAGCAAATGATCCCAAGTTTTGAGCAAGTGAATCTGATAGCTGCAACCGAAGAAGCAACTTGGATGACTCCCATCCGAGACTACCTACAAAATGGCACACTACCCGACAGGCGTAACGAAGTCAAGAAAATCTTGAGGAAAGCGTCCCGCTACACCATGCAAGGAGACATCCTCTATCGGCGCGGGTTCTCTAACCCATTATTAAGGTGTGTCGCCGGAAGGGAAGCCAAGGAAATCTTATCCAACATTCATCAAGGAAGCTGCGGAGATCACACCGGAGGGCAAACGTTAGCAAAAAAGATACTCCGATACGGATATTTCTGGCCCACCTTAAGCAAGGACGCCTTAGATTTCGTCAAGAAGTGTGACAGATGCCAAAAGTTTGCTAAGGTCCCTCGGCTACCAACAACCGAGATTACCCAGATGACCAGCCCTTGGCCCTTTGCAGTATGGGGAATTGACTTAATCGGTGAACTGCCAATGGGTCGAGGCGGCGCCAAATATGCTATAGTAGCAGTCGACTATTTCACCAAATGGGTACGGAGTCCCACTAAAAATCATATCAGACAACGGACTTCAGTTTGACAGCGAGGAATTCGCCAACTGGTGCCAAGAACACGGAATTCACAAAAGCTTCTCATCCGTAGCATATCCCCAAGCAAACGGACAAGTCGAAGCAGTCAACAAAATTCTGAAAACTCTGATCAAAAAGAAGCTCGAAAAGTCAAAGGGCGCTTGGGTGGATGAACTCCCTACGGCACTATGGGCCTACCGCACATCTTTCAGAACATCAACAGGGCACACTCCTTTCTCTTTGGCATACGGATCGGAGGCTATGCTCCCAGTTGAAACCATTGTGCCTTCCCACCGTAGGATCCACTATAACCCAGAAGAAAACGAAGAGCTCCTCAACATGTCTTTGGATCTAGTCGAGGAGAGAAGGAATGATGCAGTCCTAAAAACAGCAGCCCACAAGCAAAAGGTGGCAGCACAATACAACTCCAAAGTCAAGCATCGTGCCTTACGAGAAGGGGATCTTGTCCTCAAGCGAATCTTCCCTCGCCCCGGAGCACTAGACCCAATCTGGGATGGACCATATGTAATTCATAAAGATCTCCACAACGGAGCCTATATTTTGTCAACAGTGGACGGAGAGGTGTTCCAGAGGGCATGGAACATCCAACACCTCCGTCGATACTTTTCTTAACTTGTATTGCCCATATGAAGTAAATTAACGAAGAGAATCAGTGGACGTAGGCATTTTTTCGTGCCGAACCACTTTAAAAAAGCCTTGTCTCTTTTTTAACTTGTTCCTTTGTATCTTGGCTGCTTGTTAACTTTATCCTTTTCTGTTGAACAAAATCCTGAGCATATAGCATTTCTATTCAAAGCACTCCACAATGCAACTTCACGTGGACAAGCCCCAACAGGTACTATGCGAATCTATGCCCTCGCCAATGAGACACTTTTGCTCCAGCATCCCTCTGCTGCGGGTTAACTCATTGCTCGCGACGGCCCTTAAAGCCAACTGTAATGAGCCGATTATAAGCCACCGAGAAGGCCGACTATAGCCGAGGCAGCTCATTACGGCGTTAGGCTCGCCGGCGACTGTGAACCGATTATAAGCCCCAACATAAGGTGTGGCCAGCCAGGGGCAGTTCACAGTTGACGATCGGCACCCACGCTAGCCGGCCACAGTAAGTCGAATAATACCCATGAGTACGGGCCATAATGGCCCGGGTAGTTACTGTGCGCGATCTCGGCTCCGGTGTGTCTTAAGTGCGGCTGTGGTAAAAAAGAATTAACTCCCCGCGGAGGCGTAAGATGGGTGACAAATGTCTCCAAGACCCACAGCTAGGGAAAGTGACTACAAAACCCGTTTGCCACGAACTTAAGCACATCGAAGGCCTTCCGTGACTGGAAGTTTTACTATTCCACATATTTCAGTTTTACTTAAAAAACTTTCCTCCTATCCTCTATAACAAACCATAAAGTACAGGATGCAGGGTAAGAGATACCCGCCAATGGATGCAGAGATTCACAATCAGATGGCGGGGCAGTCAACTGCTCTCCATGCTTGGTCATACAAGATATTCGAAACTTCCATTTACAAACAGAACATGAAAGGCGGTATTTTCTTCCTTTATGTACAAATGTATGACTATAATTTGATTTTTCCACACCACACGCTAACATTGCAAGTCATGAGATTATGATTTAAAACCAGAATCTGACATCAAACACAATTTAATTACAAGAATACACATAGCTACATTTCTCATACGATATGTCGAAATAGCAACAAATATTCAAGAAATGACAAAATCAACTTGAGCTAAAAAATTACACGTCAAGAATAATGTTATTACAAGTAGCAAGAATTACAACTTGGAAGTTACTCTACTGTCTTAAGACTAACAGATACAACAATGCCAAGCCTACAAAAAGAATTTCTCAGGTTCAGTCATGGAGCTGGTTGCGTCGAAGTCTTGTCCTTGTTCTTTTGCCCGCCTGTCCGGTCATAAAAAGGATTCATTAGTGATAAGTAACCAAGTTAACAGAAAGACTAGAAAGGAAGACTTACCAGTACTAGCTTCTTGACCATCCTGGTCGTCATCTTCTACCTGCACACCCGCCTCTTCAGCAGCAAGCAGCCGCATACCCTCTTTTACCGCCACTTTCTCCTCCTTGGTGAACTGGGCCGTGACCACATCCATACTAAAGACCGTTCCACCCTCTTTATCTGCATCAGCCTTAGCCTCCTCCAAAGCCCGAAGATATGTCTTGGCCATGACTCTGGGATAATCATCCATCCAAGAGAGGTTACCCTGCTTCCAAGTCCGGAAATACATGTCCTGGAGCATGTCATCCATCATTCCTTCGTTCTCCTCAAACTCCCTCATCCGGGCATCGGAGGCCGACAACCTTTCCACGGCAGCATCTCTCTCCAGTCTGTATCTCGAGCAATCAGCTTGAAGGGACCTCCGCATCACCGCCATCTCTTCCCTCAACTTAGCTTGAGCAAGCTCTGCAGCCTCAAGCTTCTCGGACAATTCCTCCACCTGCTCGAGATCCGCTCTCCGAACCTCATCCACCGTGGTAATAGCCATGTCAATCCGCTCTTTGCAAGCAGCTTCCATTTTCCGCAATTCGGCCCGACTAACCTCTTCCATGGTTCTCCTTAATCGCCCAGTGGCAGCCTCATGCTGAGAAATCTGGATAGCCTGATCCGCAAGCTGCTTGGCTTGATCCGAGACCACCAATCGAAGTCGGATATTGGCGCTCCCTATCTCCTCTCCGGCCTTAACCAGCCGAGCGTGATGCCCCATCAGCTTCTTGGCCTCCTCCGCCACCCGATCAATGTTGGCCTTGGCCTCGTCTCCCATAGTGACTATACGAGTGGTGAGTAGATCGAGGTCTAAGGACTTGGCTTCGTCAAGTACTCGTACCATGGGGTTACGGGGGAGAAGGTGTTCACCAGTAACTTCGTCAAAATTAATATCCTGAGAACCCGGATCCAGATCAGGATGACCGGCAAATGGATTACGGGCCAGATCGGGACGGTCGATATGAACAACAGAAGGGTTTCCGGACGGGTGTGGAGAAGATACAAACTCGCTGCCCTCCTCAGTCATATCATGAATAGGCTGAGCCGGAGGCTGAGAACCGAGCGAAGTTTCGGATAAAGGATGACTCCTCTTCCTCTGCTGAATACCCTCTTCGATGACCCCAAGAAGAGGACGGTACCCGACTACATCCCCGGAGCGTTGGGCTGAGGGCTTCGGCTTAGCAGAAATTTTGGAAAGTTTATATTGCTCGAGCCTGTGTCGAAGGTCTGAAGCTTTGGGCGTCTTGCCTGCTCCTGATATAAAGAACAAGTGTCATAATCTTACATTACAATATGATTCAAGGAACGCGGTAAATTACAAGATTAGAAAAGAAAAAGAAACACAGCTGTGGTTGTACAAACCCTGGGGAGGAGTGGGATACTGCAATAAGTCCCGGATTTCATTCCAGGACGGGAGCGGGTCATAAAATATTCCTAAGTCCCTATCATTAGTGAAGCATGCAGGGGTCAAGAGTTCACCTTGAGTTGTCAGAGCCACCTTGGCCGGAATAGTCGGAGAAGACTCACTTGCACCAGTCCCGGTTTTGTCCGCCTCCCCGGTCTTCTCAACCAAAGCCGGATCATCACCCAACCCCTCAAAAGCTTGACGGAGAGCATCATCCGTCCACTCTTGCATCTCGCCTACTTGCCCAGAAGACAGAGCCCTGGAACCATCACCACCCTGTCCATCGCCACCCTCGTCACCAAGACGCTCAACGTCACTTCCGCCCTCCGCCTCACCTCTTTCCTCCTCCGCGTCAATCTCCCCCTGAGTAAGTGGACAATTGCTGGGAGAAGGACCGTCTGACCTCTTAAGTTTCTTACCTCCAACGGCTGGAGGTTTCATGAATGGTTTTCTCTTTCCACCCTCTGCCGCAACGCCTCCCTTGGCTTGAGCAGCCGCCCTCTCTTCCGCCGTTTCCCTCAACTTAACTACAGACTGCTGCGGAAGGATCAAGTTGTATTCTAGAAGGATCGCATTTCTAATCAAGTAAGCAGATGATCTGTATTTCCCAAGAATGCCTTCTATCTCCGCCGCCGTCTGAACCAGGCGGTCAGTCTCCACAACAGGAAAGCCACCTGTCGCTAGCAAAAATGAGAAAGTATGAGAAGAAGCATCACAATCAGGATAGAAATTATAAGTAAAAGCATCAACTTACATCCAGAGGTAAAGCGCCGGATAGAGACGGAGTCGTCCCTAACAAAGAACCACTCTTTCTTGAACATGCTGAATTTGGAATAAAGGTCCAGGACCGGCTTGAAGGTCACAGCAGATTCCAAGTTAATATATGGGGACCCCTTCTTGTAGCCCCTTAAATTGTACAAGTACCGGATCTCCCGGTTGGAGGGAGCGCGACCATACTTCCTCCGAAAAATAACGAAAAGGCTCACCAGTATGGCGTAAGAGTTGGGCTGAAGCTGAAATGGGGCCACCTTCAGGTACGTGAGGAAGCTAACTATCCAAGCATTGAGAGGCGGGATAGCACCACACATGCAATGGTACCTGCTATAAGCGAAGTATCCTTCGGGAGGACTGTATGGCATGACTCCTGGACCCGGCAGCAGCATGAGGGCTCTATCAATCCCAAAAGAACGAGATATAACATCGAGTTGCTCCTCTTTGAGAAGGCTAGGAAAGCAGTCAGGCGGGGAATCCAGCAACTCCTGGGGACCATATCCATCCACTAATGACCTCGGGGCGGGCCCATGACGCTCCGATCCTGATTGAGCTGGGGGCACAGCCGATGACTCTCCTTCACCCACGGATCGCTTCTTGTCTGATCGAGTTTCTACTTTGCGAGACATTATCTACAATACCGGAAAAACACATTTAGAACAGAGGATATAAACAAGTATATGACTTCATTCGGTAAAAACATATTCAGTATCAGTTTCATTCGGTATCATTGTCATTCGGAGTTCAAGTATGGGTTCATTCGGTGTCTCGAGTGTAAGCAAAGAAAGTTCAAAGTGCTCAAACTCCCATCGTCATTCGGTAAAGACAATGGAAATTCTCGTTCGTTATTCGAACTCTCAAGGTCCATTCGGTGGTTCAAATATGGGTTCATTCGGTGTCTCCCGTTCTCGTCCGGTAATACGAGAATAAGATCTCATTCGGCAAACACTCATTCGGCAGAATAAAATCTCACCTGATTCGGCAATGATAAGGGTCTAGTTCGGAAAAAATAGGAGTCAAGTGGTTCGGCTATCTCGAAAAGTGAAGAAACAATAGCAGAGTGGCGCCCTTATTTATAAGCGAAGCACATCGACCGGACCAACTGGCTCGGCGCAACCCAGACCGAACGAAGGAAGACAAAGCACGACATATGTTAGACATATGCCCTACTTTGGGGGGCAAATGTTGGGTGAATTCTTACCCGGAAGACCTCGAGACCCAGAGACGTGATTCATTCGGCAGCTCTCCCTCAAGTCCATTCGGAATGACCCATTCGGCAGCCCTCCCTCGAGTACATTCGGCAATCCTCCCTCAAGTCCATTCGGTAGACCTTCATCCGGCAACTGCCACCGGTCCAACCTCACCATTCCACACTTCACCGGACGAAGCCCAACCGGACCAGCTCCACACTTCACCGGATGAAGCCCAACCGGACCAACTCCATACTTCACCGAACCAAGAGAATACCGAACCAGACTGCCAGGCCAGATCACTTCAGCCCAGGCCCACCAGCAGCTGTATACATCCAAGACCCCTGCCCCCAACCTCACTCTATAAATAGAGAGGCAGGGGTACAACAATGGGGGAGAAGTTTGAGAGCTCAAGCACGGAGAGAACTTTCAAACAACTTTCTTTTACTTGTATCAAAGCTTTGTACTTGTAATCAAAACAAGAGAAGAGAAATAACATATAAAGTGGACGTAGGCACATTCTGGCTGAACCACTATAAATCTGCGTGTCTTTTTACAGTTTAGCCCCTGCTTTTCATATATTTGCATGAATCACCCAAATCACTAAGAATAACATAAGATCTACTAAATCATACAACTTTGAGGTGTTTGTCCATTTTTTGCGCAAACAATCGGCCAGGACCAAGATTCGACACTTACACTCCTTTGAACGAGACCGTCGAAAATATCTTCCTTGCCACCCAAGGCGAAGTTAGATACAAACGCCCACCATACAAGAAGGAATCAGATAACGCACAGAAGTCTAGAAAGTTCTTCCGCTTCCACGAATCTCACGGGCATGATACCAACGAATGCCATCATCTCCGAGATCTGATTGAGGAACACATCAGAAGAAAGAAACTGGAACGTTATGTAAAAGGTCAGGACAGGACCCCAGCTCCTGCCAATGAACACCCAAGGCTACCCTCACCGGGGGCCGACAGAGGAAACCGCAACGCTAGCAGCTCTAGTCAAGAAAAGATAGTGGTCCATACCATCTCAGGAGGGCCACATATCGCAGACAGAAGCTGGAAAGAGATGGAAAGATACGAAAAGTCGCTTAGAGACAATAAAGACTACGTCAATTCGGTTATAGAAGAGCGCCACCCGAAGCGGAAAGAAAGTAATGACATCATGTTCGGTAAGCGTGACCTAGAAGGAAGGCAGTACCCTCACATGGATCCCATGGTCATCTCTGCCCGACTTGGTCCCGCCGAAGTTTACCGAATCCTGGTGGACACTGGAAGCTCGGTAAACATCCTGTTCAAACACGCATTCGACAAAATGAAGCTATCAATGAAGGATGTATCCCCCTGCGATAAACCACTACACGGCTTCACTGGAGATGCGAAGATGCCCCTCGGGCAACTGGACCTCTTTGTTGAGATTGGAAGCCATCCCCGCTCCGTTGTACAAAAACAGACGTTTGTGCTAATAGAAAACCAGTCGGCCTACAACGCCTTCTTAGGAAGGCCATCCTTGTCTGACTTCCAAATTGTCTTAGCCCCATGGTGCCTAAAAATGAAATTCCCAACAGACAATGGAGTAGGGGAAGTGGAAGGAGACCAGGACGTTGCTCGAGACTGCTATGTGACTGAACTTCGCAACAACCACAGGAAGGATAAAGGGAAGGGTGTAGAGATTGCCCTCTGCACAAAAAGTCTAGAGGCATAGCAACTAAAGAAAGGCCCTCCTCTTCGATATACCAGCGACCCGTTCAATGAATTAGACCCTAGGGACAAAGAGGAGGAGGCCACCGCCGAGCCTGTAGAGGCTATGGAGTTTATATCTGTAGACAAGCACGACTCAAATAGACTATTGAAAATTGGGTCCCAACTAAAAGCCGAATTGAAGGAACAACTCACCGATTTTCTCCGCCACAACTTGGATGTATTCGCTTGGTCACACGCTGACATGACCGGAATCTCCCCCGACATAGCATGCCACGTATTAAACATTGATCCTACCAAGGCGCCTGTAAAACAAAGAAAGAGAAGTATGGGGGCAGAGCGATCAGCAGCCCTCGATGAAGAAGTAAAAAACCTACTCGCCAATGACTTCATACGAGAAGCTATCTACCCAAAATGGATCGCCAACCCGGTGCTGGTAAAAACGGCTAATGGGAAGTGGCGAACCTGCATTGACTTTTCCAACCTAAACGACGCCTGCCCAAAGGATTGCTTCCCACTTCCCAGAATCGACCAACTTGTAGACAGCACAGCCGGGCACGAACTCCTATCTTTTATGGATGCATACTCAGGATATAACCAAATTCCTATGCATGCTCCCGACCAAGACCACACTAGTTTCATCACCGACCGAGGTTTATACTGCTATAAGGTAATGCCTTTCGGACTTAAAAATGCAGGAGCCACCTACTAGCGCCTCGTCAACAAGATGTTTGCGGGGCTAATAGGACAAACTATGGAAGTATATGTGGATGACATGCTGGTAAAGTCAAGGAAAGCCAAAGATCACGTAAGCCACCTAGGCAAGATGTTTCAAGTACTTCGACAATATGGAATGAAGTTGAATCCACTAAAATGCTCCTTCGGAGTATCATCAGGAAAGTTCTTAGGATTCATCGTTCATGCCAGAGGGATAGAAGCAAACCCTGAACAAGTCCGAGCGCTAAGGGATATCAAGATACCTTCCACTCGGAAGGAAATGCAAAGTTTGAATGGAAAAGTGGCCGCTCTAAGCCGATTCATCTCCAAGGCGACGGACAAGTGCGTCCCCTTTTTTGAACCCTAAAGAAAGACAAGGGAAAGTTCGAATGGACTGGCGAATGCCTGACCGCTTTCCTTCACTTAATCGAACACCTCCAGAAACCACCGGTACTCTCAACTCCAAGCGAAGGAGAAGAATTATACATATACCTCGCTGTGTCATCTCATGCCCTAAGCGCTGCCTTGGTAAGGGAAGACAACCGCACGCAACGGCCAGTTTACTTCGTCAGCAAAAGATTTACTGGGGCAGAAATTAGATATCCTAAACTTGAGAAGTTAGCATACTGTTTACTAATCACTTCACGGAAACTACGTCACTACTTCCAGTCCTATTCCATCAAAGTTCTAACCGATCAACCACTGAGGCAGGTACTCCATCGTCCCGACACTTCCGGGCGACTACTTAAATGGTGCATTGAGCTGAGTCAATATGATATCACCTATCACCCTCGCACCGCCATCAAGGGACAAGCCATGGCCGATTTCATTGCAGAATTCACTACCAACGAGGATAAGGAGCAATTGGAAATAACAGAAGATATCAAGTGGAATCTCTTTGTGGACGGTGCATCTAACGAACAAGGCTCGGGGCAGGTGTGGTAATAATCACTCCCAGGGGAAACAAACTGCACTATGCTATAAGATTGGAGTTCGCTGCCACCAATAACGATGCAGAATATGAAGTAGTGATAGCCGGACTAGAAATTGCCATCGAAATCGGAGCCAATTCTTTGTGTCTTCATAGCGATTCTCAACTTATTGTTAATCAAATACTAGGAGAATTCCAAGCTCGAGAAGAACGACTCATAGCATATCTAAAGAAGACCAAGTTACTTCTCAGCGGCTGGACCACTACTTAGTCAAACACATCCCTCGGGATGAGAACCAAGAGGCCGACGAATTGGCTAAGCAAGCAAGTGTGAGAGACATCACCATCTTCGGGGCGGTAACCATCTCAAAGCAACTGGCCCCAAGTTTTGAACAAGTGAATCTGGTAGCTGCAACCGAAGAAGCAACTTGGATGACTCCCATCCGAGACTACCTACAGAGTGGCACACTACCCAACGGGCGTAACGAAGTCAAGAAAATCTTGAGGAAAGCATCCCGCTACACAATACAAGAAGACATCCTCTATCGGCGCGGTTTCTCTAACCCGTTATTAAGGTGTGTCGCTGGGAGAGAAGCCAAGGAAATCTTATCCAACATCCATCAGGGAAGCTGCGGAGATCACACCGGAGGGCAAACGTTAGCAAAAAAGATACTCCGATACCGATATTTCTGGCCTACCTTAAGCAAGGACGCCTTAGATTTCGTCAAAAAGTGTGACAGATGCCAAAAATTTGCTAAGATTCCGCGGCTACCAACAACTGAGATTACTCAAATGACCAGCCCTTGGCCCTTCGCAATATGGGGAATTGACTTAATCAGCGAGCTACCAATGGGCCGAGGCGGGGCAAAATATGCTATAGTAGTAGTCGACTATTTCACCAAATGGGTGGAAGCGGAACCTCTGAATAAAGTATCTTCAGCAAAAGTTATTAACTTCTTGATCAAAAATGTTCTGTGCAGGTATGGAGTCCCACTCAAAATCATATCAGACAATGGACTTCAGTTTGACAGCGAGGAATTCGCCAACTGGTGCCAAGGGCACGGAATTCACAAGAGCTTCTCATCCGTAGCGTACCCCCAAGCAAACGGACAAGTCGAAGCCGTCAACAAAATTCTGAAAACTCTAATAAAAAAGAAGCTCGAAAAGTCAAAGGGCGCTTGGGTGGATGAACTCCCTACGGCACTATGGGCCTATCGCACATCTTTCAGAACATCAACAGGGCACACTCCTTTCTCTTTGGCATACGGATCGGAGGCTATGCTCTCAGTTGAAACCATTGTGCCTTCCCACCGTAGAATCCACTATAACCCAGAAGAGAACGAAGAACTCCTTCACATGTCTTTGGATCTAATTGAGAAGAGAAGAAATGATGCAGTCCTTAAAGCAGCAGCCCATAAACAAAAAGTGGCGGCACACTACAACTCCAAAGTCAAGCATCGTACCTTACAAGAAGGGGATCTTGTCCTCAAGCGAATCTTCCCTCGTCCTGGAGCACTAGACCCAATCTGGGATGGACCATATGTAATTCATAAAGATCTCCACAACGGAGCCTATATTTTGTCAACAGTGGACGGAGAGGTGTTTCAGAGGGCATGGAACATCCAACACCTCCGTCGATACTTTTCTTAACTTGTATTGCCCATATGAAGTGAATTAACAAAGAGAATCAGTGGACGTAGGCCTTTTCGTGCCGAACCACTTTAAAAAACCTTGTCTCTTTTTTAACTTGTTCCTTTGTATCTTGGCTGCTTGTTAACTTTATCCTTTTCTATTGAACAAAATCCTGAGCATATAGCATTTCTATTCAAAGCACTCCACAACGCAACTCCACCTGGAAAAGACCTAGCAGGTACTATGCGAATCTATGCCCTCGCCAATGAGACACTTTTGCTTCGGCATCCCTCTGCTGCGGGTTAACTCATTGCTCGTGACGGCCCTCAAAGCCAACTGTAATGAGCCGATTATAAGCCACAGAGAAGGCCGACTATAGCCGAGGCAGCTCATTACGGCGTTAGGCTCGCCGACAACTGTGAACCGACTATAAGCCCCAACATAAGGTGTGGCCAGCCAGGGGCAGTTCACAGTTGACGATCGGCACCCACGCTAGCCGGCCACAGTAAATCGAATAATACCCACGATTACGGGCCATAATGGCCCGGGTAGTTACTATGCGCGATCTCGGCTCCGATGTGTCTTAAGTGCGGCTGTGGTAAAAAAGAATTAACTCCCCGCGGAGGCGTAAGATGGGTTACAAATGTCTCCAAGACCCACAGCTAGGGAAAGTGACTACAAAACCCGTTTTCCACGAACTTAAGCACATCGAAGGCCTTCCGTGATTGGAAGTTTTACTTTTTCACATATTTCAATTTTACTTGAAAAACTTTTCTCCTATCCTCTGTAACCATTCTTGAAGTACATGATACAGAGTAGGAGATACTCGCCAATGGGTGTAGGGACTCACAATTGGATGGCAGGGCATTCAGCTGCGTTCCAGGCTCGGTTATACAAGATATTCAAAACTACCATCTACAATTAGAGCATGAAGGGCGGTATTTTCTTCTTTTGTGTACAAATACATGACTATAATTTAAAATACATGACTATAATTCGTTCACACCACACGCTAACATTGCAAGTCATGAAATTATGTTTTAAACAAGAACCTGACATCAAACGCAATTTAATTACAAGAATATGCATAGCTATATTTCTTAGGCAACATGTCAAAATAGCAAAAACATTCAAAAGACAACAAAATCAGCTTAAGTTAAAGAATTACACGTCAAAAATAAGGCTATTTATTACAAGTGGCAAAATATTACAACCTAAGAGTCACTTTACTGTTTTAAGATTAACATATACAACCTTGTCAAGTCCACAAAAAGAGTTTTTTCCAGGTCTAATCAAGGGGTCGGTTGTGTTGAAGTTATCCTTGTCATGTTGACTACCTGTCCAGTCAAAGAAAGGATTCATTAGCGATAAGCAACTAGGTTAATGGGGAGACTAAGAAAGGAAGACTTACCAGCACCTGCTTCTTGGCCATCCTGGTCATCATCCTCAACTTGCACACCTGCCTCCTCAGCAGCAAGCAACCGCATACCCTCCTTCACCGCCATCTTCTCCTCCTTGGCAAACTGAGCAGTGACCACATCCATGCTGAAAGCTACACCACCATCTCTATCCGCATCAGCCTTAGCCTCCTCCAGAGCCCGAAGATAGATCTTGGCCATGACCCTAGGATAATCATCCATCCAGGATAGGTTGCCCTGCTTCCAGGTTCGGAAGTACATGTCCTGGAGCATTTCGTCCATCATCCCCTCATTCTCCTCAAACTCCCTCATCCGGGCCTCGGAAGCCGACAACCTTTCAACGGCGGCATCTCTCTCCAATCGGTATCTCGAGCAGTCAGCCTGAAGGGACCTCCGCATCACCTCCATCTCCTCCTTCAGCCTAACTTGAGCAAGCTCTGCGGCTTCAAGCTTCCCCAACATCTCCTCTACCCGCTCGAGATCCGCCCTCCGAACCTCATCCACTGTCGAGATGGCCATATTTATCTGCTCCTTACAGACAGCCTCCATCTTCCGCAGCTCCGCCTTACTAGCCTCCTCCATAGCCTTCCTCAGCCGCCCGGAGGCAGCCTCATGTTGGGAAATCTGAATAGCTTGATCAGCAAGCTGTTTCGCCTGGTCCGAAACCATCAACCGTAATCGGATGTTGGCACTCCCAATTTCCTCTCCAGCCTTTACCAGCCGGGCATGATGCCCCATCAACTTCCTAGTCTCCTCCGCCACCCGATCAATATTAGCCTTGGCCTCATCTCCCATGGTAACTATCCCGGTAGTAAGTAGATCGAGATCTAAAGACTTAGCCTCATCAAGCACCCGTACCATGGGATTGCGGGGAAGAAGGTGCTCGCCAGTAACCTCGTCAAAAGTAACATCATGGGAACTTGGATCCAAATCAGGATGACCCGCGAATGGATTACGAGCCAAGTCAGGACGATCAATCTGAATAACGGTCGGGTTTCCGGACAGGTGCGGTGCGAACTCAGTACCCTCCTCTATGATATCATGAACGGGCTGAATTAGGGGCTGGGGACCGAGTGAAGGTTCGGATAAGGGATGACTCCTCTTTCTCTTCTGAATACCCTCTTCAATAACCCCAAGAAGAGGACGGTAGTCGACTACATCCCCGGAACGATGAGTCGGAGTCTTCGGCTTGGCGGAAGCTTTGGAGAGCTTGTACTGTTCAAGCCTGTGCCGAAGATCTGAGGCCTTGGCTGTTTTACCTGCTCCTGATATAAAGAAAAAGTGTCACAAGCATACATTGATCTATAATTCGAGAAAACATGGCAAATTAAAAGATAAAAAGAAAGGAAACACATCTGTGGTTGTACAAACCCTGGGGAGGAGTAGGATACTGCAATAAGTCCTGGATTTCATTCCAGGACGGGAGCGGGTCATAAAATATTCCTAAGTCCCTATCATAAATGGAGCCCGTAGGAATCAAAAGTTCACCTTGAGTCGTCGGAGCCATCTTGGCTGGAATAGTCTGAGGAGGCTCGCTTGCGCCAGTTCCAGCCTTGTCAGCTTTCCCAGTTTTCTCTATCAAAGCCGATTCCCCGTCCAGCCCCTCAAAAGCTTGGTGGAATACATCATCCGTCCACTCCTGAATCTCGCCCGCTTGCCCAGGAAGCAAGGCCCCGATGCCATCACCACCTTCCCGGTCACCTCCACTCTCGCCTCTTTCCTCCTATATGTCTTCCTCCTCTTGGGTAAGTGGACAATTGCTGGGGGAGGGACCGTCCGACTTCTTAAGTTTCTTACTGCCGACGGCTGGAGGTTTTGTGAAAGGTTTCCTCTTGCTACTCTCTACCGTGACACCTCCCTTAGCCTGAGCAGCCGCCCTCTCCTCCGCCATTTCCCTCAGCTTGACTACTGACTGCTGTGGAAGGATTAAGTTATACTCCAGAAGGGTTGCGTTTCTGATCAGTTAGGCAGATGATCTATATTTCCCGAGAATAGCTTCTATCTCAGCCGCCGTCTGAACCAGGCGATCAGTCTCCACAACTGCAAAGCCACCTGTCGCTAGCAAAAATGAAAATGTATGAGGAGAAGCATCGCAACCAGAATGGAAATTATAGATAAAGCGTCGACTTACATCCAGAAGTAAAACGCCGAATAGAAACAGAGTCGTCCCTGACGAAGAACCACTCCTTCTTGAACATGCTGAATTTGGAATACAGATCCAAGACAAGCTTAAAGGTCACAGCTGACTCCAAGCTGATGTATGGGGACCCCTTCTTATAGCCCCTCAGATTATACAAGTACCGGATCTCCCGGTTAGAAGGAGCACGACCATACTTCCTCCGAAAGATGACGAAGAGGCTCACCAGTATAGCATAAGAGTTGGGTTGAAGCTGGAATGGGGCCACCTTTAGATATGTGAGGAAGCTGGCTACCTAAGCGTTAAGAGGGGGAATGGCACCACACATGCAGTGGTATCTGCTGTAGGCAAAGTACCCTTCAGGAGGGTCGTACGGCATAACTTCTCTCCCTGGCAACAACATTCGAGCCCTGTCAATCCCGAAAGAACGGGAGATGACATCAAGCTGCTCTTCCTTAAGGGAGCTAGGAAAGCAATCGGGCGGGGAGTTCAGAAGCTCCTGAGGGCCGTACCCGTCCACTAGTGATCTCGGGGTAGATCCATGACGTTCCGGACCTGGCTGAACAGGGGGCACTGAGGAAGTTTCTCCTTCGCCCTGGGACTTCTTTTTATCCGAGCGAGTTTCTGCTTTTCGAGACATTTATTTGCAAACACAAAGAAGAACATCGTTAGAACAGAGGATGTAAACAAGTATGTGTGTAATATGAAATTTCACTCATAAAATCAAAATGCTCAGACTCCCATTGACATTCGGTAAAGTAAATGTAAAATTTCATTCAACATCCCCATCTAGAAATCCCATTCGGCAATCTCAACTAAATCCCATTCGGCAATCGTACTCCACCATTCATTCGGTGCTTGGAAACCCGAAGCTCATGCGGTAGTGCAGTATACAAGTTCATCCGGCAGTAAAAGGGTCTCACCTGGTTCGGCTAACACAGCTGATTCGGCAAAGGGTAGGAATTTTAATTCGGCAATCAGTCGATTTGGCTATCTCACTTGGTAGGGAATAACGAAAGCATGATGCCCCTACTTATAAGCAAACAAAAGCGACCGGACCAACTGACTCGGCACGCGGACCGGATAAGAATGACCGAGCAAAAACAAAGCGTGGCATACGCTGGCATATGCCCCGCTTTGGGGGGCAAATGTTGGGCTATTTCTCACCACCGAGCCAAGCCCACACCGATCCAAGCTTAATCACCGGACGGAGACCACCGAACCAACTCATTGCCGATCCAAGCCTCATCTCCAACCACCGAACCAACTCATTGCCGGTCCAAGCCTCATCTCCAACCACCGAACCAACTCATTGCCGGTCCAAGCCTCATCTCCAACCACCGAACCAACTCATTGCCGGTCCAAGCCTCATCTCCAACCATCGAACAAAAGTCCTACCGAGCCAAAGCATTGCCAGGCCAGATTGTAGCAGCCCAGGCCCACCAGCTGCTATATACCTCCAAGACCCCTACCCCCAGCCTCACTCTATAAATAGAGGGGCAGGGGTACAACAATGGGGGATAAGTTTTGAGAGCTCAAACACGGAAGGAACTTTCAAACAACTTTCTTTTACTTGTATCAAAGCTTTGTACTTGTAATCAAAACAAGAAAAGAGAAATAACATATAAAGTGGACGTAGGCACATTCTGGCTGAACCACTATAAATTGGTGTGTCTTTTTACAGTTTAGCCCCTACTTTTCATATATTTTCATAAATCACCCAAATCGCTAAGAACAACATAAGATCTACTAAATCACACAACTTTGAGGTGTTTGTCCATTTTTTGTGCAAACACTGGTCTTTGATGTTTGGACAGACCTGGACTTTGATGTTGTTATGGTTTAGTTTGTTAGTCGAGTTGCCTACATATGCTCTTATAGTCGAGTCTACATATGTGTATTTTGTAGCAGCTTGGTCTAGCACTTGTATTTAATCTGGATCCTTTTGGGGTCCAGTACCACTCTGGTTTATGTTTTGATTTCTGAGACAGATTTGACTTGTTTCAGTTTGAAGATTTGTCTGGTTACAAAACTATTTCTTGTCGTCTTGATGGTGCACTATTACACTATCATCTGGTTGATTTGTTTTACATCCATATACTTGAGTCTTTGCCTTTTGGTCTGCATCATTGTTTCACCTGTAGCCACTGTATTCTGATGATCTGTATGCTTCTTAAGTCACTGTTACATATATCACTCTAGCTTGACCTGAGTTGCATTTTCATGTAGTCTGTGCATTAACTAGTGTTGTTTCAGTACTTCATTTGTTAGTACATATCATCTTATCTTGGTTAGTTGTAATCATAGTGGCATGCATCTGTTTGCATCTTGTAATTGCATTCCATTCAGTTGCACTGAGCTCTGTGTAGTTACCACTGTTTCAAGTATGTGGCCTTCATGTATGCTTGTCTTTGGTCTCTGTTTGCTCTATTGAGATTTGTTTTGCCTCTGGCCACTTGTATTTGTCCCTATAGTATACTCGAACTGACCTTAATTTTTGCATCTGGTCAGTGTACTTGGGTCAGTGGCATTGATATCTTTAGCTTGATCCACTCACCTGTTGTTGTATTTAACTGTTCCCTGGTAGTTGCACCATTTGACCTGATCGTTTGATATATTCTGAGCATTCGAGTTTGTTTGTGATGTTGGTACTTCACTATATCACTGTCCATGTTCGTTTGTGACAGTCTTGAATCTGCAACCATGTTCTTCATTGATGTTGTGGTGGTGAGCTTTTGTAGTTGCTTGTGTTCTGGTTTTAGTTGTCATCAGTTGCATTCATTCCTCTGCATTCATTGTTGTCCAGCCTGGTTTCACTGCTTTGATTTGTCTGTCCTGTGATTGCCACTGTCACTTGATCTTGCTGTGACATTGTGACTTGGTTCACTTTGTCACTGCATATCTATATATGCTTGACCTATTTCTTTTAGTTGTACTGTCCTATGTTGTCATCGTGTATATTTTTGAAGCTGCACTATTCTGTTTCACAGTTGCATGATTATATGCCTTTCTTTGGTATGTTAACCTTTGGGTTGTAAATTCTGATTCATTTTAGTTGCAGTAGAGTTGAGTCACGATTGTTGTGACTCGACCTCTGTAGTTTCGTTTTGATGATTTACATTTTGGTGATGTGATGATTTTTATATCCTATTGTGGCGAGGCAGTACACACGTGCGTGTACTGCAGCCACACAGTTTTAACATTTTAAAGTGGCGAGGCAGTACACGCGTGCGTGTACTACAACCACACAGTTTTAACATTTTAATGTGGCAAGGCAGTACACGCGTGAGTGTACTGCAGCCCAATCAAATTTGACAATTTAAATTGTTATTTCAATTGTTTAAACTGCTTTGGATTTCTGTTTTGTGGATTAACACTGTTTAGTGTTATATCTGCCATTATCCGGTTCTCTTATTGAGAAGTTGGGTATACGAGATTTCTGTGACTGTCGTCTATTTGATATTTGATTATTATTGCTTTTGTGCATTAATAACTGAGTTTGAATTAGACTGACCCGTGTATTATTTTCTTTTGAATTTAATACTTGGTTCAGACCCGAGTTATTTACAGGTTGTAGATTTTTAGCTTTGGGTTGCTGCTAGAGCTATGAAGACTTTTTATATCTTCTGAAGAAGTCTTCGTCGTTTTGTAGAAGTCGTGTCATTATATAGGATGATATGTATTCATGTACATTAGTTGATAATGTATTTGTATATATAACTTCCAAAGTCGACAGTTGTAGTTGTATCATATGTACCGTGTCAAATGTATTGTAACTGACATCAGTTATTATATATATGAGACTTTTTGTTCCATCTGTATTTCGCATTTATGTTATCTGTGTTATTTTTATATCTATTGTCCTAAACTATTATAGCCACTGTGTAGTAGCTTTGAGTTTGTATCGGTATGTCGGATTTCCTCTAAAAAAATGAAATGCATGTTTTACTATCTGACATATCGGTGCTCGCACAAAGCAATTACATAGATGGTCACTCCTCAACAGCCTTATTCTCCGTGCTAGTTGACAGCATTACACCGTAGTGTTCTTGGCTAGCGCGGGTATAGAGGTGGGGCGTCACAGCTTGGTATCAGAGCCTGGGGTTTAGGACAATTATAAAACATAACTTAGATGGAGCATGTGTTACAACTATTTGTCGATGTTTTTCTCGGTCTGATTTCCACTCGACTTCGGTCACTTTGTTTTTGTGAAATTGCTAATTTCTTGATTTCCAAGACTCTGATTTTGTTTGCCGTTGGATTCTTTGATGTGATAATGATTCATCCATTGTTCTTTGTTGATGTTGAGGCTGCTGTTTATTTGAGTTTAAAGTTGTTGTCTCATTCATTATCATCAGTTGCATTTCACTATGTGATTACCACTATCATCAGTTTTAGTTGCATTTCTCTGGTCTCTTCATTTTTGACACTGTTTTGTCACTGATGTTGTTTCATTTTAGTTGTAGCTTGGTTCATTCCTGTAGCTCCATTTTGACTTGGGGCTGTTGATCCATCTCTCTGCATTTTGTATAGTTGTCCTCGTAGTTGATCTCTGGTGGTACTTCTATTTTGTACTGCTTGCTGTTCCATGACTTTGGCATTTTGCATTTTCATAGCTTCAATTGAAACTGCACTGCCTATGTTGTCTTATTGGATTTGTACTTGATTCATTGCTTCAAGTCACTTGGGCAACCTCTCTAGTACCTCTGAACTTGTTTGCAACTGATGGCACCATTGTTGTCTTTAGTTGCATACTTATCATTCATGTATTTATGTGCTGTGGTGCCATAACTCTGGTGCCCTCACCCTCTTTCTATTTTGTAGTTGTACCACTGTTTCGTACTTTGGTGCTGCAGATGTGTTGAGTCAGAGACTTGACCTTCTTGCATTTCGTGGTAGTTTCCTACCTTCTCGAATTTGTAGTGTTATTACATTTACTTGGTGGCAATTGGTTTGCATACCATTTACCCTGGGCAGCCTTACCCCCCTGCTGTATTCGTTTGATTGATGTATCTGGTTTTTCGGCTGCAGTTTGTTGTCATCTTTTCTTGACTACTTTGGCATTTCTCTGCCTTGTCCGAACTGGTTTGGTTGTTGTTGCTTGAGATAGCCAACCTCTTCAACTCACTTGGTCGAAGCTTTCCACTACTGTCACTTGCTTCTTGCATTTGTTGGCACTGTGAATTCTTGAGCATTGGCCTTTGTGCCTTGTTGCTATTTCTTTATATGCTGTTGTGGCGAGGCAGTGCACGCGTGCATGTGCTGCAGCCACACAGAGATGACAGTTTTGAATTGATGTTTCAAATCCTTGAATTGTTTTATGTGTTTCAATTCATATTCTGGAATTGATATTTTTATTTGGTTTTCAAATCTTAATCGATTTCATTCGATTCTATTCACATCTTTGTATGTGAATTCTTTTGATTGATTGTTTCTACAATCATTTTTGTGATTTGTCACTTAAAAAATATAAAGGTTTTCTATACTAGTAGTAATTATTAAAATCCTTTTTCTCCAAACGATTTCAAAACTATTTTACTACAAAGCTCTTTTTCTAAAACTATTTTTCAATCTATTAGTATATACAAGCCTTTAATTCACTCGAATGAGAAATCGACTTAAACGACTTAGTAAAACGAGTGGTATGAAACGCTTGCGTTCACTTCGTCGGTTAGCTCTTGGACATGTTCGATTGAACCCCTTTTGTGACAATTTTCTAGTGAAGATTTACAGTTTGTTCGTAAATATTTGAGTTAAGCTAGTGGTTATGGGACATGAAGCTAAACTCTTATATTCACTAACTTAATGTAATTGACACTTATTAATGATCATGACGATCATTTTTGTGATTTGATTTAGGCTAGCAATTGTGCGATGCCTCTTTGTCTACGAGGGAGACTAAACCCCGTTTGTGTGATGTTTCGCCATCACATATGTGGGGTAGCGACCCACGGTCTTCGGGCCATTCCTGTGTGAAAATTTAATGGTTGGCTACCATGAGATAGCGTCTCATTCTTGTGATACCGGTCGGTGAGTTTTCATGCTCCCATTTTGTGATAGGCCTTTCCCCTTTTCCTTTTTATGATTTAGACTAGCGATTGTGCGATGTCTCTTTGTCTACGAGGGAGACTAAACCCCGTTTGTGTGATGTTTCGCCATCACATATGTGGGCTAGCGACCCACGGTCTTCGGGCTATTCCTGTGTGAAACTTTTATGGTTAGCCACCATGAGATAGCGTCTCATTCATGTGATACCAGTGTTTTGAGTTTTCATACTCCCGTTTTCTGAATAGGCCTCCCCCTCTTTGTGATTTCTGGATTTCTTGTGATGATTTCTAGATTTTTGTGCTTCACCAACTTTCGTGATTTTTATTGATAAGTTTTATCAATTTTTGTGCGTTGGTGAATTCATGTGTTATTGACTTGTTATGAATACAAGTTTAGGGTATGATACCCTATCCTATCTTTGAGAAGATTCTTGTGACATTTTTGATGAGTGGAAATTCATTTGGTATTATATTTCGATGCCAGTTATTTTGATGAGGTTTTGACGTGTTAACTTCAGTAACCGTCAATTTTGAAATGGATTTACAAGCGATTCTCCCGCAATACTGATATTGCTAATTTAATCACGTATTTTCAAAATTCGTTATTTTTAAAAGTTGTTTCAAAATATAAATTAAAATTGTTTTCAAAATTCGTTATTTTTAAAAGTTGTTTCAAAGTTTTCAAAATTTTTACAGTTTACATTTTCAAAAGAACGAGGAAGCGATTTAAACGATTCAGCAAAATCGAGGACTATGACCCCTTTCTTTTACTGATTCATTTAATTCCGGACTTGTCCGTTTGAGAATGTGAAATGTTATTTTTTTTAAAACACACAATTTTGCACTTTCAAGGAAACGATAAAGAGATTTAAACGATTTAGCAAAAGTACGGAGTATGGAACCATACTTTTACTACTTCGATTAATTCCGGACTCATTAATTGAATAATTATGATTTCTGATTATCGTTTTTGATAATCGGATATTTCTGATTTCTGATTATCATTTTTGATAATCAAATATTTGTGAGATTTGATTATCATTTGTGATAATTGAATATTTGTGATTTCTGATTATCGTTTTTGATAATCGGATATTTGTGATTTCTGATTATCTTCTGATTATCGCTTGTGATAATTCGATATTTGAATTCTAATTGTCTAATTGATAATTGAATATTGCTGATAATTGTGTTCATTCCGTTTTGTTGTTTTTTGATTATCTATTTGATAGTTAGATTTTTTTGAAAATTTATGAATTTCTTTTATGAAATTAAAAGATGATCTTGTGATTGTATTGCCCATTGAGTGCTTTAAGAATTCTGGTCGATGCGCTTGTTCAACGTTATCGATAGGAATCTCCTAAACGCTTTGATGAGACAATCAGACACAGTAAATTGAATTGTAAAATGCAATTTTTTCTGAAAAGATAATTACATAAAGTAAATTGTAAATCTTGAAAATTTTAGCTTTTTCGGTAAAGAATATTATTTGAAACAACTCCTTTTCGATACTTCTATCCTTGCGATTCCCGAGGGGAACCAAGTCATTATTTTTTTGTACCAATGCTAATCGTATTGGTTTGGATGTCATTCTTGTAAAAGAGAACGTGCTACCTCTTGTCCTTCTAAATCATTAATGACTATTGAGACTAGATATGCCACTCATGATCTAGTGCTCGTGGCTATTGATTTGGCATTATTACTTCTGGGTGAGAAATTGTTCTCTACCCTGATCATAAATTTTGGGAATATTTATTTTTCATAAGGAACTTAATGTTCGTCTTTTTCTCTGGCGATTCAGGTGAGTAATTTGGTTTACTCACATTCAATTCGTGCTCAGTATGTGATTTCTGCTCTGATTCCTTTACTTTTAAATGCTGGAACTCGATTGATTCTTGCTTTTGATAGTCGTCTGATTTTGATTCCTTGATCACCACGATGTTGATTCTTTTGATTTGAAGCAGTCGAACCTTTTGATTCTATATCTGATACTTCCCTGTTGACCTTTGCTTTGCTTATGCATTCGACATTGTTATGTTCTTATGGTTGTTACCTCTTTCCCACTTATCCCTTAGGATTGCGAGGACGCAATTTCTTTAAGGAGGGAAGTCTGTAACAACCCGGTATTTCGTACCCATTTAACTATCGTCTCTTGACGATTTAATCTGGTTGCTAATAGCTATTGGCATTTTAATCAAATTAAAATTCAGGGATAAAATTTTGTTATTCGCTATTTGGAATTTTTAAAGCAGTTGGAATTCTTTTAAACTAAATGTTAAACGAGCTTTAAAAATTTGTTAAGTGTCGTTTGGGTTTAAATAATAATCTCGGCCCATGTTCTTTTGTTTTGAAGCCGTGATATCACTCAACACCCAAATCCCCCTTCCTCCATTCGTTAACCCTAAGTCCAAAATCCAGATAAACAAAATAATGGCGGCTTGCTCGCTCTTTTTTTCGTTCCAAAATTAGGGCTCTCGAGGCTGCACCTATTTGATCGATCGTTAGGAATTCGCGTTTCGCTCTGTCGATGGTTGCTTCGTGTAGCTTTGCTTTGGCTGCTTCTCGTTTGAACGAGTGTGACTTCGCCTTCTCGACCGGATGAAGGTGAGTTTACTCACATCTATTTCATACTTCAGATGTTTGATTTCCTTGGCTTGAGATTTTATTGAACTATGCTTCGATACTCTAATTTATTAAGAGAATGGTGTCGACCTTATTGGTTTCGACTATACTCTTTACTGCCTCTGGTAGTATTTTTGTCCTTGTTCGATTTTATTTGTTGCTTCATAACCTCGGCCATTAACTGTTGTTTCCATGTTCGATCACTAAGCACTTGTCATGTTGCATACTCCCTGTTGCACCGAGTTTTGATATCACTTGAACCTTAGTGTAGTTGTGTTGCTTTTGGTTCACTATTTTCATCACTGGTCTTTGATATTTGGACAGACCTGGACTTTGATGTTGTTATGGTTTAGTTTGTTAGTCGAGTTGCCTACATATGCTCTTATAGTCGAGTCTGCATATGTGTATTTTGTAGCAGCTTGGTCTAGCACTTGTATTTAATCTGGATTCTTTTGGGGTCCAGTACCACTCTGGTTTATGTTTTGATTTCTGAGACAGTTTTGACTTGCTTCAGTTTGAAGATTTGTCTGGTTACAAAACTATTTCTTGTCCCTTGTCTTGATGGTGCACTGTTACACTATCATATGGTTGATTTGTTTTGCATCCATATACTTGAGTCTTTGCCTTTTGGTCTGCATCATTGTTTCACCTGTAGCCACTGTATTCTGATGATCTGTATGCTTCTTAAGTCACTGTTACATATATCACTCTAGCTTGACCTGAGTTGCATTTTCATGTAGTCTGTGCATTAACTAGTGTTGTTTCAGTACTTCATTTGTTAGTACATATCATCTTATCTTGGTTAGTTGTAATCATAGTGGCATGCATCTGTTTGCATCTTGTAATTGCATTCCATTCAGTTGCACTGAGCTCTGTGTAGTTACCACTGTTTCAAGTATGTGGCCTTCATGTATGCTTGTCTTTGGTCTCTGTTTGCTCTATTGAGATTTGTTTTGCCTCTGGCCACTTGTATTTGTCCCTATAGTATACTCGAACTGACCTTAATTTTTGCATATGGTCAGTGTACTTGGGTCAGTGGCATTGATATCTTTAGCTTGATCCACTCACCTGTTGTTGTATTTAACTGTTCCCTGGTAGTTGCACCATTTGACCTGATCGTTTGATATATTCTGAGCATTCGAGTTTGTTTGTGATGTTGGTACTTCACTGTGTCACTGTCCATGTTCGTTTGTGACAGTCTTGAATCTGCATCCATGTTCTTCATTGATGTTGTGGTGGTGAGCTTTTGTAGTTGCTTGTGTTCTGGTTTTAGTTGTCATCAGTTGCATTCATTCCTCTGCATTCATTGTTGTCCAGCCTGGTTTCACTGCTTTGATTTGTCTGTCCTGTGATTGCCACTATCACTTGATCTTGCTGTGACATTGTGACTTGGTTCACTTTGTCACTGCATATCTATATATGCTTGACCTATTTCTTTTAGTTGTACTGTCCTATGTTGTCATCGTGTATATTTTTGAAGCTGCACTGTTCTGTTTCACAGTTGCATGATTATATGCCATTCTTTGGTATGTTAACCTTTGGGTTGTAAATTCTGATTCATTTTAGTTGCAGTAGAGTTGAGTCACGATTGTTGTGACTCGACCTCTGTAGTTTCGTTTTGATGATTTACATTTTGGTGATGTGATGATTTTTATATCCTGTTATGGCGAGGCAGTACACACGTGCGTGTACTGTAGCCACACAGTTTTAACATTTTAAAGTGGCGAGGCAGTACACGTGTGCGTGTACTACAGCCACACAGTTTTAACATTTTAATGTGGCAAGGCAGTACATGCGTGAGTGTACTGCAGCCCAATCAGATTTGACAATTTAAATTGTTATTTCAATTGTTTAAACTGCTTTGGATTTCTGTTTTGTGGATTAACACTGTTTAGTGTTATATCTGCCGTTATCCGGTTCTCTTATCGAGAAGTTGGGTATACGAGATTTCTGTGATTGTCGTCTATTTGATATTTGATTATTATTGCTTCTGTGCATTAATAACTGAGTTCGAATTAGACTGACCCGTGTATTATTTTCTTTTGAATTTAATACTCGGGTCAGACCCGAGTTATTTACAGGTTGTAGATTTTTAGCTTTGGGTTGCTGCTAGAGCTATGAAGACTTTTTATATCTTCTGAAGAAGTCTTCATCGTTTTGTAGAATTCGTGTCATTATATAGGATGATATGTATTCATGTACATTAGTTGATAATGTATTTGTATATATAACTTCCAGAGTCGACAGTTGTAGTTGTATCATATGTACCGTGTCAAATGTATTGTAACTGACATCAGTTATTATATATATATGAGACTTTTTGTTCCATCTGTATTCCGCATTTATGTTATTTGTGTTATTTTTATATCTATTGTCCTAAACTATTATAGCCACTGTATAGTAGCTTTGAGTTTGTATCGGTATGTCGGATTTCCTCTAAAAAAATGAAATGCATGTTTTACTATCTGACATATCGGTGCTCGCACAAAGCAATTAGACAGATGGTCGCTCCTCAACAGCCTTATTCTTCGTGCTAGTTGACAGCATTACACTGTAGTGTTCTTGGCTAGCGCGGGTATAGAGGTGGGGCGTCACAGAGTCTTTGGCCACATGGGTGTAATGGACCGTCAAAAGGTCAAGATTGCTTCTAGCTTCCTTCAAGATGGTGCCTCTGACGGGTTCGATGTGGTTAGTGCTGAGATAGGTGAGGAGGAGCTACATGGGAGAGATTTAAGGGACGATTTGAGCTAAGATTCTTTCCCGAGGCAAAGAAGGCCATCTTTGCTCCTAGATTTATTGAGCTTAAGCAAATAGATATGATAGTTCAAGAGTACGTCAATACATTCAACTCCCTCTCCAAGTATGGACCCAATTTGGTCAATATTCCCTTCAAAAAGAATCAGAAGTTTGTGGATGGTCTACGTAGGAAGCTGAAGGAACAACTCTTGACTCAGCTTCGCTCCACTTTTGATGAGATAGTTGATTTGGCCATAAGGTATGAAGACTTGTATCGGGAAAGTGATGAGGATGAACCACCGAGCAGGCAGAGCTTTGTGCCTAAGAGGAAAGCTCCATTCTTCCCTAAGAAGAAGCAGAATCCTCAGAAGAAGCAAAAGCAAGGTAAGGCTTCAGGCTCCTAGAAGCAGGATAAAAGTGGAGTGAAATGCTACAACTGTGGAGTAATGGAGCTTTTTGATAATGATTTCCCCCCAGAGGCAGTGCTACAAGTGTCACCCAGAAGCAGGATAAATGTGACGACCGCCCATGACCCCTGCACCGAATCTAGAGATAGTGCGCTGTAAAGTGTGCCAGGCGACCATGGACAGTTGCCAAGGTAAATTAAAAACAGCAGAATCTATCGTATTACTCACAGCGCATGGACAAAATACAATAGAACATATATATAATGAAGCTTCACAGAATAGAATCCCATCAATAAAACTTCATAATAGTTGAATACAAGCATCTGAATAGTCAATACAACAAGCCTCACTACATATCACTTGGAGAATACAAACAGCGGAACATCCAGTACATATAATAAGAAGATAATATGCAACCCTTCAGCTCGTCTTCGATATCAACACCGTGGAAAGCAAGAACAGCACCTGTCACCTGCTACCTAGTCTGCCCGTCCCGAAATGGACGAACATCCCAAGGCAATAAGAATTAAAACATAAATCCTTGAGTCAGACAACAGTCTTAGTGAGCAGTAAATTAACTAACAACATACCAAAAGAGCCTAAAGGAAAAGGAATAGGAATACAACCCTCCCACTCCAACCTCATTCTACAGTGATAGCCCCCAGACACACACTAAGCAGAAGCAAACATAGCAGAGCATACAATTTAATGTAAAGCAATTATCACTCGAGTCAAGGGTGATGTTTTCCAAGTACAAACCCCCAAGGCCTAAACCAAGATCAGATAAGCACCCAGAAAATACCGCTCTTGAGACCGAATGACGATACAACCAAACATCCATGACTCTGGCTATCACTGTTATCACCGCTTCGGTTTCACCGTTAATTGAATGACCGGCACATTCTTTCAGCCGTCCGTCAAGGGCTAATGGTAACCCCGGTTCTAGACATAACTCCCGCACGTCATCGTGACCCGTGCCTAGGACTATCGAATCTTCCCAGAGTACTCGACCATCAACAGTTGGTCGTTGGAACTATCGAATCTGCCCAAACGTACTCTTGCTTAGAGCATGCTAGAACCTTCAACAACGATGAGACCCAAGCCTCCTAGTCATCCTCCTTGACGACCATTCTCAAATCCATCCATTATCCTCAACTCAAACCATTTCACCGAGTTATCAACATGCTTGGAATGATCCCGTCTGGATTAAACCAAGTCTTCATCACATGATGCCTCGCTTCATCACATCCTCGCAAAGCCTCATCTCGACATCACATCATCAAATCTATGCATAAGAGCTTCATCATCCCGCTACATATGCCACGAGCAGCTTTCCCAATTCAAGAGCCTTTCCCTTAGCTTTTGAATCATCTTCGGTCTAAATCAAATCATCAATCATCTAATTCATAGCAATCAACCAAATCAAACATTAATCCAAACAATCAAGCATTCAAATATGATCTAAGTAGACAATTATCACAATAATGGCAATTTCGTAATTAAAGAGATGAAAGTCTAACAAGCATGAAATCATGAGAAATATCTCTACAATCTTGATGAATGAACTTGCATAGGTTAACACTTAGTAAAATGGTTGTCAAATCATCATGAACAATGGATCTACATGGATCTACACTTAGGATGAAGAAAATGCATGAAAATCACTATTTTAACACCAAATCGAGCCAACAATCCGATATACTCCTTCGGATCCGTGTGAGAGATAATCACCACTCACCAAATCACCAAAACAACCTCAAATCAACACGCTTCAGATCTGGACAGCAAAGGATCAAGCTTGATCTATCACGAATCCGTTTCAAACGATGAAATCCCACTTCAAAGGATGAAGATCTTCAATCTAAGCTCTTGAATCTTCAATTTGATCTTCAACTTGGATGAATGGAATCACTAGATTGGAGTGGAGAAAAGAAGTGAAGAAGTGTAGAAGTCGAGCTCTCAAAATGGCAGCACTTCGTCGCTTCGAAATCCGGATTCCAAAAATGAAGCCAACCCCCTCTATTTATAGCTGAAATCACCCCTAGGTCGCTCGGAGTTAGGTCGTACACGACCTATGGAGCCACGACCTACGACCTATAACCACTACCGACCTAAAGCTTCGACCTAACAACCCAGGCGCTTCAACGACCTAAAGACTTCGACTTAACAAAACTCCACAACCCACGACTTTAGAGGTAGGCTACGACCTAACTAGCTAATGGCCTAACGACCTAACCCTTCTGCGCATCCAAGCACCCAGCGACCTACCAAAGCTCTACATCTTACGACCTAACGAGGTTATGACCTATAACTTAGCGACTTAACAACATAGCGCATCAGCGATCTAACAGCTAAGCCCTTACGCGACCTAACACTCACGCGACCTAACACATACGCGACCTAACTACCTCATAGCCTAGCGACCTAACTACTCCTTCCTTAGGTCGTTGCCGACCTATCCTTCTTAGGTCTCTAACCTACCCTGCTTCCTATACCTCTATCTCATAAGTCGCATGCTCCTTAGGTCGCTCTCCTATAGGTCGCCTAATTCTATAGGTCGCTCCAACCGACCTAACACTTAGCCAATTTACTTCCTTAGGTCATCTAGACCTAACAATTAACTCCCAAACCTAGGTCGCACTACCTCCTAGGTCGCTCACTGCTTATCCCCTAGCTTCCTTAGGTCGCCACCCCTATAAGTTGTCTACGACTTAATTGTTATACGACCTAAACTTCAACATAACTTATCCAAATTCTTAGGTCGCCTACGACATACTCCACTACGACCTAAGCTAACATACAACCTAACTCTTAGGTCGCTCCACCTTCTTAGGTCGCCAACTACGACCTATCCCTTAGGTTGCCAATCCTATAAGTCGGTCACGACTTAAGACTTAACCAAATTCTCCCAAAAATATGAAACAACTTAAAAATGCAGAAAATTTCAGATTTTAACGAACTTTTCGATCCGTAAAATACGGGTCGTTACATTCTCTCCCCCTTAGGAATTTCACCCCTGAAATTCCAAACAAACAAAGCAATCAAAGACTATTCTGCACGCCTACCATCCATAGCAATCAACAAACCATACATCCAGTTCTAGCTTAGCGTATAGAATTCTAAAACTAGAACAAGTTACAATTTTGTTAGATGACACGACACCTTAGGGCCATACCTCGAAGAGTTCAGGATGAGCTGCCTTCATCCTCTCTTCCACCTCCCACGTACAGTCGTTATCATCATCACTCCATTGTATCTTGAGCAACTTAACTACCTTCCTCCTAAGCTGTTTCGTGTCGGTTTCCACAACACGAAGCGGCTTACGAGGTCTTCTATCAACTGGATCAACTTCGAAATCTTCATAGCTATCAGCAGAAACCACTGTACTCTAGTCGTGCACATACTTCCGTAGATACGATACGTGAAAAACATTGTGCACACTCGACATCTTCTCAGGTAACTCCAATCTATAGGCGAGCTTTCCAATTCGCTCGATGATCGGGAATGGTCCAACAAATCTCGGAGTCAATTTCCCTTTCTTCCCGAATCGGATAACATTCTTCAGTGGAGAAATCTTCACAAAAACCATATCACCAACGTCGAACTCCAAATCCTTACGACGCTTATCGGCATAACTTTTCTGACGGTCTTGGGCTGCCTTCATTCGTTGCCGAATGATCTCTATGCAATCTGAAGTCTGTCGAATCATCTCTGGCCCAAGTATCAACTTTTCTCCAGTTTCTATCCAACATGTCGGAGAGTTACACGGTCTTCCATACAATGCCTCATACGGTGCCATACCAATACTTGACTGGTAACTGTTGTTATATGCAAACTCCACCAAATGAAGGTGATCTTCCCATGACCCTCCGAAATCCAAAACACAAACTCTGAGGAGATCTTCCAAAACTTGGTTGACTCTCTCGGTCTGACCATCTGTTTGAGGGTGATAAGCTGTACTCAAGCACAACTCGGTTCCCAAAACTTCCTGGAAGCTCTTCCAAAATCCACTAGTGAACAATGGATCTCGATCACTCACTATACTCTTCGGAATACCATGGAATCAAACTATCCACTTAACATATAACTCAGCCAACTTTGATGCAGTCCTAGTCGATCGAACAGGAATGAATCGTGCACTCTTAGTCAAACGATCTACAATGACCCAAATCCCTTCATTTCCCGTTCTGGTTCTAGGCAATCCATCGATAAAATCCATCGATACCTGCTCCGACTTCCATGTAGGAACTTCTAATGGCTGAAGCAATCCACTTGGCTTCTTCTGTTCGGCTTTTACCAACTGGCAGTTCATACACTTGGAAATAAAATTTCCAACATCCTTCTTCATACCTTCCCAGTAGTAGGTTCTCTTCATATCCCGATACATCTTATTTCCACCTGGATGAATTGTCAACTTCGAGTGATGACTTTCCTTCAGAACTTCATCTCTCAATCCATCTATATCGGGAACAACTAGTCGTCCTTGCTTTCGAAGCCAACCCTCTCGATCGACCTCGAATCCTTTATCCTTTTCTAGATCCAATCCAGATTCCAAATCACGGATAATCTTGACAATCTTATCATCACGCTTTTGGCTCTCGCCAATCCTTTCCACAAGAGTCGGTCTTATTGATAAGTTTGCCAACATCTCAGGTTCCAATTCGCATCTAGGCCTGAAGTCAAATCCAGCTAAATACTCGAGATTCTTCCACTCCGAAAACATAGCTCCCAATTCTGCATGTCTTCGACTTAACGCATCTGCCACTGCGTTACCTTTTCCCGGAGTATAAGCTATACCAAAATCATATGATGCCAAAAACTCAAGCCAATGTTGCTGCCGAAGATTCAAATCCTTTTGGGAGAAAAGATACTTCAACGACTTATGATCTGTAAACAACTCGAATCGAACTCCCAATAGATAAAGTCTCCACATCTTCAGAGCAAAAACAATCGCCGCTAACTCCAAATCATGGGTCGGGTAATTCCTTTCATGCGGCTTCAGTTGTCGACTAGCATACGCAACAACTTTATCCTTCTGCATTAGTACTACTCCAAGTCCAGTACCACATGCGTCGGTGTAAACCACCATCTCATCATTCCCACTTGGAATAGTCAAAACAGGAGCACTCGTCAATCGTTCTTTCAGAATTCCAAAAGCTTGTTCACACTTATCATCCCATCTGAACACTAGGTTCTTTTTCGTCAATCATGTTAACGGTGCAGCCACCTTGGAAAAGTCTTTGATAAACCGTCGATAATATCCTGCTAATCCAAGAAAACTTCTCACATCAAATGCATTCTTAGGTCTAACCCAATCCTGGATTGCTGCCACCTTAGCGGGATCAACCGCTATTCCATTCCCAGAAATAACATGGCCTAAGAACCTCACTTCCCTCTTCCAGAAGTGACACTTCGAAAACTTAGCCTTTAGCTGATGTTTCCGTAAGATCTCCAAAACAATATGCAAGTGCGTCTTGTGCTCTTCTTCCGTTCTGGAATAAATCAGAATATCATCCACGAACACAAGTACGAACTTGTTCAACTGGTCTCTGAACACTCTATTCATAAGATCCACAAAATAAGCCGGCGCGTTAGTCAATCCAAACGGCATTACCAGCCACTCAAAGAAACCGGATGGTGTCCTAAAAGCAGTCTTCGGCACACTATCCTTAGCCACTCTCAACTGGTGAAATCCCGTTGCCAAATCCATCTGTGAAAACACCTTAGCTTCGTGAAGCTGATCAAACAAGTCATCTATTCTCGGCAATGGATACTTGTTCTTCTTAGTCACCTTATTCAGCTCACGATAATCCACACACAACCTTAGCGAACCATCCGCTTTGGTTACAAACACAACTGGTGCACCCCATTCGGACACGCTACGTCGAATGAATCCTTTCTGTAAAAGATCATCAACCTGCACCCTCAACTCCTGTTGTTCCCTAGGCGCCATCCGCCTAAGAGGCATCACAACAGGTCTGGCTCCTTCAACTAGATCTATACGAAACTCGATCTCTCTATGCGGCGGCAACCCTTTGACTTCGTCAAAGACATCCTCGAATCCATTTGCGATAGGCACTGATGACAGTCCATCCCGTGGAACAACCAGCGAATACATGAAGCTCATGAAGACGCCTTCTTCATGCTTACATCGTATCACAATCTTTCGCCCCTCCACATTCTCGACTGTCACTTTCAACCTCTCGCAATCAACCTTCGCTGCATACTTCCTAAGCCAGTCCATACCCAAAATAATTCTGAACCCCGCAAAGTTCAGAACAAAGCAATCACAAACAAAAGAGCAATCATGACTCGATACAACTAGACCACGGCATAACATACACAAACAAGACGAACCCCCAACTGGATTAGTCACAACCAATGGCCTATCAACAATATCCGGTTCCAAACCCAACCGGTCTACAAGTTCACTGCAAACAAACGAATGCGACGCCCCAGTATCAAACAAAACTCTAACTGGAACACCACATAGGAAAAGAGTACCTTGAACCACCACACTCTTCCCCTTCTCTTCAGCAGTAGGAGCTTTCGAAGACGACGGAACAGCTCCCAAAGCATAAGCTTGCACCATCTGCTTGTCCCTCCTTGGTTCTGGACAATTCTTCCTGAAATGCCCTGGCTTGTCACAGTTGTGACACTTCATCGGTGCCTTCGGATTCTTACAATCCTTGGAGAAATGGCCCTTTTGCTGACAATTGTAGCAAGTCACCTCGCCTTTCGACTTCTTCTGGCCATCCTTACCCTTTTGTTGCTGCTGCTTCCTTTTCTGATTTCCACCCTGCTGGGGTTTAGACTCTCCCTTGGTCACAGCAACAACAGATCCTTCCTTAGGAAACAGACTCTCATGCTTGAGAGCTTTCTCCACAAGCTTCTCAAATGAATCGTCCAAATGATCCACTAACTGCCTCCCAAGATAACTATCCAAGCCTGTCACAAACTTCTCATTCTTCTGATAAGCAGATTCGATATATGACTGGGCATACTTGGACAAAGCTTCGAACTGAGAAACATACTCAAGAACTGATCTTCCACCTTGCTTGAGCTCCACAAACCTCTTGAACAGAACAGACTTCTGAGCAGTGGAAATAAACTTAGCTTCAAATCTGACTTGGAATTGCTCCCAAGTAATCTCTTCCTCTGGAGTATTGATGGTAATAGAGTTCCACCAATCAGAGGCTCTCCCTTGAAGCTGCCTTGATGCCAACTTCCTCTTAGTTGCATCATCGATTCCCAAATCTCCAAAGATCCTTTTACAAGCATCGATCCATCTCTGGACTTCAATAGTTGATTCTGTTCCCAAGAAAACCTTCCCTCCAAGAGCAGTGTAGTCCTTACACAGCTTAGCAAAATCCACCGGCTTTGGAGTTTGGACTTGAACTCCAACATCAACTGCCGTCCCCGGAACTGGTAACCTTCTCATGATCGAAGTCATCATAGCTTCGAACATAGCTGCATAATCAGCAGTTCCTTCAGTAGCACGGCCTTCCCTAGCTGCTGGTCTCCCTCTTCGACTCATTCTCAATATCTATAAAAAGGGAATGATTAGAACATCTTAGAGAAACAACTGCATAAAGGACTCAAACTCTACTAATCTACTATATTATATATAGTAGTCATCCATCAAAATTACAATTACGTCTCTCATACGTGGTTACGTCAGCGAGCGTTGGGTAAAATCGATTAACCAATGCTCTGATACCAAATGTGACGACCGCCCATGACCCCTGCACCGAATCTAGAGATAGTGCGCTGTAAAGTGTGCCAGGCGACCATGGACAGTTGCCAAGGTAAATTAAAAACAGCAGAATCTATCGTATTACTCACAGCGCATGGGCAAAATACAATAGAACATATATATATTTAAGCTTCACAGAATAGAATCCCATCAATAAAACTTCATAATAGTTGAATACAAGCATCTAAATAGTCAATACAACAAGCCTCACTACATATCACTCAGAGAATACAAACAACGGAACATCCAGTACATATAATAAGAAGATAATATGCAACCCTTTAGCTCGTCTTCGATATCAACACCGTGGAAAGCAAGAACAGCACCTGTCACCTGCTACCTAGTCTGCCCGTCCCGAAATGGACGAACAGCCCAAGGCAATAAGAATTAAAACATAAAGCCTTGAGTCAGACAACAGTCTTAGTGAGCAGTAAATTAACTAACAACATACCAAAAGAGCATAAAGGAAAAGGAATAGGAATACAACCCTCCCACTCCAACCTCATTCTACAGTGATAGCCCCCATACACACACTAAGCAGAAGCAAACATAGCAGAGCATACAATTTAATGTAAAGCAATTATCACTCGAGTCAAGGGCGATGTTTTCCAAGTACAAACCCCCAAGGCCTAAACCAAGATCAGATAAGCACCCAGAAAATACCGCTCTTGAGACCGAATGACGATACAACCAAACATCCATGACTCTGGCTATCACTGTTATCACTGCTTCGGTTTCACCATTAATTGAATGACCGGCACATTCTTTCAGCCGTCCGTCAAGGGCTAATGGTAACCCCGGTTCTAGACATAACTCCCGCACGTCATCGTGACCCGTGCCTAGGACTATCGAATCTGCCCAGAGTACTCGACTATCAACAGTTGGTCGTTGGAACTATCGAATCTGCCCAAACGTACTCTTGCTTAGAGCATGCTAGAACCTTCAACAACGATGAGACCCAAGCCTCCTAGTCATCCTCCTTGATGACCATTCTCAAATCCATCCATTATCCTTAACTCGAACCATTTCACCGAGTTATCAACATGCTTGGAATGATCCCGTCTGGATTAAACCAAGTCTTCATCACATGATGCCTCGCTTCATCCCATCCTCGCAAAGCCTCATCTCAACATCACATCATCAAATCTATGCATAAGAGCTTCATCATCCCGCTACATATGCCACGAGCAGCTTTCCCAATTCAAGAGCCTTTCCCTTAGCTTTTGAATCATCTTCGGTCTAACTCAAATCATCAATCATCTAATTCATAGCAATCAACCAAATCAAACATTAATCCAAACAATCAAGCATTCAAATATGATCTAAGTAGACAATTATCACAATAATGGCAATTTCGTAATTAAAGAGATGAAAGTCTAACAAGCATGAAATCATGAGAAATATCTCTACAATCTTGATGAATGAACTTGCATAGGTTAACACTTAGTAAAATGGTTGTCAAATCATCATGAACAATGGATCTACATGGATCTACACTTAGGATGAAGAAAATGCATGAAAATCACTATTTTAACACCAAATCGAGCCAACAATCCGATATACTCCTTCAGATCCGTGTGAAAGATAATCACCACTCACCAAATCACCAAAACAACCTCAAATCAACACGCTTCAGATCTGGACAGCAAAGGATCAAGCTTGATCTATCACGAATCCGTTTCAAACGATGAAATCTCACTTCAAAGGATGAAGATCTTCAATCTAAGCTCTTGAATCTTCAATTTGATCTTCAACTTGGATGAATGGAATCACTAGATTGGAGTGGAGAAAAGAAGTGAAGAAGTGTAGAAGTCGAGCTCTCAAAATGGCAGCACTTCGTCGCTTCGAAATCTGGATTCCAAAAATGAAGCCAACCCCCTCTATTTATAGCTGAAATCACCCCTAGGTCGCTCGGAGTTAGGTCGTACACGACCTATGGAGCCACGACCTACGACCTATAACCCCTACCGACCTAAAGCTTCGACCTAACAACCCAGGCGCTTCAACGAACTAAAGACTTCGACTTAACAAAACTCCGCAACCCACGACTTAACAGGTAGGCTATGACCTAACTAGCTAATGGCCTAACGACCTAACCCTTCTGCACATCCAAGCACCCAGCGACCTACCAAAGCTCTACATCTTACGACCTAACGAGGTTACGACCTATAACTTAGCGACTTAACAACATAGCGCATCAGCGACCTAACAGCTAAGCCCTTACGCGACCTAACACTCACGCGACCTAACACATACGCGACCTAACTACCTCATAGCCTAGCGACCTAACTACTCCTTCCTTAGGTCGTTGCCGACGTATCCTTCTTAGGTCGCTAACCTACCCTACTTCCTATACCTCTATCTCTTAAGTCGCATGCTCCTTAGGTCGCTCTCCTATAGGTCGCCTAATTCTATTAGCCGCTCCAACCGGCCTAACACTTAGCCAATTTACTTCCTTAGGTCATCTAGACCTAACAATTAACTCCCAAACTTAGGTCGCACTATCTCCTAGGTCGCACTATCTCCTAGGTCGCTCACTGCTTATCCCCTAGCTTCCTTAGGTCACCACCCCTATAAGTTGTCTACGACTTAATTGTTATACGACCTAAACTTCAACATAACTTATCCAAATTCTTAGGTCGCCTACGACATACTCCACTACGACCTAAGCTAACATACAACCTAACTCTTAGGTCGCTCCACCTTCTTAGGTCGCCAACTACGACCTATCCCTTAGGTTGCCAATCCTATAAGTCGGTCACGACTTAAGACTTAACCAAATTCTCCCCAAAATCTGAAACGACTTAAAAATGCAGAAAATTTCAGGTTTTAACGAACTTTTCGATCCGTAAAATACGGGTCGTTACAACAAGTGTCACCAGATTGGCCATTCAGGGAACAGTTGTCCACAGCTTACGAAGAAGAAGCAAGTAGCTAAGCTGAATGTGATGGAAGGAGATCCAGGTCTGGGCCAGAGGAAGGGAAAGCAAGTAGCAATCATGGAAGGTACGATCCCTTTTAGGGATATTTTTATTCGTATACTCTTTGACACTGGTGCCTCCTATTTTTTCATATCTAAGGAGTTAGTTGATAGATATGATTTAGAAGTTGTATACCTTGTGACATCTCTAAGGGTTGCGAATCCCATTGGTGGGTCTGCAACACTTGGAATGTTATGCAAGGGCTTTGAGCTTTTCTTATGCGGACTCTCTTTTTCCTGTGATATACATGTGTTTGAATACCTTGGCTTTGATATTATATTGGGGATGGATTGGTTAGACCAATATGAAGCTTATCTTTCCTTCTCAAACAGAGTTGTTACCTTGAAGCATACATCCTATAGAGGGCTTATTAATGTAACTCTAGATATACCGAGCTCTAATGCTCATGCTATTCTCTTTTCCATGGAGTAATAAGAGGATGATGAGATAGCCAGAGTACCCGTCGTCTAGGATTTTATTGATGTATTTGAGCCTATTACAGGCCTACCTCCCAAGAGGGTCATGGAGTTCTACAGAGATCTTATCCCTGGAGCCCAACCAGTCAGTCTACCACCTACTCGTATGCCTAAAGTCGAGATGGTGGAACTTCATAAGCAGTTGACTGAATTGGAAGGGAAGCATTTTATCTAATCTAGTAGCTCTCCTTGGGAACGTTGTAGTCTTTGTAAAGAAGGCCGACGGCTCCCTTCTTTTGTGCATTGACTACAGGAAGCTTTATGATCAAACTGTAAAGAATAAGTATTTGCTGCCTCGTATTGATGATCTTTTTGACTAGTTGAGTGGAGCGAAGGTCTTTTCCCAACTGGACTTAGCCACCGGGTTCCATCAGCTAAGAGTAGCAGAAGACAATATTCCTCTTACTGCTTTTCGCACTCGTTATGGTTCATATGAATGGTTGGTAATGTCGTTTGGGCTTACGAATGCTCCTGCATGCTTTGTGGACCTAATGAATAGAATATTCAGGAGCTATCCTAACTGATTTGTCTTAGTCTTTATTGATGACATCCTAGTGTATTCCAAGTCTAAGCAAGAGCATGAAGGCCATTTGAGGATTGTTTTGGAGAATTTAAGGGAACATAAGTTAAAAGCTAAGTTATCCAAGTGCCACTATTGGTAGAAGGAGGTGAAGTTTTTAGGACATATAGTCTCGGAAGCTGGTCTGGCCATGGATCCTTCTAAGATCGAAGCTGTACAGAATTGGAAGAGACTTAAATTTGTTACTGAGATACGGAGCCTCTTGGGACGAGTTGGTTACTACCAGCGTTTTATTAAAGATTTCTCCAAGATTGTGACTCCCTTGATAAGGCTGATGAGGAAAGGAGTCAAGTATGAGTGGACAGATAAGTGTGAAGAAGCTTTCTCTAAATTGAAGGAGATGCTCACTAATGCACCAGTTTTGATGATTCTAGAGGGAAATCAGGATCTTGTGGTCTATACAGATGCTAGTGGGTCTGGCCTGGAAGCAGTACTTACGTAGAAAGGACAAGTTGTCTCCTATGCATCCACGTAATTAAGGCCTAATGAGGTTCGATATGCTATTCATGATTTGGAGCTAGCAGCCATGGTTTTTGCTTCGAAGTTGTGGTGACATTATCTTATGGGTGAGTGGTTTGTTCTTCATATAGACCATAATTCCTTGAAATTCCTATTTTCCCAGAAGGAACTGAACATCAGCTAACAAAGATGGTTGGAGTTTTTGGCAGCCTATGATTTCGATATTCAGTATACTATTGGGAAAGGATACAATGTCGCCGATGCTCTCAGCCGTAAACACCAGGTAGTGGTATCGATGATGGTGGCTGAATGGCGTGCCTTGGAGCTATTATCTTCTATTGGGATTTTTTATAGTATGCCCACTCATAGCTCTCGGAGGATGTTGGCTAGTTTGGTTATGAGACTAAGTCTTATGGACTGGATTTCTATTGCTCAGAAAGAAGACTCTATTACTCTAGACCGTATTCGCCATCTGAAAAATGGAGAAGAGACTGATGACCTAAAAGGTTTTGAGTTGGATGCTTTTGGTTGTTTGAGGAAGAAGGGCAGGATCTTTGTACCAAATATTGCGAGACTTCGACGTGAGGTGATGAATGACTACCATTGTTCGCGATATACCATTCACCCAAACAACAACAAGATGTACATGGACATGAAGCGCATGTATTACTAGGAAGGTATGAAGCACGATATAGGTCAATATGTGAAGAATTGTATTACTTGCCAACTGGTTAAATGCAAGCACCAGAAGCCTAGTAGTCTTCTTCAGCCCTTTGAGATTCCGCTATGGAAGTGGGACCAGGAATAAGTGAATTTAAATTTTATAATGGATCACTTATAAAAAAACCTTTAATGTGATCCAATTAGTATTTCATTAATGCTTTGTTTAGGTGTCTTTGGATTTTATTGATGTCTTGCCTCGATCGAAGCAAGGGCATGATAACATATGGGTAATGGTGGACTGTTTGATGAAATCTGCCCATTTTATCCCAGTCAAGTCGAAGAGGACTGCGCCTTATTTGGAAAATTTGAATGTGAAGGAAGTTGTCCGTCACCATGGTGTACCTAGTTGATGTAGCCCAGAATGATGAAGGGTTGGGTCGCGTATGACCTAACGAAGCTTTTAAGTCGTTACTGGTTGATGAAGCAAAAATTGGTAAAGGGTTAGGTCGCAAACGACCTAACAAGCCCTTTAGGTCGCACCAACGACCTAGTAAAGATCACCAACGATCTACTGAAGAACTACGAGCTAACAAGGAGGCTAGCAAGTTAGCAGTGTGTGAGGATTGGCGGGGAGCTGAAGTGTTAGGTCGCGAGCGACCTAACATATCTTTTAGGTCAGGGCTACGACCTAACAGTCTGAAGAGAAAGGAGATACGACTTAACATGTTTTTAACTCGAGTACGACTTAACGAGTTGGAAGATAGGTCGCAGGAAGGACTTAACGAGTTAACTCGTGTATGACCTAACGAATTGGAAGATAGGTCGCTCGAACGACTTATCGAGTTAAAAGTGCTACGGGTTAAAATGAAACGACTTATACTAAGTCGCAGGAAAATGTCTCGACCTAAGTTAGGTCGCAAGAACTTAGGTCGCATAAAGGGGGTTCAGATGCCAAGGTTCTTAAGTCGCGAAGTTTTAAGTCGTACAGACTTAGGTCGCGGAGTTATGCTTCTTAAGTCGCAAAGTCTCATTTTAGGTCGCTGAAGCTTATTGTCGTTGATTCTTCTGCGAGTTAATCTCTACCGCTGATATCTTAAGTCGTTGGGTGTTAAGTTGCGAAAGCTTGTATCCGAGGATCTTGATGCCGCGTCAATCTGAACCGTTGATGATGAGCCGTTTTATCTTTGAGTCGTTTGTATCTTTTTTAGGTCGTAACCTGTTGTTTTAAGTCATTGCGTTGTGTTTCTGTGTTGTAATTGTTGTCTTAGGTCGTCGCCGAGTTATGCTAAGTCGTCTGAAATGTTAGGTCGGAAACGACTTAGGAGATGTATTTTCTTTTCTGATTGCGTGTTGTAGCCTATAAATAGGCAAGATGAATCATTTTGTAAGGTTATTGATTTTTGAATAAAATTCTCTTTTGTTAGCTTTGTGCTTTCATTCAAATTGGTAGTTGAGTGTAATCTCCTATCTCCACCTTCGACATTCGAGTGCGCTCGGATCTTCGATTGTTGAAGCCGATTCGCGGAATCAAGTGCGCTTGGTCAACGCGTGAAGAATCGCAGATCTTTGAACCCGGTATCGTGTGCGATCAACGAGTTCGGGATAGCTAGAGTTCGGTATCTTCGGATCAACGAATTCGGGCATTTCAGTATCCATCAATCCATCGATTACTACTTTCACCGATTAAAGATTGTTTTGTTTAATCCGCTGCATCAGTTTTGGTATCAGAGCTTGTTCTAGCCAATCATAGCTAGATCGAGACTTGGAGCCTAATCATTTGAAGATTTGAGTTTTGTTATCACGGCCGAAATCAAGTTGAAGTGTTCGACTTTATATTGAAGTTGTTTGATCGGATTTGAGTGGAAGGCCGAAACTTTGTCCATCGTGTTCATCGCGATTTGCAACAAAGTGGAAGTTTTCGATCCGTTTCATTTTGGATCAAAGTTCGAATTGTGTTTGAATTTGAAGAATTTGTGAAGATTTCAAGTATGCCGCCAAGAAGAGCTAATCGCCACCAAAACGTAGAAGCTTTGTATCGAAGAGAAGAAGCTGATGAGATGGAGCAAAGAATCAATGAGAACTTTAGTGAAAAGCTTAACGAAGGAATTGGCCGGTTAGAGAAGCTTATGACGGAGATGAATCAAAATCGGAGAAGGGTTTCACCTGAATCTAACCATGGGGGTAGTAGAGTCTCGCCACATTCCAATCGAGACAAAAGTGTTGAAAATGATCAAGGGCGTGGGAGGAACGTGAATGAACGTGAACGGAGGAATGTAGATAGAAGGGATGATGGTGGAAGGCGTAATGGTAGTAGAGATGTGGGTGGACGAGATAGACAACGATATACATCTGATTTTGAAGAGGAGTATGATGGAGGTAGTGTTCGAGGACAAGGACGAGGACAAGGAAGAAATCACTCTTAGTATGATCACAAGTGGGAGTCGGGGATGAAGACTGAGATTCCTGAATTCAAAGGTGGTATGCAAGTGGAGGAATTTCTAGATTGGATGGCCAATGTTGAGGAGATTTTTGACTTCAAAGAAGTTCCAGAACATCGTAGAGTGAAGTTGGTTGCTACGAGGCTGAGGGGTAGAGCTTTGGCATGGTGGCAGCAAACCAAACTTACACGTGAACGAATGGGAAAGTCAAAAGTTGAATCTTGGGAGAAGTTGAAGAAATTGATGAAAGCAACGTTCTTACCTTACAATTATCAATCTTTGATGTATCAACGTTTGCAGAACTTGAGACAAGGGACGAAATCTGTGAATGACTATGCTGACGAATTTTATCAACTGATTGCCAGGAATGATATTATGGAGACAGAAGAACAATTGACAGCCAGATTTGTTGGGGGGTTGCGAATGCAGATTTAGGATATGGTTAACATGTTTGATCCTAGATCTGTAGCGGAAGCACATCAGAAAGCGTTGGCTTGGGAGAAACAGGGACGACGAGGAAGTGGTGTGTTTACTAACTCTAACAATCAAGTGAAGGGTGTTGGTGGGAGTTCTAATGTTTCTAAACCTATCAGTAGACCAGTAGTGAAGGAGGCTGAGAAGACAAAGGTTAACAACGGTTTCAAATGTTACAATTGTCAGGAATTTGGTCACAAAAGTAGCGAATGTCCAAAACCGAAGAAGAGAGCTATGATAGCAGAGGTTGAGGATGAGGATGAAGAAGCTGAATGTTCCAATTCACCACTTGAGGAGGAGGAAGAAGAAGTGTCGGGAGACGAAGGTTATAATCTCATGATGAAGAGGTCCTGTTTAACACCAAAGCAAGAGGAGGATTGTAGTTAGTTGAGGAGCAATATTTTTCAGTCAACATGTACTATTCTGGGGAAGGTTTGCAAATTTGTTATTGATGCTGGAAGTTGTGATAATATAATTTCTTCTGAAGCTGTGAGGAAGTTGGCATTGAAGACTGAAAAACATCCAAAGCCATACAAGCTAGCTTGGTTGAGGAAAGGCGGGGAGGTGAAGGTTGGACGAAGGGCTCGTGTGAATTTTTCAATTGGAAAGAAATACAAAGATGAAATCTGGTGCGATGTGGTAGATATGGACGTTTGTCATTTGTTGCTGGGAAGACCGTGGCAGTATGATAGAGCAGTGCAACATGATGGGCGTACCAACAGTTACAGTTTCATGTTTGAAGGCACAAAGATTACTCTAGTTCCAAAGAAGCGACAATAGGAGGAAAACAAGTTGAAGGAAATTGAAGAGCTTAAAACTTTGTTATCTTTGAAGGAGTTTGTGAAAGAAGTAGAGGAGGAGCCTGAAGTGTTTTTGTTGATAGGGAGAGAGAGCAGTGAAGAAGTTGAAATTCCAGAAGAAGTTAAACCAGTTTTGAAAGAATTTAACGATGTATTTCCAGAGGAGTTACCAACGGAGTTGCCACCGTTGAGGGATATACAACATCAGATAGATCTTGTTCCAGGTGCTGTGTTACCACACAGACCACATTATCGAATGAGTCCGAAGGAACATGAAGATTTGCGAAGGCAAGTGGAAGAATTGCTTGAACAGGGGCGTGTGCAGGAGAGTTTAAGTCCTTGTGCTGTACCAGCCTTATTGGTACCCAAAAAGGATGGAACGTGGAGGATGTGCACTGACAGTCGAGCATTGAATAAGATTACTGTGAGATATAGATTTCCAATGCCGAGGTTGGATGACTTGCTAGATCAAATAAGCGGAGCTACTATCTTTTCGAAGATTGATTTGAAGAGCGGATATCATCAAATTCGTATTAGACCAGGCGATGAGTGGAAGACTGCTTTTAAAACCAGGGAAGGTCTATACGAATGGTTGGTTATGCCATTTGGCTTATCAAATGCACCGAGTACTTTCATGAGGGTGATGAATCAAATTTTTCGACCATTCATTGGGAAGTTTGTGGTGGTGTACTTCGATGATATTCTGATATATAGTGGAAGTCCGGAGGAACATTTGAATCATCTGAGAGAAGTGCTAATGGTACAGCGACAAGAACAATTTTATGCTGCAACGAAGAAATGCGTGTTCATGACGCATAGTGTTTTATTTCTGGGGTACGTTGTGTCGGAGGAAGGAATACAGGTTGACCAAAGTAAAGTTGAAGCAATTAGAGATTGGCCACAGCCCAAGACGATAACGGAAGTTCGTAGTTTTCACGGGTTGGCTTCATTTTATCGAAGGTTTATTCCACACTTTAGTAGTGTGATGGCGCCTGTGACTGATTGTATGAAGGGTAAACAGTTTACATGGACGGAGGAAGCAGGAGTTGCTTTTGAACGAATCAAGGAGTTGTTGACGACAGCACCAATCCTAGCATTACTTGATTTTCAGTTGTTGTTTGAATTACATACTGATGCGTCAAAGGTTGGGATAGGAGGAGTGTTAAGTCAAAGGGGTCGTCCTATTGCATATTTCAGTGAGAAGTTGTCAAGAGCGAAGATGCGATACAGTACATATGATGTGGAATTCTATGCTGTTGTACAAGCTATTAAACACTGGAGACATTATCTATTTCAAAAAGAGTTTGTTCTGTATACTGATCATGAAGCATTGAAGCATTTGCAAGGGCAAGACAAGATTTCAGCGAGACATGCATCGTGGATTGCATATCTGCAACAGTTTACTTTCGTTGTTAAACACAAGTCAGGGGTGTCGAATCGAGTGGCTGATGCTTTAAGTAGGAGGAGTCATTTGTTGACGACAATGAAAGTTGAGGTGACTGGTTTTGAATTATTACCGGAGCAGATTGCAGAAGACTCTTATTTTAAGAAATTTGTTGAAAGGAACAATGAAGGGAAGACTGATGAGTTTATGATGGTTGATGGTTTTCTTTTTAAAGGAAATAGATTGTGCATACCGGAGGGTAGTCTGAGAATGAAGATTATCAAGGAGTTACACGAAGAGGGACATGTTGGTAGAGACCGTACCTTACAGTTGATTTCACAGTCTTACTTTTGGCCATCAATGAGGAAAGAGGTAGAGAAGTTTGTGGAACGTTGTCATATTTGTCAGGTTTCGAAAGGAACTGCGACTAATGCTGGTTTATATATGCCGTTACCCGTGCCTATAAAACCATGGGTGGATATCAGTATGGATTTTGTTTTGGGTTTTCCTAGAACTCAAAGGGGAAATGATTCTATATTCGTTGTGGTGGACAGATTTTCGAAGATGGCACATTTTATTGCTTGTAAGAAGACGGCGGATGCTGTTCATGTTGCTCAATTGTTTTTCAAGGAGATCTATCGACTTCACGGATTGCCAGAATCTATTGTGTCAGATAGAGATACTAGATTTTTGAGTCATTTTTGGCTAAGTTTGTGGAAGATGGTGGGTACGAAGTTGAACTTTAGCAGCGCTTATCATCCGCAAACGGATGGACAGACGGAAGTGGTTAACAGATCATTGGGAAATTTGTTGAGATGTCTTGTACAGGACAATTTGAAGAGTTGGGATGTGAAGTTATGCCAGGCAGAGTTTGCTCATAATCATGCTGTAAATCGAAGTACTGGGTTCAGTCCATTCCAGATTGTTTATTCGAGCTTACCAAAGGGGCCGTTGGATTTAACGGTAATTTCACACTCGAAGGGGACAATTAAGAAAGCCGCTGATTTTGTTGAGGGATTGACGGAATGTCATAAAATCGTTCAGGAACGATTGGGAAAAGCAAATGAGAAGTATAAACGATCTGCAGATTTGAAGCGAAGGAGTGTTGAATTTCAAGAAGGTGATTTGGTTTATGCAGTGTTAACAAAAGATCGTTTTCCAGTGGGCGCTTATAACAAGTTGAAAGCTAGAAAAATTGGTCCGGTGGAAGTTGTGAAGCGAATTAATGAAAATGCTTACAAATTGAAACTGCCAGATGATGTGTATACGTTTGACGTATTCAATGTCAAACATCTCGTACCATATCACGAGGATGAATTTGTTATGGAGGAAGAGAGTACAAATTCGAGGTCGAATTTTTCTCAACCTGGGGAGGATGATGTAGCCCAGAATGATGAAGGGTTAGGTCGCGTACGACCTAACGAAGCTTTTAAGTCGTTACTGGTTGATGAAGAAAAAATTGGTAAAGGGTTAGGTCGCGAACGACCTAACAAGCCCTTTAGGTCACACCAACGACCTAGTAAAGATCACCAACGATCTACTGAAGAACTACGAGCTAACAAGGAGGCTAGCGAGTTAGCAGTGTGTGAGGATTGGCGGGGAGCTGAAGTGTTAGGTCGCGAGCGACCTAACATATCTTTTAGGTCAGGGCTACGACCTAACAGTCTGAAGAGAAAGGAGATACGACTTAACATGTTTTTAACTCGAGTACGACTTAACGAGTTGGAAGATAGGTCGTAGGAAGGACTTAACGAGTTAAATCGTGTACGACCTAACGAATTGGAAGATAGGTCGTTCGAACGACTTACCGAGTTAAAAGTGCTACGGGTTAAAATGAAACGACTTATACTAAGTCGCAGGAAAATGTCTCGACCTAAGTTAGGTCGCAAGAACTTAGGTCGCATAAAGGGGGTTCAGATGCCAAGGTTCTTAAGTCGCGAAGTTTTAAGTCGTACAGACTTAGGTCGCGGAGTTATGCTTCTTAAGTCGCAAAGTCTCATTTTAGGTCGCTGAAGCTTATTGCCGTTGATTCTTCTGCGAGTTAATCTCTACCGCTGATATCTTAAGTCGTTGGGTGTTAAGTCGCGAAAGCTTGTATCCGAGGATCTTGATGCCGCGTCAATCTGAACCGTTGATGATGAGCCGTTTTATCTTTGAGTCGTTTGTATCTTTTTTAGGTCGTAACCTGTTGTTTTAAGTCGTTGCGTTGTGTTTCTATGTTGTAACTGTTGTCTTAGGTCGTCGCCGAGTTATGCTAAGTCGTCTGAAATGTTAGGTCGTGACTGTTAGGTCGGAAACGACTTAGGAGATGTATTTTCTTTTCTGATTGCGTGTTGTAGCCTATAAATAGGCAAGATGAATCATTTTGTAAGGTTGTTGATTTTTGAATAAAATTCTCTTTTGTTAGCTTTGTGCTTTCATTCAAATTGGTAGTTGAGTGTAATCTCCTATCTCCACCTTCGACATTCGAGTGCGCTCGGATCTTCGATTGTTGAAGCCGATTCGCGGAATCAAGTGCGCTTGGTCAACGCGTGAAGAATCGCAGATCTTTGAACCCGGTATCGTGTGCGATCAACGAGTTCGGGATAGCTAGAGTTCGGTATCTTCGGATCAACGAATTCGGGCATTTCAGTATCCATCAATCCATCGATTACTACTTTCACCGATTGAAGATTGTTTTGTTTAATCCGCTGCGTCACTAGTGCTATAGTTTGTGATAGGGATCCATTATTTACTAGTGGATTTTGGAGGAGCTTATAAGCAGCTTTTGGGACGAAGTTGAATATTAGCTCAGCCTATCATCCTCAGTCTAATGGGAAAACTGAGCAAGTCAATAAGATATTGAAGTATTTTTTACGCTTATGTATTTTGGAGGGTCTTGGGAGGACCACCTATACTTGGTAGATTTTGCATATAATAACAGCTTTCAGTCAATATAGGCATGGCTCCATTCAAAGCACTGTATGGAAGACCATGTAGATCTCCTACATGCTGGCTAGAGACCAGAGATAAATTGGTGCTTGGTCCTAATACTGTACGGGAAGCTTCAGAAAAGGTAGAGCTAATTGAAAGAGGCACAGGATAGACAAAAGTCCTATGCAGATAGAAGAAAAAAGGACTTTGAGTTCAGTGTTGGTGATCATGTATTCGTGAAGGTTACTCCTTAGAAAGGGGCAATAAGGTTTAGTAAGACTAGTAGGCTTGCTCCTAGATTCATTGGACCCTACTCTATCATGGAGCAGATTGGAAAGCTGGCATATAAGGTTGCTCTACCTGAACACTTATCGAGTGTGCACAACGTCTATCACGTGTCACACTTGAGAAGTGTTTATGGGATTCTGAGGAGGTGATCGAGCCAAAACAGTTGCAGCAGTTTGAGATCGCTCCTAACATGACATATACTCGAGAGCCTATTCAAATTATTGCCACGGAGACAAAGAAGCTTCATAGTAAGGTCGTTCCTCCAGTCAAGGTGCAATGGTCGAATAATCCAAAGGATAGCACATGGGAGACACAGGAGTCGATGCAGAGGCATTACCCTAAATTGTTTGGCACTCGAGTAAGGTATGTCTTATTCTTTTAGAGTTGAATCAGTTATTAAAGTTATAGATATAGCCCTTATGTAGAAATTCGAGGACGCAATTTTTGTAAGGGGAAATCTACAACAACCCAATTTTTAGGGATACTGAATTGGGAATTGACTAAAAAAATAATAATAAAATAAATAAATAAATGAATGATAATTAATTTGGTAGTAATAATAATAAATATTTAAATATTTTTTGATTGAGAATAAAATGACAAACAAATGAAAATAAAATATTAATGTGGATGAGAGGAAAATGAATGATCAATGAATCATTTTGCTCTGTAATTGATGTAATTAATATAATGAATTGAATCTCTAGTTTAGTAATGAAATTTATTTTTAGTAAATGAACTACTTTTTTTTGAAAAATAAAAAGAGGGAGGAATGAAAGGAAAAAAAATTATTTAAAAAGTTTGTTAAATTTGTAAACATTTTCAATGAAAAAATTACAAAAAAAAACCAATTAAATGTAAAAGGTGTGTTAAAGTAAAATAAAAGAAAGATTTATGTTAGTTTTCATAAAAAAAAGAAATGAAATAAATGTTTTATATGAATTGGAAAAAAATATAAAGTAAAATAAATAAAATAATAGTTTTGTAAGATATTTTACATGAAAGGTCTAGAAAGTGAATAAAATATGGTTAAACAAAAAAATCTGGACTAAAGACAAAATAAAATGATTATATTTTATTAATAAATAATGGAAAATAATAAATTAATTGGGTATTTTGGGAGAACATTCTAGAGAGGGGCTTCAAGATAAAAATACTTCCCATCCTTTCATTTCTCATTTCTGAAAAACAGTACGTACACTTTCTCAAACAGAAACTCAAAACTTTCTGATAAAAGCTCTGTAACCAAATCTCTCAATCCCCTCATTCAAGTAAAAAAGGAGAATTAAAAATATAAATAAGGAGATTCCCAATCGCTATTGTAAGTATCCCTAAATCAATTATGTTATGTCTTTTTTTAGAAATAGCTATTTAGGGTTTTATTGGTTTTTGTTAGTAACTGAAAGGAGAAGGAGGAGCAATCCAAGAGCAAGCTAATCTACAGCTTAAAAGTTGCTATTTTGGAGTTTTAGGTAAGCGGAGTTTTGATTCGTCTCTTTTTATTTATATTTTGAGTTTTTATGTAGGCCTAAGGATTGGAGTTTGGAGATGAATTGATTGAAAGATAAAAGTTTAGATACTTCTACAATTCTTACTATGTTTGGTTAGAATACACTCTCAAACTTGAAGTTTGATTGTGTGAATTGTTGATACAAACAACATGCATGTTGAAGTGCCTAAACAAAAAAGGTGGTTATACCAAAATTATAAAAATATATTATAAGCATTTCGGCCGAAGAAGAAGAGGAAAAAAACAAATAAAAAACTGCAGCAGGTGCCACAGCGGGCTGCGGCAGCAGCGGTGCTGAAGTGCTGCAGCAGACTGCTTCATCATGCAGCAGCAGGTGCCGCTACAAGCTCCTGCAGCTTCAGCTGAAATGCTGCAGCAGAATCAGGAGAAGTGCTGCAGCAGGCTGCTGCAGTAGCATGGAAAAGAAAAAAAATTAATTTTAATTAAAATATTTTTATAAATTTTTTTTTTTGCTTTCGACCAATAAGCAAGTTTTATTTAAGATTTTAAAAGATTTTTTGTACACTAAAACATGTGTAGTTTTGCATTTTAATTTTAAAAAAATAGTTATGGATCTTTTTGGCTTAACGAACTATAAATAATTTTAATCAATAAATGATGATTTTATGTTTCGTCTTAATGCATAAGTATTATGGGGTACTTGTGTATTAATCTGAAATTGGAATTTAGTTATATTTCCATCTATGAACAAGTGTTTCGCTAATCTTTATGAGAAATATACTGGGTTTAATAATGGATTTTTGAAGAATGTCGCCATGATGATCTTTATTTCAAAAAGTGTTTTGATGTAATAAACACTTTGTATTTTATGGCACAATTTTACAATAAAATAACACATTTTAAATCTCTTTGATTTTGGGTTGGGATAGATTGGACTGTCGTACCAATGGGTCAAAATTCCATCTTGGCCAACCTGATTCAGGATCGCTACCTGAATCGGTAGTATGTCATTTACCCTTCTACATCCAAATGGTCAACGGTCTGCTACATAGTGGTATTTTTATTTTTCGATCGGGATTCCTGATCGGCGGGTCACGGACTATGATGGATGGAGACGTGGGGTCCAACGTGTAGCTCCGTGAATGGGTAGCATACGGCCTTCGCCTTAGACCGTCTTGATTATCCTGGGTTGATTGTCAGGTGTGTAATGGCGTTATGGTAGGTTATGGTGCTGATGTCTCCGTACGCGCTCGAGCTCTACCACTGTGATTTTACAATACCAGCGTTTGTTTATTTGGTATATTTTATGAGTCAGGTTATATTTATCCCATAATTCCCATAATGCAATTTTTTTCTTCTTATTACATTTTTATTTAATAGTGGAAAATGCTAAAGTTGATTTGGAAAACCCAGTATCTTTGGAGAATGTGTGTGCAAACTTATTTATTATCATATTGCTTTACATATGATAATTGGAGTTTGTATCGTATTGAGTTATATACGATACTTTTACATAAATTATTACTCGTTTATAATGAGATGCTTATGAAACTAATTTTTTTTCCATATATGGTACACACACATATGCCCCATGTTGATTTATATATGTGGCACATCTTACCTATTATGTTGATTAAATTGTTCATTGTCCATAGATTCCATTTCACTCACACTAGAAATAGTCTGACCCGTGTGATTTGTTTTATTATCCTCGGGTCAGTCTGAGGATTTGTTGGCAGGTTAGGTTTGTGTGGACTGTAGCAACACTCTTATCTTTTCCACGTTTTGGGGTCTTAGACTATGAAGCTTTGGACTTAGTTGTAGTTAGTAATCTATTACGGTATGTATGCTATTATGCATTTTGGGAGTGGTATCATGTATTTGGACTATGTATTATGGACATTACTATTATGATATGTATAATGTATTCTGCTGTTATTCTTGTGCTGAGTTTATGTTCTATTATATTCTGTATTATGTAACATGGGAAAAATTTATCTTGTACCATTGCTTTGTACCATGACTGAGCTTGAATGGTAAGTTAAAAGGTCATAAAATTTTGCGTGCTAGTGTTAGTTCAAGAGAGTGAGTACAACATTTAGCACTATCGAGTCCCATTATCCGTGCTTTCCGACAGTAATACTTAGTATTTCTCTTGGTTGGCATGGGTATAGGTGTTGGGCGTTACATAAAATATGATTTTGTTATGAATAGATTGAATCTAATGAAACTCATTAGACTTCTATGCCCATTATGATATAAAAAGTAATTTGTCTTGAAATCAACATTTCAACCCACTGTAGACCGACCCAGCTCTTTCGTTGGTATCAAAACCCAAATGGTCTATATGGTCCAAATAGAAACTTTAGGGACCACTAATTAAGCCTACTTATCTGATGGGAATCTAAAAAAGTAGCCTTTAGGCTTGTGGTTGAATAATCAATTGTTCTCCCTTTCTTGACAATCAGCCTGACATAGTGGATGGGGTAAGTCCAAAAGGTTGGCCTAATAGTAATGGCCCAAATTGATTTGGGTCTTGGGTCAATTTTCAAATTGAGAACTAAATTTTTAAATATATATTTTAGTTTAAATGTTAAATTTAAAATATAAAATGATATTTTATAAACATTATAAAATAAATCTAAAAGAGCTCAAAATTATTTTGAGATGTAAGTTTAATATTTTTCAAAATTTTATACATATTTAATTAATAAATTACATAATTAATTAAAAGTTGATTAGTTAAAATATACATATATGCTGTGATATATGTATAAGTAACTATAGAGGTTACAGTTGAAAATTTACCTTAAATTTTTTAAGGTAAATTGAATAAAAAATTGAAATTTATTAAATTATTTAGTTAAAACGTTTAATTAAATAAATTATTTATTTGATAAATAATTAATTAAGTTATATATAATGATACATATGTTAATAAAACTATAAAGTTTACAGTTCAATAACTTGAAATGTTTTGATTTCTTTTACGGTTTTTTAAGATATTAAACTAAATAAAATTTTGAAATTTAACAAATATTTAACTAAAATGTTTAATTAATTAATTAACACATGAGCATGCATACATACGCACACAAATATATATTTATATATACTATATATAATATATATATATATGTAATATATATATATGTAATATATATATATATATATCTGTGTGTGTGTGTATGTATGTATTATAGATGGTTATAAATTAATTAACCATATGCAATTATACATGTATAGATATAATGAAAGTGGAACTGAAATAAACGCAAAGTAGATTTTTGGTATATGTACGTACGTAAAGTACGTTTACCATTATTTTAGATGTGTCCGACACTTGAATCATGAGAGTTATTCTATAAGAAATACATTATCTGTTATATCAGTATTACTCTAATGTTTATATTAAAGATCATGAATCTCTAATATATAAAGTTGTCCTCTATCATTTATATATTGATGGAATACTTGCATACTCGCTAGTTGTTGAGCAAACTTATGCCATTGATGTTATATATAACATTACTAATATATTGTTAAGCGAGATAAGATACTTGCATGTATTTGTTGAGCAAACTCAAGACATGTGTTTTTTCCTTAGGTCATTGCGAAATGATCGGTAAGAGTGAATAATGTCTCTTGATTTGTTGAGCAAACTCAAGATCAATGTAACAACCCGCCTTTTCGATCCTTAGAAGTCAACACTAATAAATCCATGATATTCATGTGCCGAACATCCAAGTGTCGGAAAGGCAAATTGTTCGGGTGAAAGAAAAAAGATAGAACAGAATCTCATAACATGACGAGTAATGTATAATGTACCAATGATCTTTACAAATGAAAACTGAACATTAATATTCATACTATCATCAGAGAAAACTAACCTATCACCGGTCTGAACAGTTATAACATGTCTATACAAATGTTGATAAATACAGTTAAGAACAAATAGTGGAAGATAAAATATGGGAATACATCTCAAAGGATCCAACTCGTCTCTATAAGCTCCAAGATGTCCAGCTAAATCTAGAAAATATGCTCGGGCTGACCCGAGCATTATAAGAAAAATAGCGCCCAGATTGGTTTGGTAAAACCAGCATGAGAAATACAATCAAATGGATTTTTAAAATTTTAAAAACTTTTCAAAATAAAGGTGTCTTGTAAGACCACGTCACACACAAACATATATGGGTTTTTACCTTACGATAACCAAATCACTTGTACTTTAAAATACAGTGGTATTATAATAATGTCTAGGGGTTGAAAATAAATATATAGAATAACTGAAATGCTTGCATTTCACATTTTAGTTGTTGGGCACAACTAAGTCCATAGGCACGTATTGGAGATTGTATATCCGTCAATGACAAGCCTACTAGGGTATCGCCTACCATAGTACACCTCTAGACAAATGTACCGAGGGTCTCACATGGACCCCTTGCAAATCAGAACCAGCTGCCCCTTTAACATGACATACCAGATTACATTATTCCCTGGGCCAAAAGGCTACAAATGTGCACCAGCCATGGCCCCACTCTTCTCGTGCACGCATACCAAATCCATAAATATTGATTCTAGATCAAGGAATGACTACTTCTAATGGCAGTGAACTACATAACTCTGAAGCATATCCCTTGTTTTAGTCATTGCCGAGTTGTGAGGCTTGTGAGGTCACGACTACCTTTTTCCTCTCTTAGAAAATCCTACTTAGGATGCTAACATTGCCTCTAAGTGCAATGCAATGCCAACATTTGTCCATACAAGTTATTCGAGATAAGAACAAACCGAAGGCACTATTTCTACTACATCCATCATGGAATCACCCTCGGGATTAGTAGCAAGTAACCCTTGCACTTCAAAGAACTCCGTCGTCGATCATCTTGGACCAGTCTTGAACCTCTTCCAATGCATTGAATAGGTATATGGTTTTGGAGTGGTTACGGTTTTGAGTCATGTCACATAAGTACACTCCCTCGCTTACCAGTCGCTCCAAAACAATCGACATTTCTGATAAACTCAACTTTGATTCTTTTGAAAATAATCATACAATACATAAGAGCGGAGATTACCTCCTAACTATTTAAGTGGACGAATTTCCTTATCATGTATCCTAGGAGAACAAAACGAGATTTGTATGCACAGTACATCATCATTGAAGTTGATTATGCCATATAACCCATGTGGTTCTCATAGATATTTCTAGAGTTATACTTTGATCAAGATTTGATAGTCGGTTATTTATTTATCAATTAAACAAGAAATCAATAATTCCATGTGGAATCTACTAAGCCTCTATTAATTGATCTCTCATAAATTAAAATCTCTTTCAATTATTTAATTCAAAATATCTTCACAAAAGAGTATATTCATATTATACTTTCAATACTTAGATAATATATCTATATACTTATCTCAATAGTATAAATATATTAACAAAAGTTTAAAGAAGATTTCCTCTTTTCCAAATTCATATTTAAATTGGCCAAAACAAATATTATTTAAAGCATTACTTACCATAAACCAAACCACTATCGTTCAGTGTTAAGTATGGAAAGAATGTTTCCAGCCTACCATAATTAAGAAGCATTATTTATCAAATCAAATATTGTTCCTTTTATAAAATTCCCTTTTTATTAGCCTATTTCATATTTACAAATCCTTTTATAAAGTGAATATTAGTCTCGAGTCCTTAAAATAAAACTTAATAAACGAAAACTCCTCCCAAAAAAAGATCGTAAAATAGGTCTCTAGAATTAGGTTGCTGAATAATTGCATACATTTATGCAATTGTTCAGTGAATAATTACAGACATTTATGCAATTATATTCGAAAACTGCATAAATGTCTAGAATTATTCAGTGAATAATTGCGGAAATTGCTGTAATTTTTTAGTGAATAATTGCGGAAATTTCCATAATTTTTCAGTGAATAACTGCGGAAATGTCAGCAATTTTTTGGTGAATAATTGCGAAATTTTGACATGATATAATGCATAAATGTCTACAATTATTCTTTGAATAATTACATAAATATATGAAATTATTCAATAACTTAATTTTAGGGATCTACTTTACATACTTTTTTGGCAAGGATGTTTGATGTATTTTGAAACTTAATAGGGACTTTAGCCAAACTATCCCTTTTATAAATCCTCAAATTAACTTATTAAACATCTTTTATAAATCTCCAAAATGATTTATAAAATTCCTTTCCATTTATGCAACCCTTATCTATTCACAACAAGAAAACTCACCTTTAGATGCACTTATTGGTAACGTTTATAGTGCAAATGCAACCAATATTATTTTTACCTTTATTTTTGCTTGTTTTTGTTTTATGTTAAGGCTGCCAAATTTTGTCGCCTTCCCTACCAATTGCTAAAAAGTCATCACGTTTTTTCCATCTCTTTCCCTCAACAATTACGTTTCTCTATATTTCAGCATAATTCCCTCCATTGTTACATTTCTACCATCCTCTCGCTTCTTCTCCCTTCATGCCACTTCATAGATCTGCTCCCCTCTACTTCGTCGATAAAATATTCCTTCAATTTGCTGCCATTTGCTTCCTTGAGCTTGAATCTACGAATCGAGGTAACACAAAACCCTAATTTGGCTAAGGGATTTTAATTTCTGTACCTTAATCTACGAATCTACAAATCATTATATTCCTTGTCAATGTAGTATTCCTCCACAATCAATTGAAACCCTAGTCGATCCTCTTGTGGCCAAACAGAAATAAGTGAAAAAATCAAAACTTTAAGCCGCCGAGATATACAAGAGGAAGATTAATTCGAAGAAAAAAGGTTAGATTTTCCTAATCTACTCATAAATATATAGGAATTTTGATGTATAATTTGTTCTTCCAATTATTTTGCACTAGTTATTTTGATTTGAATGCAAGTGTTGAACATTATTATTGATTATCAGTTGTTGTCTGTTAATAAAATTTGCATTTGTTATGTTGATGATGATTTGATTTTTGAGTTTTCTATAACAATTCATATTTTATTTTAACTATACTGGAATGACCGATTGAGAGAAATATCTTATTCTTATTAGAATCTACAAGTTTTATTACTTCATCCACAATATAATTTGAATGAGTTTATGCAATGATATTTGTTCTGTAAATTCATTGGTGGATTAACTAATAAACTTTTTTTCCTGTTCTTATATCGATTGTTGCTTCTAAAAATAGTTATAAGCATAGATACAACAATTGGGACTTTAAAAGTGAAAATGCCTCTAGCATAAATTTACTGAATTCATGTTTGTATTATCACAATTTCTTTCATTCCGAATCATGAAAAAATACCTTTTTTTGCAAATTCACTATATTACCACACTTTCCAGACCCACTTCTTCGTTTCCAACCCAGAGTGATACTAGACTATGAAGTTTTTGCTTTTTATGTGTGCTTTTGTAGCTGGTTAATTTGGTGAAACTATGTTGTATGAAACACTGGTTGAAGAGTACTAAAGCAGTAGTTGAATAAATTTGTGGAAAAATAAGTAAACTTGAACATCTGATAGTTTATTTAACTATTGAGAATATAACAAACTTGGAAGTTACAGCTATGATAAATTAAGTATATTCAATATATATTGTTACTTCATATCTACTAAAAATATTTATATGAAATAGTTTTTCGTATCTTTACTGCACCGAACATAAAACTTACTTGCTCTACCAATGCGCAATATCATTTTAATTCTTTATGCCTGCTAGTACATATATAATCATATATCTTGCCATGTTTTCTACAAACAAGAAAAGAAAACAAACAAATGATTAATTTTCTAAAAAGTATTTCTTTGATAAGCAAACACACAAGATTTCAAACTTATCTGAAATATCTCGTTTTATTGTTTTCATTCAGTACATAATGTCATGTTTGAGCAATTGCCTACAAATTGATGATCTTATTAATAAAGGGACTATAATATGCACAATAAATGTGCAATCTTATGTCTTATGCTATTTACTTGTAATAAATAAGTATGAAATTGTTATACACAACATACAAAACTTGGATAAAGAGATGTAGAATTGCACTTGTAATGGTAAGAGTCATTATTGTTTACTTAATTCGTGTATGGTTTCTTGTTTTGGATAGAAGAAGATATAATTGTTTTGTCCACTAGATTATCGAAAATCAAAGTATGATGGAAATATTTTGCTAGTTTCCATGAGGATTTGGAGTTAAGTTAATTTTATTTTCTTTAATCGAGCATGGGTTTGCAGGAAATAAAGTTTTGTAGCAAATATCTTACTTTAGTATTTTACTCTTGGTTTCTTAGAGTTTGGTGATAAATATATTATTTTTACCTGAAGAAATGGTATTGTCTTAGATATTTCTTGGCAGCCGAGAAAGATTTGAATACTATTTTTATTTTGATTATTCGTTTGAAGTGATCAATGCACCTTTATCATAAAGTTGTAGCATTTGAGGTATTTGCTCACTGGTAGTTAGAACATAAATTAAATGGTTCAAAAAAAACTATTTTTCAAGAAAGATTTTAAATCATATGAGATACCGAACGATATAAACATTATATTTAGGCTACTAATCACAAAACTCGAATCTGATAATTGATGGTCTAACATGAAATTTTAATTTCATCGCTAGGGTCAATGTCCAAAATTGCTGATCTGAACAAAAGTAGTTGACCAAGATATATTTTCATTTATATTTAGGATAGTGAAAATCCCGACCATCCCATTAACAATAATAGTTTGTAGTGAACGTTTGTATGTAAAAATTTCTAGTTAACTAACAGTTACATTAAAGCAGAAACAGATGATTATAGTTGGTTTTTGAAAACAATGCCATGTTGCTGACTACTGGCCATTGGCCAATAGATGCCATGGTCCCTCGATAATTTGAAAAATAGTTCATATAGGTTAAGTTTGAGTTAATGAATATAAATCTATCCCGGATCTAAAAATGACTAGGTGACATTATTGGTTAGATAGTTCCTGAGCAAATAGGTTTTTGGGTTTGGTTGAGTTTTGAAATGTTAATTTGGAGAAGAAATGAAAGATACATAAAGTAAAGGTTGGCATATGGCAAGTACTAGATTACATATATGTTTTCCCTTAAAAAAATTAGTTATTTACTTGATAGTCTACCAATAAATCCTTTGCGATTTACTCAACCATGCATTTGGTATTATATCATTTTTCACTTAAAGATAATTTTTACAATATAACATCATCGTCAGACATATCTAATGCAAAAAATATTGTATCTAAAATTTAAATTCTAATATGCAAAGTTTGTTGACAATGCACATCTAATCTTGGAACATAATTGATTGTTAGTTCGCCAACGTTTTGTGACTAGTTTACATTCACTCCTGGACTCATATTCATCGACCTTGGTTTCAGGTATAGTACTTGCTTTAACAATGCCTTTGTTAGCTAAATTCAAAGTTTAGTTTGCCAACATATTAGCTAAGGTCCAGTACTATTTTAGCAGCTATATTATTATAGATGACACTATGCACAGTACCGTGCTTCATTTTTGTGGCATTTGGTCTTCAAGATTCCATGAACATAGCAAGGTACTTCAAAATATATAATTCTATTGTTTAAATAGTTATTATGCAAGTATTTGAAGATGATTATGTTGAGTTTCAGGTAGACATTGTTTAACTGTGAGAGAAACACCATGAGGACTCAAATTGTAACAACCCTCATATTTATCGATTTTATATTTAAATATTTTATTTAAATATTTTATCGTTACTCGGATGTTAGTCCGAAAAGCTACTTTTTGCATACGGTCAAATTAGGACCCGAGACCACCTCCATTGAGTTCAAAATGACGTTTGCAATCTTTTTGAGTGTAAATTCGATATGTTTAGAGATAGTGAAATTTTCATCACTTTTTGCTTTGAGCTTTTGGTTTGGGCTGAACCACTTCTAAGTCAGTCCCAACCCCCTCTCCTCTTCATTAATCCCTTCTTCATTTTCCTAACACTTAAAGCTTCTTCAAAAATGGTGGAGGGAATGGGAAATTAAAACTCCAAAGCTTTAATCTTCATTGCTAATCCAACATCTACTCCGAATTCAAGTGAAGACATTGATTCAAGCTTGTTGTTGTCCTTGTTTTGCTTCAAGCTTCATCTTCATTGATTTTTGGTGCAAAGGTGAGATTTTTATCTCACATCTTGCCTATAACTGTCATTGGATTGTTGGGAATGATTTCCTATCACTTGTGCACATGCGTTTGCATTTGGTTTGGATTGAATTGGCGAAAAACCCTATTTTTCAGCGTGTTTGGCAAATTTTGGGCCCTAGGTCGCACTGCCTCGAAGTCACTGCCTGCAGATTTTCGTTCTGGACTTAGGTCGCTCGGTCGCTCGCATGCTAGGTCGCTAGGTCGTAGGTCGCCGGTCTTTAGGTCGTTTGACCTGTTTCCTTTAGGTTGCTCGGCCACATTTAGTTGCCTAGGTCGTTCTGCCTTGATCGTCCTTAGGTCGCTAGACCTGTGAAGCAGCTCTCATACCATAAGGTCGTTAGGCCTTATTTTCTTTAGGTCGTTAGACCTTACATCTTTTAGGTCGCTCAACCTTACCACCTTAGGTCGCGTACCCCTTAGGGCGCACCATTAGGTCGTTAGGTCGCATGACCTCAATTCTGTTAGGTCGCCTGACCTTAATTACTTTAGGTCGTTAGACCTTACTCCCTTTAGGTCGTTTGACCTCACCAATTTAGGTCGCTTGAACCTTAGGTCGTTCGGCAAGGAGCGTTTAAGTCGCTCGGCCTGTTACCCTTAGGTCGCTCGTAGTTAGGTCGTTCGCCATTGTTAGGTCGCCCTACCTGGTTAAGACCTTTGGTCGCTTGCTCAAGTCACTTGGCCTCGCCACATTAGGTCGCATGACCTCGTTTCCACTAGGTCGCTCGATCTGTTCCACCCTTGGTCGCATTGACTTGTAGATCGTTCCATTACATCTTTAGCTCGACCGTGTTAGGTTGCGCCACCTTCCTGTGACGATTTTTGTTATGACGCAGGGGGAAACTTCCACTTTGATGCATTTTTGAGCTGATTTCCTTGGATTTCATTCACGTCTTCGAACGTGAATTTTTGTGACTTGTTGATTCTACAATCAATTTCTGTGATTTGTCACTTCAAAAATATGAAGGTTTCAATACTAGTAGTAAATATCAAAACTCTTTCATCAAAACGATTTCAACTCTATTTTATTACAAAGTTTTTTTTCCTAAACCGTTTTCCAATCTATTAGTATATACAAGCCTTTACTTCACTCGGATGAGAAATCTAATTAAACGGCTTAGTAAAACGAGTGGTATGAAACGCTTGCGTTCACTTCGTCGGTTAATTCTTGGACTTGTTCGATTGAACCTCTTGTGACAATTTTCTAGTGAAGATTCACAGCTTGTTCGTAAATATTTAAGTTAACCAAGTGGTTATGGGACATGAAGCTAAACTCATATATTTACTAGCTTGGTGTGATTGACACTTCTTGATGATCATGACGATCATTTTTGTGATTTGATTTAGACTAGCAATTGTGCGATGTCTCTTTGTCTACGAGGGAGACTAAACCCCGTTTGTGTGATGTTTCACCACCACATATGTGGGGTAGCGCCCCATGGTCTTCGGGCCGTTCGTGTGTCAAAATTTAATGGATAGCTTCCATGAGATAGCTTCTCATTCTTGTGTTACACGTGTTGGTGAGTTTTCATGCTCCCGTCCTTGTGATAGGCCTCCCCCCCTTTTTTATGTGATTTCTGGATTTCGTGTGTTGATTTCTGGAATTTGCGCTTCACCAATTTTCATGATTTTCATTGATATGTTATCAATTTTTGTGCATTGGTGAATTCGTGTGTCATTGACTTGTTATGAATACAAGTTTAGGGTATGATACCCCATTTTATCTTTGAGAAGATTCTTGTGATATTGATTAATCTCTTGTTGATTTTCATTTACATACTTATAGTAGTATGCCTTTATGGTTATTATATGTTTATGCCATATCTCTTATTCTATATCATGTCATCTGATATTTATAGCTAGACTAATCCGTTTATTATTTTCTTATGAAATAATACTCGGGTCAGACCGAGATGTTACAGGTGCTTCTGCTTGACTTCTCTCCAGGAATCTATTACTCTGACTTTTGGCTAACTACTTAGATTAGTAGTTCTTGTTGTACACATTTGAGATATCGACTCATTGATGTATTCTTTTGTATAGCACATGTTGCTATTCTTTTGTATTAGCATGGACCTTTCTGACCACTACTCTGATGTACACTTTCATGTGTTATATATTCATATCTGTTTCCGCCTTTGTGATATGGATGTCTATGACTGATTTATGTTATGATTATTTCTATGATTGTTTTCGAAGATTATATATAGCCACTGTGTGATAGCTTTGAGTTTGTATCGGTATGTCGGATTTCCTCCTTAAATGATATAAATTCTATACTGTCTGACATATCGGTCCTCGCACAAAGAAGTTACACGGATGGTCGCTCCTCAACAGCCTTATTCTCCGTGCTAGTCGACAGCATTACACCGTAGTGTTCTTGGCTAGCGTGGGTATAGAGGTGGGGCGTCACACAAATGTTATTAAGGCATTGCACCATGAAATTCTCATCAACGTACATGAAAGGTATGGAATGGTTTATAACATTGAATGCTAGTAATGTACTTCTACTGTTATAAATAAATCTTTGGGTTAGAACACAGGCACATGAACAAACTAAAAATTATGTTCATCATATTTTAATTTATCATTTATTAAAATATTGTGTTCAACAAAGAAGATGCTCTTAATTTCATGACCCACATCTTTAGACATCGATTCTAAGGCTTTGCAGCAAAGAGTGGAGAATTACAAGCAAACCATACTAAATTTCTGTGAATCAATTTTCAATAAGCAGAATTCAGAACTGCCTTATGTCCAGAATACTGAGGCGATAGGAGTCATTGATTCAGGTACACACATACAAATATCGCCTGCCCTTAAATAGGAGTACCTGTTCTAGTCATAATATTAAGAATTACAAGTATGGTCAGAATAAAAAAAATTGTTGATGCAGGATGCGGTCTAATACCAAAGCATTGAAAAAGGAAAATATCAAGTTGGAGTAAAATTTAACGAGGTATGTTGTATCCTGAGATAATAGGAGCTCGTTTTTATCCTAGTGGCACTGTTGAAGGCAATTTGAAAACCAATAAGCCTTTTGAACAGTGTGTCTAATGATTGGGAGGTTCAGAAATTACACAACACCTGCATGTCCCTTGATTACACAACGCACGCACAACAGAAATTACACAACATTTTGAATAAACACAAATGCGTGAGAAATACACTCCATTCACAGCCCGGGGCATAATACATAGCGCATATTACCGAAAATGAGGATAGGTTACACTATCTTTAATATATATCAATATGACCCCATAATTTCATATCAATAGCGGGTGAAGGTATCAGCAAAATTTATATGTCAATGTTTCATGCATATGGGTATACGACAACAAAACACATAATTTATAAACAAATTTAAAAAAATTCATACAGTTTGAATATATCTCTGGTGATATTTAAAATTGAATTTAATAAACCCAGTGATTATTAAAATGTCATTGCCACCCTGTCCAAAAAAGGATAAGAAGGCAATGATTTTTCTTTTATAAAGGTGAAACGAATTTTTTGTTGTTTCCCTTAAATAGTCCCTTTTAAGCCAAAACTTAGCATCTAAAGATTATGTCTTATGAAAAGCTGTTATTTGTAATTTCCAGTATATAATCCTCATACATGATTATGTTTTATGTAATCTGCTTTACATATTCTCAGAAATGATTAAATATATCACTGATGATCAGTTTAGATCTACCTAATTCCTGTTATGTTGTGTGGACTCGTGTCTAAAATTATGTTTTATCTATATTTGTACCGCTGCTTCTTATTGAGAAAAAAAGAAGCTGAATGCACACTCAAGTGCCATCTCTATAAGAAATAAGTAATAATAATAAGTCATCTCCATATGATTTACATATTCTAATCAAATTTTCAAATAGCTTTTATATTCTAAAATATCATGAACCAATCAAAACAGTAATTACTTGTTTTACATGTTCTGATATCATCTAACTTTTGCTCCTATTAAATGAAGATTTCTTGATACATGGATTATTGCTAATTCTGGTTCTTGACTTGGGCAGTTTATTTAGACAGAACTCTACCTGGTTACTACCTAGATCGTGGCTTTGGATCTGGTGCAAATAGTTGGTTAGTTAATTTAGAGGTGAGAATTTTTCGATTTTCGATTTTCATATTTTAAATACTTTTTTGCCTTTTCTATGCACTTAATGAGTTAAGTAGTATAAAATGATAGTGAATATAACAAGTAAGTTTGAGCTGATCATCTTAAAGTCAAAGATCATGTTAAAGTCAAAGATAGTAAGAGCGTTTACAAGGATGAAATTAGTTAAGAGACACTTATAATAAAGGTATGTTACATTTTCTTGGTTTAAATTGCAAAAGACACATTATTTATCCATAGGCAAATTATTGACTATTTAGCTAACAAAGCAATATAAACTAACAAAGCAATGTCCTTGTGGTATCATTTATAATTTAAAGTGTGTAGATAATCTGTTAATTAATTAATATTATTCAACTATGATTCCAATAGTTTTGTGTATCAGATATCGGTACTTGAATAATATATGATCGATTTTGTTATTGATTATTTAACTATGAATTACCTCTCAGATATCTAAGAGTTCACTTTATCATTCCCCAGCGTTACTTGCTTAAATTATACATACGTAAGTGATAAGCCTACAACACAAACCACCAAAGTCAAGTTCGGCCATATACATATCTTTGCATAAATAAGACTTCCAATAACATTTTCATATGGCACACCATCGTAAATTCTTTCTTTGTATATGTGTGAGACATATCCTCATAAAGAATAAACCAAGTACTCGGTGGCTTCTTGATTTCATATCGAACGAGAATGTTCCAGATATATTGTTTTTGTGAGTGCCTTAGCTCCCTCGCTTGTCTGTCTCTACATATCTCCATCACATTTTTTTTCCAAATCTTTCAAATCAGACTCTTACTAAGTTATGCTTTCAACACATCCACTCTAGTCTCTAGCCATACTAACTGACACAATCAACATATAGCAACAAATATGTTAACTATTTGGTGCACCTTTCGAAATACACATTGGCTTTGAGCTTCTAAATAATTCATGAAATAGTAAAAACTTGACAAATCTCTTTGTACCACGATTGCTTTAGTTTGTTTGTAGATTGTCAAGCTTTCACACATAATCTGGCTTACTCTTGTCTGATTGATCTAAATAAATCTCTTTCTCAAGGTCACCGTGCAAAATTACCGTATTCACCTCAAGTAGCTCCAACTTCACATCAGAGAATTAATGTCAACAAAGTTAATAACATTCGATAGAAGTATGCATCACAACTTATGAGAATATCGTTAAATTTTCAGTGTCATGGTGTTAATACTCTTTAGCTAAAAATCTTAAACCACCGTCTGCACCACCTTCTTTGATTTGAAGATCCTAGTCGATCAATGACTTCCCTTAGCAAGAGACGCTAGATTACAAGTTTGATTTTTTTGAAAAAAAATCCATCTTTTCTCTCATTGCTAAGTTAAACTGAAATACTCTTTAAGTTCTAGCCCCTTCAAAAGCTCATATAGTTCCATATGGACGACATGTTGACACTAAGAACATGAAATCTAAAAATGCTTACATTCAAGCTTATTTATGAATTGCAAGACAATTTATCATGGGTCATTCATAAATATTCAGGGAGGGGGTTGGTATAATAATGCTAGTTCATGCGTATATCGCAAGATAACTCGTCGTGGTTCATCAAATTTTATGGAGAAATGGATTCCATTTATTGGGATCATGAGCAACAAACCTGAAGAAAATCCTGGTATAGACGTTGAAACTTAATATACATATTTTCTATTTAAATATTATCTTGTGGATTATGAGCAAATTTCTATAATTGGAATAGAGTCAAAATTCGTTATTGTGATGGTGTATCATTCAGCGTTGAAGGCTACGATCAGGTCAGTTCCCATATTCATGTCTTATTTCTATCAATACACTGTTGGGTTTTATACATCCAACCGCTGCCTAGTTATGTATACACCTATATTACAAATGATTATTTTGTTTCCTCGCAGAAACAGACATATACATCATATACACATATGCTTACCAAGTGTGTTGCCTTATAAAACCCTATAACTTGAATGATAAAGATTATTGAATTAAAATGATGGTAACTTTATAATATTATGTAGGCTGAAGACCTATATATTCGTGGGTAGCATATCTAGCTAGAAGCCATGGACGAGCTAATGTCATAAAGGAACGAGTGATGCTGAATAAGTAATTTAATTTAATATAATCATGTCATAGTAATAATAAACTATAATAAGATAAAAAAATAACTAAGTTTATAATAATAATAATAATAATAATAATAATAAATTAACTAAGTCAACTATGTTTTATAATTAATAACAATAATAATAACAATAATAACAAAAACTAAGTTTATAAAAATTAACTAAGTTAACTAAGTTTAATGAAAAATTAATTAAGTTTATAAAAATTAACTAAGTTTATTCTAGTAATAATAAATTAACTAAGTTTATGAAAAATTTATAAGTTTGGGATAATTTATAAAATTTCACTAAGTTAATAAAGTTTAAGTTTGAGATAACCTATAAGTTTAAGTGGATTGAAATATAAGTTATGACATTTTAAGTTTTAGCAATTGAGAAAATTTATAAGTTTAATAATAATAATAATATTAACAATAGTTTGAATAAATTAACTATGTTTATAATAATTAACTAAGTATTATAAAAGTTAACAAATTTATAATAATTGTAATTAGGAATCTAAGTTTCGTAATATTAATTAAGTTTAATAATAAGTTAATCGATTTTTATAATAATTAAACTAATTTTCATAAAAATTAACCAAAATTTTAAAATCAACCGAGTTTAATATAATTTAATTAAGTTTTATAAAAATTAAATAAATTTGTACAAATTAATTAAGTTTTATTAAAATTTAACTAGGTTAATAAGTTTTTAAAAATTAAATAAGTTTATTATAAAAATTAACCAAGTTTTATAAAAACCTAACCAAATTATCTAAGTTTTATAAAAATTATTTAAATTTAATAAATGTTTAACTAAGGATGTTTGATATATTGTAAATCTGCAAAATAGTTTCATAATCGTTTGTTGATTGTTAAACTTGTCTAAATGTAATTAGCTTTTTAGGTTTAAAGACCAACTGCAACAAGGAATTGTGGGTAATTAAGTAATAAATATTGCTTTGATTGTTATATACATTATAACCTTTTCTTAATACTTGTTGTGTAAACTTTTTTATGAATGGTTATCGAGTTTATGTAAATTTGCTCATTTTGTCGAAAAACTATTATCGACATGGTTATGGATATTATATTGATTAAGTTATTAACATGTTGTTTCAATTGTTTGAATATGATGATAAAGTGATTGATTGATTGATTTTAATACGACGATTATGTGAGTGATGGTTGGAAATGATATCAGCCACTAACAGAAAACAGTTGCATGGACAGTATGCTGTAAAACAGTTAATAAATTTTAGCTGTGTTTTTAAAACGCTACGAAAATAAATGTAAACGGTTGTGATAAGATATTTGTAGCGTCAGAAAAACGCTATCAAAACTTTTAGTAGCTTTTCGGTAAACGCTGCGATACGACATGCTACTAAAACTCTGAAATTTTTTTGTAGCGTTTTTAAAGTCCTACAATATGTCAAGTTTTGGTAGCGTTTTCTACAACGCTACAAAAAGTTTCAGACTTTTGGTTGCATGTTGTGTCGTAGCGTTTACCGAAACACTAGTATAAGTTTTGGTAGCTTTTTTCCAACGCTACGAAATGCCTTTACTGGCATAGTGATTTATAAAACTATTTTCAATTTATAAAACTCTTTTATAAATCTCTTTTTATAAATCCTTCATAAAAATCCTTTAACTCATTTTTATAAATTTTATAGAATTAACACGAATATTTATTATTATCAAAATATCATTCATAAATCCCTTCCTTCATTTATAAATTAACATTTATAAATCTCTTTTTATTTTATAAAATACCATTTATAAGTCTCTCTTACAACTATCATTTATAAAGCACTTTTACAAAATATAGTTTTAAAATCGCCGTTACAAAATATCACTTGTAAATCTCCTTTAAATAAAACTTTTATTTAGGTAAAATCCCTTTTTAACCAATTTATTATTTATAAACATCATTATTAAATTAATTAATCACTTTTAAATGTCATAAATAAAATAATTAATTAAATTTAAAACATTATTAATAAAATAAATAATTAACTTTAAATCATTATTAATAAAATAATTAATTAACTTTAAAACGGTATTGATAAAATAAATATTTTTAAACAACATTAATGATATATTAAAATATCTTTTAAACAAAACGAGTACTATAATTAAATGTCTCAAAATATCATTAACTAAAATAATTACCTAAATGGTTAAGTGATTCGGCTTTGGTGCGAGAGGTCACAAGTTCGAAACTTGCGTAGCGTGATATGAATGTTTGTTAACATGTGATATGTTGTCTTAGTGACATTTTGCATATAAAGTACCATTTCAAATATATATATATAATTAATTAATTTCCTTTATTATCATAAATCTCTTATATTTTAAATCATTTTATAATTATATAAACACTTAACCACAAATTGCTATAAAATGAAGCTAATTTAAATCCATAGCTTTTCAAATAAGGCAAGAGACTCAGCGACCATAATGGTACTTAGTTAAGCTACCATTTTATTCAATTTAACTTTCTAAGTCTTATCACTAACATTTACATAAATAAGCATATATATAAATAAAATCATCAATTAACAATCACTGGTCAATCCATGACTTATTCGACATTAATTAATCCATATATTAATTAACTAGCATATGAATAAATGTCCAAATTAATATAATAGTGAAACGGGGATTTATTCTGCTAAACCAGATGTCATTAATAATCTACTCAATTTAATTATAGTAGAACGGTATTTTATTCTGCTAGGCAGATGCCAAAAATAATCTATCCAATTAAAATTAACAGAACGGTATTTTATTTGGTCAAATAGGTATCACCAATGAAGTATAATTAATTAACTATGTTATTATCCCAAATAACGTACTTAAATTTGACCGCTATTATTCTTTCATAAATCTATACTCCATTAAAACTATCAACTATTTATACGATAGTGTTTTACTCATCAATACGTGTCTAATGCAAAAATCTGCAGGTCAAACGGATCTAAAAAGAGGGAGTTATTAATTTTCGAAGTTAACACTTATATTTAAAATTTAAACCAAAACAATTAACCTAATTTCTTCCAAACCAAATGGGCTAGCCAAAGCCCACTACGCAAACAAAAGAAAAAAGCTATGACTTATCCCTCATCAAAATTCCCAAATTGATTTCCAAAACTAAATTACCTAAATTCAAAACTGCTTCTTCTCTCGCTTTTAATGCACGTGCATGTGCACGCCAATGCACACTGTCGTTGACCTCCGATCACCGCCCCAAGCCCACGCCCAAACTCCACTCTCCAACCTTGCCTCAACCGCACCTCCACTATCGACTCAAGTGACCCACAACCCATTTCGACTTATTAACCCAAAAGAAAAACACATCCCAGCCTCGACCAATCACCCACCAGAGCCGCTATCTCCACTTCCAGACCCTGCTACTATTACCGCTCAACTCATCCTCCATCCATGCACTACCAACCAAGACTAGGCCGAGCTTAGCCCCTCCGCTCACCGCCAGCATGCAAAGGAGATCTACCGCAAAATCAATGGCTCAAAACCCTAAAATTAGCTCTACCGAGCACCACCGCCCACCAGCGACCCCATGACTTCACCGCCGACTTCGCCATGATCCCAACCTCCTTCCTACTAAATGTACCTTCCCTGCCTTCTAGATCATCAGAAAATGTGAGATGACTGAAAATCAGCCATTCTACCAGCACGACAAAACCACGCCCTCTAAAATCATGCGAATAACATTAAAAATCATGATTCTCAAAGATGAACGCGATCGTACTCCCCGTTCGTCTATTTGTGCTCATCGAAAAACTGTCGTTGTTTCGACCATCACTATAATTGAAATCTAAGCTTTTTCCTTAGCAACTAAACCACACATAACTTCAAACTCTTAAAAAAAGAAAACTTTTTCTACTTTATGAGTGGAAGAGGAAGTGAGAAAGGAGATGAAGCAAAGAAGTTAAAATGAAATAAAACAAAAGCTTTCTTTTTAGATTTGGATGAAAAAGATTAAAGGGTACAATTTTCAACTTTTCCATCATATCCAAGCCACTAAAATGTCAAGCATAAGAAAATATTTTCGATTTTGAAGTGTTTTCATGTACCTTTGTTCATTTCAATTCTAAAGGAATCTTTAAATTTCACATCCATCATTTCAAATTCAAATTTTATTTATATTTATTAATTCTTCTTATTATTATATTATTTCTTATCCTTACATTTTTAAAATAAAATGTCTTCTTAAATCATATGAATATTGTTGTAAAAGTGTATACCAATATATATAACAACTTCCTACAACTTGTTGTCTGATAAAAAGTCGAAAATCCAAAAAAGGAGTTTCGATCACATTTTCAGTTTTTCATTGAACTACATATTTTTGTAAACAAAATTCAAAAATGAATTTTCTACTGGTAGTTATTAATTAAGAGAGGGTTATTTGATTATTATACCATTAACCAAATATCTAAAATAAATTAAATATTCTTAAATCAATCGATAAAATTCCCAGTCGTTACAGTCGAAATCAAGATTAGCGTAAGGAACATGGTCAAAAGTTGCATATGATACAATCAATAAGGTGTTATCAATCGCTTGCAAGTCTTATGGTTTATTGAGCAAACCCAAAGATAGAATCTTAAGGCAATCGAGTCCTAACACCCATCGAAGGAATCGAAAGGTTTCTATATATTTATTTTAGGGCTATGAGGAATATAAAAAATCTATGGAGCCTTATTAGAAACATGGAATGATAAATTTAACCTCTTCATTACTTTAACCACCATGCTATATAAAATTATATTATCCACTTCAATAAATTTGTGCAACCAATATATTTTATAAAGTTGTTTGTTGATTGAAAATACAATGAACCTAGTTAGGATTGACAAAGAAGTATAAAATATACTTAGTATTAAATCATCTGGATGCTATCGCCTCAATTTTCATACCAAAGGCAAATTATAAACCGACTAAATATATTCGTAACTTGGTCATTTAAGTGTTTATTTTACCAAAATTCTGTATTGTCTTATATGACTTTTGAACTTTAAAGTAATACAAGAATATGGATATCCGATGCATATTATATCACATATAAAAGTTGTACAGTGAATAGCACTATAAGAAACTGGACATTTTACAGTGTTTGAAAAACACTATAATAGTTTACACAATGTTTGAAGAGACGCTATGTAACGACATGCTAGAACAGGTCAAAAACATATAAGAAAAACGCTATGAAAAAGTAGCTTTTCATAGCGTTTAATGAAAGGCTACAAATTTTAGACGTGGAAAAAAATGCTATAGAACCTTACGATAGTGTTTTAGAGAACACTATCTAACAATGTGCTATAAAAGTCTACGAGCAAACCATAGCATTAAATAAACATAATCAAAACTTGAACATTAATAGAGTTCATCAGACGTAATTAAAATGTAATGTTACAAAAAAGAAAATGCTATGTTAAATAGCTTATGCGTTGAATAAACGCTATCAGTTCTTTATATAGCATTTTTTTTCTTTCTAAGTGTAATATTAGTTATTTATAGCATTATTTCTGCTATGTTATACATCTCGTTTCCTTTTCATTATATATCATTTAATAGCATTTCAAATACAAAATTAAAATAGCTTTTCAATGACAATATTTTCCTAAATTCTCTTGTAAAAATAATCCAATAAACTCAAGTAATAATCGTAAAAAACACTTGATAAATATATTAAATGAGACATAACCAATTTTACACCTTGGTCATACATACAATGTTGTGATAATATTTCATATAGCACATACCATTAAAAATCTCTAAGATAAATTATAAGAGTGCTCAAACCATGAAGAATCTCGAGCCTGGTTTGTAGCTTCATTGTCCCTTTCGAGTACTGTCCTGCCATGCTTTTTTCATGACCATGCAGTTCAACACACTGCACCATTCAAACAGATCGTGCCTCTGCCTTTTGGCTACTGCCTGCAGCGACAAGTTTTAAGTATAAAAATTTTAAATACTTACCAAGTGTTTTTATAATGCAAATGATTAGTAAACATTAAGAACTTCAATAACAAATATGTAACATACTTCCAAACAACTGTAATTAATCCTTTAAATAAATTTTCAGGTAATATATCTTTACTTGATTGCCGAGTTAATCCTTTAAAATCAATTCAGTTAAGGTATCTCTACTTGAATACCCAATTACCAATTAGAGCATTTTCGATGCTCGTACTTTCTATTAAGTGTTGGAAATTCTATTTGATAAAAGGTACACTACTAGGAGAGATGCAAAAATAGCGACGAAAATTTCCGGGCCATTGCGACGCTAAAAAGGCGAGGCGCCGGAAATCGTCGGAAAGTCATAAAATAGGAAAAAGACATCGGAAGGGCATCGAAAAACTGAGATGCCATCGCGGCGCCATTTATTTACCTAACAAAAATAATAGTAGCGTTGGAAAATACCGATGCCATTCCAACATCTTTATTGTTTCTGTCGTGAAAATAAATGGCATCAGAATGGTGTTTGTATTTTCTGACGCCATTTTGATGCCTTTTTTGTTTACCCTCTCGTCCCTTTAAATTTCCTTCCTAATTTACATATATTATATAATTTTAGTAAACAACATTACATAGTGTTCAAAATATATATATTTCAATTATTTCAAAATTATTTATTTTGTTTTTTAATAATATATGTTATTATAATTTAAATGTTATTATTTATTTCATATCGTCAAATTTATGAAATCGGACTATACACATTCATTAGTACCATACGAGAAATTTAAACATACAACTTCGTGTAATTATGTGGCGATTTGACTATCTATGTTGTTGTATGCAAATACTCCAACGTATAAGGTGCTTATTGAAAATAATGGATTAAATTATGGAATCATAGATCCATCGAAAACGATCCAATTCAAACATAAATTCCTACATACTTTCGATATTTATGAAATACGACCATACACATTCTTTTATACCGTATGAGAAGTTTAAATATACGATTTCATGTAATTATGAGTCATTTTGACCATTCATCTTATCCAATGTAAATATTCTTGGACGTTAGTTGATTACTGAAAATATCGATTAACTTAAGGGATTGTAGATTAAATTGACTTGAAACAGCATGAAATTTTATACTTGAGCATTCGAGACAACAATGTCATTTCTAAATGATCAAATTTCAATTTTGTATTGTAGACGGGTTTGTTGATTGAAACCAGTCGTTTTTAATACAAGTTATGTAAGTTCTATTGAAAACGAGCACTTTTACCATTTTTACACATTTAAGGATTATTTAAAAGTATATAATAATTATATACGAGCAGCGTTCAACCACATCCTTATTTTACAGCAACATGTGATGTTTTGATTTGCAACAATAATGTTTATTCTCAATGGTTTACTTCTCTCTCTTTTACATCATAATATTATTTATATCGGATTGTATGGTAAAACTCAAAGGGCCACAAAGGGCGCTGCAAAATAGAAGTACCGTCTTGCTTTGAAGTCGATCTACATCATTTTCAGGTGACGTTGACACCACACTCCACTGCCACTCCGTGTACATATTAGCAGTAGTATATGATCTTTAATTGTCTACGTTTTCTTCTATTTTTCCACTTATTAATCTTTGGATGTGTAATTTAATGAATATTGATGCTTTGTTGTACGATCTTTTTTACTTTCTTTCAGCAATAACGGAGTTAAGCTATCTTTGTTGCAAGGAGGAAGAAAATGGCACGGCAATCTTTGGATCGACACAAAGTTGCAACCCAATTAAGCTATCCGAACCGAATTAAGCTATCTTTGTAATCTTTCTTTCAGTAATAAATGAGATTTTGCACTTCTCTTGTTTATGGTATGGTCCAAAGGAGGATATGAAGAGTACATAATATTAGGATTTGAAAAACAATACTATTTACTTTCTTTATTTTCCTTTGTAGTCTTCTTTGACACAGCCTCAGATGATGGTGGTTGCTGGTTTGGTTGATATATTTTTACCTTTACTTGATGACCCTCTGGAAAATCAATCTGATTCGAGCCATGCTATGGATGCTTTCTTGGATAGCTTAACCACTATGTTTCATGGCAGTGCAAATGTAGAATCTGCCTTCGGTGCTGCTTTGAAAGCTGCATTCACGGTTATGGTAAGGTTCTTACTTTTTGGTTCAACATTAATGATTAGAAAGACGCTGCTTTAAAATATCATAATCGCCTCATAAAGAATGATTTGATAAATAGGGTTTGATCTAAAATTGCAATAGGTCATGAAACATGAAACAAATATTAAAAGATGGAAAATAAAGTAGTGAAATAAGGAAAATATGTAAATTGAAAGAAAGAAGATGAATATGTGGAAAACCTATGATTATATAATAACAAACAATTAGATACATGGGTTGTAGAAGATAGAATGACGAAAGAAAACAATGAAATAGGAAAATTATTGATTAGCATAGCCTTACAAGCTTGTAGAATAAAGTAAGCATTAATTATTGCTTATTCTTCAACCAATTTTCATTAATTACATGGTGAATTTTCTAGAGTTGCATGAACATTCCTAGTATACAAAGTACATAAATGAAAAATGTACCACCAAAAGGCAATTGCAGACTTTGCAATATATGGTTATCTAATGGCGAGCTGCTCTAATCAGAATTCAAGGGCCGCTAAGTCTATCACACCCGAGCCTCCTCCTCTCAATCCCCCTTCTTCTTCAACCCTCATGGAGTTGCAACCTGAAATCGACAGTGAGGGATTCCAACTAGTGAGGAATTGTCGAAACAGGGAGAAAACCCTTCACCAACCAAATCTAGTTACATATCATACCAAGATTCAATCGAAATCGTATAATGGTGGCTACAAAAGTGCAAGAATCAACAATTTCAAGTCTAATTCAAATCAAAATTCGTATAACATCCACAATTATGCAGCCACATTACAGAAAAATCATGATATCTATGGTGCAGTTGCAATTCAGAGTTGCAGTAAAGGGTCTCTCCCACATAAAGCATCTTCTTGGGCAGATTTAATCAGAGAAGGTGGTCTTAGTCATGAAGTTGATCTGAAATACCAAGCACCTATAACCATTAATAACAAGAAAATGGTTGTTATGAAAGAAGGTGTTAGTAAAAGAACAGAGACAAAGTGGGGTTACTCGGTGATAGCATATGTTTATGGTAGTAGGCCTTTTTATCATCATTTTAAAGCATTTGTGCAAAGAACTTGGAATCCCATAGGTAACTTTGAAATCTTTACAAGAAACAACGGATTTTGTATTATTAAATTTGCAGTTGAAAGTGATTGTGAAAAAGCAATCAATGGAGGACCATACTTCATCAATGGAAAATTAATCATTTTGAAAAGATGGAGCAACAAAATTGCATTTGACAGAGATCTGTTATCCACCATACCAGTTTGGATTCGGCTGCCTGAATTAAGTTTAAAATTGCAGGATAAAGAAGCTTTTGGGGCTATAGCAAGTGTAGTTGGGGATCCTTTAAAACTTGATGAACCAACAGCAAAAGAAACAAGAATAAGCTATGCAAGAATTCTCGTTGAAATCAAAGAAAATTCAGAGCTTCCTGAAGAAGCATATATAACAATGCATGATGGAGAAATTATAGTTCAGAGAATTGAATACGAATGGATCCCGCCAATGTGTACAAATTGTAAATGTTTTGGGCATTCAACTGAGAACTGTACTACTAAAAAGATCTGGAAAGAAAAACAGAAAGAATCTTCAAGCAATAAAGAAAAAGTCTTTGGTATAGAGCAAAATCAAGAAACTATCAAAGAATCAGTTATTAATGGCAATCAGCATGATGAGATTCAAGAACTTCGCGCTCCTAGAAGTTCACTAATAGGGAAAATCAAATTCTTTGAAAATATTAATAATAAAGGTTGCATTAAGGAACTGGTTACAAATATGAATGATTCTAATGTTTCCAATCAAATGGTCGATCTACGAATATAGGAATTACCAGACCAAATAATGTCAGAAAACACAGAGGAATACCCAAAACAAATGAAGCAAATTGGAAATGATATTTCTTCTACTGCTAAGGAATCAAGCATGGATCATGGTGCACTACATTCCCCTGATGATGATACCAATGAAAAAGAAAATGAAATTATGGTAGAGAGCATAGTTACAAATAAAATATCCACTAAAACTGCGGACAGAAAAGAATGCTCTAAAAATGCCACGGATTCAAACAGCTTTCACAAAGGAATTTCAGAAGATTTAGTTCAAAAAGCCATGAAACTGATTCCAAATTCATTTTCTCCAGCAAAGAAGAAAAATAAAGAAAAGAAGAAAAACAAAATCAAAAACCTACAGGAAATATTATCTCAAAGAAATGAAGAAAAATGGGAAAAGGATGAATTCCAGGAAAAATATATAATGAGAAATCCAAGGTGGTCTGAACATCTAAAATTCCAAGACAGAAAATCACTAAAAAGAAAAGGGCACAAAAGTTCAGATTACTTAGAAGAGAAAAGGGGCAAAGAAAAGCTGGAGGAATTTAATCCCAGTCTTTCTATATGAAAGCAGAGATATCCTTAGCGTATCCTTTATAATTAAATATATTTATTATGTCGATTATTACTTGGAATGTTAGAGGTTTAAACTCTCCTGAAAGAAAATTAGATCTAACCAATTTAATTCTCACAAAAAGACCAAATATATTAGGTATTCTTGAACATAAACTGGAGGATTCAAAAATCTGTAATTTACATGTTAGCTACTTTAAAGAATGGGGTGTTATTAATAAAAATATTATGGGGGAAAATGGTAGAATAATGGTTATCTGGGACCCAAATATTTGGAGTCTTAGTCATCATTTTCTAAACTTTCAATTTATTCATTGTAAATTCATAAATAAGGGTGGATTTCAAATAGAAATTACTTTTGTCTATGCTTCAAATAGTGAAAAAGAAAGAAACTTTCTATGGAATGATCTTGAGTCTTTAAACTATAACATGTTAAAACCTTGGATCATCATTGGGGACTTTAATATTGTTTTCCATTCTTTTGAAAAGAGAGGCGGAGTTCCCATTTCATTTAGTAAGCTAGAATTTTGTAATAATTTTCAGCTTAAAACAGGTTTAATTGAGCCCACAATTAGTGGGAATCAATTCACCTAGAAATCAGGTGAATATAGGAATATCCACTGTAAACTTGACTGAATTCTTATTAATCATATGTTTGATAATGCATTTTCAAATTTCCAATGTTCTACTCTTCCTCAAGCCACTAGCGATCATACCCCTTTACAAATTATTTTCTCTGGCTCTGTTAATAATAGAAAAAATATCCCTTTTAGGTTTGTCAATGGGTGGACATATGATAAGAGTTATATGGATACTGTTAAAAATAGTATACCTATTTATAAACATGGTTCTGCTCAAAATAAGTTTAAAAGCATATTAAAGAAAATTTAAAAACATGGAACAAAAACAGGAATAGAGATGATATTAAACTCATTAGAAAAGAATGTGAGTCACTCCAAAACATTATTGATTTTGATAGCTCAGACAAATCTACGTTCAATCAGTTTTTTCAAATTTAAGATAAATTAAGTAAGAGTTTGCATGTGCAAGCTATCAACATGAGACAGCAAGCCAAGGTAGATTGGCTTACTAAAGGTGATGAATCTAGTAAATTTTTCTATGCCAAGATGTCTAATAGGAAAAAAATCAATGGCATAGGAAAATTGCTAGATAATAATGGAGTTACCTTGAATGATGTCTCAAATATAGAGAAAATGGCTATTAAGTACTTTACTGATCTTTACAATTCTAATTCTTATAAGAAGGATTTCCCAAATTTTGAAACAAAATTTTTACTTAATGAAAACAGCAGTGATATTCTACTTGCCCCTGTTGCGATGGATGAAATTAAAAAAATTGTTTTTGGTTCAAATATAGATAAAAGCCCAGGCCCGGATGGGTTTGGGGAAAATTTTTACAAGACTCACTGGGAGGATATTAAAACTAATATTTATGATGCTGTCAAGGAATTTTTTACATCTGGTAAGCTACTAAAAAGCTTAAATCATACTTTTATTACATTAATACCTAAAACAAAAATTCCTTCGAGTCTAGGGGATTACAGGCCTATTGCTTGCTGTAATTTTATTTACAAAATCATTGCTAATATTTTAAGTAATAGAATAATTTTTTTTTAAGATATCTGGTTTCAGAAAATCAGTGTCCCGGGTAGATATATTATTGAAAATACTCTTTTGGCTCATGAGTTAATCAGAAACTTTAACAGGGGCTGTAAGAATAAAGTTTGCATTAAAATAGACATACACAAAGCTTTTGATAAAATTAACAGACATTTTATTATCCACATGATGAGGCAAATGGGTTTTCATAAAAAAATTTGTGATTTAGTTAAGGAATGTATAGATACAGCCTCCTTTTCCATATTAATCAATGGATCACCTTGTGGGTTTATTACTAGTAATAGGGGAATTAGACAAGATGATCCTCTCTCCCCCTAACTATTCACAATAGCTATGGAATATTTATCTCTCCAAATGGAATTGGGACAAATAAAAGGCAATCTCAGACCAGTCAATAGATATTCCCCTAGTATTATTCATTTACTATATGCTGATGATTTGCTTTTATTTATGAATGCAGATTCTAACAGTGCTCAATCTATAGCTAAAACCTTTGAGTACTTAAAAGATTTTGCAGGTCTTCAAATCAATGAGAGTAAAAGCAAAGCTTATTTTAGTAAAGAATGTGTAAACAAAGGGGAAATATTTCAAATTATAAAAATTCAAGATGGCCAATTGCCTATTAAATACTTGGGTCTTCCACTCAGTACAAATCAAATAGCAGTCAAGGATTGCTCTAGTCTTATTGACATCATTCAAGGCAAATTAGAAAATTGGTCAAGTAAATTACTATCTATTGTTGGAAGATTAGAACTTACACACACTGTCATCACGGCTATCATAATGTATTGGATTCAGACTCACAATATTTCGGAATCAACAATATGTAAAATAGAAAAAATGTGTGCCAATTTCATATGGAAAGGAAAAATTCATAAAGTCTCATGGGATACAATTTGCAAATCAAGAAAGGCAGGAGGATTGGGTTTAAGAAGTATCAAAGATCTAAAAGAAGCCTGTGGTATGAATCTTTTTTGGAGATTGGTTGAAGGCAAATCTTTATTGGCAAAGTGGATGAATAGTAAATATGTCAAAAACAAAAATTTCTGGACAATGCCAGCTGAAAACCACAATTCTCACTCATGGAAAAGCATTTTAAAGAGCAGAAATAAAGGCATAAAATTATTGGAAAGAAAATTTAAAGATGGGAAAAGTACCAGCCTCTGGTTTGATCCTTGGATAAATGGAAAAACTCTAATTAGTTTACTAGGCTAGTCTAATCTTTTTTACTTTGGGGGAGCTAATTTAAAAGTGGATAGCATCATTCAAAATCACATGTGGAAAGCAAACCTACATCCAGCTACCTCAATATTCAAAAGTGCCATAGAAAAAATCGAAATTGATTCAAGTTTATCTAAAGACTGCTGGAGTTGGAAACTTTCAAAAAAAGACAAATTCTCCTTTAAATCTACTTGGGAATATATAAAAGGTTTTGAAACAAAAATAGATTGGTGCAATACTATTTGGAATAAGGCCAATTGCCGAAAGATGCCACATTGTGCTTATTTTGCACTGCTAAACAGATTGCCAACCAGAGACAGATGTAAAAAATGGAGCAAAAACAATGAAATCAAATGTCTCCTCTGCAAAGCAGAAAATGAAACAGCTGAACACTTATTTTTTGACTGTAACCACTCAAGGCACATATGGTTTATTGCTAAAAACAAGCTCAATTTTTGTCAAAGCATGCCATTGCAAAACATCAAAGACAATATTCAACATATTTAGAAAAGCTTCAAAATCAAATCAAATGAATTCAGCAGGGCTAGCATTATGCTAACTACTGTCATATATCAAATATGGAAAGAAAGAAATGCTAGGCTGCATTCAAAAAAGAAAACTGATGCCATTCAACTATGGAAATGCATAGAAACAGGATTTCATATTCTAAATCGCAAAGCAAGCAAAAATAATTCAACATATTGTCAGCTCAACTCAGATGCTAATGAACAAGATGAATTTGAAAACAGAGTGGAAACATACTTACAGAAGGGAAAATTCAATAACGACATACCCCAGGGTAGTCACTTTCAAACTAATAATCTATGGCCTCACGATTTTTCGAGGAGGGAAGCTAGCAACCTCATTAGCTCATTTGCAGGAGGTGGCCATTCCAAATCTAATACCAGGAGCAACTCCTGCAAGGGAAGTACAGGGCTCTAGTTTAAATAATTACTCATTAAATTTCAATCAAGTTAATTTCATTAATAGTATGTTACCTGATATTAGCAGGAGCTACCGCGCTTCAAGCAAGAAATCAATGAAGCAGAAGCCCCTCCTGTATCGAAATAAATCAAAGCATTCAGACCATAACTTGCAAAGAATTGGTGATCATAATTACATTAGCAAGCTCAACGGAAATATTATCACTTATCTGTATGGGAAAAGGGCAAAAGCAGCAAGGGTTGCAATAAAGCAGACCACTGGATTGCCAACGAAAATGAAAGTAACAAGACGCACTGCAATTTTGATCTTCTGGATGAACCAAAAAATCAAAACAGCAGCAAAAATGGCAATTGGAACCACAAAGGAAGTGCCTTCATCAACAAAAGTGAAGATCAGAAGGAAAGCAGCACCCTTCATGATAAATCAAGGAATTACTTCGATACAGAGGACAGATCTACTATTTTCATTAACATATCTGCCTCGAGGAACTCTGAGAACAGACTAAATGAGAATACGAAAGTCTGGGAGCCACCATGATCCCAACATATAATGCTGGAGCATAGAATAATCAGGCAGCTAATACTTCATCAAAGAGCTGATCAATTTTTGGCAAGGAAGGAGCATGGAGACGAGATCGTCGCCATTATTTTATTTTCTGTGAGAATAAAATTTCGGCTAGGGTTTAGATTGGTGTAAAAGATGTATGGGTATTTAACCTTAGCGAGCCGGGTTTTTGTAATAACTGATGGGCTTACCCATCTTAACCCATTTTCAAAAAAAAAATATGGTTATCTAGGTAAAGAATACGTAAGATCATTTATTCACACTGCCTCCGCTCATTTATTTATTTTTCCTTACATTGAAAGATAAAATTTTCCACCTAAGGCCTAATTCCTCCATTATTCTGCATCTACAAGAAACGTTCAAGCAACAATAACGGCAATAAATACACATTTCATTAATTCTTTCTCTATTTTACATTTTTAGTCCATTTAATTCTCCTCTTTTGCCTTTAATGGTGAAACTTCATCTACAAGACTAATTGTTTTCTCCATCTTTAAGACTATAAAAAACCAAAAATTGTATAACTTAACCACATCATCCTTGAAATTCAATAAGCCTCTACAATTCTCAGGTAATAATCCAACAGAAAACTTATCCTAGAATCCTAGAGATTAAACCTTGGTTCATTATTGTTAACATAGCTAATCAAGTCTATTCGCTATTTTCAAATTTTACTAACCAAATTAGTCTCCAACCAGTTTACAATGATATCGATTTTTGTCAGCAAATAAACAATTTTTATTTTTATTTTTCTTCATGTCTACCGCTATGTTTTCGGTATCTTAAGTTTAGAATTGAATGATGGTGTCTATTCTATCATGAGATAATCATTGTTGATGAATTTTTTCTATCTTTTTGTACCTTGTCTTTATTTTTTGCTTTTGTTTAGAGATCAAGTTCATAATCAGATTGATGTTTTATTTTGTTTTTGGCCAATTTTATATATTTTCCAACAAGTCTACTAGTTCAGTACGTAAATTTTCTCAAATAAAGATCCCAATCTAATCTTTCAGACTTCATGAATGTATTTATTTATTTTTTCATCCTAATCTAGCAACTATTCATAGTTGCTCTTTGGTGAGATTAACATCCAAAATTTATTTTATTCATGATAAATTTTCATACAAGAGAACATAAATATTCTCTGCTAATGTACCTATGATACCTAAAACGGTAGAAAATGAGAACAGAACAATAATACTCAAAACATATATATGTGCACACGCATTCGGGCTTTTGTCATTTTGGTATCATTTTTAAAATGAGTTTCCCTTTCATGGTACTCTTATGCATGCATTTATCAAAAAAATATTATAGTAGTTATGTTAGCATGACTCATTTGATGTGTTTTATTTGTTTCTACATTTATTTCTCTAAATAATTTAGGTTTATCTACCAATATCTTATCTTTTCATTTGTTCCCTAAATTTTCATTATTGTTTCGTTCATTACCTTGTTAAATGCAACTTACCAAATATTTTAATTTTGTATGTTAAAAATAAAATAATTTATAAATATCTACAACAATAATATATTCCATGCGTCTAAAAGATATAAACATAGGAATATATTTACAAAAATATGATCGGCCGCAATTTTTTTTTCATCATTGAACCTTGCATTTTAAAAGTGCAAGCACATGAATCGTCATTGATGCACATAATTTGGATCTATTAGATTTGGATCTATGATGTAAATCGCTGTTCTTTTGCTATGGTGAAATTGTAGGTGATTTTATTATTGTTAAATTTAGTGGTTTAATTCCATAGGAATAGAAAAGGATGTTTTTTTCCTATAATGATATATAATTCAAGAAGACACTATTCCAAAAACTTGTTCACATATACCATGTTCAATTTCTATTTTATTTTTCTTCGATACTAAATTTTGAAATTGAAATTTTTTGTACCACTATGTTTTATTCATTAACTTTATAATTTTCCATTTTTGTAACCTTTTTTGTTGAGATTTGTCGCTTTTTCAAGCACTCTTTTGCACTTGTCATAGAAAAAATATAGCAAAGTATGAATGGAATTTAGTAATATACATTTTACATTGAATGAAGAAACTTAATACGATCTTTATTCAGACTGCTAGATCTTTTCGTTTCAACCGTCATCTTTTTTTCTTTTATATTTGCAGATGTTAAATTGTTTTTTATTTTCGTTTCAACTTTTATTTTTTTACTTTTATATTTGTAGATGTTAAACTATTTTTTGCAGACATATGGTTTAAAACTTGATTATTTTAAAGTGTCTTTTGATTCAAATTCATATTCAGATTTAATTTTGATTTTCAGGACAAGAATCTCATATTCTACTGTTTTTAATTTCTAATCTTCTTAGTCATCGGAGACCTATTCGGACTGCTAAAAAGAAGACTATGGCCTTCGAACTGAATAATTATGTAGATTTCATGATTGCTACAATAGTTATTAATACTTATTATTCATTTACAAATTTACTCAGTAGATTTAAATTTCTACCTTTCGTATTAACATCATTAAAAATATTTGATAATATGTTATTTTCATTGTAAAGTTTTTAATTTTGAAAATCAAATTCGGAATTTGGAAAAAAAAATCACGCTTACTTATTCAAAAGTATTACAAAAAAAATAAGATCATAGAATTGTAGCTCGGACTTTTATTGTAACTATAGACTAATAAGTGATTTACAAGGATAAATTAATGATACTCAAACAAAGCATGTGATTCAAAAATATTTTAAATAAAACCAATTGGTTAAATTCAAATTGCTGGAGAATAGAGTGAATTAAGAGTTGTGGAATTGTTTTAAAATATATTAGACAAGTGACATCAATGGGACTTGAACTTGGATCTTCTTCAAAATATACTCAATGAGATAAGAGTATTTTAATTTTAAACTAGGAGAAAAGAGATAAATCTCTATAAAAGTTCCAACTTTAATATATATATTAATAATTACGATTAGTTGAATTAGAGTTTTTAACTTGCACTACCAGGTAGAGACAACAACAATATTCCTGACCAATCAGCGTAGGAAATTGTTCACATAGAGCAGAAGTTACTAGCATTGGAGGCCAAATTCAAAATATTTCAGTCAGATAATAAGAGGTTTAGCCGACTGATTGAGGAACACATAGGCGGACAAGCAGGCGAGCCCCCATCAGGACCAGGACCACGTAGAAGACGACTGAAGTTTTTTGTTTGATATGCAGTTATGGTTTTATTACTTTAGATATTGTGATGTATAATATCTAACTACTATATGAACATGATTTTCGTTTAGACTTGCATGTATGTGGTATTAGTTTAAGTTGTATTAGATAATACTATAAATGTTATGTGTTATCTTAAAGTTTCATCGATTATATCATTGTTTTTGTTGTTTTATAATGTTGGCGATATTATTTTGTTTAATCGAGATATATATGTTAAATAACATGTTTGGTATTATTGAAATGAGCGTATTTGATGTTGAGTTTGAGGGTTAAAAATACAGTAAAGTTTTTGATAAATTGCTTCAGAAATGGCATCAGGAAGTCATCGATAAGGTGTGGAAAAATCGAAATTATATTTTAAATTTGGTGTCATCATGGCATCGAAAAAAATGTTGTCGGAAAAACGTCAGAAAAATGGCATTACAAAGGTGTCGGAAAACAACTATCGTATGACATTCGAAAACATCAATGCGTGGCCTTGGAAAAGCGTAGGAGTTTTTTTTTCCACGCTAGTTTTACCGATGCCAAACATGCCGTCGGAAAAATTGTTTTTGATACAATACTGACGTCATTTTGATGTTGGAAAATCAGTTTTATGTTGTTGTGGTAACATTGCATAGGCTTTATGTCCTTTCTGATGTCGAAATTGCCATTAAGTGGTAAACAACCTTAACTTGCATCATGCAATATAACGTGATAAATTATTCGTTTTGTCCAAGAAAACTTTTCCTCTACAATTTAGGTAAACTACATTGTCTTGCGTAGACAATGCTTTGCAACCAACTGTGTTGCTCTTTAATGAACCGGTAGATCTACTAGGTTGTCCCTCTGGTTTAGGGTGGCTGGTTATAATTGAGGATGATATTAGAATTATCAATGGATACTCGAAAAATTCAAATTCAATTCGCATCCGTATTTAGAAAGCGGATAAACATCCGATATTCGTAAAAATGGATGTGGATGCAAATACGAAGACATTTGCATTCAAAAAATATCCATCCAAATTTTTTCAAGATTATAGTTTAAATTATATGTATTTTATTATAAAGAAATATAATTATTGTTTTATTAAGTTCAAAGTTTATATTTTATGCACTAAATGTATATTAATAGGTCTGTCAATTGATACTTTCGAATTCATTTTCGGATATCGAATCTGCATCCGCGGATACAGACATATATGAAATAATTATCCTATCCGCAAACGGTCAATAAATCAAAAAATATAAATGAGAAATTTTATTTTAACATACTCTTTTCAGTCCAATTGGTTATTAAAATGTTAAAATAAACAAATAAGATGATAATAAATAGTTTTGAGTCGTTAATATTAGGCCTGTCAACGGATGCTATCGGATGTAGATAGTGCCATATCCGCATCCGCATCCGAAATCATTTTTGGATATCGGATATCCACATCCGTAGATACAGACGGATATCAGATTATCCTATCCGCTAACGACCGATAAAACAAGAATTATAAAATAAAAAATTTAGTTTAACATAAATATTTTTCAATCTCATTGATTATATAAGTGTTAAAAATTAACAAATATGATGATAATAATAAATAATTTCGAGCAGTTAAAAAGCATTAAGTGCATATAATATAAACTACTAACACAATAAAATAATAAACAAATATCTTTCATTGTACTAAAATACACATAATTTGAACTATAATCTTGACAAAAACTGGATGGATAATTTTCAGATGCAGATGTCTCCATATCTGCATCCGCATCCATTTTTCAGAATATTGGATATTTATCCGCTTTTCGGATGTGGATGAATTTCTGATTTTTCGGATATCCATTAACAGCCCTAGTTAATATGTATTAAGTGTATGTAATATAAACTTCTAACTTGATAAAACAGTAAATAAATATATTTCATTTTACTAAAATGCATATAGCTTAAACGTAGTCTTGAAAAAAACCAAACTGATAATTTTCGAATGCGGATATCTTTGTATCCACAATCGCATCCGTATTTTCGAATATCGAATATTTATCCATTTTGCGGATACAAATGCAGATAGATTTTGAATTTATCAAGTATCCATTGGTAGCCCTACATATTAACTGCTCAACACTATTTATTATCATCATATTTGTTTATTTTCAATATTTAGTAATCAATGGGATTGAACAAAAGTTTATGTTAAACTAAAACTTTCCATTTTTGTTTTTTTCTTTATCAGTCGTTAGCGGATATGATAATTATTTGGTATTCATTCATATTCGCGGATGCGGATATCCAAAAATAATTTTAGATGCGGATACAGATATAATACCATCCGCATCCAAAAGCATCCGTTAAAAGACCGAAATAATATTGGCCAACACTTTGTGTATCAATTATTTAGCGATAACAGCACCAGTAGCATTCTCCATCCTGGCAACACACCCCAATAAATGGTAATTAATTAGGTTTGCTGCTTTAGAAACAAGCTAAGTGTACTAGCTTGAAAGCTAAGTGTACTAGCTTGAGCGCAAAGCAACTGATGTTAAATTTCCATGTTTTACTAAAATACTAAAGTCATCGTGATCAATCATAATTTTTACCAACAAATTAAAGGAACGAGACGAATAACAATGAATCAAGTTATTACTTCAAGGTATTGTTGAGGTAAATTAGCTAGTAATATGCAGTGTAAGTATTCAGATAGTTATTATAATACTGATAAACTAATTACCTTATAGATTACCTTCAAATTTACCACAACCGATGCAATTTATTTAGTGAATATTAGGTTCATGTCCTTAAAATCAAACTTAATACCCGAAAACTCATTCCTTAAAAATATTGTAAATTAGGTCTCTAGAATTAAGTTACTGAATAATTACATACATTTATATAATTATTCAGTGAATAATTACATAAATGTATGTAATTATTAGTGAATAATTGCAAAAATTTCCTTAATTTTTCAATAAATAATTGCGGAAATGTCCGCAATTTTTTGATATAATTGCATAAATGTCTTCAATTATTCAATAAATAATTGCATAAATGTATCCAATTATTCAGTAACTTAATTCTAAGGATGTAATTTACATACTGTTTTGGTAAGTATATTTGGTGTATTTTAAAACTTAATAGGGACTTTAGCCAAACGGTCCCATTTATTTACTTCAACGATCTTGGTATTGCGTACTAATTTAGTCTTGCTTCTCAACTGCAATGAAAGCATATTAAAATGAATTGATTGATCAAACCTGTATTAAAATGAACCGACAATTTGGCTAAACTCTCTATTAAGTTTCAAAATACATCAAACATCTTTTTCAAAAAAGTATTCAAATTAGGTTTTTAAAATTAAGTTACTGAATAATTGCATATATTTATGCAATTATATCCAAAAATTATAGACGTTTCCGCAATTATTACCCACTGAATAATTGCAGAAATTTATGCAATTATTCAGTAACTTAATTCTAATGACCTAATTTACAATTTTTTTTGAAGAGAAGTTTTTGTGTATTAAGTTTGATTTTAAAGAACCGAGCCTAATATTCTCTAAAACTAATTTTTTGTAGCCTGGCTAGCATTAAAATGATAACCTGAGACCAGTAGTTTAGTATTGCAAGTAATATGATAGTAATACTAAATGGAAATAAAACCTGGATTAATGTCATACTGTCATAACATGGAATACTGTCATAATCAATTCCGTTTTACTGTCATAATGTGAAAAGGAAATTAATACAAACCTGGATTATTGGTCTTAGTTTAGCATTAAAATGCTTCACTAATCAAAGTAGTCCTAAGAACCAAGGATATTTATCTTGTCATAATATAAGCACTAATATGCTTCACTAATACAACCATGATTTATTTACATATTAATGTTGTCATAATTTAGCATTACTAGTCATACTCTACATGACAACAAGAAAACTAATACAAATATGAGAACAAAAGTTATGTATCTTTTCTAAAAGCACGGTTTTCTCTGCCTGGTCAAGAACCATGAAAAGCAAGCTTTATTAGACAACATTCAACATTTATGGAAGACGCATAAAATGACATGCATTCGGTACATGTAAGATTTTAACATCCATTCAGTAGGTATATATACAAACAACATGTCTTCGCTAACCTGAACTATATAAACTATAGCCCATCAATTCTGAATTACAACAAAAATTCACCACTTGATCTTAAAACGGATCACAATGTTAATGATATCAGCAGTTTGTAATGCTTGTATTCAGTTTGCATTCTGTTTGCATACTTTAGTTCTTTACTGTTCCAGATTTGTGCGCTTGTGCACAGACTTGTGCATGTATAAATACTGGGTATGTAGACTAAGCTTGTTAATGATCGAAACATCTTCTTTCTATAACGACCCGGAATTTTTAAACCCGAAAATTCCAGATAGTTAGGAGAAAAAGAAAAGAGGTAGAAGAAGAATAGAAAACAAAACTCAAATTCTCACATTCGCAGCGGATCAAAATACAATATCAAATAATAATATCAGTTATACAAAGAAAACTGTATTTGTTAATTTTCATCAATACATCAGAGTTACAACATATACACAAATAGACTAGACAGTTATCCACCTGTCCCAGACTACTATCAATAAGCTCTCAAATACACAGCGGAATACACTCCATACGTTCCTGCCATCCAGCTCGCCTCCTGAGTTCCAGAACGTTCTTACCTAGAAATCTGTAATACTCGGTCTGACCAGAGCATTACAATAAAGTAACACCCGAGTCAGGCTGGAAACCAGCGTGAGTAAACTTCTATAACTAGAAGTACTAAGTTATAAAACATATTTGAAATCCTGGGGTAACTCATATCTTACTACGAGTTTTAATCTTCTATAGTCAAACACTTATTTCACACATTAATGTCTAAGTACCGTTAGTTAGATAAATGGATAAGTTCACTTAATTTATTCCATTCCAGACTATCTAATTCTAAAATCAAATATATAAAGAATTATAGTAGATTTTAAATCGAAGTGGTTTCGGGTATTTACTGATACCCGACCCCGGTCTCTTCGAATCCAATGTCATTATTAATCCAGGTTATTTAAGTGAAAACAATTTAATTCATATTTAGAGTACATATTCACATAGCAATTCCATTACAGATAGATAATCCATATTATCATAGTTCAGTCTCAACATCATTTCACATAGCATCACGAATCATTTATCAAAGATATCAATTAATTTGAGGCATTCAATATCATTCAATCATCCATAAGCAAGATAAATTAGTCACACCATTTCTAATTAATTTAAATGAATTACATTAATTACTTTAATCACTTATAATCCTGCTTAACATTAATTACTTACAAACCTATTAATTAATCATCTTTAATGATCCATCTAAATTAATTATCCATAATTAATTTCATTAAGTAATTATCCTATTAGTTAATTATCCTCAATTGATTAATCCTTAACTACATACATTAAGTAATTATCATTTAAGTAATTACCTACATTAGTCAGTCTCTAATTACCAATTAATTAATCTCTAATAAATTAATTTATAAACCTTAAAATTTAATTAATTAATCCTTAATCATTAATTAATTAATTTCTCTTAAATTATTTCATTAATTTAATTAATCATTAATTAATCCATACTTTAACTAATTCACTAAGTAATTAATCCTCAATTACTTCCACTAATTAATTATTCCTAAATCAATTGACCATTAATTACTTTGATTAATTGACTCCTCATTAATTAAGTAATAACTATCCTACATGATTAATTGATTAAAGATTATTACAGTGATAAGCACTCACTTAATTTCATCATTTATTTATTAGAAATACTTAGGTTTTATTTCGATAAATTAACTTAATATTGAATTTTTCCCAAATCAAGCAAATACAATTTTGAAATCGCATGACTTATTTTGTTTTGAAGTACTGTTCATACCTTACTCTTGAATACTTGTTTATCAATTCATTAAAAACTTGTATTTATCTAAGGCTTTAAAAAAAATTAGTTTATTTACTTCGGTTACAACCCGAGCCCCAAACCAAATATACTCGACCTAACCCCGAACTAAACCGATCTTTCCCCGACCTTCCTTTCTTCTCCTCTCTCTTACTAACTACAGCAACACTCAAAACTGACACACGAGCACACGTACACGTGCACACTCGATCGTCGCCACTCCAACCAGCGTCGCTACCACCAGCAAGTCATCGTCACCCTTCTCCTTCGTTCCGACCACCCAGAACTTACGACAACTCTTCGAATCGAAATCGAACAGAAATGCCATCGCCTGAACGAAAACCCGACACCTTCTCTCCCCTCGTACCACCGTCACAGATCACTGGAACACTCGCCGCTAGGCTTGGAGCTTTACCAGACCCTCTCCTTCCTTTTCCCCCTCCACCGAATCACTCCGGCGCCACCACGTCACTACACTGGCCATGGAAACAACCTCGACCAAACCAAAGCCTAAAACCCTACTTTCCGATCGACTTGCTTCCACAATCACCTAGAATTTCCAACGCCATTTTCCTCGAATTCCCCCTCCACCAATGCTCCTTCCAGCCAAACATCTTGTTCTGAACTTTCCTCCATCGCCGGCAATTGTCAAAATTCCCAACTCCGATCAACTAAGGATTCCTCTACATCCCTCGTTTTAAAAATCATAAAATCTAAATCAAAATTCATTACTTTCGAAAACGAAACAGTTTATGTAATTAAAACTTCAAAATTTAAAAATCAAATTTTAAATTTGAATTTAATTTTACTGTCATTTCTTACTTCCCAGTAATCCTACTGGTTTATCATACTTGATAATATTTTCATAAATAATGTTTCATCTTTTCAAACAACTTATTCTTAGACATCATAACCCAGAAGTGCTTAGTCGAAGAGAATTTGAATTAAAATGCTATTTGGGTCTGTTAAAATCAGACAGAGACATGCACATGAATACTCACAGCAATCCCAACCTATATACCCAGGCAATACATCTTTCCAATTTATGCAAGCAAAAATTAAGACATTTTCGACTATCTAATCCTACATGCATTCAGTTATAAAAATAAATTTAGACTTTTAGATGGTAGATTTACTCACTGTAATAATGTTTTGCTCAGACATTTCAACATAAAACTGATTAAAGACAAAACACTTAACTTTTGAATGTTATTTACATCCAATAGTTAAAGAACAGAGCACAAAACTTGAATTTCAGGCATGCACACAGAGATAACCACAAACAAATATACATAAAATTGTTTAATTCCAACATGCAAACCATTATTTCCTATTTAAACTTAAGTTTTCTGCATGTAACAGGGATTTAACAGATTAAAAGTTTTTTAAAACAGATATGATTACTCACCTGTTTTTAAGAACAGAGAAAGTCTGTTTTGATTTTGATTTGTTTGATCTGGAAATTGATGATTGAACTGAAACTTTGAATCTGATCTGGAATTGAGTTTGCATTTGCTTGTTTGAAGTTTTAATCCTTGTTTTGCTTATCAAGTTTGCACTAGTTGTTTTGATTTAATTTGCTTTCCAAGTTGAGAAGAAATTGAAATCTGGTTTCAGGGTACAGGATTTTTCTTTGATTTGTTTTGAGAAAAAATAGAACAGAGAAAGAATGAAGGAAAGAATTGAAAATGTTTAATATAAGCTATTAAATACTTATTTTAGTAAATATTTTTAGAAATAAAAGGGAAATGGAACACTTGTTTTAATTTACTAACACTTGTCATTTACATAATTCAATCTCATTACACATGTTACTATCATAATCTAATCTATTAACACTTGTTATTACATACTTTTAATTATTTTTAAATCCAATTTATTTTAAGATATTTATCTTTTGAATTTCAAATTCAAATCCAAATTCAATTTAAAATCAGCTCATTTAAATATATATATTTAAACAACACATATTTAATTTGTTTGAAAATAATATTTTTTCTATTTAAAATCTTCTTATGTCTATATATATACACATCATTATTATTTGTTTTAAAAGGTTAATTTGTAAAATTTTAAGTAATTATATTAGAAGATTATCAAATATTTATCCCAATATCAAAAATCCAATTTTTATTATATTTTCAAATTCACTTACATAACCAGATATCTTTTATTATCAGAATTTTATCTGTTCAATTGAATAAACCAGTTAATTATCCAATTACTGGATGTCCAAAAATCCGGGTTATCACATTCCTCCCCCCTTAGAATCTTTTCGTCCTCGAAAAGGAACGAAACCAGAAATTTCAATACTTATTATCAGTTAATATTATCTTTTGATCATTTTTAAAACACTTTAAAATCTATATAGTATTACAAAAATAGTTTTTATAAAAATACTTTTATAACTCAATGTCTCAACAAGTCCATCCTTGTTCTCACAGAAATTCGGTCATACGTTGATCAGACGTAAGACTGAAAATCTATAAGGACTTAGCAAACCCGTTTCAACACCTAGTGAAAATACTTGGAAAATAATTTATTGAAAATATAGAAAACATTTTTGAAATCAAGGAAATATCTTTGGTGAGAATGCTCTGGAAATCATCACCCCCATCCATGGTCACAGTTACATCACGGGTTACGTTGCCATCGCAGCAAAAGTCCATGTAACTGATGACAGCATGGAACCCACAACAGATCGCAGTTACATTCCAGGGTTACGTTGCCATCGCAGCAAAAGTCCATGTAACTGTTGGCTCTCAGCGGCACACACGATTTCACTATCAAAATGAAACTTCTCCACTCTACATAGGTCGCAGTCTACCGATATAAAATCAAACGCAGACTGTTGGCTCTCAGCGGCACACATGACTTTCGCTATGTTACCATAGTGTCGCAGTCTACCGATATAAAATCAAACGTAGACTGTTGGCTCTCAGCGGCTCACACGACTTTCGCTATGGTCTGCAGTAGATCGCAGTGACATCGAGTTACACTGTCGTCACATCATAACCCAAATGCCTCTGTGGGCACCAGCCCCTCGACTTTCGCTACACAAATAATCCTTAGGAACTAGTTTATTCCGGACTCCTCACAGGATTAACTTTAGAATCCCCCCTTGGGGTTCAAGGCAGTACCACCCTGTGGTACTCCTGAGAAGTTCATTTCAAGGGAGCGCCTTTTTCCCCAGAGCTATTCTCAAAACACTTTATACTATACACTTATAGTATCTTCAAATCATATCCTTTATGATTTATATCAAAATCTCCTTTACACAAAATCGATTTCCAAAATCGATAATTCTCAAACTAGGCTTTCCAAATTCCCAAAATTGATTTTCCCAAAAATCAAAAGCCTTTCCAAAATTACATAGGTTCCCAAAACCTTTTCCAAAATCCTCATAAGATCCTTTATATATATATATATAATTTTGAAAATCTTTGGATCATTTCAAACTTGTATAAAACCTCTTTTATACTTCAAATATTTTCAAAACCCTTTTCTTTTAGCAATAGATTCAACAAGGGAAGATTTATTTTATATAACAAAGATATATAACTTTGTTTTATTCCAAATCAAATATTCAAATTTGATAAATATTTTATACAGTTATTTACCATATCACTTTTTATAAAATGAGTTTTAATCACAGAAATATTCAACTCACATTTTATTTCATCATTTATTTCTCAAAATATACCCTTCTTTTTCAAAACCATTTTACAGTTTTATCTACAAATTTTCAATATCAATTCATTCAAATTCGTATGATGTACACATACCATTCATACGCTATATCAATTTGATCGCTCACTCGATCACACAATTTCTCTTCCGAACTAATATCGTTCACCCGACTTCCTAGTGCGGACTCAGATCTGGTTTCTTGATCAGAAACCGTCATTCTCCTTGCATAGTCACAACTATGATAGAGAATATCTAGAACCAATCAAAAACCCATATCTAGGTTCGCCGTCGAAAATCGAGCGAAAAATCCCAACTCGGATCGATAATACTATCTCAAAATTCTATGTTCGAATCTGGATCAAATCATTATGCGAATAGATTAATATACGTACATCCTACGTATTTATTTTTATTGGTTATTAGCCAAATCAATTCTCTTTTCTATCCACATTTCCTTTAATTTATTCACTTATTCTCAATTGCTTCCATTTCCAATTGAGTTATTACTTTAATTACAAACAGTTTGAACTCTGACCTATTTAAATTTAAAAATAGCTTGAAAAGGTTTAAAATAGATAAGTAGTTGAAAAATAGTTATTAGTTTGTAAAATATCTGTAGAATAGTTAAATAATTGTAAAATAGTTGGAAAATAGTTAAATAGTTATAGAAATCTTAAATAATTGCAAAATAGTTGTAAAATAGTAATTAGTTATAAAGTAGTTAAAAACAGTAATTAGTTTATAAAACAGTTGAAAAATTGTTAAATAGTTCCAAAAATAATTGTAAAACAAGTATAAGATAGTTTTAGGTTTTAAAAAGAAAAGTTGTATAGTAAATAGTTTGGAAAATAGATTTATATTAAACAATTTATTTTGAAAATAAACCAGAGTCAAACTGTTCAATTCTCATCAATTCAATTTAAATTTCCACCTCCAATTAAATTGACTCAATTCCAATTTAAATAACTTCAATTTCCATTGAAATTGATTTAACCTCAATTCAAGTTGAATTATCCTTAATTCCTTTCCAAATTCAAATCAAATTCCATTTGATTTTTAAACTTATTCAACTTTAATCACAATTTCAATTAATTCACATAAATTTCAAATTGAACCAATTTTTAATTCATTTCAATTCCAGTTTGAATTAATCCCAATTCCTATTTGAATTTGAACTCATTCAACTTCAAATTTATTTCAAATTATTTCAATTCAAATTTTCCATTTAAACTTATGCTTATCCATCTTTAATCACAATTCTAATTAAATCAAATTCAATTTGAACTAATTCTATTCAAATCTCAACTTAAAACCATCTCGAATTATATAATTTCGAGTTAAATATTTTAATTGTTGATTTAATCCCTTAAGTCAAATTAACCCTTACTTTTAAATCAAATCAACCTTTATTTTTAATTTGACAACTTAAATCTTTAAACCATTTAATTCTGAATCCAAATTCCAAAATTCTATTTTAAAATTATCTTTACTTAACTTATTATAAAGTTCAAATTAGAGTTCAAAACTCAAATTTGAATTCTCCATTTCAAATTTTAAACTTCTTATTAATAAACTTCCCACTTATAAGTTCAAAAACTTATCACTTTGGGTTTTCACATCACATTCCAAGGAAAATTCAAAACTCAACCTTAGAGTTTATTTCAAATCATTTTTAATATTATGTATATCCCACGTATATACATATTTATTTCCTTTACACACCAAGTTATACCTTAAATTTTTAAACCACCTTTGGTTTTTAATTCAAATCAATTTTTTTTTAAACAATTTCAAGTTTTCTAGATTTAGATTTAAAATTTCACAATTTTTAAATTATCTTCAATTCCAATTTATAAATCATACTCACCTAAAAGTTTTACTTCCCTAAAACATTTCATTTTGCTAAATTATTTACAACATTTCATTATTAAACACAACAACCATTTATGATAATAACCAAGATTATCATATCTGGAAACCAATTCATTATTATCTTTATTTCTACAAATTTAATTTCAGTTTGGATCCATTTCAAACTTATCTTTATTCAATTTTAATTTGGTTGTATTTCTATTACCACTTAATTTAATTCCAATATTTTAACAACCAATTACCTTAATATTTATTAGAAAGAAATATTGCTTTATATATCAAAAGATATATATTAAAGTCATTCAATTTAAAAATCATTTTAAAATCTTTATATAAGAAAATAACAAGTACGCTCTCATATATAATACTCTCAACTCATTTTAGGGTACCATTGACCCTATCCTTAATGAGTAAACCCACCAGAGCCAAGGTTCTCACTTAACCTTCAGCTCTGATACCAACTGTGACGACCCGGAATTTTCGAACCCGAAAATTCCAGATAGTTAGGAGAAAAAGAAAAGAGATAGAAGAAGAATAGAAAACAAAACTCAGATTCTCACATTCGCAGCGGATCAAAATACAATATCAAATAATAATATCAGTTATACAAAGAAAACTATATTTGTTAATTTTCATCAATACATCAGAGTTACAACATATACACAAATAGACTAGACAGTTATCCACCTGTCCCAGACTACTATCAATAAGCTCTCAAATACATAGCGGAATACACTCCATACGTTCCTGCCATCCAGCTCGCCTCCTTAGTTCCAGAACGTTCTTACCTGGAAATTTGTAATACTCGGTCTGACCCGAGCATTACTGTAACAACCCAAGATTTCGCAATTATCTGATCATCGTCAAATGACGATTAAAATCGTTGGTTAATTGCTATTGCAGTTTAAATCGATTTGAAATTCCTTTTATAAATTTTGTAGAGATTGTAGTGGGCTTGAAAGAAAAAGAATATTGTGGCCCATACTTGTTTCTGCCGTGATATCTAACTAAAGAAAACCGTCCCCTTGATCCTCAATTCATTATTCGTTCTACAACCCTAGAGAAATCGTACGAGGGGAAAAAAGAATGGCGGCTCAAAATTCTCGTTCGTCCTCTTTTCAAATCTGGAGCTTGTGGGAAAGGGAAGGCGCTGCTAAGATGCTTCGAATCCTTTCACGGTCAACTGGATCGCTCGCGACTCCTCCTGCTTGGGACGACTTCGCCTTCACTTCGAACGAGTGCTTAGGGTTTTTCTCTCTGATCGATTCTTGAATAAGAGGTGAGTAATACCTACTCACATCTAATTTGACTTAGTTCTGTGCCTTGAGTTTGATTTGGCTTCATCGATGATGATTTTTGATCTTGATTTCGCTGTGGTTCGACTTCTCGTCCCTTGTTTATCTCGGCAGTTCGAATTGTGGTCTTGTGGTTGATAACTTCTGATTTGGTTTTACTTTTTGATACTTGCGGCATTGTTCTTGATTTTGAATTTTGTGGTCGAACCTGCTAATGTTCGATTTCGCCCAATTGAATTTGTCGATTAATTTGCTCTACCGTTTGAATGGATCAAATTCCTCGACTCTCTCTCAGTATTAACTTGGGTTGTAGTTGCTGTTCTATGTTTTTGGACTGCAGATGTCCTCGTCTTGGTTTGGTCGTTTTCATCACATTAATTATGGACTTCGGCAGTGCAATTCTCATATATATAACTTGACTTTGAACCTCGTCCTTATGACTTGGTTCCAATTTTTGCAACTGCTGTTCCATTGAGTTTGAAACTGGTAAATAACTATGATCTGAACTGTGCAGTTATGTTTTGTTTGTAGTTGTTCAAGTAGTCTGGTGGCTTCATTGTTGGTTTTGTAATTAGGATGACATTGGCCAGTTCTTTTGGCATGAAGTATAGTTGCATTCCTTGGTTCATATTACATTATGAAATTCCCCCCATGTATTTACAGTTTCACATTTTAGCTCGGTTGCACTTGCAACCTGATATTGAAAACTTAGGGAATTTGAAAATAACTATTGAAAACATACGACTCTAGAAATTAAGTATAAAGTTTTATTCGAACAAAGTTCATACTGTTTTGATGCTTTCTCGACCTTTGTTGCATTGTTTACCTGAGATTTACCCGACTTTTTCACGTTCGTTTTCATTTCGGGTTGACTTCGATTGATTGGTTTTGGGTTCTTTTCAAATTTGTAAGGTGCCTATGTGCCTATGCGTGCCTTTGTGCCTTTGCGCCTTTGTAAAAATATTTTGAGTATGACATTGACATTGTCGAAATCTGCATTGAACTTGATCACTTCCTGTTGTTGCACGACTTCGGCAGCTACTTCTTGTTTAAAGTGGATACTTGTATTTGACTTCGATTTTAAACTCCCCTGTGACTTTATTTGATTTTGAACTAAACAGTGAGTATCATGTTTTCTGGCCTGTAGCTGAGTTACTTGTTCATGTTACAGTGACTAAATTTTGCTTTTGCCTTGAGCATTGTTATCACTTGAGTCTTGTGATTATGGTCTGTATATAGGAAGTGTTCACTGACCTAAGCTGTTGCATTAGTTATCTACCTGACTTGGTTAATGGTTCGAGACAGTTTGCATTATCGATATTTGTGTTTGCCTGCCTCCGACCTTTTGGCATACAAACATCATTTCGTGTTGATCTTTACTGTGATGTGTTGCCACTGTTTATATATCTCAGGCCTCGACTTGGTTATACACTGCATATTCATGTGTCATTGTTGCTTGCATCTGCTCATCCCTGTCGTACTTGTTGCCATGGTGGCTGCATCTATTTGTATGTGCAGTTCCACCTGAGCCATGTTGTCTGGTCTTTACTTTTGCCAGTTGTATTTGGGTGCAGTTTTACCCTTGCAGTTCTCTGGTCTTTTAGTCGAGTTTGGTTGCATTATTGTAGTGGCGAGGCAGTACACGCGTGCGTGTACTGCAGCCCTAGCAGGATTGACAGGTTTGGTTGATAATTCGATTGTTAAATTATTGCATTGGTTCAATTCAATATTTTGAAGCTGTATTTGAAATGGTTCATTTCGATTTGAGTTGTATCCGTTGGCTTTTGGATTCATTGATCTTCTGAGTGTTTGATAGACTGTATTGGCGAGGCAGTACACGTTAGCGTGTACTGCAGTCAATCAGCACTGTTGTTTTTAAATTGACAATTTCAATTGTCTTAAATTGATTTAGTCAATTTGATAAATTGTTTATTTATCTCTGTTGATGTTTTAAATCTGCTGATTTATTGTTTAACACTATTTAGTGTTATACCTGCCGTTATCCAATTCTCGTATCGAGAGTTGGATATACGAGATTTCTGTGACTGTCGTCTATTTGACTATCTAATTATTATTGCTACTAGGTACTAATAAACTGGTTTGAATTAGACTGACCTGGGTATTATTTTCTTTTGAATGTAATACTCGGGTCAGACCCGAGTATTTCAGGTTGTAGATTTCTTTCTTTGAGTTGCTGTTCGGGATTGAAGACTTTTCACATCTTCTGAAGTTGTCAGTCATTTTGTAGTAGTCGTGTCATTGTATAGAATGATATGTATTCATGTATATTAGTCGATAATGTACTTGTATATATAACTTCTAGAGTCGACAGTTGTAGTTGTATCATATGTATCGTGTCAACTATATTGTAACTGACATCGGTTATATATATATGAGATTTTTGTTAATTTGTGTTCCGCATTTATATTATCTGTGTTATTGTTATATCTAATGTCCTAAACTATTATGAACTATTGTAGTTTGTTTTATACTGATAATTGGATATGTCGAGGGGAGTAAATAAATAATAAAAGAAAAATAAAAAGAATGTACCACTCCTATCGAGATAACCAATGTTAGTGTAAGGCCAATTACGGATGGTCGCTCCTATCCAGCCTTATTCTTCGTAATAATAGACAGTATTTTCTTTAATACTCTTTGTTATTATGAGCATAGAGGTGGGGCGTCACAGTTGGTATCAGAGCTTGGGGTTTATGGACATAATATAAAACTTAACTCGGAAGGAACATATGTTACAATTGTAGGTCGATGTTTTATCTGTGATTTGAGTCAAAACTAAAGTTTTGAAATTTTGATGAAATTTTTAAATATCGTTATTTAAAAATAAAAGTGGAATTGTGCTTTGTTGTTTGGATGAAATTGTATTCTGATGATTTGATTGATTTGTGTTCTATTTATCAGAGTGCGCAGCGGAAACAGTGAAACTGTCTTCGCTGAGTACAACTGATAATCTTTTTGATTTAAGAATCAAAATACGAAATTGATATGAATTCCAATTGTTGTTTACATACCTGTAATTATTATGTTTCTTTGAGAAATTCGAATCCGAATTGAGGATTCGAAGAAATTGCAGATATGTGATTTTGTTGAAATTTCCGCTGGCTTTCTTTTGTACTAATCATCTAGTGATTAGATTTTTGCTGTTTTGAATTATCTTCATTGAAGATACAATTGAATGATTTCTTTGTTCATTTTGTAGTACGTGCAAAAATTTGAATTGCACGTTATTGCATTTATTTTACGTTGAACCGATGCTTGGTTAGGATACGTATTTTGTTGCCGTTATTTTTATAACGGACTTTTTACACCAATGCTGAATTTTTGAGGCACGGTGTTTTGTTGACAATTTTAATGAATGAAAATTCACTGATGTGTAACCGTTTTTACGGTATTTTGAGAAGTACAATTTCCTTATCGAAATTGTTACTGAATTGCTGTTTTAATCACGTGAATGGAAAATCGTTTTAAAAACGAAAATTGTTTTATAAATTTTTAACGATTTGCGTTTTCAAAAGGACGAGAAAGTGACTTAAACGATTCAGCAAAATCGAGGATTATGACCCCTTTCTTTTACTGTTTCGCTTAACTCCGGACTTGTCCAGTTGAGAATGTGAATTGTTATTTTTACAAAATAAATAAAAATTGTTTTCAGAAATTTAACAGTTTACGCTTTCAAAAGAATGAGGAAGCGATTTAAACGTTTCAGCAAAATCGAGGACTATGACCCCTTTCTTTTACTGATTCGCTTAATTCCGGACTTGTCCGTTTGAGAATGTAAAGTGTATTTTTACAAAATACACAATTTTGCACTTTCAAGGAAACGATGAAGAGATTTAAACGATTTAGCAAAAGTGCGGAGTATGGAACCACACTTTTACTATTTCGGTTAATTCCGGACTCGTTAATTGAATATCTGTTGTTTTGATGATTTTGATGAATTTTACACTTTCAAGGAAACGATGAAGAGAATCAAACGATTTAGTAAAACACGTGGTATGGGACATGTGCGTTTGCTATTTCGGTTAATTCCGGACTCGTTAATTGAAATATTTGATGCTTTCGTGTGCTTTCGAGCCACTATGATGGACCTTCGGGTCATATGATGGACCTTCGGGTCATATGATGGACCTTCGGGTCAAATACCAGTACTAGACCTTCGGGTCACTCTGCGGACCTTCGGGTCAATCTGATGGGCGCCAAAATTATGTTGAGTACTTGGTAGGCTTCGGCCATATGAGATGCACGTGCGGCGAATTAAAACTCGCCATCTGATGGGATCGATCCAAACTTTTATGTTGATTTTCTAGTCTTCTTAATTGATTTCTAGATATTTGTTGTTTCTAATTATCGCTTGTGATAATTAGATATTTGTTGATATGAGTTCTGATTATCGTTTTTGATAATCAGATATTTGTTGTTTCTAATTATCGCTTGTGATAATTAGATATTTGTTGATATGAGTTCTGATTATCGTTTTTGATAATCGGATATTTGTTGTTTCTAATTATCGCTTGTGATAATTAGATATTTGTTGATATGAGTTCTGATTATCGTTTTTGATAATCGGATATTTGTTGTTTCTAATTATCGCTTGTGATAATTAGATATTTGTTGATATGAGTTCTGATTATCGTTTTTGATAATCGGATATTTGTTGTTTCTAATTATCGCTTGTGATAATTAGATATTTGTTGATATGAGTTCTGATTATCGTTTTTGATAATCAGATATTTGTTGTTTCTAATTATCGCTTGTGATAATTAGATATTTGTTGATATGAGTTCTGATTATCGTTTTCGGTAATCGGATAATTGTTGCTTTTAATTATCGCTTTTGATAATTAAATAATTGTTGATTTGAGATTTAATTATCGCTTTTGATAATTAAATAATTGCTGATTTGAGATTTAATTATCGCTTTTGATAATTAAATATTTGCTGATTTGAGATTTAATTATCGCTTTTGATAATTAAATAATTGTTGATTTGAGATTTAATTATCGCTTTTGATAATTAAATAATTGCTGATTGAGATTTAATTATCGCTTTTGATAATTAAATAATTGTTGATTTGAGATTTAATTATCGCTTTTGATAATTAAATAATTGCTGATTGAGATTTAATTATCGCTTTTGATAATTAAATAATTGTTGATTTGAGATTTAATTATCGCTTTTGATAATTAAATAATTGCTGATTTGAGATTTAATTATCGCTTTTGATAATTAAATAATTGCTGATTGAGATTTAATTATCGCTTTTGATAATTAAATATTTGCTGATTTGAGATTTAATTATCGCTTGAGATAATTAAATATTTGTTGATTTGAGATTTAATTATCGTCTTTGATAATTAAATAATTGTTGATTTTAGATTTAATTATCGCTGTTAGATAATTAAATATTTGCTGATTTGAGATTTAATTATCGCTTTAGATAATTAAATATTTGTTGATATGAGATTTAATTATCGCTTTTGATAATTAAATATTTGCTGATTTGAGATTTAATTATCGCTTGTGATAATTAAATAATTGTTGATTTGAGATTTAATTATCGCTTTTGATAATTAAATAATTGCTGATTGAGATTTAATTATCGCTTTTGATAATTAAATAATTGTTGATTTGAGATTTAATTATCGCTTTTGATAATTAAATAATTGCTGATTTGAGATTTAATTATCGCTTTTGATAATTAAATAATTGCTGATTGAGATTTAATTATCGCTTTTGATAATTAAATATTTGCTGATTTGAGATTTAATTATCGCTTGAGATAATTAAATATTTGTTGATTTGAGATTTAATTATCGTCTTTGATAATTAAATAATTGTTGATTTTAGATTTAATTATCGCTGTTAGATAATTAAATATTTGCTGATTTGAGATTTAATTATCGCTTTAGATAATTAAATATTTGTTGATATGAGATTTAATTATCGCTTTTGATAATTAAACATTTGCTGGTTTGAGATTTAATTATCGTTTTTGATAATTGAATATTTGTTTTCTGACTATCGTATGAGATAATCAGATATTTGATTTGTCTTCTGATTATCGTTTGAGATTTGAGCTTCGTCTTTTTCTCTGGCGATTCAGGTGAGTAATTTGATTTACTCACATTCAATTCGTGCTCTGTATGAGATTTCTGCTCTGTTTTCCCTCTCTTTTAGTTGATGGAACTCGATTGTTCTTGCTTTTGTTAGTCGTCTGATTTTGATCCCTGATTCCCACGAGGTTGATTCTTTTGATTTGAAGCAGTCGAACTTTTTGATTTCATATCTAGTACTTCCCCTGCTGACATTTGCTTTGCTTATGCACTCATCATTACCTTGCTCTTTTGGTTGTTACCTTTTATCCATTTATTCCCTATGATTGCGTGGACGCAATTTCTTTAAGGAGGGGAGTCTGTAACAACCCGAGATTTCGCAATTATCTGATCATCGTCAAATGACGATTAAAATCGTTGGTTAATTGCTATTGCAGTTTAAATCGATTTGAAATTCCTTTTATAAATTTTGTAGAGATTGTAGTGGGCTTGAAAGAAAAAGAATATTGTGGCCCATACTTGTTTCTGCCGTGATATCTAACTAAAGAAAACCGTCCCCTTGATCCTCAATTCATTATTCGTTCTACAACCCTAGAGAAATCGTACGAGGGGAAAAAAGAATGGCGGCTCAAAATTCTCGTTCGTCCTCTTTTCAAATCTGGAGCTTGTGGGAAAGGGAAGGCGCTGCTAAGATGCTTTGAATCCTTTCACGGTCAACTGGATCGCTCGCGACTCCTCCTGCTTGGGACGACTTCGCCTTCACTTCGAACGAGTGCTTAGGGTTTTTCTCTCTGATCGATTCTTGAATAAGAGGTGAGTAATACCTACTCACATCTAATTTGACTTAGTTCTGTGCCTTGAGTTTGATTTGGCTTCATCGATGATGATTTTTGATCTTGAGTTCGCTGTGGTTCGACTTCTCGTCCCTTGTTTATCTCGGCAGTTCGAATTGTGGTCTTGTGGTTGATAACTTCTGATTTGGTTTTACTTTTTGATACTTGCGGCATTGTTCTTGATTTTGAATTTTGTGGTCGAACCTGCTAATGTTCGATTTCGCCCAATTGAATTTGTCGATTAATTTGCTCTACCGTTTGAATGGATCAAATTCCTCGACTCTCTCTCAGTATTAACTTGGGTTGTAGTTGCTGTTCTATGTTTTTGGACTGCAGATGTCCTCGTCTTGGTTTGGTCGTTTTCATCGCATTAATTATGGACTTCGGCAGTGCAATTCTCATATATATAACTTGACTTTGAACCTCGTCCTTATGACTTGGTTCCAATTTTTGCAACTGCTGTTCCATTGAGTTTGAAACTGGTAAATAACTATGATCTGAACTGTGCAGTTATGTTTTGTTTGTAGTTGTTCAAGTAGTCTGGTGGCTTCATTGTTGGTTTTGTAATTAGGATGACATTGGCCAGTTCTTTTAGCATGAAGTATAGTTGCATTCCTTGGTTCATATTACATTATGAAATTCCCCCCATGTATTTACAGTTTCACATTTTAGCTCGGTTGCACTTGCAACCTGATATTGAAAACTTAGGGAATTTGAAAATAACTATTGAAAACATACGACTCCAGAAATTAAGTATAAAGTTTTATTCGAACAAAGTTCATACTGTTTTGATGCTTTCTCGACCTTTGTTGCATTGTTTACCTGAGATTTACCCGACTTTTTCACGTTCGTTTTCATTTCGGGTTGACTTCGATTGATTGGTTTTGGGTTCTTTTCAAATTTGTAAGGTGCCTCTGTGCCTATGCGTGCCTTTGTGCCTTTGCGCCTTTGTAAAAATATTTTGAGTATGACATTGACATTGTCGAAATCTGCATTGAACTTGATCACTTCCTGTTGTTGCACGACTTCGGCAGCTACTTCTTGTTTAAAGTGGATACTTGTATTTGACTTCGATTTTAAACTCCCCTGTGACTTTATTTGATTTTGAACTAAACAGTGAGTATCATGTTTTCTGGCCTGTAGCTGAGTTACTTGTTCATGTTACAGTGACTAAATTTTGCTTTTGCCTTGAGCATTGTTATCACTTGAGTCTTGTGATTATGGTCTGTATATAGGAAGTGTTCACTGACCTAAGCTGTTGCATTAGTTATCTACCTGACTTGGTTAATGGTTCGAGACAGTTTGCATTATCGATATTTGTGTTTGCCTGCCTCCGACCTTTTGGCATACAAACATCATTTCGTGTTGATCTTTACTGTGATGTGTTGCCACTGTTTATATATCTCAGGCCTCGACTTGGTTATACACTGCATATTCATGTGTCATTGTTGCTTGCATCTGCTCATCCCTGTCGTACTTGTTGCCATGGTGGCTGCATCTATTTGTATGTGCAGTTCCACCTGAGCCATGTTGTCTGGTCTTTACTTTTGCCAGTTGTATTTGGGTGCAGTTTTACCCTTGCAGTTCTCTGGTCTTTTAGTCGAGTTTGGTTGCATTATTGTAGTGGCGAGGCAGTACACGCGTGCGTGTACTGCAGCCCTAGCAGGATTGACAGGTTTGGTTGATAATTCGATTGTTAAATTATTGCATTGGTTCAATTCAATATTTTGAAGCTGTATTTGAAATGGTTCATTTCGATTTGAGTTGTATCCGTTGGCTTTTGGATTCATTGATCTTCTGAGTGTTTGATAGACTGTATTGGCGAGGCAGTACACGTTAGCGTGTACTGCAGTCAATCAGCACTGTTGTTTTTAAATTGACAATTTCAATTGTCTTAAATTGATTTAGTCGATTTGATAAATTGTTTATTTATCTCTGTTGATGTTTTAAATCTGCTGATTTATTGTTTAACACTATTTAGTGTTATACCTGCCGTTATCCAATTCTCGTATCGAGAGTTGGATATACGAGATTTCTGTGACTGTCGTCTATTTGACTATCTGATTATTATTGCTACTAGGTACTAATAAACTGGTTTGAATTAGACTGACCTGGGTATTATTTTCTTTTGAATGTAATACTCGGGTCAGACCCGAGTATTTCAGGTTGTAGATTTCTTTCTTTGAGTTGCTGTTCGGGATTGAAGACTTTTCACATCTTCTGAAGTTGTCAGTCATTTTGTAGTAGTCGTGTCATTGTATAGAATGATATGTATTCATGTATATTAGTCGATAATGTACTTGTATATATAACTTCTAGAGTCGACAGTTGTAGTTGTATCATATGTATCGTGTCAACTATATTGTAACTGACATCGGTTATATATATATGAGATTTTTGTTAATTTGTGTTCCGCATTTATATTATCTGTGTTATTGTTATATCTAATGTCCTAAACTATTATGAACTATCGTAGTTTGTTTTATACTGATAATTGGATATGTCGAGGGGAGTAAATAAATAATAGAAGAAAAATAAAAAGAATGTACCACTCCTATCGAGATAACCAATGTTAGTGTAAGGCCAATTACGGATGGTCGCTCCTATCCAGCCTTATTCTTCGTAATAATAGACAGTATTTTCTTTAATACTCTTTGTTATTATGAGCATAGAGGTGGGGCGTCACAATTACAATAAACTAACACCCGAGTCAGGCTGGAAACCAGCGTGAGTAAACTTCTATAACTAGAAATACTAAATTATAAAACATATTTGAAATCCTGGGGTAACTCATATCTTACTACGAGTTTTAATCTTCTATAGTCAAATACTTATTTCACACATTAATGTCTAAGTACCGTTAGTTAGATAAATGGATAAGTTCACTTAATTTATTCCATTCCAGCCTATCTAATTCTAAAATCAAATCTATAAAGAATTATAGTAGATTTTAAATCGAAGTGGTTTCAGGTATTTACTGATACCCGACCCCGGTCTCTTCGAATCCAATGTCATTATTAATCCAGGTTATTTAAGTGAAAACAATTTAATTCATATTTAGAGTACATATTCACATAGCAATTCCATTACAGATAGATAATCCATATTATCATAGTTCAGTCTCAACATCATTTCACATAGCATCACGAATCATATATCAAAGATATCAATTAATTCGAGGCATTCAATATCATTCAATCATCCATAAGCAAGATAAATTAGTCACACCATTTCTAATTAATTTAAATGAATTACATTAATTACTTTAATCACTTATAATCCTTCTTAACATTAATTACTTACAAACTTATTAATTAATCATCTTTAATGATCCATCTAAATTAATTATCCATAATTAATTTCATTAAGTAATTATCCTATTGGTTAATTATCCTTAATTGATTAATCCTTAACTACATACATTAAGTAATTATCATTTAAGTAATTACCAACATTAGTCAGTCTCTAATTACCAATTAATTAATCTCTAATAAATTAATTTATAAACCTTAAAATTTAATTAATTAATCCTTAATCACTAATTAAATAATTTCTCTTAAATTATTTCATTAATTTAATTAATCATTAATTAATCCATACTTTAACTAATTCACTAAGTAATTAATCCTCAATTACTTCCACTAATTAATTATTCCTAAATCAATTGACCATTAATTACTTTGATTAATTGACTCCTCATTAATTAAGTAATAACTATCCTACATGATTAATTGATTAAAGATTATTACAATGATAAGCACTCACTTAATTTCATCATTTATTTATTAGAAATACTTAGGTTTTATTTCGATAAATTAACTTAATATTGAATTTTTCCCAAATCAAGCAAATACAATTTTGAAATCGCCTGACTTATTTTGTTTTGAAGTACTGTTCATACCTTACTCTTGAATACTTTTTTATCAATTCATTAAAACTTGTATTTATCTAAGGGTTTTAAAAAAAACTAGTTTATTTACTTCGGTTACAACCCGAGCCCCAAACCAAATATACTCGACCTAACCCCGAACTAAACCGATCTTTCCCCGACCTTCCTTTCTTCTCCTCTCTCTTACTAACTACAGCAACACTCAAAACTGACACACGAGCACACGTACACGTGCACACTCGATCGTCGCCACTCCAACCAGCGTCACTACCACCAGCAAGTCATCGTCACCCTTCTCCTTCGTTCCAACCACCCAGAACTTACGACAACTCTTCGAATCGAAATCGAACAGAAATGCCATCGCCTGAACGAAAACCCGACACCTTCTCTCCCCTCGTACCACCGTCACAGATCACTGGAACACTCGCCGCTAGGCCTGGAGCTGCACCAAACCCTCTCCTTCCTTTTCCCCCTCCACCGAATCACTCCGGCGCCACCACATCACTACACTGGCCATGGAAACAACCTCGACCAAACCAAAGCCTAAAACATTACTTTCCAATCGACCCGCTTCCACAATCACCTAGAATTTCCAGCGCCATTTTCCTCGAATTCCCCCTCGACCAATGCTCCTTCCACCCAAACATCTTGTTCTGAAATTTCCTCCATCGCCGGTAATTGTCAAAATTTCCAACTCCGATCAACTAAGAATTCCTCTACATCCCTCGTTTTAAAAATCATAAAATCTAAATCAAAATTCATTACTTTCGAAAACGAAACAGTTTATGTAATTAAAACTTCAAAATTTAAAAATCAAATTTTAAATTTGAATTTAATTTTACTGTCATTTCTTACTTCCCAGTAATCCTACTGGTTTATCATACTTGATAATATTTTCATAAATAATGTTTCATCTTTTCAAACAACTTATTCTTAGACATCATAACCCAGAAGTGCTTAGTTGAAGAGAATTTGAATTAAAATGCTATTTGGGTCTGTTAAAATCAAACAGAGACATGCACATGAATACTCATAGCAATCCCAACCTATATACCCAGGCAATACATCTTTCCAATTTATGCAAGCAAAAATTAAGACATTTTCGACTATCTAATCCTACATGCATTCAGTTATAAAAATAAATTTAGACTTTTAGATGGTAGATTTACTCACTGTAATAATGTTTTGCTCAGACATTTCAACATAAAACTGATTAAAGACAAAAACTTAACTTTTGAATGTTATTTACATCCAACAGTTAAAGAATAGAGCACAAAACTTGAATTTCAGGCATGCACACAGAGATAACCACAAACAAATATACATAAAATTGTTTAATTCCAACATGCAAACCATTATTTCCTATTTAAACTTAAGTTTTCTGCATGTAACAGGGATTTAACAGATTAAAAGTTTTTTTAAAACAGATATGATTACTCACCTGTTTTTAAGAACAGAGAAAGTCTGTTTTGATTTTGATTTGTTTGATCTGGAAATTGATGATTGAACTGAAACTTTGAATCTGATCTGGAATTGAGTTTACATTTGCTTGTTTGAAGTTTTAATCCTTGTTTTGCTTATCAAGTTTGCACTAGTTGTTTTGATTTAATTTGCTTTCCAAGTTGAGAAGAAATTGAAATCTGGTTTCAGGGTACAGGATTTTTCTTTGATTTGTTTTGAGAAAAAATAGAACAGAGAAAGAATGAAGGAAAGAATTGAAAATGTTTAATATAAGCTATTAAATACTTTTTTTTAGTAAATATTTTTAGAAATAAAAGGGAAATGGAACACTTGTTTTAATTTACTAACACTTGTCATTTACATAATTTAATCTCATTACACATGTTACTATCATAATCTAATCTATTAACACTTGTTATTACATACTTTTAATTATTTTTAAATCCAATTTATTTTAAGATATTTATCTTTTGAATTTCAAATTCAAATCCAAATTCAATTTAAAATCAGCTCATTTAAATAAATATTTAAACAACACATATTTAATTTGTTTGAAAATAATATTTTTTCTATTTAAAATCTTCTTATGTCTATATATATACACAATCATTATTATTTGTTTTAAAAGGTTAATTTGTAAAATTTTAAGTAATTATATTAGAAGATTATCAAATATTTATCCCAATATCAAAAATCCAATTTTTATTATATTTTCAAATTCACTTACATAACCAGGTATCTTTTATTATCAGAATTTTATCTGTTCAATTGAATAAACCAGTTAATTATCCAATTACTGGATGTCCAAAAATCCGGGTTATCACACTTTCCCTCTTCATTCAAATTTTCACATTTTCATGGTATTGGAGCGCAAATCGCCAAACGGCATTTTACGATCCAGATCTAGATTCGATCATTCAACTCAATCACTCAAATCACTTCCTCAAACCTAATCGAATTCAAATCGAATTCAATCTGATTACTCTCCGATTACACTCCCGCTCACCATCTCAGATCTGAATCAAATCAATGGCTCAAGATGATGATCTACAATCAAGAGGAAGCACAACCAATGTAGGAAATGCAGCAGTCAATCAGACATCGAAAACACTTGAAGAGTCACTGAAATCAATTATTAATCCCTAAACTCAACTAATCACCGTAACCCTAGATGAGGATAATTTCCTCCTATGGAAATTTCAAATTGAAATGGCGATTAAAGGCTATGGTCTGCAAAAATTTATAGATCCTGCAAGCGTCAGTCCAATGCAACTCATACTCAATCCAGAAGGGCAATCGGTCTCAAACAATGAGTTCTTGATACACTCCAAACAAGATAGCCTGCTGTGCTCCTGGATCTTGTCATCGATTAGTCCAAATCTTCTATCATCAATGATTGGATGCAAGACATCCCTGGAAGTGTGGAATGCAATTCATCAGAACTTCAACAACCAGGCATCAGCAAGGATAATGAGTTACAAGAGACAGTTGCAAAATATCAGAAAGGATAATATGAACATTCGAGAGTATCTGAGCAAGATCAAGAATCTATGTGATCTATTGGAATCTTCTGGACACAAAGTGAATGAAATGGAGCATGTACTCAACATTCTTAATGGATTGGGGGATGAATTCGAAGCAGTTGTTGCTGTAATAACATCACAGGAGACTACACCTTCAGTCTAGTATGTGAGTTCTGTCCTTCTTGCACATGAAGGAAGACTTGAGCAGAAAAGCAATGCAACATCAGAGTTTTCTATCAATTTGGCAAGTAACACAAAGAACAAGAACTCATCAACCAATCCTAGATCTGAACTATCATCAAATAATCATCAAGAAATTCAAGGAAGTAGAGGAAGTCAAATGTATGAGAGAGGCAGAACACCTAGCAGAGAAAGAGGAAGAGGAAGGTTCTTTAACAATCGACCCAAATGTCAGATATGCAGCAAACTTGGTCACACTGTTGTTCGATGCTATTTTAGATTTGAAGCAAATTACAATGGCAATCAACAAGTTTCACCTAATCAAGGAACATCCAGATCTAGTCTCTATAATGTCAATCTAAGCCAGGCTCAAGGAGATGCTAGGTTCAATCCAAAGAACTTCACTCATCAAGGTGATAACCAAAATGTTCTAGCTGATGATGCTGAGATACAAAATAAGGCTTGGTTTCCAGATTCTGGAGCTACTCATCATGTGACCAACAACCTTCAGAATTTAAATCTGGGAGGAGCAACATATAGAGATAAAGATTTCATTTATATGGGAAATGGTGCACCTCTTAATATCACTCATGTTGGTCACACACAATTTGGTGTTGTTAATAGAAACAAGACATTATTACTAAGAAATTTACTGAGAGTTCCTCATATCAAAAAGAACTTGATTAGTGTTTCACAATTTGCACGTGATAATCAAGTCTTTTTTGAATTCCATCCACATATATGTTTGATCAAAGATAACTCGAATGGAGACATTCTATTGCAGGGGGAAGTGCATAATGGTCTCTACAAGTTCAATCTTGAAACTGGAAAGAGAGTTGACAGTAATATGATGTGTTGTAATAATGTATATAGTAAAAAGGAAGTTGAATATGATGTATGGCATAGAAAACTTGGTCATCCAAATATAAGTGTAATGAAAGTTGTGTTGAGTAAAGAGAATTTGTTGCATTTAAACAATGTAAAAACACATCTTTGCAGTCAGTGTCAACTAGGCAAGAGCCATAAGTTACCATTCAATCAGTCTCTAACTATATACAACAACCCATTGGAATTGATTGAATGTGACCTATGGGGTCCTGCACCACTAAATTCAGACTATGGATATAAATATTATGTTGCTTTTGTGGATGCACATACGAGACACACATGGATCTATTTCTTGAATCTCAAATCAGAGGCAACTGAAGCAGTAAAGCAATTCATCATTCAAGTAGAAAGACAGTTGGAAAGAAAACTCAAAGTCTTTCAAACTGATGGGGGAGCAGGATTCAAGCCACTCAAGAGTTTCTTCAATGAAAGAGGGATAGTTCATAGATATACTTGTCCACACACCTCACAACAGAATGGGATTGTAAAGAGGAAGCATAGACACATAGTAGAGATGGGGTTAACACTTCTGGCACAAGGATCCCTTCCATTGAAGTTTTGGCACGAAGCCTTCTCCACTGCAGTGTACCTGATTAATTGCCTTCCCACTAAAGTTCTTAAGGATAGCAGTCCACATGAAGCACTACATGGTACAAAACCTGACTACAAAAGATTAAAAGTATTTGGCTGCTTGTGTTTTCCACTATTAAGGCCATACAACTCTCATAAACTTGACTTCAGATCTAGTGCATGCACATTCCTAGGATATGGAACTAGTCAGAAGGGTTATAAATGCCTAACACAAGAAGGAAAAATCATAGTATCGAGACATGTGATGTTTAATGAGAGCACATTCCCATTTGCAGCAAGCAAGACAAAATGCACAAGGAATGTAACTAATGCATAGAGTTCCATACGACCTATACCACTGCATGGAATTGAAGAGGAGAAGCACTATGTAACAACAACTGGAGAGGAAGAATCTGGTACTCATGTTCAATCAGAACCAAACATTACACCACACACTCAGGGTATAGAAGAGGAAGGAAGCAGCGACATGAATGACACACATCAATGGGCTATGCAAGATGACACATCAGACAGTGCCAACCAATTACAAGAAGAGTCTCCAATCAGAGAGGAAGTACAGCAACATGGACATCATATGATAACAAGAGGAAAAAGTGGCATATTCAAGCCCAAAATATATACCATTCAAAGGGTAGTACATGAACCCGTGAGCTATGATCAGGCAGTGAAGCATGCAAAGTGGAGAGCAGCCATGGAAGAAGAATACAAAGCACTAATAAACAACAACACCTGGAAATTAGTAACTCTACCAACGAACAAAACAGCAATAGGATGTCGATGGACTTACAAGCTGAAGTATCATGCAGATGGCACCATAGCCAAACACAAAGCTCGACTGGTTGCTAAAGGGTACACACAGCAACCAGGATTCGATTTCAGAGAAACATTTTCCCCGGTAATAAAGCCTGCCACAATTAGAGTAATGCTCTCCAATGCCTTATACAATAAGTGGCCAGTCAAGCAGCTGGATGTTCACAATGCCTTCTTGAATGGAGAACTTGAGGAAGAAGTGTATATGGAACAACCCAAGGGGTTTGAAGATATTAGTAGACATCAAATGGTGTGCAAGTTGAATAAGGCAATATACGGATTAAAACAAGCCCCTATAGTTTGGTTCGAAAAGCTCAAAGGGACATTGATGAAACTAGGGTTTAATTCCACAAATTCTGACAGTTCACTGTTTGTTAGAAAGAGAAGCACCAGTGTTATATACATTCTTGTATATGTGGATGACTTTATCTTGACAGGGAATGATATTGATGAGTTGAGTAAACTCACAGGCTATCTCAATGATCAATTCAAACTGAAGGAACTGGGTGACCTTAATCTTTTCCTAGGAATTGAGGTGAAGAGAACAGGAGATGGTGGACTTCACCTCAATCAAACAAATTACATCCAGAATGTGCTGAGGAGAGCGGGAATGGATAAGTCTAAAGCATCAACTACACCCATGGTTACAAATCTGCGGCTAACCAAAAATTCAGGAGACCCTATAGATGATCCCTATCACTATAGAAGTATTGCAGGCACCCTACAATACATTACCATCACAAGACCAGAGATATCCTTTAATGTGAACAAGATCTGTCAATTCATGCAAAGTCCAATGAGTGAACATTGGAAAACTGTGAAAAGAGTGCTTAGATACTTGGCAGGGACAGTGAACAATGGGTTGAATCTTTACTCACCTGAAACACTGAAAATTAGTGCATTTGCTGATGCTGATTGGGCAGCAGATAGGGATGATAGGAGATCAGTCAGTGGATATTGTGTGTATGTTGGAAAGAACATTGTGTCTTGGTGTTCGAAAAAGCAGACAACAGTGTCTAGACCATCAACAGAGGCTGAGTATCGAAGTGTAGCAGCAGTGGTGTCAGAAATAATGTGGCTCAAATCTCTACTTTCAGAAGTGATTGATGATGTACCTGGACCAGCGACAGTGTGGTGTGACAATTCTAGTACAGTTCTTCTAGCAGCAAACCCTATTCTTCACTTGAGGACTAAACATATTGAGTTGGATCTTTATTTTGTGAGAGAACAAGTGGCTAAAGGTGATATCAGTGTTAACCACATTCCAGCATTATACCAAAAGGAAGACATATTGACCAAGTCACTATCATCAACTCGATTTCTTAAATTGAGAGAAGAACTGAATGTAGAAGCAGCACCAGCAAGGACCGAGGTAAAAGAAAAGAGGAAGGCAAAGAGAGAGAGTTTGAATTGAGGGAAAGTGTTAATGATATCAGCAGTTTGTAATGCTTGTATTTAGTTTGCATTCTGTTTGCATACTTTAGTTCTTTACTGTTCCAGATTTGTGCGCTTGTGCACAGACTTGTGCATGTATATATACTGGGTATGTGGACTAAGCTTGTTAATGATCGAATCATCTTATTTCCCTCTTCATTCAAATTTTCACATTTTCACACAACATCCAATGGCTCACCATATTTTCACCATCACACTTACTCAAGCACATAAACAAATCCTCACCTACACACATATGTATGTATACACACACATACATATGTATGTATATATGTGTGTGTATATATGTGTATATATATGTATGTATATCTATGTGTGTCTGTGTTTGTATATGAGACTGTCATGCATAACACCATATTTTTCTTAATATTAGAGCGCATATGAAACTAAAAATAGGCTGAAAAAGGTGATAACAAGATTTGGGTAGCCTCGTAAGGTACTAGTTTGGGATGCTGCATTAATCAAAAAGAACAATCCTACAGAGTTGGATAATTTTACTTTCCATCAACCAAAGGTAGTGATGACGATCTAACCTTCATTTTTTTTCCTTTTTTCTTTGGATTTTTTTTCGATTTGACCCCGTTTTAAAACTTATTATCGCAAATAGCCTCGTTTAAAAACTAATATCAAATATAGCCCTGTTTTGACCAGCTCAGCGCTTAACTGGCCAAAATGCACTAGCGATTTTTCAAAAGTTTGCATATCCTGATAAACCGTGTACTATTCATAACCTCAAGGGGAGGTGTGTATACTTTAGGTAATTCGCAAATGAATTTTTTCAATGCTAACACCAAATTATTACTACTGAATTACTAAAACAACTATGCATCTAACATCAGTATTGAATTAACTACTTAACTCCATATAAAAAGAACCTTTTTTGTTCCAATTGGATTGACATTACAATAATAATGATCCTAGCTACTGTGCTATCATTCAAGAGCAAAACTATTGGCAGCTGTTTTGTGTCATTTAGCATGTCTTTCAAGCAAGTTCAGATATTTCTGCAATAAATATATTGCTTTATTACAGAAAAAAGAACTTTATTATTGAAAAACAAGTGAATTCTTAGTCAACTTGTTTCTAATCAGATTTGTTGTCTGAAAAACAGTTACATAAAAGAAAAGCCAAAATGACAGTAAATCATGACTATTTTACATATGAAATAATTATGAACCTTCTTACAGCACTTTCACCTTCATTTAATGTCGTTCATAATACCAGCCATGGTTAGAGTTGCAACTTACCTGAGCATACAATTCTCAGTTAGTAATTAGTAACATATGCATATAACAGGACAAGAGAAAAACCAAACCAACAAAACATCCTCCCTTGCATTCAAAATTACTTCTCTCTGCACTTGTCTGCAAATTACAGCTCAAATGGTGTAAATAATTTTAGCAAAACTTTAGCTAACTAATGTTAGAAACCATTGCATTGATGAATGAGATATTGTCACACATCGCCAAAAATATGTACATTTTCCTGTTTATATAGTAAATCTCTCAAACCTATATTGACTCTTAGGATTAGGTAATTTTGTGCGAGGGGGAGGACCTATATGATCGTGAACTAATGTGCGCCGCCGTCCACCCGTACCGGGCTGGGTGCGGATGCAATAAGAGTGGACCGTGTTATATTTTTGCTGCACAAAAGTGAACAGTTTTCTACGGTCAAAATTCAAACAGAATCGATTTCCCAACTGAAACGACTATTGCAACTAATCGAATGGACGCCACTTTTCTCAAACGGAAATAGGCGTTGCGAATTCGAAAAGTGTTGCAAAATTCAAAACGAAGAGACGCACCATTTTCCCAACGGATATAACCGTTGGGAATTCGCCTACGAAAGAAGCAGTCCTTCGTATCGCATAGAAGTTCATACACACCACAATCTCGAGCAGATCACGTCTGTTATATCTTTGAAGACTTTGAATAAAGTCTTTAAGGAAATTGTCACGGCAATCGTCATACGAAATTTCCTTCTGTATCCTGGTTAGAATTTCAGGTTGTTTGTATACATATTTCTACATAAAGTTTACTAGTTCTACTCAATAGTAAAACAACCATCATCGTTATAATTTAGCACAGCAATTTGACGTTGTTGCTACTGTAATTTGTTGTTGTACGTTTGTTTCGAGTGCAAATTTCATTTGTAAACTTGTATAAGGAGTTTATAACATATTACTCTCTGTTTTGGTATTCTAGTTGTTTAACAACTAATGCCTAAACATCTAGTCCACGCCATTAGATATAACCAAGAACTAACTCTACGCCGGTGAGTAAGTTATGAAGGCTATTAAAAATAAAATCAGCTAATGAGGCATCAAATTCTTTTTCTAGTTAATGTATGGCAGAAGTAATGGAAGACCCTCCTAAGATATTCAAAGCATGCAAGGAAATGCTGTTTCCTTATGTCCTTATTATCACTCAAAGAGTTTTATCATATTCATGTGATTATTATCATAATTTACATTCCTGAAAATGAATGGTCTGAATGCATTATTGACAAGAAATATCAGCACTATTTCATTTTGCAAAGTGCAAAGTTGATTTTGTATATAATTCAGACCTTGCTGTTAAATGGTAAGCCTTATCATATGTAACTTCTTTAGTGGCTAAATGCATTAAACAAACGAAAACATCCTTAATTAACATTAAGAAAAAAAAGTTGATATAGAAAAAAGTCATAATAGAAATAAATACATTAACCAGGTCTATGAATGGGAAGGCACCTGTGCAACATTTAACGAAAAAAAATTGTATCAGTACATAATGTAACTGCTTAATTTAATCTTGTGATATACTAACATAATTGGCATACACACTTATTCATAGTTCCATGTGCCACAGTTCTTTGTTTTTCATTTTTTCTTTCCGAACTTTACAAATTCATGATATTTTCTGGTCGCTTCATTTAGACACTATCACAGTACGACTTGATTTTAATTCTTATGTCTATGCACTCACAAACATACACACACGCACAATACACGCATGCACACACATATTAAATACATACGTTTATGTATATGCACATGACTTGAAGCAAGTCCAACAAGCTTGAAATGTGGTATTAACAAAGAAGAATTTGATTTATATCTAACAATTGTTTCCATGTCAGAATTACTACCACCAAATGTCAGAATTAGTACCACCAAATGTATCATCAAACAATGCACACAAAATTTTAAATCTAACTCCACCAACTCAATGTATCATCAAACAATATACACAAAATCAGAAGTAATACATTCACTAAGAGATAGCACTGGTTACTATGAACCATCAGATCATCATGGATCCAACAGCCCATATCTTTCTCAAAGCATTGCTGCAGATTGCCAACATGTCTGGGCCTAGCCCATTTAGTTTATTTCTGTATAAATAGAATGTTGTACTGTTAGTTTTTAACATAATACAAATTATCAAGTTTACAATTCAATACATTTCAGCAAATCCTCTCTATCAAATATCAATTTACTTTATGGTATCAGAGCTTAATGTCAAACGACTGATCATCAGAATCTGCTCCATGTTCATCATCGAGTCATCCAGGAAGAAAGATTGATAATCAAATCTTCGGTTGCTCTCAGTTTCATAGAGCATCTCATCATTTGATTCTCCTACACTTCTCCTTTTCTTTCTTAACCCTAAACCAATTCTCATATCTGTTCTTATCAGTTTCCTTTTTCAAGATTCACTTTCTTGGATCAGTATCTGGCTACAAATTAAACATCTGCCTCGCCAGTATCTGTTCATCTCATCATGAGTAAAGAGAGTGCAACCGTTGCTACATCAGAATTCAGAGCCAACAATGCTGCTATTTTCTCTGGAATAATAAAATTAAAAGGTCAGACAGCAGTACAACTAGATGAGAGCAACTACATCATGTGGAAATATCAAACTGAAACAACCATAAAAGGTCATGGGTTAGAAGAATATATTAATGGTACTCTGACCATTCCACCCAAAATGATAACTGATAAACAGGAAAAAGTGATCCCTAATCAAGAATTCATATTCTATCAGAGACAAGATAATCTTCTTGCAACATGGCTAATGTCCTCAATTAGCACAAGCATCTTATCTCACATTGTTGGATGCAAAACTTCACAAGAAATCTGGGAAGCCATTGAACAATTCTTTAATTCTCAATCTTCAGCAAGAATTATACACTACAAAAGACAACTGCAGAATTTAAGAAAGAATGATATGTCAATGAGGGAATACTTAACAAAGGCCAAGAATTACTGTGATCTTCTCAGCACAGCAGGATACAAAGTATCTGAAACTGAGCAGATTCTCACAATTTTAAGTGGATTGGATGAAGATTATGAATCCATAGTGGATATTATCTCAGCTAAAAAGAATTTGCCAAATATTCAATTTGTTCATGCAACCCTTCTTGCACATGAAGGAAGAATTGATCAAAAGAAAGTACAAAATTCTGACTACTCTATCAACTATACTTCTGTCAATAAAAAGAAAAGTCAAGACACTCCTCAAAACTCAAACAGAAATCAAACTGGAGGCTTTAGAGGAGGAAATCAAAATAACAGAGGTAGAGGAAGTGGCAGATGGAACAATTTTAATCGACCAAAGTGTCAGATTTGTGAAAGAATAGGACATACAACATAAAAGTGCTATTTCAGATTTGATCAGAACTACTCTCTCAACAATAATAACAATAACAGTCAGAGATCAACCAATCCAAATGTTAACATGACACACACAGGAGTGGATACCAGCAATCAAAACACTGCACAACAGTCAAAAAATGAGGATGCAGCATATGAAGAGTGGTACCCAGACTCAGGAGCTACAAATCACATTACCAACAATTTGGAAAATCTGAATCTAGGAAACAAAGAGTACAAAGGTACACAATCAATTCTTTTAGGTAATGGTAGATCTATAAAAATCACACATACTGGGAATGCTAAAATTTTTGGCAAAAGAGAATTACACTTAAACAATTTACTTAGAGTTCCTCAAATAAAGAAAAACCTCATAAGTGTTTCTCAATTTGCCAAAGATAATCAAGTATACTTTGAATTTTATCCAAAACTTTGTTTAGTTAGAGATGCATCAACTAGAGAAATTTTACTACAGGGTAATGTGCAAAATGGTCTATACTCATTCAATCTGAGGCAGCACAATAGGGTAGCCAATTCTGGAAAATGGTGCAACAATGTTGAAAATAATAGGGTAGCCAATTCTGAAAAATGGTGCAACAATGTTGAAAATGATATCAAAAATAACAAAATATTTGATCTTTGGCATTGTAAATTGGGTCATCCCAGTATTAATACTGTAAAATCTGTGTTGAAGAGTAATAAAATAAATATTAATGATATATCTCTACCCTACATATGTTCTGCATGTCAAATAGGAAAGAATCACAAATTACCCTTTCTTGACTCCTCAACTAAATATACTAAACCATTAGAGATGGTAGCTACAGATTTATGGGGACCAGCCCCAATAAATTCTGATTTTGAGTTCAAATATTATATATCTTTTGTTGATTCCTTTTCAAGATATACATGGATATATTTCCTAAAAACTAAAGCAGAAACACATAGGGCAGTTATTCAATTTATTACTCAAGTGGAAAGGCAACTTAATCATCAACTAAAAATAATTCAAACTGATGGAGGAGCAGAATTCAAACCATTAAAGAATTATTTCTTAGAAAAAGGAATAATACATAGAACTACCTGCCCCTATACTTCTGAGCAAAATGGGTTAGTTGAGAGGAAGCATAGACATATTGTTGACACTGGCATCACTCTTTTGGCACATGCTTCAATGCCACTCAAGTTCTGGCCTAAAGCATTCAATTCAGCTGTTCATCTCATCAACAGGATGCCAACAAAGGTACTACATAATAAGACTCCTTTAGAATTATTGTTTAATACTATACCAGATTACAATAGTCTTAAAACATATGGTTGTCTATGTTTTCCCTATATGAGACCATATAATTCTCATAAGTTAAGTAATAGATCAACATTCTGTACCTTTATTGGTTACACTTCTAATCAGAAAGGTTACAAATGCTTGACTAGTGATTGAAAAATTATAATATCTCGACATGTTGGATTTAATGAATCTATATTTCCATTTGCTAGCACAGAAATCAAAACAACTGAAAAGGTTTATAACACAAAAAATATTATACCTGGAATACCCATCCTTTCTCACAATAAAATAGATGAAGATACACATCAGAGTCAACTTGAACCTCAACTCACGACAACCAGTGAAGAATCAAGTCAAGATTCAAGTAACTCCAATGATGACTGCAACAACAACAATGACTCTAGTACAGAAACTATCTCTGCTCAAGAAAATCAAAACAACACTACTCCTCATCAAGATAGTCTTAATGAGGAGGAAACTGGTCATCATATGATGACTAGATCTAAACATGGTATATTCAAACCCAAAGCATATCATGTCATCAGCAACTTATCTGAACCTGTTTGCTTCAATAAAGCCTTACAGGATGAGAAATGGAAAGCTGCAATGGATGATGAGTACAATTCCCTCATCAAGAATGAAACATGGACTCTAGTTCCTGCACCAAAGAATAAAAATATCATTGGATGTAGATGGACATATAAAGTCAAGAAGAATTCGGAAGGCAATATTGACAAATATAAAGCCAGACTCGTAGCCAAGGGCTACTCCCAACAATATGGAATAGACTTCAGCGAAACTTTTTCACCAGTTGTAAAACCCACAACTATAAGAATTATTCTCACTATTGCTCTTCACAATAAGTGGCAAATAAAACAACTAGATGTCAATAATGCCTTTTTAAATGGTGAACTTCATGAGGAAGTTTATATGCAACAGCCATCAGGATACATTCAGAGTGACAAGAAGAATTGGGTATGCAAACTTGACAAAGCTATATATGGGCTTAAACAAGCTCCACGTGTTTGGTATGAAAAGCTTAAATCTACTCTTGTTAATCTCAATTATCATCCCACTAAGTCTGATAATTCTTTGTATGTTAAGAATTATAACAGTATTACTGTGTTCATACTTGTTTATGTGGATGACATCATAATCACAGGAAATTGCATGAAGGAAATCAGGTATGTCACTGATCACTTAAACAACAAATTTTCCTTAAAAGACTTAGGGAATTTAAAATATTTTCTAGGCATTGAAGTCATAAAGAAATCTGAACATGAACTTGTTCTTTTTCAAAGAAAATGCATATCTGAAGTTCTAAATAGAGCTAAAATGAGTGTTGCAAAGCCCATGCCTACCCCAATGTCAAGCAATTTACACTTATCTAAAGACAAAGGGGAAACTTGATAATGAAAAACTTTACAGAAGTATTGTAGGGGCTTTGCAGTATATCACAATTACTAGACCTGATTTATCATTTGCCGTGAATAAAGTTTGCCAATTTATGCAGAAACCCCTAGATCTTCACTGGAAGGCAGTTAAGCATATTCTAAGATACTTAAAAGGATCAATCAATCAAGGGCTAAAGCTAAAAGCATGTAAAGACTTATCTATCAAAGGGTTCGCTGACGCTGACTGGGCATCAGACTCTGACGACAGAAGATCAACGACAGGTTACTGCATCTATTTAGGAAGCAACCCAATGTCGTGGTGTTCAAAGAAGCAGCCCACTGTGTCTCGCTCCAGCACTGAAGCAGAATATCGAACCGTGGCAAGCACGACAGCTGAAATCATCTGGCTCAGATCTCTTCTCAAAGAAATCAAAGTCAATTCCTTGAATCAACCAGTGATTTGGTGTGATAATTTTGGAGCTGTTTCTATCTCCGCAAATCCTGTTCTTCATTCTCGAACGAAACACATAGAAATTGATTTGTACTTCGTTCGAGAACAAGTAATCAAAAGGGAACTTGCTGTTAATCATATTCCAGCAGGTCATCAGATTGCTGATATCATGACTAAAGCCCTCTCGAAGCATAACTTTGATAGATTCAAAGCTAATTTGATGATTGAAGATGTCGGGAGCAGATTTGGGATAAAAGTGGAAAAGAATGAAACCCTAAGTCAAATTGAGGGCGGCAATCAGAAGTAATACATTCTCTAAGAGATAGCACTGGTTACTATGAACCATCAGATCATCATGGATCCAACAGCCCATATCTTTCTCAAAGCATTGCTGTAGATTGCCAACATGTCTAGGCCTAGCCCATTTAGTTTATTTCTGTATAAATAGAATGTTGTACTGTTAGTTTTTAACATAATACAAATTATCAAGTTTACAATTCAATACATTTCAGCAAATCCTCTCTATCAAATATCAATTTACTTTACACAACATTTCAAATCCAACTCCACCAACTCAATGTATCATCAAAACTTACTAAACAATGACACAAAAAAAGCCATACCTATCACTCCGATCAATCAGCTCCAGAACCTCCCGAACCACCTGAGGATGGAAAGCGGCCACCATACCGTTGCATGTACTCAGCAATACGCCGATCCAGCAGCTGTGTCATCTCGATAGCCTGACGACGGTTCTGCTCTTCCAACTGTGCCACCCTAACTTTCAACTCTTCGATCTCTGCTAGATCGATATCAGCTCTGGCCGTTTGGTTGGCTCTCCTCTGTCTATTGGCATGCAATACTTATTTAATTTAGTCTATAATTTTTCTATCAAAGCTACAACCTAATGTATTAATTGTTATATTTATAAACTTATTACTGAAACTAAGCGATGTGAAGTTCTTTAGAACTAAAAGATTATTAAATTGTTATATCTTAATATATTATTCATAACCACTTGATTGCCAAAGCCGTAGCGCCTGTTCCGTGACGGTGGATCCATGACCGACTCAAAAATAACGTCTTTCTCATCCATCGTCAACTGCTCTCAACCGGTATCCTACAGGAGTTTCTGGCGTTGTTCCATAAACCTTGCCTGCATGAACAAATAAAAATACAGTTAAAATTAATAGGATGATATCTTAATTCATTATACTTTAATTATTAAAACAATTACTAATAGGACATAAACTAAAATATGCTTACATGGCTCTTTCTCGATTTATCATCGTGTCATGCATATGAAATTGTCCCGTCCGGATTTACATGCTCGACGGCATGAGTATGGATAAACACATCCATAGACAACACGGGTCCCTGCGCCACAGCTTCTTGAAATTAATTATTATGTATTGTTATTGTATATTCAAAATTATATAGCACACTAACTATTTACAATTCACATTTAATAAATTTACCAACTCCTAGCAATATTGCTAGAATGACTTTGAACCTCCTCGATGAGTGACGAGATTTTTGTTCCTATTTGTAGAGTTTTTTTCCGACTCTGCCTGTAAATTTAAATTTAATACATTATTTACTTACCAAATATTTTTTGATATTTACGTATCAATCAAATAATTAATAAAAGTTTAGTACACTTACCTTCGCCTCGTCACCATCCCAATGTGTCAGCTACCCTTTCCACATAGTCATCCTCATCTAGTTCGGCTTCTGCCCTTTATGCTTCACTGTGAACATTGAATCCCTGTAGTTCTTTCTCATCTTCTGCGTCCAGTAATGTCGTACTAGCTGCAGGTCAACTGATTATATGTCCACTGTGGCCTGTATTTCATGATAAACAAGCAACCAAAAATTAAACAATAAAGGGTGAAAAATAAATAAGCGATAAAAAAGATTGAGAATGGAAAACAAAAGATTACACTTACAATGAAATCCTGCCAAATACACTCTAGGATGTGGGGAGGGATATTATCCCACTTCGGCCAACAAACCGACATCCTACTCTTGTACGACTCTCTTGAAACTGATAGAACTATAGCTGATGGCTATACGTCAAACCCCCTTGTGTTAAATATGATGCAGATTAGTATATCATACACAAAATATTTAAGATGTTGAAAAAAGTTTAATACTTACTCCGCTCTAGGTACTAGAGACACAGCGGGTCGCTGTGGCGGTTGCGATGGACCGCTGCCATCACCTCTTGAAGAATGGGAAGAACTCCTCCTTTTGGACGACATGATACCTGTCATAGACACATCGTTTTAAAAGAGAATAATAACATGATAATGAAATATATTTTATATTTAAATGACATAAATGATATAAAGTACATAAAATGCAAAGTATACCTGATTCAGATTGGGTCACATATTCTAACGATAAGCAGAATACATTGCATTTTTAACATAAATTGATAAATAAATGACAGAAATGGTAATGACATAAATGATGTAAATGACAATAAGCAGATTCGGTTTCATAAATGACACAAATTACATAACTAGCAAAATAAATCCCATCAACTACATCAATTGCATAATACATTAAGAATTCAACATAATTATATCAATTGCATAATTACATCAATTGCATAATTACATCAATTGCATAAATAGCAAAATAAATCTCATCAATACATCAATCCTCATCGTCTTCTGATTCAGATTCGGTCTCATATTCTACGTTATTTTCCTCCATACTATCGAATGCTTCTACCAAAATGTTTGATTCATCGTTCAGAGATCCAAAATTAGTATGATCGTTTGTAATTATTATTTCGTTGCTTTGCTCAAGATCTGCCTAATAAGCTTGTTCGTTTGGAATATTCTTCCCATCAAATGTAAATCTTGTCTTTGTTTTAAAAACTGTCGACCAATCTACTTTATCTCTTTTTAGAGACGGATAAGGAGCGTAATAAACATGTAATGCTTGTTTGGCTAGTACAAAAGGATCGTACTTGTGATAATGTGATGTGTGCTTTATTTCAATAAGATTATAACCCTTGTGCCCATTAATTCCAAAACCTGGAACATTACTAAACCAATTGCATCTAAACGGAAACATCTCCTCCGCGGGTCGTGAGAAATATGTCAGTTGCAAAATTTGTGTTAAAACGCTATAAAAATCATTTATGTGATTTTTTGAATAATCACTACCTTTAACAAATACACCTGTATTATTAGTTAATTTTTCTGCACCGTATTCTTCGGTGTTAAATTTATATCCATTGACGAAATATATTGGATATATCTTGACATTTCTTTTTGGTCCAAACGCAAGATGTTTCAAACCTTCGTCAACCACGTAATTTATCGGTTCATAAACGTACTTTGAAAACCAATCAGAAAATTCTTTACTGAGATCTCCCTATGGATGTTCACTTTCATAAATACTGCATATATGAATAAAATATTGCATTAAATTCTACACGCGCATGCATTACGGAAATGAATAAATCATAAATTATTATTTCAGATTACCTAACAAATAGTGCAACCTCAGCACAATTAAGAAGAATATAAGTGTGTGCTACATGAAGATCTCTATCGTCTAACCATACTTCTACACATTTTCCAAAAGGTCGACCATGTTGTCAAAAATTAGATAACATTAATTGAGAGGACTATTGTTCGTCGCCTTCGTCATTACGAGGAACACTTTAAAATGATATGTTCACATGGTCACCGAAATAGTGAGAGAAAAAGAACAAAGCTTCTTCTTTGATGTAAGATTTACATATCGAACCTTCAACTCGTGCTTTTTGCCTTATTTTTTTCTTCAGATGATTTAAGTATCTATGCAAAATTAATTTACATTAACTTTAACTTCTTAATCTAATTAAAATAACAGGTAACATATTACATACCTCTCAAATGGATACATCCATCCATATTGTACAGGACCTCGAAGTCGTGTTTCAGATGGGAGATGAACGGGTAAATGTTCCATTACAAAAAAAACCTAGTGGAAATATTTTCTCCAATTTGCAGAGCAATATAGGAATATCTTCTTCAAGTTTACGTAAATGTTGCACTTTTAAAGTAGTTGAACAAAGCTCTTTGTAAAGTAGACTAAGCTCGGTTATTACCTTTCAAACTTTTGACGGCAATAGTTCTTTAAATAGAACGGGTAATAAATTTTCCATCATTATGTGACAGTCATGGCTTTTCATTCCGCTCAATTTACCATTTTTAAAGTCAACACATCTACGAAGATTTGATGAAATCCCATCAGGAAAACTAAATCCTTCCTCCCATTTTAACACAACTTTAACTTGATTACTATCTAACTCGTAACATGCTTTGGGTTTTTACTGTCATTTGGTTTCATATGAAGCTCGGGACATTTGCATAATTCTTGTGTATTGCGTCTTGATTTCAAATCGTCCTTAGTCTTCCTCTTGACATTCAAAATTGTGTTGAAAACATTATCAAAGACACTTTTCTCGTTGTGCATCACATCAATATTATGACGAAGCAGAAGATCTTTCCAATAAGGCAACTCCCAAAATATACTTTATTTGCACCTATTATAAATAGTCGATTTGCCTGCAATTTCTGTTTGCACTCCAGTTTATATCTTTAGATAGTCCCTTACAAGTTTGTATATGTTTTCGCTTGACCATATCATTGGTGGTTGTCTGGTTTCTACTCTATTAGCTAAAAAGTTTTTCCTGTCTCCTCTGAAGGGATGATTGACATGGAGAAATCATCGTTGGCAGTCAAACCATGAAATTTTCTTACCATTCGGTAAAGAAAACGCCCGTATTTCTTCCATGCAATATGGACATGCTAGACGACCGGATGTACTCCATCCTGAAAGCATTGCATAGGCAGGAAAATCACTTATAGTCCACAACAAAGAAGCAAACATACGAAATTTTTTTCTTTGAAACGTCGTATGTTTCTAGTCCTAAATTCCACAGTGTTTTTAACTCTTCAATCAACGGTTGTAAATAAACATCGATTTCTTATGTCAGATCGTCGGGGCCAGGAACGACAACAGTAAGTATTGCGTTTTCATACACATTCACGGAAGTAAATTATAAGGTGTGATGATGATGGGGCAAGATGAATATTTAGCACCAAATTGAGAAAATGGTGAAAAACCATCCGTACATAATCCAAGTCTAACGTTACGACTCTCCCCTGCAAAATGAGGATAAGTATTGTCGAAATGCTTCCATGCTTCTCCATCGGTTGTATATGTCAACGTACCCTCTTCCTCTGTTCTTACACTATGCTATCTTATATGAGATGCGGTTATAGAAATGCATATAATCTTTGAATCCTAGGAGTGATGGGCAAATAATGCATATGTTTGTATGGAACTTCATTTCCCTTTTTTTTTCTTGCTTTGTACCTTTCCTCGTTACATATTCTACACTTCCTAAGAGTGATGTCCTCTTTCCAAAACAACATGCAACCATTTAAACATGTATCTATTTTCTGATAAGGTAAACCAATAGCCGACATTAGTTTTTTAACTTCATAGTGATTTTCGTACATTAAATTATCTGGCGGCATGTGTCTTTTTGCAGCTTGTAAACGGCCGTAAATCCGGCTTTAGTGATGTTGATTGCAATGTAATCTGCGGTTACTGATAGCTGGACGCCGCTTTTACAACCATCCCAAAGAGGTTTCTTAGCAGCATCTAGTAAATCATAAAAATTTTTGCTTCAATCTTTGGTTCTTCAACATTTTCATCATCGTCGTCAACTTCAACAGTAGGGAATATTGATCATGGTGCATCTTCAACTATATTTTCTATACGGATTGTCATAACAATTTCATTACCAACAATGTCTAATTCAGACTCTGTAGAAGTATTTGCTACAACTTATCCATGACTATCCCAAACATAATACTCCGGCATGAAACCGTTTCTGCACAAATGGACTTTCACAATATCGGGTAACAAATACTTCAAATATTCACACCTACTTTCACAAAATTTCTCAATCCCCTTCTTTGAAACATCCATCTCCTTTGATAAACAAAATAATCGATCTTTTTTCTATCTGAAAAAATATGTCACAAATTCAAAAATAAATATTGATCATATTACGAATTCACATTTTATTTTTCAACGTATCGATACAAAAACTTATACACGTCAATTTTACCCCACTTAAGAATACAATATAGAAATGTTGGTTTATGATTATCTTTTTTTCTGGTCAGTCATCCTACTTCCCATTACAAACACAGTAAATACTTACATTTTGTACATTATTTCGTTTTAAATAATTCGACAAAATTTCGAGAGCACTTCCCTTTTTTTCTGCATTGTACACAAATGCGTGTACGTAGGAAACGAAAAAGAAAAGCGACAGTGAAATTTTGTGAACCGTTTGAAATGAAATAATGTGCAATGTTTATTGTGTTTATATCTTGTCCACTACAGGGATAAAAACAAGTATCGTACCAGATGAATATAAATGGCCGTTTTATGATAAAACAACTATTTATATAACGATCATGTACAACACCCGTCGGACGAGGCCAAAAACTCTCTAATGGACGTAAAAAAGTAGTTTATAAAAAATAATATTTACTAATTTTATACATTTCAAAAAACTATTAATTTACCATATTTGTTCTGCGTATTTTATTTAATAAGGCTGCTTTAATATTGTTGTCATTTTTCAATACAGTCAATTTTTTTTAGACTCGTGCACTCATTATTGTTATACAAGTCAAGATGTTGTACAACTCATATCTTATTCCAGTTAACACAATACAATGGTAGAAATAAAATATATACAATGGTTTACATATACACACACAATCACAAATTATACATACTCTTTAAATTTTCACGATAACATATGAAATATGTATAACATGGGATACTATAAACCATTATTACGCTATTGGAAATAATTACAATCACTAATTAGCCCTAATTTATCAACTTATGAAAATCTAGATTTAGGGTAAAAATTAGATTTTTGGCGAAAATAAGAGATTATACATGAGATTGAGAGTAATGAAGTTTGATTGGGTAGCCGTGGAGGATTCGGAAGCTTGAAATTGGAGATTGGAAGCTTGGAGGAGGGATTTAGGGATTTTCTTTTTCCGTTCAGCCAAATGAGGAAGAAAGGCTTCGGCCTTAGCAGATAATCACTAATTTCCGACGACTTTCGACGACCGCCGACGGCCCGTCGGAAGTCGTCAAAAATCAGCCGTCGGAAGCCATCGCTACGTGCTGTCGGTTTATTAGCCTTTTCTAGTAGTGTGAGTTATGGACATATGTCATAAAAGTGCATGTTAAGCTTAGTAAAATTACTTAAATACTCCTATAATTTTTTTAAATAGGGATGTAATCTATAAAAGAAAATTAAAAGTGACATAATGCTAATTTTTTATAAATATAAGGATATATGTCAAAATTTCTCTATTTCTAATCCATTATCAAGCAATAAAAATCTATTCGACTCATTAAAAACACATAATAAGATAAGTAAAAATGAGTTCATAAAAAGATTATCTAAAATATGAATTCTGGAGGGAACGATCGAGATTTTTATTTGCGAATCCATAATTTTCAATGAATGGAATTTGAGTTCCAGTTCCTGTTATGGAAAAATCTTGGATTCAAGTTATCGGAGATTAAAGGGGTATTCCGAGTTTGACTAAAATTTATTGACGGATTTAAATTCGATAAATGGGGTCTGATTGAAATTCATAAGTGATTTGGTTTGATTATGGGGAGGATGTAGGGTTCGAGCTTTTTTCACAATGTTTGAAAACTTAGTTTCGGACTCGATTTTGGGCATTTGAATTTTTGTTAGTTTTGAACAATTTAGGAAATTTTGGAAGTTTCAGTTTTAGTTTCGGTCTCGGTTCCGGTTTCGATTTTCAATAGCCTGATTTAGGTACGAAAGAAAAATCAACCATCAAGATAATTATACCCCTTGAAATCAACCCGTACGGCTGTCGTTCGTGCACCACGTTACCCATTTTATTGGTTGAAGAAGCACGACCCTTATACTAAATATTATTAAAACTAAATTAAGTTAAACCATGAAACTAAATTATACTAGATACTACTTAAACTAAATTAAGGTATACTAAATACTAATTAAAACTAACTAATATTGGGGCATCATCAGTTAATACCGGCCCAACACTTAATATTTCAGCCCACAAAAATTTCAGTCCTTATACTAATCAAACACGCACATTTGTATATTTCAGTTCATAAAAACATATACGCAAGTCAAACACAAGTTAGGGCAGAAGAAAACAACACTGCTAGGGCATAACCAAAAAAGGTGACAATTTCGCTGAAGAACACGAAGAGAAATAAAAAAACACTAGGTAAGGTCGGTGTCGCCGAAGAAGACGAAGCTAGGGCAATATCGATTTGCTGAAGCTAGGATAAGTTGATTTATCGAAGCCTGGGAAAAATTGATGCGCGATTTGCTGAAGCTAGGCAAGTTCTTTGCGATTTGCTGAAGCTAGGATAAGTTAATTTACCGAAGTCAGGGCAAAATTGATGCGCGATTTGCTGAAGCTAGGCAAGTTCTCTACGATTTGCTGATTTTATTTCTTTTTTTTTATTTTAGCCCAGACTGAAACCGATTTGCTGAAGCTAGGCAAGCTCATACGCCAACCATTTTATTGTATCGGAAACATTATGATTTGTTTGAGACAATTGAGACATTAACCTTTCTTTAAACCATACGACGAAAGAGCGGTTATGTTCATTGGTTAACCATCTTTCATTCTTTGAAAGATTCTGAGACTTTAGAATTGTCATGTGCTCCTCCAAGTAAGGATGAACCTCACTAAGGTGTTGTAAAACAAGTAGGTGGGCCTTCTGAAACATTTCATCACCAATTGACATAAATTTAAACCCAATTGTGCCATGACCGTTAAGCCTCCCTTCATGTCGAGACTTACAAAGTCCAATAGGTTCAACACCAGTTAAGTATTGAGTGACAAATTGAATAACCCCTCAACTACAATACCTTCTACGATACTAGCTTCAGGTCTGTATCTATTCTTTGTTTTTATTTTTAAAGTTTCCATGTGCATTTCGAATGGATACATATATCTCATAAACACAGGACCACAAATCTTGATTTCTCTTACCAGATGAACAACCAAATGCACCATAACATCAAAAAATGAAGGGCGGAAATACATCTCAAATTGACATAAGGTAACAATAACATCAGCGTGTTGATCATCCAACATATTAGGATCAATCATCTTGCTACAAATTACATTAAAAAGGATAAAAAGCTTTGTAATAACATGTCTAACAAGTTTAGGCAAAATACCTCGAATTGCAACAGGTAACAAGTGTTGCATTAACACATGGAAATCATGAGACTTAATGCTGGTCAATTTCAAATCCTTCATTGATGCACGACTGCTAATGTTCGAAGAATAACCTGATGGAACCTTGACACCACGAAGACACTCGCATAAACTAGTCTTCTCTTTTTTGGATAATGTATAACATGTAAGAGGCAAATAGCTACGTTTACCTTCTCCATTGGTGCTAACTCCTTCCAAATACCCATTTTCAACATATCTTGCCTAGCTTTCACACCATCCTTTGTCTTACCAGGTATATTCAAGAGTGCCCCAATGATACTATCACAAACATTTTTTCTATATGCATTATATCTAGACAATGCCTAACTTGTAAATGTTTCCAATATGTAAGTTCCCAAAATATAGATTTTTTCTTCCACATGCCTTTTGGAAGAGGAAAGGCTTTGCCAAATACATTTTCAATATCTTTGACTCATTCATACACATCATTTCCTGTTAATGGAGAACGAGCAATTCCACTCTCTATCTCCCCATTGAAAGGCTTCTTCTTTTTACGATAAGGGTGATTGGGAGGGAGAAATCTACGATGATGCATATACATATTTTTCTTGCAAAAATGCAAGCGCTTAACGACCATATCGTCTTGACAAATTGGACATGCTTTGGCACCTTTTGTACTATATTCAAACAAGCTACCATATGCAGGAAAATCATTTATGGTACAAAAAAGCATGGCACGTAATGTAAAATCACTTCTACTATATGCATCAAACACACGCACACCTTTATCTAACAAAAGTTTTAAATCATCAATAAGAGGAGCTAGGTAAACATCGATGTCATTTCCTGGTTGTCGTGGTCTTGAGATCAGAAAAGACAACATGATGTACTTGCACTTCATACTCAAGTGAGGTGGAAGATTATAAATCACCAAAAGAACCGGCCAAGTACTATGTTGACTGCTAAGGTTGCCAAATGGGTTTATGCCATCTGTGCAAAGACCAAGTCTAGGATTCCTAATTTCTTCGCCGAAACTAGAATACATTGTATCAATATCAATATTTCTCCATTACAGAGAATCGGTTGGATGCCTTAGTAATCGATCATCCTTCCTCATATCAGCATGTTATCTTAAGTATTTTGCATTTTCTTTATTTGCAAATAAATGTTTAAACCTTGGTATAATGGGCAAATACCATAAAATATTTGCTGGAGGCCATTTCTTATCTAGGTCGTTATGAACATTCCCTTGTGACTTATAACGGGATAATCCACACTTAGGATACTCATGAAATCTATCATATTCATTTCGATACAATATATAATTATTTAGACATGCATGTATCTTTTTGTACCCTATACCAATTGGGCACATAGTTTTCTTTGCCTCATAATTAGAAGTAGGAAGCTCGTTACCTTCTGGAAGCACATCTTTCAAAAGTTCCAGCAATGATGTAAAACTTTTATCACTTCACTTGTGTTTTGATTTTAAATTGAAAAGCTTGAGCACAGCAGGTGATATTGTGAACTTAGCACAACCAGAATATAAAGGCTTCTCAGCATCAATTAGTATTTTTTCGTACAACTTTGGCTCGTCCATCAAATGTCATTCATCATCACCAAACATCTCATTAACACAGTCGTTCTTAGCATTCTCACCATTCACCTCATTATTCACGTTATCTTCCTGGTTATTCTCTTCATTGTAATGATTACTAGAACTAGTTCTACTAAGTATGCATTCACCATTCCATATCTGCTTTGTATAATTTTTCTTGAACCCATACCGAATTATGTGATCCTTAATCTGATCTATGTTACGGAATCTCCTCTTATTTTGGCAGCATCTACAAGGACAAAAAATAGTTTCTTCTCTTCTTGTTAATTGATCATTCAATGCATACCTGATGAACTCTTCCATTTTGTTCAAGGACTCATCATCGCTACGTTTCACATTGTATATCCAACTACGATCCATGTGAAAATGCTAGAGACACACTACATAAGAAAAAAATAGCTTAAATGTTTCATTCGAAACGATCTTCGTGATTGCAAAATTAATCAAACATAAAGTCGATCACATACTATAAGACTAGTCAATGGAAGAACACAACATTCCTATTATCAGTCATCCACTTTCAACATTCTTATAAGACTACATATTATAAGACTAGTCAATGGAAGAACACAACATTCCTATTATCAGTCATCCACTTTCAATATTCTTATAAGACTACATATTTTAAGACTAGTGCAACAACTCTGGTTTTGGAGATTACCTGTAAATATTAAATTATAACGCTAGTTATAATTTAATATTGTGAATTAAAATAAAATTTGAAAACTTTATTTTGTTCATTTGGATTAATAATGAATGGAAAATGATTTTTATTTAGTGTAAATGCAATAATTTTATTAATTATTGCCAGTTACTTCTTTTAATAAAAATCATTTTCCATTCATTATTAACTCAAACAAACAAAATAAAATTTCCAAATTTATTTTAATTTACAATATTAAATTATAACTACCGTTACTGTAACAACCCTGGTTTTGGAGATTACCTGTAAATATTAAATTATAACGGTAGTTATAATTTTATTATTGTGAATTAAAATAAAATTTGGAAACTTTATTTTGTTTGTTTGAGTTAATAATGAATGGAAAATGATTTTTATTCAGTGTACATGCAATAATTTTATTTATTATTGCCAATTACTTCTTTTAATAAATTTTTAAAGGATGTATTTGATTTTTAAATGTTGTTTCTTTAATAAAAAGATGAATTGGTTTAAAAATGTGTTTTGGCTATAAAATTGAGTTTGAAATGATTTGTCCTATTTTGGAGATATGGTTCATAGGAACCATTTTAGTGGCTTTTGGGATTTCGCCGATGATATGAGGCATTTATTATACTTAGTGTTATTTGGTGACCTATTTCGAGGACATACACTTTGTGTAATTACATTATTTGAAGTAGAGGCATGCTCTTATTATTGTTTCTTCTCATTCGAGAGGATATCTTATCCTTTACCTTATGCTCATATTATCACTTATCCTTATAAACTGATTTTCTTAACTAGACTGATCCGTGTATTTTGTACTCGGGTCAGACCGAGGTGTTTCAGGTTAGGCACCCTTATGGACTTAGCATATTCTGCTTCCGCATGGACTTATCTGCTAGCCCTTTTTATTGTAGCCCTTTTGTCGCTGCTCTGATATGTATATTGTTTTGACTCTGTGAGTATATTATGGTCGTCATACCACTTATGATGTGTTATTTGTATTGTATTGGGATGTAATAGATATGGGAATAATTTTAAACTATATATCTATATTCCAAATTTTGTTTTAATTCACAATATTAAATTATAACTACCTTACAGGTAATCTCCAAAACCAGGGCTGTTACAATCTTTGTCGTTGTCGTGCTTTACAATGTAAGCATTAAATTCTTACCTTTTCCCTTTACTATAGACCTTCAATCTTTAATATATACGATCGTCCTTGATATTAGTGAAAACCGCAACAAATTTGTCACTTAATTGTATGCATTTACAGTTGTGCTATGCCAGTTTAAATTAGCTTATCGCTGACATGGGCATATACAAAGATAAACAAACTATAAATTCATGACCATATACAAGAATACACTTTTTTGCAATGGTGCTCCTCTTTTTTATTCATGTTTAACTTTATTTTAATTTTCTGATTTATATTGTATGATTTATATGTTTAACTTTATCGGTGTTGTGCTTTACAATTTAAGCATTAAATTCTTACCTTTTCCCTTTACTATAAACCTTCAATCTTTAGTATGTATGATCGTCCTTGATATTAGTGAAAAAACGCAACAAATTTGTCATTTATTTGTATGCATTTACAGTTGTGCTATGCCAGTTTAAATTAGCATATCGCTGACATGGTCATATACAAAGATAAACAAACTATAAATTCATGACCATATACAAGGATACACTTTTTTGCAATGGTACTCCTCTTTTTTATTTATGTTTAACTTTATTTTAATTTTGTAATTTATATTGTACGATGATGTGGTATATTGGTAAGCCAATATACTTGTTGGGTTGAAGCAAAATTTTGATATTTAGTGCTAAAAATTATTTTTTCGAAAACTGTCAGATTACTAAAATGACGCAAATTTAGTTTGAAAAATTATCAATGATTTTGATTACTTCAAATAATTTCACTCTTATTCCAAAAGATTGCGTCTGTTAGTAGTACATTTTTCAGTTAAATTATTTCTCATTCGAACAATATTTTGTATACAATTTTATCTTTGTATTTTTAGTAATATATTTTGGAATCAGTAGACTTTATTTCATTAAAAGTGTTGCCTTTTTTTCATACGAAACCTAGATATGTAAAGTATAATAAGTGTATGCACATGTCTTAATGCTACCCATTGATGCTTATTTTAGATATAAATAACCAGCTATGTTGCTTATGTTTTAATTTTCATCTCTAAAAAATAAATTAACATGAGATACGTTTTGTTTAGTTTCCATACTCCATCAAAACCTGCATTTTTCATTAACATACAAAAGGAAAAACAAGGAAACTCTTAGCATGTGGATATTACACTAGTTATTTTGTGAAATTAATAGAATATTTACCTTTTACACATTTTTTCTGTCAATTTCGCTATTGGTGACTCTTTTAGTTTGAGCTTTAAAAGATTTGAATTCCAAATAATTAATATTCAAATTTTAAATATTAATTAGGAAATGCAGTCAATGCAGGGACACCAGCTCCAGGTCCAATGACACCAGTGACCCCTCCTCCTACCCATCGAGTACCCCAGTAAAGCACTTTCTTTTAAAACATAGTCAATAATCTATTTTTCACTTCATTTTTGAACACTAGCAGTTGACTGTGATCTATTCGGTTCTATTAAGCAGTTACAACCAAAAAAGCTATTGGATTGGTTAATAAAACAACATCCATAGCAAAAAAGTAAAATAAGAGATCAAATACTTCACCCGCAAAACAACAACCAGTGAACATATTATGTAGCACTTCAAAATATCAACATATATACCCTGCTAAGCAATATCAATTCATGTGCATACACCATTTGTAAAGCATGTGAACTTTAGTTTCTCTACCCAAAAAACAAAGGAAGTGCATATTTCATGTTAAAACCGGAAAAATTGTGTTATAATTTAATTTATGTCCATGGCTGATGATGAACTCGCAGTTACCAAAACGACAGTACATCACCGCCACCCGATTCTACCCTAACTGGACCATTCACTGCCTTGATCGAACTTGAAAGAAAATTATGACAAAGTTTAAAACAAGAATAATACCACAAACTTTAAAACAAGAACAATATGACTGGAAATATAAATCAAAATCGAAATTGATAATCGACTAAAAAAATGAAATTCAATACCTGAAGGAAGCAGGCAACCGAAATTGACAAAAGAAAATCGATGGAAACCGGTGGCGAATCGATCGATGGAAACTGGCGCTCTTTGATGGAACTTTGCAAGTTTTCTTTTTATCGATGTTTTCTTTTTTTCTTTTCTAAATCGATAGCTTTTTTTATTTGGGAAGAAGGAGGAGGCGGGGGTGGGTTAGGTACATACATGACAAAATAGGGTATGTTAATTTTTTTGGTTTCTCTCTCATAGAGTACGTGCAAAAAAAGCGACCGGGTTGGGAATGGGTTGAATGGAAAAAAGAGTACTTGTATTTGTCAATTTGTGTCGGTTCCTATATAACTGACACAAATAAGGTTAATTGCGTCGCTTGTAAAGAAAATAGACACAAATAGTTCCTATTGCTTCAGTCTACTTGTGTCGGTTGTAACTAATAATCGACGCAAATTGCAGTTTTTAATTTTCTACTGCTCGCATATGTCAATTGCATCGGCTGTTAAGAAGGGACCGACACAAATGATTCTATGTGTATCGGTTGTAAGCATAACTGACGCAAATGAAGAGAAGCAACAGACCTGTTTTGTACTAGTGTATGTAAATTTTCATAGCTGTCTAACTTCTATACGTAAAAGTGCATCGTTTGGAAAAATAAGGAATATGCCTAAATGAAAAGAATGTGTAAAGTACATACATCCCTCTCTGTAGTTTACGCTGTTTATTGAATAGAGCGAAAGAGATTATTCCTTTTAATTATAAATAGAACAAAAGTCTCGCTTTTTGGTAGATTATGGAAAGCTACAAAGGTCATTTTCACTGTCAACATAGATAAATAATGATTGCAATATCAATAGGCAATAAATGTGTAGTTAATAGGAAGTTACACAAACCAAATAGGGATGCAAATGCGTTTAATGAGATTCATTACAGAATTAAACATGACATTTATGGAGAAAATGGAATAGGCATAATAAGTTAGATTAGAAATGAACAAATAAATGTCATTATTGATTGTCCAATTTGAAAATTTATTACTATAATAATGATAACCATTTGTATCGATTGGAAAATCACTAATGACATTTATTTATTCGTTTCAATAACTTTTTATGCCTATTCAATATTGACCGTAAATATCATGTTTGATTCTATAATTAATCTCATTAAACATATTTCTGTCCCCATTTGATTTCTGTAACTTCCTTTTAACTATGCATTTATTATCCATTAATATTGCAATTATTGTTTTTCATTGTTAGAGTTATTACCCCTTTTCACTGCAATCTTCTAACCCAATGATTTATTACACTACTAATATTGAAACATTCTAATTGTAATTAATATGAGAGCTTTCGTATATTCATTTATTACGCTTAATCCTTTACCCTATGTATATTTGTTTTTTATTTAGTAGATGCAGCTATACGTTTATATATTTATGTGTGTGTACATATATATTTCTATTTTTGAGTCTTTAATTTCGAGGTTTAAGAATTCCATAATACACTTATGTGTACATTCTCCAAAGAATATTTGTTTTCACATTTTAATATATTAAGATCATCCTTCCTCAAAAAGGAAATTATTACTATTATAACTTCTCATAAACTACCGAAAAGTGGGGAAATTGTTCCGTTTGAAATTACAAGGAATTATCTCCTTCATTTTTATTGAAATAGAAAGTGCAGATTATGGAGAAGGACCTATACTTTACACATCTCTTTCATTTAGACATATTCCTTATTATTTCAAACGACGCACTTTTTATGCATAAAGTTAGACAGTCCATGGAAAGTTACACGGAGATAGATACGACTAAATTATACATTCAACACTCCTAATAAATTAAAAATATAGAAATGTACATTCTTAATCAAATTAGTGCATTCCAAATGAATACTAAATAATTTACAATCCAATTAACATAAATTTTTAATACACTTAACAATCTTGTAAACGTCATACTTTACAATTTTTAGAGATTAATTCCCTAAAATTTCCAGATTAAGGTGTATATGTCATTCTATAATAACTCAAAGAATATATAGGAAAGATTTCAATTAAATACATTCATTTAAGCCTACAATTCAAGAGGTCTAGCATATGCATAATAATCAAATAAAATTCAACAATATAAATTTCAGTGTTATTATAAATCATATAATTTTCCACTTACCTTTCTAGCATTCCTAATCTCCAAATCCGAATTCATTCCTTTAATTGACTACTTTTTCCTTTCCAACCTAACAATATGTACAAAAAGATATATACATACCCATTATTATAACTACAGATCTGAGAGGAGATTTGAGTTAAGTGGAATTTAGATTTATAATTATAGAGTTTACCTTTTCTGTAGAACTGATTCACTCATTTTCTTCTTCTATTCTTCTCTTCTTCTCTTTTATTTTATGCCCTTCCCAAATATATATATATATATATAATATTTTTTTATAGTTGCTAGAAATAGTGGAGAAAGGAAAATGGTAGAAACCTGCTGCTCTATTTAGAAAATATGAAAAGAAAAGCGAGAGGCAAGACCTGTATTTATAGGCCTTGAATCAATTCTATCCGTTGGATTAATATTTATTAAAGGGATAGTTTGGCTCGCATCCTTAACAAGTTTTAAAATAGATAAAACATCCTTCACAACCAACATTTACGTTTCCGCTCCCTATTTTCAAATTCACGCACGCAAAAAGTCCCAAATACCCTTTATGTTTTAAACTTTTCAAACGTATATAACTTTATTTACAAAAACCGGATCAACATACCGTTTTCACCAAAAAAGCACAAATTTTATGATCTTTAAAATGAGATCCATTGTTGATACCAAAAATTTATATTTGTATTAAAGGTGCAATTATTTCAAATATTTGCAGACAATTCAGCAAATATTGAACATTTCGATTTTTTTTCAAATTTATAAAAATTACACAAAATTGCAGATATTTCTACAACTATATGGTATAGTTGCAGAAATATCTGCAACTATTGGGTATAGTTGCAGAAATTTATGCAACTATATGGTATAGTTGCAGAAATATCTGCAACTATTGCATATAGTTGCAGACATTTCTGCAACTATTGCAAATAGTTGCAGAAATGCAACTATTGCAAATAGTTGCAGAAATGTCTGCAACTATTGCGTATAGTTGCAGAAATTTCTGCAACTATTGCGTATAGTTGCAGAAATAACTGCAACTATTGCGTATAGTTGCAGACATTTCTGCAACTATTGCAAGTAGTTGTAGAAATGCAACTATTGCAAATAATTGCAGAATTTTTTGCAACTATTTGCAATAGTTGCAGATATTTCTGCAACTATTGCGTATAGTTGCAGACATTTCTGCAACTATTGCATATAGTTGCACAAATGCAATTATTGCGTATAGTTGCAGAAATGTCTGCAACTATTGCGTATAGTTGCAGAAATTTCTGCAACTATCGCATATATATGCAGAAATTTGTTGCGATTATTTATAACTGCAAATATTAAGAATATCATATTTCATAAAAAAAACTTGATTCGTCTTCAATTTAATTGCAGTTTTCCATTTAAATCGAAAAATAAGAAGAAGAATTAGAGCTCGCAGTGAAACGCAGGGGTAATTTGGGGAATAAATTGGCTGAAAACAGAAACAGGGACGTAGAATATATACTTTTTGTGACAGGGATCCACTTTGAAATTAAGTTTCGTTTTAAGGATGTGTGACTAATTTTCACTTTATTAAATCTGGTTCGTTAGGCTAAGGTTCAACCCTAGTCGCCGTAACACAAACTGGTCAACGGCTCATGGAGACTATCGAACGGTAGTGGTCCGGCATTTATTATTATTTATTTCCTCATTTGAATTCCTTTCTAGTTATTTTATCCTAAAACTACAAACTCTAATAACTTCATCGTTTGAACTCCAATCGCAAAACTTTATATTTGAAAGTTAACCATAACATCGTCAGGAACACAATGGTAAAATTTCGTTGTCAAATTATGAAGTGTAACGACCCGATATTTTGGACCATTCGCGTCCATTATAAGTGTATAGGTAGACACTCATGCCGGAGTTGAATTGCTCAAAATACCGCGTTGTTAATTTAAATTTGGCAAAACTGAACATATACAGTAAATAAAATAATCACATATCACAGACACAGAGTAATAAGTGCAGCGGAAATAAAAGAGATAGTAGTTCATAAAGCTACTATATAAATGTATAAGTTACATCAGAGTTAAACCAGATACAACGGAAAAGTAATATGATACATCAGATACAAATCAGAATACATCACTGGAATCATCGAATACTGAAAGCAGAATAGATGGCTGGATCTTCAAGCAAAGCTCCAACTCCAAAGGTGAGTCTCGAATACTGGATCACTCAGTCTGACCCGAGCGTAAAGCAAAAACACAAGACACTCGAGTCAGGATTAACATTCTTATATTAATAAATCCAACTCAAGTGAAATAGCAATTGAAATACAAGTAACTCAAAGGATGTTTGGAATAACCATCCTTTAAGGATCCGTTAAACTATCTACTATGTAGTAATGTACGCTAAGTAGATAATGTCTATCAGTAATATAAGAAGATATCAAAATAACGTTAAGTCATGGCCCATTCCACCCTTAACACATTTTTATTCCCAAAAGCATATACAAGACCGTAGTTTTCCCAAAACCGGAAGTCACCAGAGGGCAATCCATATACTAAAGGTACAAATCAAAATCGTAGTGGTCGCGTATAAATGGAATACAAGTATGACAAGGCACATGAGGCAATACCCAAGGTAGTGATACTATCGTTCGCCTGATCCGGACTGGTGAGAACGCAACGCCGCAGCGCCCGCAACACCGTGAAACAACACTCCCAAAATCAAGGGTGCACCAATCGACAACAAGTATAAGTAGTTCGAAGAAGTGTGTCCACTTGAGGTAGCTAATCCTCCATTGGCCCGGCACAGCTCCTGTTTTAGTCATTTCCAATTTGACACAAGTGTCAAGGCTATCCATCATCGTTCTCTTTCTTCAGTCATCACGTCCATCATTCCAACCACTTCATTCTGGATCATCACTCCGCGTATAGTTATTAAAGTGGTTTCGGTTCAGATAGAGAGTATATCCATTACCGATCCCGGTCTCTTTAATAACTTTCGTGATTAATGCACCGATTGGTCGTTTATTTATTTCAAAAAAACAAATCAAATTCAATTTCAACTTCAATTCGTAAATCAACATTTCGTTTGTCTTTCTAAACCGATTTCCAAAATTTACGTTTCAAAACTTCCAATTTACCGTTTCCAAATCTTATAGTTCAATTTCAACCTTTATTCAAAACAGTTCAAATATTGATTCAAGTTCGTACAAAAGTTTCATTTCGAAATCATTTAAATCAATTTAGTTTTAACATTCAAATCAATTTTCATTCATATATCGATTTCATTCAATATCGTTAAATTAATTTATCATTCAAAACAATTTCTATTAAACTTTCAAATCATTAAATCAATTTCTTAAGTTCAACTTCATTAGATCAAAACTTACAATTTTGAATTAAATTCAATTCGTCAAATCAATTCTTTCAATTACAAATCTTACATTAATTTCAAAAATATCACATTTTCATTTCTTGTTAAAGAAATTCCATTTCACTTATTTACTTTCTTAAATAATTTTCCAAAACTTAATTAATAAAGAAACTCAATTTCAATTATTTACGAAGTAAAATTCACTTATTCAAAAATTCAATTTAATTTAATCATTAAATAATTCAATCTTATTTAATTATTAAATAATTCAAAACTTAATTATTAAATAATTTCAAAGTTTAATAATTTCAAACTTAATTATTAAATCATTTCAAAGTTTAATAATTTCAAACTTAATTCAATTTCAAACTTAATTATTAAATCATTTCAAAGTTTAATAATTTCAAACTTAGTTATAATTTCAAACTTAATTAAATAATTTCTCAAATTAAACAACATTCTTTCATTAATTACATTTTAATATTTTGTTTCAGATTATTAAATATTAACATTTTCCTTTCATTAAAATTCAAATTTCAACTTCATTTCAAAACCATATTATTTATTCAAATAAAATCTTCGTTTTATTTATAAATCAAATTATTGACCAATCGGGTTTTATTTAATTTCCTATCCTAGGTCAAAGTTCAATTTGGGTATTTATCATTTCAACCCGATTCCAATTCAATTCAAAATCAAAACATAGCAAAGGGAACTTGCAGTGTGATAACTGGGATGGTGTCAAAGTAAATAACAAGCAATAACAACAATCAATATCAATCCAATAATCAATTTAGATAATCCCAAAATAACCGTATTAATTCACATTGTTATTTGTACGAATTAATATAATTATTTCTAGAATCTACACTATCATTTCATGTAGATTAAAGATTATTACATTACGGTTTTCACTTGTCATCTATTTACAATTTCATACATCATCAATTTAACAACATACATTCAGTGGTTCGAAGTGTAATTAAACAAATCCTACGTGTCAATAATTTAACAGTTAAAGGGGTCATATTATACAAATGTCAGTTAATCAAATTTAACATTTAACTATCCTATATCAAGTTCAATTGCATATTATTTATCATTTTAACATTAACAATTTAACGTCCAATAAACATCAACAATCAATCAATTTCTAGCCAAACTGTATTATCATCGCATAACAATTACAAATAATGGTGTCAGATGTCATAGGTGAACAGATTCAGGTGGTAGCATATATAACAGTGTAAATAACTAACAGCAGCATATTTCAATTGTCGTTTCAATTGAAATCAAATTTAATAAATAAAAGAACGTTAATCGTGAGTGATTGCTCACCTTTCGAGGCCAGAGATGAACGATGAAGTTGAGTTACGAATACAAGCACACATTCCAAAGCAAAGCTAGATGGATACAGATTCGACGATAGAGCTGATAGATAAGGAATCGATGAATCAATTAGAATTTGTTTGGTAGAACATCAAATATATATATATTAACATATAACAGGTTTATAAAACTTATAAAAATCAATCATACAATAGGGTTATTAAAATATAAATATATACTATAAGACAACTCTCTGTATTAAAAATATGGATATATCATAAAATTAAAATAAATTAATATCAGTATATAATAAAACATGCAGACTGACCTCAGTACACAAACAACATCAGACTTGAATAAAATTTACATATGTAGACTGATTGTATAAAATATACTCCTTTCATATCAAAATAGACAACCAGGCCATATACCAAATGTATAATTTAAACGTATTATATAAATTTCAGCTAAAATATACTTAGAAACCAATATATGTACGTACTGTAATAATATATAATTCAGCCTATATATATAACTAACATATTTTTGTCAATCTATAGTAACATATATAAGAAAACTTATATAACTTTTATATTGAAGCATAAATAATATATACAGTAAGCAGATATGCTTCTTCTTATGCAGTAGAATATATAACAACAAATCTTGAAATCTATATGTATATTCTTACTGTAACATATACTGCCATCACAAAATTTTATTTAACTACTCCAAAACACACACATATATTACACACACACATACAACAAGTCAAAATACATATAATAGATTAAAATATGCAGATCTATGATCTTGTATGTAGATTTCCCTTTATAAGCAATATATATAAATCAGGCTATTAACCAAAGATGTGTAAAACAAAAATATATACTGTACGTACTTATATATAACAGACTTACTTTATACATAGACTCACATAAACATATATAGAAACATACTTGAAATTTGAGACAGAAAAATGAAATACTCTCTATAATAAAATAGACTCCTCCCATGTATTATAATATAAAATTCTATATAAGAAAAAATATTAGCAACACTATACATAGATTTATACGTTAGTTTTAAATACATATAATATATATATATATATAGCTAGAAACAACCATCTCAAACTTTATAACCCATATATAGATACAAGTAACAGAATATATACACACCTATATACAGTGCTGCAACGAAGAGAAGAGAGGGGTTGAGTAGGAGGTGGGCTGCGCTTGTGGCCGCAGTTGCTGGCTTTGAGGTGGAGGCTGAGCAACTGGGAAGAGGAGGTGACGGTATAGAGATGGTGGCTCGCGAGTGGAAGCTCGGGTGGCAGTGGCACGGCTTCGGCCATTGGGTGTGGGTGTTGGAAGCGTCTGCTGGAGATTCAGGCGTGGCCTACGTGTAGGGTGGAGATCGAGGTTGGGGTCGGCGGTTGAAGGTGATGGGTGGGTGTATGGCAGTGACTTGGATTCAGTAGGGTCGGTAGTGGACTTTGGTGGATGGACGTGGGAATGGGCCAGTTGGTTGCGGGGTGACTTGACGAGGGGAGGTTCAAGGTGGAGATGAAGGTGATAAAGGCATGGTGCTCGGCGAAGCAAGGAGGGAAGAGTGGCAGACAAAAGTGGAAAAATGATTTCGGTTGGCAGCCATTGCTATTTTTTTTATTTGTTTAGATCTGGAGAAATGAAAGTTCGACCAACAAAACATAAATGTAAGAGACCCAATGCAAATTTTTCAAATGAAAATGACAGCCGAATTAAAATCAAAGAAGGAAGAAATACAATGAATATAGGGAATAGAAAAAGGCAGTGGTTGAATTTCGTGTATTATTAATTGTTAGTGGCTGACAGCTTTATCACGAAGAACGAAGGGACGTAGGAAACAAAAGGGTTTAAAACGAGTACCGGCACGGCTAACCGTTTCGTAGCTTTCGCCGTATACCGGACTCCGAATCACAAAAATGAATATACCGTAGAGATCAGCACGATGAGACGATCAAAACGGTATAAAGATATCAGTGGCACGATTGAATTATAAAAATTCAAATTTTTCTACTGGCGGAAAATGCAAGAAAAACGTAGAAAAATAAGATCGACGGAGCCAAAGATGTCCGAATTTGGAAAAACGACAAACTGACATCTTGCTCAAAAGATGGTTTAGAATTTTTCTATGTAAAAATATTTTGGTTTTGAAAACATTTTATTTTCAACGCTTTTTAACTTATTAAGTTGAAGTGAATTTACGCGCGAAATAAACTTTCATATTTTCGGACGAAAATTTACCAGTTGCTATGTTTAACTAGACGTATTCCAAATATTAAATTTTTATTTCAAAATTTTATCGTTTAAAATTTCACAAAATTTCAACTAATTACGTTATTAAAACAGTTGAAATTTACGGGTCGTTACATGAAGTTTGCTTAAATTCCATTTAAAGCCTTTTTTAATTATTTATTAATTCCTTTTAATCTATTTAATATTTATCTTACGGGGTGTTACATTCTCCCATCTTAAATGAATTTCATCCTTGAAATTCCTCAAGAATGTAATCATATAACTTTCATGCTACCAGTCTAAACTATCCACCCAACTAATATACGACCAATTTTACAACCAATCATGTACAAGTATAAGGTGTGTCAGAACAGAAATAATATTTACGCTGCATAATAATAAATCGTGCCTCATATGTGTATGCATTCTTTAAAACAACTTTTAAAATATGATGCAAACAACCTATATATACTTGTAGTTCTATATGTATGCAAGTTTTTGAAAATCAAAATCTTTGTTCTCACCCATACCAAATTCTACACTCCTACGAATAGGAATACATTTTAACCAATTTGCATCCAATTCCTTCCATTTAATACTTAACACATAATTTTTAACATTCAAAATTTTGAAAATCCATTTTTTCAAAATCCATAGACTTGTGTCGGAAAGGAATTTAGATGAAGATTTTTATACTTCCACCATTCTCTTATCTACTAATTTCATTGTACCTTGGAACTTTCTCTTTTGCCCCAAAATATTTTCCAATTATTTTCAAGTACAAATCACATAAAGAGGTATATTTTTAAAATTTAAAATAGAATTATTTTAAAAACAAGTTTTTTTTTCTATTAACAAGGTATGTAAATATAAATTCCAAAGCTAAAACGGCTCTTTCCCTTGTTATTATCTGTGTTTTGTATACTGTCACACTTAGTGAATAGTACAATTCATATTCACTAACACGTTGACACTCCCTATGCTTAGCATGTGGCATTTGAAAATTAATTTTTTTGTCATTTTCCATTAAAAATCATTTTTCCCTTTCAATTAATTTGTAAAATAGTTTGAAAATTAAATTTTTTTTAAAAGCATTTGCCTACACATCTTTATAACATCTTAAGCCACATCTTCATGTAATAAGAATTTAATCAATAAGTTAATGTATGTGATTGACCTTAGCATTGCACAGCCAATCTTAAATTTTGAAAAAATTTCTTTTATTTCAGAACAACAATCGACACATTGCACATTTATAGCATTTTACGGCATAAGGATGGTGACCCATGGTTTGTAACAACACTTACCCATCCTTCGCTTACTAAAATTAGTTTTTTTCGAAATTCTAAAGTTTTTGGGATTTAAGAATCTTTGTTCTTAGTTTCTAATTTAATTAGTTTCCTAATTTATTTTCAAACCTTCAACCTTTCTTACATTAATCGCCAATTAAGTGTCCTTATGAGATTTCCTTATTTACACTATTTTCCAATATATACAGCAGTCAAAGCTCATCAAAAAAATTAGCACAATAATAAAGTATGCATATATCTCATATCTTATCATAGGCTTTATTTTCAATGCTCGAAAGGAAACAATTAGCGATTATAACTTAAATAACCTAAAAGAAACAATTGCTAGAAACTGCCCTTTAAAATTTAATTTGGTCGAAAATTGGCCCGTTTCGGAGAGGTTTGTTTGTGGAAAATTAATTGAATGTAAAAAAATAAATGGCATTTAAATGACATAAATAGAAATGAAAAATAAATGAAATAAGTGTATAAGGTAGAGTAAGATCATAGCAAGTAAATAAATGAATATTAATAAATGAATTTAAGAGTCATAATAATTTCCATAGTGGAAATTATATGGCTTCAATAATATGTTATGGCATACATGAATTAGTGGGTCTAGCCTAATATTTAGATTAATTATAAATGACTTGATTTATTACGGGTTGGGATGCGAGGTCAGTAGACTTACACAACAGAAGTATGCCCTTCATCTAGAGGCTACTGGTAGTTGGGTACATGTACTACTGATGTGGGACATCTCTAACTATAAGACCAGTGGGGGGTGATATACATTCGTGCATAGGTTTAGGGGAAAATATACTTAGGGTTCATCTCAAATTTGAAGTATTAAATAGCCTCCGTACCTTTAGGGATGTCTAGGAGTTTACTTCAGAGATTGAGGTATTAAATGGCCACTGGTTTTGCCTTATCCATATTCAAGAAGTCTTAAATATCCTACAATAGTGCCTAATTGGTAAATGGTGTCTGCTTCATTTCCAAACCGTAGGTATTAAGTAACTAAAGTGGGCATTTTCCTTCATTTTTATTAGGTAAATCTATATGAGATTTCGGCTGTGGTATCGGTGGGCTATGTTAGTGTTGTGGATAAACCACTGTTTAGTAGTAAAGCTGGCATATAGGCTTTGACTACCAGTGGTTCTAAGAGGTTGTTAGCAAAAACTGGGGTTATACCCTAACGTATTTTGTTTCTACTGGTACAGAATCTGTATGGGATACGTAAGAACCATAAAGTTTAATTAATTTTTCATTTGTCAGAAGTAGGCTAGTTAGCCCTTAGATAAGTCTTTGAGATGCGTTAGTAAAATGGCTAATAAAATTACAAAGATGCACCTAAGGCTTGTCGAGCTAGAGCCGGTTGACTATCGATTACATTACGGAGGGCCCATTTCGGACTTGAGGTATTAATTGACCATTAGGTCTACATTCTTCATATTTAAGAAGTATTTAGTGGTAGGGGTTTCCTTTTGGATAGTGCAACACTTATAAACACAAAAATGTATATAGTTGTACCTCGGAGAAGGTTGGATTATCGTACACATGAGTGGAATTAAATGAATAATCCCATGAACAGTAGACATAATGCTTAAATAGAAATCAATTGGCATAAACTAGTGTTATGGATAAAGTATGTAATTTACCAGTCATTAGAATGTTGTTTTAATCCTCTCCTCATTACAACCTATGAGATCGGTTTAGAGGGACATACTATTGGTGCAAGATGGGAACATTAGATAGAGAGGTCTTCTCATTCATGCACGGCACTGACAAGGCAACTAGATATCCAATATATAATATTAATTCCAAAGTAGTAGCCTTAGGTGGTATATATGTTTTATTATATTTTAAATTCATCTATGAGTTCGCTCTTTGATATACTTATGTTCATTAATAGTTACCGATACCAACAATCCATACCCTAATGGACTTGGGTTTCGACAGTCAAAATTTGAGTCATTAAGATGTGTGTTGTTACAAATTTGATTTTGTTGGACAAAGTACGATTGATGATGGGTGATGTTAAGTTAACTTCTTTTTATATGGATTTGTACTTAAGAGTAAGTATGTATAATAAATTTAATTTCATCTGAAGTATAGTTTACATGCACTTATAAAATACGAATTGATAAAAACCCCTTCTTATCCTAGGTCAAGGAGTTTACATGTTGTGTGAGTGATGACGCTGCACGTAAAATTCAATCATAAGGTGTGACGCCCCACCTCTATACCCACGCTAGCCAAGAACACTACGGTGTAAAGCTATCAACTAGCACGGAGAATAAGGCTGTTGAGGAGCGACCATCCGTGTAACTTCTTTGTGCGAGCACCGATATGTCAGATGGAATAGTATGCATATCATTCAAGGAGGAAATCCGACATACCGATACAAACTCAAAGCTATCACACGGTGGCTATATAATCTTCGGAAACAAACATAGAAATAAACATAACATGAATCAGTCACAGACATCCATATCACAAAGGCGGAAGAAGATATGAATAAATATATAACACATGACAGTGTACATCAGAGTAGTGGTCGGAAAGACCCACGATAATACAAGAGAATAGCAACACGTGCTATACAAAAGAATAAGTACACAACATAGAGTCTATATCTCAAATGTGTACATCCAAAAACTACTAATCTAAGTAGTGCCAAAAGTCAGAGTAATAAATCCCTGGAGAGAAGTCAAGCAGAAGCACCTGTAACATCTCGGTCTGACCCGAGTATTATTTATGAGAAAATAATAAACGGATCAGTCTAGCTATAAATATCAGATGATATGGTATAAAGTAAAAGACATGACATGAACATGTAATAACCATCGTAGCATACTACTATAAGTATGTAAATGATAATCAACAAGAGATTAATCAATATCACAAGAATCTTCTCAGAGATAAAACAGGGTATCATACCCTAAACTTGTATTCATAACAAGTCAATAACACATAAATTCACCAATGCACAAAAACTGATATCATATCAATGAAAATCAAGTAAAATTGGTGAAGCACAAATTCCAGAAATCATCACCACAAATCCAGAAAACACATAAAAAGGGGGAAGGCCTAACACATGAACGGGAGTTTACAAACTCACTAACGCTTGAAACACATAAACGAGAAGCTATCTCATGGAAGCTATCCATTAAATTTCCACACAGTAATGGCCCGAAGACCATAGGGTGCTACCCCATATATGTGATGGCGAAACATCACAAAAGCGGGGTCTAGTCTCCCTCGCAGACAAAGAGACATCGCTCAATTGCTAGTCTAAATCACAAAAATGATCGTCATGATCATATAGAAGTGTCAATTACACTAAGCTAGTAAATATATGAGTTTAGCTTCATGTCCCATAACCACTAGCTTAACTTAAATATTTACGAACAAACTGTAGATATTCACTAGAAAATTGTCACAAAAAGGGTTCAATCGAACAAGTCCAAGAGCTAACCGACGAAGTGAACGCAAGCGTTTCATACCACTCGTTTTACTAAGTCGTTTAATTCAATTTCTCATTCGAGTGAAATAAAGGCTTGTATATACTAATAGATTGGAAAACGGTTTAGGAAAAGAGCTTTGTTAATAAAATAGTGTTGAAATCGTTTGATGGAAGAGTTTTGATATTTACTACTAGTATTGAAACCTTTATATTTTTAAAGTGACAAGTCACAAAATGATTGTGGAGACAATCAATCATCAAAATTCACATTCGAAGACGTGAATCAAATCCAATTAAACCGATAAAGAATTCATCGAAATGGATATTCAAAAATTCCGAAAAAGTAGTCATCAAAGTCATAATAAATGATAACAACCACAAAGAACCAACATGAATCGATAAAAGTCGGAAAACTAATCAAAATGAGCATAAATAGGCAAAACAGGAAAACAGGAGCTGGTCAGTCGACTGAAATCCCTGTTCAGTCGACTGAACACTGTCCAGAAAATTCCGGGCTTCAGCTCAGTCGACTGAACAGAGGATTCAGTCGACTGAACCTGATTTCCTGCATTTCCTATCCTATTTTAAATGAAGTGCAAACTCTCTCTAATTGCAATCGGACAAGCACAGACGCTAGGGGTTTACGCCTATCGGCTACCCAGCCCTATAAGCTCTTCGATTTATCACCAAAAACATGATCCAACATCAAGCTATGATTTTTAGAGTTTTAGACTTCCAAAACACCAAAAATTGCAATGCTCACAAAACCCATCCGAATCACAAGCAATTGCACATGGATAATTATTAGGAATTCATAACAAGAAATCAAGGATAGTTATAGACATAGATGTGAGATAAAAATCTCACCTTTAATCCCAAAACAAAAGAGAGAAGCCACAAGCAAAGATAGAATAATCACTCTTCAATTTCAACCCAAGGAGCTTCAATCTAAAGCTCAAAATGAAACATTTTCCAAGTTAGGGTTTTAGGAAATTTCAGAAATCAAAGAGGAGAAGAGATGGAGAAGATGAAGATGGAGCTTACCTTAGCTTCTACTTCAATTTGGAGCAAGAATTTGGAGTCTTCAATTGGATTTAGGGTTTGGCAATTCTAATTTCCCATTCCTCTCTCCATTTTCAGTTTTGATAGAGAAAAAGAAATGAATGAGCTAATGAAGGAAGAGAGGGCTGAGCTAGGGTATAAAGATAGAACATTGGGTTGAACCCAAACCCAAAACCCAATAGAAAAAGTAGCCAAATTCGACTTACTCCAAACATATCGAAGCTTATACTTAAAAGATTGTAAACGGCATTTCGAACTCAATGGAGGTGGTCTCGAGTCCAAATTCGTCCGTATGCAAAAAGTAGCTTTTCGGACTAAAATCCGACTAACGATAAAATATTTAAATAAAATATTTAATTATAAGATCGACAAATATGTGGGTTGTTACATAAGGCATCTTGTGTGATCCGTCCTAAAGGAGTTTGGAATCGACCAACAATGATTGACTAATCTATATTATGAACATAAGTTTCTTAAACTCAAAATTGAACTAGTTTTATGTAATCATTGGATATTGTTCGAACACTCTAACGTGGAACTGGTTATGAGAAATGAAAAGAAATTAACTAAGCAAAAAATAGACATAACTGATTAGAATGCTAATACGAATTATTGCACATTAAAGAGAAATTATGAGTTTCATATTAGTGCCGAGAAAATGAATTGTTAGTAATAATGATTTTCTTAATTGCCAATAAGCTGTAAAGAGTATAGACTCTAACATATGACATGATGTTTAAATCCAGAATAGATTCAAGTACATTATCGAAATATGATTTTAATAGTTGTACTTGAAGAGATATGATCCATCGGCCACTGGTGATCTTCAAAAAAGAAGAAAAATGCAATTGGAATATAATAAGAAACATGAATAAGAATAACATTATAAATTTTAATTATTTAAATTAATGTAACAGATTCATCACTGGACGTGCTTAAGTTAATTTGGATTTAACTCGCAAAATTTCCGCCCTATGTGATTTTAATTTTGGGATTTTAGTGATAAATAAAAATTACAAATAATGATTAAGGATAGACTACTTGCAAAACAATAAAAGTATCTTGAAGTCAACGGGGCAGTAAACGAGTTTGCGAGTTTTCCGATATGGTCCAAGAACTGATACGATAATATCATTTGAAAAGGCTCGGAGTTAACTAAATATTTGTACAAAGAAATCAAATAGTTTGATTTTTGGTCAAAATGTGGAGGAAGCGTGTGTTGTAAGAAAGAATATTAAAGGGGTACTACAATTTCTAGAACTACAAATAAGGATGTTGGGATTGTCCTGGATAATATATGTAGACACCATATTAAATTATTTTATGTAGAGCGTATGGTATGGATTTCTTATGCATAAGCAATAGGAATTATCATACACGCTATGTTGTCTACTATATCATGATCCGCTTATGTAATTGTTGCATTGAATGAGTATTAAATCCAAACTATTATCGTTAAATGGTAGTTATCAGTATTCACAAGTTTTTGAAAAATACTAGAATTGTTTAAGGAAACAATGAACTCCTTATGAAAGAGTATTCAGACTCAGACTTCGTAAGTAATATTAAATATAGTGTATCAATCCTAATTCATATTAAACCTTAATTAAGGAGGTTTGACTTGGTAATTCTCCAAATGAGCAGATATGTTTGTTTCGACCTAAAGGTTGAGTACATCACCTTGAATATCACCGCAATGAAAGTAGTATAAATTCTAAATGCACAAATTTATAAGTGAGCCGGGATGATTCCAAATTTTGAGAATCACATTATATTGTTATATGAAATTAATGCCATGGTACATAAACTAGGGCTCATAAGATTATTAAACACATGCTTTGAAAGTTCCATGTGATAAAGGCAGTTTATCATAGTTAGAGAGACGGTGGGTGACAAAGTAGATAATAATACAGTATAGTACATCTATTCACTAAGGGAATAGCTCGATTAATTTTGAACTGATCAGAGGAATGGGATTTTGATTTCATAATTGATCCCAAGTGCAAGTGAGAGATTGAAAGAGCAAGTGGTATGCCCTAAGGGAAATTTTGTAATTATTATATACATCTAACTCTATAGTCAATCTTTTTCATAATAACGGTGTTTGTTATTCTATTATACTTTGTTATTTTTTGATATAGATAACTATGTAATTACTTAAATGCATAGAGTAAGAAAATCCTTAAATGAAATGTTATAATTGTAGTTGCAAAGAATTATGATCATGAGTAATTAATCACAACATGAAGTAACATTTTTTTTTAAATGTTATTAGTCATGATGTAACGACCCGCCTTTTTGACCATCGAAAGTTGACACCGAACACTACCACTGTGTTCCAATGCCGCGCATCAAATCGACAAAAGGGCAGATTGTTAGGATAAATAAAAAGAAAAGAACAGAGAACAGAGAACAGAGAAAAACATAATCTCACAACGGAATCGACAACATTTAATATAACAAAGACTGTAGAAACTGTCACTCCAAACATACAAAATATATCAGAGTAAAAAAACAAACCTTATCAGCTGGACATTTATAAAATCCTGACCTTACAAATGCCGATAGATATACTATATAATACAGCAAAAAATAAAAATAAAATAATATGACGGGTGAATCATCAGCTCCCCTCCAAGAATCCCATAACACCAAAGCCAACTTGGGAAAATACTTGGTTTGACCAGAGCATTATAAATAAATAACACCCGGATTAGTCTGGAAATACTAGCATGAGATAACTCAAATAAGGGGAAACATAAATATAAATTCTGTGAGACCACACCGCTAACGCGGAAAGAGTTTTTACCTCACAAGAATAACATCCATACAGGCAAGAACATAAATGAATATCAAGAAACAAAACCAAATATGATTGGGCATAAATAATATCATCCATACTTGAAAGAATGGAAATAAACCGAGTAAAATCCAAACTGGACAAGATGGATAGAACCGAAAAAACAGTCTACTTAGAATGGGCTAAATAAGATAACAGTCCAAACTCGATCGAATGGGCTAAATAAATAACAGTCCAAACTCGATAGAATGGGCTAAATAAAGTAACAGTCCAAACTCGATAGAGCTAAATAAAGTAACAGTCGAAACTCAATAGAATAGACTAAATAAACACTTAAATGCCATGATGAGGAGTTGGCTCTACTCGTGGCAATTTAAAGCTAAAACAGATTCAAGGTTTTTGAATCAAATAAGGAAAGAAAATTTTCCAACAAATGACTAGGAAGGTGCACCCCCTTGGAATATACCTCTAGTAATATACTCCTGAGAAGCTCATTTACTCTATGACACTTCTCGGGACCCTCCAAGCCGGACCCCGCCATACCTTACCGAGAATCCGAATATTTCCACATCTAAGTGCACAACCGAATCCAAACTAGATGAGATGTGAAAATATCCTAATGGGAGCAACCCCACATAGCTTGGCCCCCACTCGCGCTATTGGTTTAGTCATTTTCCAACAAAGGATAGCAATGCTCAACGGAGCAATAACTCATCTTAGAACGACAAAAATAAAGTTGCTGAAGTAACCGATAGCTGAGATACCAACTATCGAGGACATAAAACGATCGTATATGGAAATTAAGTCTTGTGTGCTTATCGCCACTCATTGAATTCAAACCTGTACTATTTCTGGGTTAAAAATAATACCGGACATGTCAAGGTAGTGTTACCTCAAAGTCATGTCACACGATTATTCTTAACTTTCGAAATAGCGACAAGTCTACTTCTTCGATGTTTAGTGCTAATTATACAAATAAATCGTTTCCATATAAGTGATCTGCTTTACGTAAATAATGTATTTCCATAAACGAATCAAACTTTTACTTCTAAAAACGAACTGAACTTTTTGGCTTGATTTCCGTATTGGTAAAACACTTTTAGAATTAGTTCCTGATTGTTAAAACGTTGAGAGAATAATTTTCCAAGTGCGCGACCCAGAAGGCCTAAACCAACATCAGACCAAACACCCAGAAGATTATCCAACTTACCCAATATTTGAGTTCCAATTCCTTTTTATACTTTAAAAACAATATTAATTATCCTAAAAGATAGTTAATTACATTTAAAATCCCTTTAAATAAACATTTCATTATCTATTATAAAATAGATAGTTATTTCTAAAAACTTTTATAACATTGGTAAATTAAATTTAAAATATGTATTAAATCAATCAATTAACTTTAAATCAGTTTATTAAAGCAATTTTTATTATAATAGTTAACTTACTTTAATCACCTTAATTATATTAATTAATTTAAAAGATTTATTAAATTCAATAGTCATTAATTAAATGAATAATTAATCTCAAACATCATTAATTAAAATGATAAGTAATTCTAAATTCCATTGATTAATACAATTAATTAAGTTCAAAATAATCATAAATTAATTGGATTAATTACATCCAAACTTCATTAGTCAAACTGATTAATTAAAACGTCATTTGTTTAAATGATTTATTTAATTATAAAACATCATTAATTAAAATGATTTAACTATCTTTTAAAAATAATTAGTCAAAAATATTAATTAAATTTGAAAACAATCATTAATTAAAATGATTAATTAAATTTAAATATAATTATTTAAAATGATTAATTACTTTTAAATATCATTAATTAAAATGATTATTAATTTCAATTATCATTAATTGAAATAATTAATTTAGTCCCATCATCATTAGTTAAAATAATTAATTAAGTTCAATAAATTAATTGAACCCCATTATCCTTAATTGAAAGATTTAATTAAACTCAAATCATCATCAGTTAAAACGATTAATTAAGTATAAAACATCATTGGCGAAAATGATTAATTAAATCTAAATATAAACCAATTTTTAATCATCATTTATTAAATTGGTTAATTAATCTCAAACTAATTAATTAAAATGATTAATTAATTTTAAATTATCATTAATCAAAATGGTTAATAATTTTTAATGTTCTTTTTAGCGGAAATACAAGCCCAAGTTCATATGACAGGGTTTTCGGTTGAAATTTAATAAATGACGATATAGCGAAAAGGCTATAACGACATTTAAACTATAAAAGGGAATATCGATAATTAATTTTAATAAACCATCAATAACAACATATGGATGTAAATAAAATAATTTATGGCCGAGAAACCCCCTTTGGATCTCTCTATAGATTTTCCATGCATAACAATGGTTATGGATAATAAATAGATGATCAAATGAGTTTATAACGATCAATTTAATATGTCATTCATTTTCCAAACAGAAATCCAACAAACAAGCAATCAAACAGTTTAACTAACATCCAAATGATCAATAAACGTTTATAACATCATTAATATGATATAATAAAATTTTAGGTGAGTTAAACTCACCTTGATTTTCGTTTTCATCGAAACGGCCCGATTTCGAACTAAAACCGAACGGACATTCAATTTTAGCCTAAATTTTTACTTGCTCCAAATCCAACCAAACCAACTTCATCGCGAAGCTCCCGACTACATGAGTCCAACACAACAAACGACGTTTGATTTTGACCTCGTATGAACGAGATACAAATATTAGAAGTTATCGATAGATTTAAATTAAAAATTAAAATATAAACTACTTTGCAATATTTACAATTCTACCCTCATCCTTTTCTTCTTCTTCCAGATTTGCAATTGTGCACAAAGACACATCTCGACCCAAACTCGCCTGCACGAAAATAATTGATACGAAGCATCGCTCCACTAAACTCAATTTCGCCTTCACTAATGAACCGCTCTCGCCAAGCTCGACTCGACCATACAAAAAATCACGAGCTACTACTACCAAGCAATTTGCGACCTGATGGTCAACTACCCTCTGCCCAAGATGACATGATCACCACCATACCACCGCACACCCAAAAACTCGACTGCTAGCTGCGATTCTCCATCCCGAACCCAAAACAAAGCTTCAAATCGACCCTCACCTCACCAATTTCAACCTAGGCCAAACCCTAGATCAACTGTCGAAAAGTCAAGCTATCCAAATCAATGCCAAACCCAACAATATGAATACCAGTATGAAGCACACTCCAATATGAGTTAAATGAATCCAATATCATGATTTTTAGTTGAGAATATGATTTGATTTTGGATTTTATAAGATACGTGGCTAATTTATTTTTACTGGAATGATAAAAGAGGAAAGGGATAAGGCTAATGAAAGAATAAAAAAATGGTTGAGTGTTTAGTAGCCTTTGATTTTATAACCCAATAAAAATAAAAATAAAAATGATTATGTTTGCTTTTCTCATAACAAAAGGACTTTTCCAGTCGCCAATGTTTTTCTTGATCCACCAATGTTTGTGGGCTGTGAAATGATGGGTGTGTGGGCTATGAGATGATGGGTTGAAATGGTGGGTATGTGCATATAAATATTATTTTAATTTTAAATTATTTAGCAAAATATACTCCAAAACGTCGAACTCCAAACGAGACGTGCCGCCTGGTGTTCCTAATGTTTTACCCCTATTCCAAACATAATGAAACTTGTTTCGAGACCTAATTCGATCGTATGCGGAAGAAAGGTTTTTGGACTTACTTATTATTTTAAATTTTCGATATTAATTTCAATGCGTTTCGATCTTGCATGACCAAACGATACGTCGAATTGCTACGAAATTCGGTGGTGTAATATAATTAAGTATTACGGATACAATGAAACTGGTTTTGTCGAAATGCAAGACTGTGCCGTGGAAGTCTATTTCATGGATTTAAATATTTAATTATTAATATTTAAATCCGATTTATTTATATTTGTAAATAAATTTACAAATTGAATCCACCAATATTATTGGTTAAATGGAGTTAAATAAAATTATTGAATCCATTCAATTAACATTTAATTTGTAGTTCAAATATTTATTTATACCCTATATTTGAATTATAAATTATTAAATTCCAAAATTTAATTATTTTAAATATTTAAAATTATTCAAACATTTAAAATCTAATGATCGAAATTTTGGGTCGTTACATTCTCCTCCATACCCTTAAATAAATTTTGTCCTTGAAATTCCTAAGGAAGAAAATGTTCCAAACCCTTAAGTTTAAAACTATTAATTAAAATGAGTTACTAAACTTATTTTCAAAGCCCATTAGTTGGAATAGAATCCAAAGTTTCCAAGTCTTTTAAATTCATTTATCTATACCAACCAATTCTCTTCTATTCATTTATTCCAAGATATAATCTTAAAAAATCAAATTTTAGTTGTCAAAAATTTTCCAAAAATTATTAAACTTTTCAAACTTTTAAATTTTTCGGGAAATTTTGCCAGCGTCTCCTTTGCGCTGCTCGATCAATACAACTACAAATGGCCTCTACGGGCTCCAAACCAATCAAAGAAAACAAAACCCAAGTGGACTCCCATATCTGGGGCATAAAATCATCAACCAATTTGAATTTTCTAAATTTATTACGTACCTTTTTGCGTTTGATTTATATTTTGGTAAGTAATTTATTATCTCTCTGTGAACGCAGGTGCACAAGAATCGAATAGCAATCTCTTGCATACCTGTACTTAGGAAATCAAAAAGAAAATCAGGCAGACACAAACTAGGTGATGTAATTCGACATTCAAAAATTAGCATGATATAAATCCACATGCAATCAACCATTCATATCTCAATCATCTGCGACAAGCAAGAGGATATTATATAATAGATGTTATGCATTCAATTAGTTTCAGATGATAAATTTAGATCTAAATACCCAGGTTTTTCAATTCAAAATTTTATTTATAAAATTTCTCAGACGAGAAAAATCAAAGACCAAAATCAAACTGACAAGGAGGAAATTCCTTAGAGTAAATTATGGTGAAACTCTAGTTCAAAACAACATGGAGCGTCCAGTGGTATTCCGGTTCCTCCATAAACATCAACTAGAATGAATAGATGTAACGACCCATAAATTAATCGCTTTGTATTTGAATATTTAAATAATGGATTTTAATAATAAAATAAACATAATTTAAATATTAATTAATGATATTAAAATCATTTTTAAATTTTGTTTACAAAACTAAAGAGTTCAAAGAAAAACAGAAAATGTGACCGGAAATTGTTTTTCGAATTTTCAATGTTTCATCGTATAAAAGTTATTTGAAATGTTGTACACACTTTCTTATATATACGCACACATAGAATAATTATATAATATGGGTTAAGATAGTATAATTAGGTTTAATTAAGTTAACTAACTTGAAATAATGATGATGTGATATTCAGGCAACTAAATAAAAAATAAATAGAAAATAGTCACATCAGGGGAAACATGATTTGATATTTTGGCAACTAAATAAAAAGATAAATAGAAAATAGTCACATCTGGGAGACATGATTTGATATTTTGGAAACTTTAATTTTAAATGCATGTTGGTAAGGGGGAACAAGGGTGATGACATGGCATGCATGGAGTGGAGGTTATGTCCTTTAAAGGTAGTTTGGTAATTTGATTTATCCATTAGTATAAAAGCTTAATTTCCTAATTCTTTTCTTATTCTTATCATTTCTATCTTCATTTTCAAAACTTCATGAAAAATTTCTCTAAGTTTTCATGGCTTCCATAAATTTCTAAAATTTAAAAACCTTAGTTTCATTCATTTTTAAAACACTTAAGTCTTGTTTAAAAGCCTTCCATCCACTTCTACAACAACTCCTTCACAAAACAAGTCCATACACCCCCATCCACTCTTGGCCGAGCCACACATACCCTAGGGCTGAACCTATTCAAGTGTTTTTGGCTCAAAGACTCAACTTTTCAAAAGCTTTTGCAAAGGTCTAGGGGTTTTTTAAGTTCTAGAACAAGTTCGGTTGAAGTTAGTAAGCTATTGTGAGTAAAAATCTCACCTTTCAAACCAAAACTTTTTAACTTTAATATAGCTTATTTTTATAGCTTATGAATGCTTGTGTATATGTATTATCATGTGATGAATGTTGGTTTAGTTTATTCTTTGAAAAGTTGTCACCTTGCTAGTTAGTAAGCGAGTTAGTAAGCATCTTGAAAAGTTAGTAGTAAAAGTTAAATATATTGTTAGTGATTGCTTTCTACATGTTGTATAATAGTTAATTACCTTTTGTTATGCTTTGCTTATGGTTATGTGATGTGTATATGTAAATAAAGTGACATGAAAATAGTTGCCGAAGTGTTCGTATAGCGACTATCGCTATATCAGCACTTTCGACAAACATATCCTTATTGAAATTTTTCGATTTGTTTCTCGAGCTTGGGTTTTGTTTTATGAGTTAATAAAGTTGTTAAACAAGGATGATTTCAAATTTAATTAATTATTTTAATAAAGATTTTTAAATATAATTAATTAATAAGGTTAATTAATAACTTGTTAATGATGAGTTTAAATTTAATTAATTAACTTATTAATGAAGCGTTTAAATTTAATTAATTACTTTCTTAATGATACTTAAAATTTATTAAACATTTTATCTAATGATGATTACAGTTAATTAATTATTTAATAATGATGATAGAAAACTTAGGTATCAAATCATAAACCATCATCAATGTTCGTCGTTAAGAATCGAGTGATAAATCCTTTTTCGGACTAGGCTAAACACCTCAAAGTTCTGTACTCGAATCTTAGATCAAAATCATGTAATGAAATAATCCATATACTTCATATCTATTTAAAAAAAGTTTATGAAAACATTTCATACACTTCCAATTTTTTTTCAATCTTTTATAAAGACAACCATGTTACATTTTTATTTTCAAATATTTCTTAATGGTTTCTGAAAACTTATTTTCAAAATAATTCATTAAATTGATAAATCACTATAAACTTCCTTTAACTAATATCAAATGTGAAAACATTCTTTATTTAGTTAAAACTTTTTTTTATTAATTAACACTCCTTTATCAATTAAACTTCCTTTATGCATATATATTCTCTTTACTTACCAGTTTTAACACTTAAAAGATATTTATAAACTTATTCAAATGTTTTAAGTATGTTCATAATTTACTTAACAAGTTTTATTTACTTTAAAATATAATCAAAGAGATTAAAACAACTACCACCAGAACATTATTAAAATGAACTTCTCTTTCTATAACATGATAATTATAAAATTTTCCATATTTTTATAAAAGACTCCAATACTTGTTATTATCTTTAAAATCCCATCATTGAATATCTAAATATACCCATAAGATGCCATCAAAATATTTATTCACAAAAATATTTCTATCTCTTTTCCAAAAGAAATCGATTATCCTTTATTTGGAATAATACCATTATAATTTTTATTTTAAAATTCCTTTAAACTTTCTTTGTTAAAAAATCTCCTTATAAATTTAATTCCAAACATATTTTATACTATGTAACTTTCCCTTTTATACTTTTTCAAAACATTATGATATGAATTCTTAAAACCATCTTTCTCAAACATCATTTTATTTTTGCTAATTATACTTTATTTAATAAAATATACTTTTAAATGATTTCTTAATTTAAACACTTTTTATAAAGACACTCCTTTATATTATATAATCTTTTTATTTCGGAATATCTTATTAAATTTGATTGGATATAAGTTAGAAGAAGTGCTCTATGAGGATAGTCCTAAGAGAAGTTTAATTAACATCATATTTATACATTTATTCCTAGCTGTATTACAAACTTTTAGGAATAAATCCCCAAGGAATACAGCTTATCATCCATCACCATCTTATATATAGGTACTTGAACTTCTAAATATACTATTCTCGGATCCCTTTTGAGGTAGACGATACTTTATCTTTAAGGCCTTAAGTTAGCCACCTTCATTATTGGACAGTCTTTCATTAAGTGTTTACCCTGTAGCACCAAATGCATGTCCAGGGACATTCTTTGACCATATGTCCTAGTCCCTTGCAACGGTAGAAACCGTTTACCTTTCCTGACTGAATTCTGGGTTTCTTCTTTGTTTTTGGGCACCCACGTAGAAAATGTCCTTCCTTTTACACTTGTAACAGAATATATCAACCCTAAAAGATTTTTCTTTCTTCTTTTTCTCTGCTTTCCTTTTATCCTTTACTTTTCTTTCTTATTCTTAAACAGAACTACATAATGTCCTTCTTTACCGCATCTGTAACCGAAGATGTCGGCATTAGATCCTAGCTTTAATTTTTCTTCTGCTTCTTTTGCTGCACATGCTCTTCATGCTTGCTTTGGAGTCATCCAAAAATATCCCCCCGAAAAATAAGACATCTTGACCTAAATTACATACCAAGATGTCATTAGAAGGTTTATACCATTTATTTCTTGACCTAAAGCCTTTTGTCCAAGTAACTTAATTCAACTTGTTCAGATTTTTGAACTTGCCTTGATCATATAATGGCAAGGAGAATAATATGCCAAGTGTTCGATACCATTCGCCCAAGCCAACATATGATCGATACTTAGAAGATTATTCCAATTATCATCAAAATAGATCAAGACCTTATTCTTGGAACTTTCCAAAGGGATAACATCTTATAAACTATCCAAATATTATTTTGTATATATAAAATATACTTCTTTTAAAAATGTGTCGATTTGCCTTGTTAAGTGTTCAGAAATCCCTATTGATAACGGTGATCAGGCGGATCGACCAGAATCTATAAACCGCTCAATAGATAAATCAACACAAAACAATTTTTATATCAAATAACAAATACGCGCTCATATATATAGTACTCTCAAAACTCATCCTAGGGCATTAATAACCCTATCTCTAATGAGCCACCCATTCCAAGGTATTACTAACCCTATCTATAATGAGTTTTACCTCAACAAAGCCTAGGTGTTCGCTCAACCTAAGCTCTGATACCAAATTTAATGATCTAGGCTTTTCAACCATCGATAGCGACGACCGGTAGGTTTTTCAACCATCCTAGCACCACCGTGGCATACATTGGTACCTAGAATCTGATTTTACGGCCAACCTTGCGACTAACAACCAACCCTTTTCCATCTAGGGACATGTAGGGGTAAGAGTCTCTTGCTCGCCACCAAAAAGAAAGCGAGAACCACCTATCATGCTGCACACTCCAACTGATGGATCATTGTAACAACCCAGGATTTGCATTACCAACTAATAAATAAAAGTTAGGATTTTTATTTATTTTAATGAAGCATAAAAGGATTTGGAATAATAAAATTTATTATTTGAAAAGGCAATTTTAATTAAATGGGAAATATGGGATTTTAAAATGAGGATAAAATGTTATTTTTGGAAAGTTAAATATTTGAGGAGAGATTTTAAAATGGGTTTGGATAAGAAAAAAAAAAGAGTTTTATAAACATATATGAACACTTAGACTAATTTTTGGAAACATGTAAATAACTCTCTTCTTATTGGGTCAGTAAACCTAACCCAATAACCCACCCTAAACCTTCTCTATAAATCATCTCAAACTCTCCAAACCTCATTCATTCATCCCTAATCAAAACCCTAATCATTTCCTAAAGCTTTCATAACAAAAATGGCCTCTATCTTCATCTCCTTCTAGTTTTAGCTTATGCAAGTCATTCTATGCAAAGGTAATGCAAATACCCACCTCAAATCTTATTTTTATATCTTTCTTATTTCTGAAATTGATTTGGTAACACATGTTTTATGTGTTTTTTTGATCTTATAGCCTCCTAATCATCTTTTGCTATCTTGGGTTGATGCTATAGTAGTCATTGTTGCTTTCTAGAGAGGTATATTACTAAAAACCTCTTCTAATATGTGTTTAATCATCTTTTGATTTTGGTAATCAGTTAGTAACACATGTTTTATTATGTAACATGTGAATCATAGCTCTTTGATCATCTTTGCTTTCATTTGGGGTGTGCACATAAGGTATTTGTAATATATGCTAGCTGAAATTATAATTAGTTTATTGTTGTTAGTAAATTAGGCATATCTCATTCATCTTAAATCGGAATTAATATTTTCTTGATGTTCTGGAAAGCTTATTCTGTAGGCTATAACTTTTATGTTTTGAGATTTTCCTAATTTTGTGGTTTGAATGGTCGAAATCACGTTTGTTTGTCGCTGACCTGACAACAAACTACAGGGTTGAAAAACTAAAAACCTGAAATTGATTTGGCCATAAGTTACTCGTTTCTTATCCAAATCTAATAATTTTGGATGTTCTGGAAAGCTTAGATTTAGAGCTAAAATTTCATGTTTTGAGTTTCATGAAATTTCGAAGTTAATTTGGTCAAAACTGTGCATTCTTACCACTGTCCCGAGAGCACAACGACAGTGATATAAAATTTAGATCTGAGAATTGTTTTAGTCATAGAATTTTCATCTTTGGTCGGAATTTGACGATCTTGGTCATTCCGGAAAGCTTAGAATCTAAGCTACAACTTTAATTTTATTCATTTTGCCAGAATTTGAAGTTTACTATGCCAAAATTGTGGTTTTCATCTCTGGCCAGTTAGTGCATAGCTATAGGCCTTAGTCTCTTTTCTCCCGTTGTTTTCAGCGTAGAACCCCGACTTTGCGACGCCATCCCGGGCTCGTCCTTTGTCGGATTTCATCGTTTTTGGTCTCGTTAAAATGATGAGATCGAGATCTTTAACCATGCAAAGTTTGGTTTAGATCTGGGTGCATTAGATACTTCGTTTCTATTGCCGAAGTAGCACCCAGAAACTGTTTTACAATAGTGATCATTTTCAGTTATCGTCGGACCAACTTTGAAACATTGTCGTTTCTTCGTTTCAAGTCGAAACCGAACGATTCTTGTTGCATATCAAAGTAGGAGTACTTTACTATGCTCCTACAAATTTTCATCAAGATCTAAGTTCATGTGACCCTTCGACCATGTCGTCGAAGTGGGACCTTTACATTGTTTTGACACAGTAAAGTTTTATGATTTTTGTCCGACTTTGAGACGACGCCATTTCTTCGTTTCAAGTCGGAATTTCCCGATTCTTTTTGCAGTTTGGAACAGGGATGTTGGACTATATGTCTACCAATTTTCAGGCCATTTGGATTCAGTTTGCTAGTCCGAATAATTTTCCGAACTTGGATTCGCGTCATTTTTGGACTATTTTCCAACACTTGAAATATTTTCAGTGATTTTCTGGTTTTATTGATTTCTTTGAGATTTGTCTCTAGATTTCGTACACGGGTTTAATGAATTATTTTCAAAGGATTTTTCACTCCTAAATGGCTTTAGAAATTATTATATAATATTATTTTTAATTATTAAATTAATTACTACATAATAGGAGAGTTTTCAAAAGCCGTTTTAAAGTGATTTCAAAATCAATTATAAATCCGTTTCTCACCATTATTTTCTATAATAAAAATCTCACACTCACATTTTAGCACGTCGAGCGAAGTGGAAAGGTGCTTAAACGGTTAAGAAATCTCTGGCCTATGGAACCGTGTGTATTTCCTTTCCGGTTAATACCCGACCTATTCGATTGATCATTTTGACCTTTGGGTCTAGTTTACCGATGATACGAGGTGGACTTTTTATTGTTTGGAGTGTGAGCTTGCTATTGGTTAGTAAACCGTTTAGTGCGAACGTGGGGTATTGGACTCATTGTTAACACTTTACGGGTTCCTCTCCAAGAAGTTGGTGACACATTAGCCTTTGGGCGGCCAGTACTGGACCTCTGGGTCACCACGCCTCTGGGCAACCGTCTCTGGACACCTGCTCTATGGAGCAGTTTATTTTTTCGGCATGCGCCTCTGGGCCTTTATCCTTCTGGGAAGGATCTTGCCGTCTCGCGCGTTCCGCATCTGTGCGAGTGATCGATCACAACTCTACAGTACTTGGCAACAACGACTCTGGTCGGTGCACGTGCAATATTGGTATTATTTGATGATTTTTACATCCATTCGAGTACCGCCATTCGGTGTTGGTTCTATGGAATCATACGATGTAAGTGCGATTACCTTGTGGATTCACAGTGTCTTTGGACACTGCTTTTCAGTGTTGGATTTCATTGACTTTTCAGTATATCCCCATTGCTCTTTGGAGCATCGATCTTTGCTTGGGCATTGATTACAGACTCTGGTCACTCTTGGGATTATTGCCTATGGGCATCTTTTTATGGCTTTGGCTACGCCGATGATATGAGGCGATTTTATTTATTCTACACTTTGGTGTTGATTTCTCTTTGGAGATTTTTATTGTTTATTGATGATTAGGGGTCGTCATTATATTCATGTGGTTCATAATATACTTCTCTTTGGATAAGTACTGTTTTATTTATGTACCGCATTATTATATATCTTAGTTATTACTGACTGTTTAGCTAGCCTGACCTGAGTGTTTTCGCTCGGGTCAGACCGAGTTGTTTCAGGTTAGGTCTCTGGACTTAGCTTCTGTGCTTCCGCTTGGACATTATCTGCTATGCTGATAGATAGCGCTTTTATTTGTCCACTATTCCGCTACTCTGTTATTATTTAGACTTTGATATGTACATATTTTTAACCCACATGTGTGGGCAGTGGCTTTGTACCCACTTATTGTATTTGGATCTGTATTGATGATGTATTGTTCTGGGATTTTATATCTGTTATGTGATTCTGTTCTATGATGTTTTATCATTTATTATTATGCTTTGTCCTGATAGATCTTTAGCCATTTGTAATTTCGTTATAAGTATTTACCGAATATGTCGAACCACTTGAAAAAATATATATATACCATCCTTTCGACGTATTCAGTAGATAGTTATAGCTTGATTACAAATGGTCGCTTCCAATATACTCTATTCTCCGCTTTAATAGACAATATTACTCCCGTAATACTCTTTGTTACAGTAGGTCTCAGAGTGGGGCGTTACAATCATACCCCAACACGAGGGGTAAGTGTCAGATCAGATCTGATCCCGGTTCCTCCGAACCAATCATCAATAAAAAAGATGTTAAGTTCACATGTGATTATCAATCATCAATCAATTTAATCTTTTTTTATTCATTCATAGATATCTCTTATAGATATATTCATTGAGTTATTCCTTTATCTTCTTAACAGTATATGGAATCATTAAGCCTCATTTATCAAATCATTTGGTTAATTTTAAAACCTTTTCATCTTGGAATAATTTCAAATCATTTCACATTTTCTTTTCAATTAGGAAAACATTTCCAAATCATTTATTAAATCCTAATCAAAGATTTCTTATTTCCAAAACATAACTTTTAAATGGGTCAAAACGATGTTATTTAAGACAGAGTTTACTCCAAACCCAAAACAATTAATTTCAAGTATAGGTATTAAAATAATTCCAAATCATTTATTTAAATCTCATATTGCAATAACATTATTTTTAGAGCATCTGGGCTTTCCCTTCGATATGTTCCACCCCTCGTCTAAAAGAGAAAACAGAGGTCAAGTAAGTTCATGGCATTGGTTGCTTCATTTATAACCTTAGTTACATACCTTGTCTTTCCATTTAGATCTCACAGGTGGGACAAATGTACTAGTCGTTTGCACATACTCCTTTCATTTTTAGAAATGATTTATATAACTTCCAAATCATTATTTAAAATGCTTATTAATTTATTTAACTATTCCACAAACCCTTCAAATCTCCTTTAAAATAATTTATTGATCATTTGAAAACATTTACAAAAGATTTGGAAAAGAACGGTTGCGTTTAAAACTATATTCCAAAAGTTATTGAAAAGTGCTGCAAAAAAGTGCAGCGGAAAGTACTTTTTAAGCTATATTGATTAAAACAACTTTTTATTATTCAAAAATTTATTTTTATTACTCAATTCACTTTTAAATTTTTTTAAAAGATTTAAATTATTCCACATTTTTAAACAATTTAAAACACCATTTCCAAAGAAATCCAGTTTTGGATTCCGAACTGCAAAATCATGATTTTTCCAAAACTTGTTTTACTCATATTTCAAAATTTACTTATTGAAACCTCAATTCTCTTCCTTCATTGGAAAAGTATGGATATAATAGTTTGGAAAATTCTTATCTCAAAGAATTCCGAGCTAAATTCTATTCTATACACTCGTTTGACTTTTATGGCGTGAAATCGCGAACTACCGTTATGCGACGCACCTGTTTTTGATTGAATTTTCATTTACCTTTCAAACTTCACCAAAACACTTTCATATGTTTATAAAACATTTATAAATCATTTTCAAATATTTAAACTAATATTTTTCCATATTAAATATCTTTTTCACTTTTCAATCATAAATATTATTATATTATTCATTTTCGACCTTTTTTATATTTTTAAAACCATTAAGAGGCTAAATAAACTCCATACACATATTATATGCATTCATTTCTATTAATTAACCATTTTATTATGATTTCTCATAATTTATCACAACCAAGTTATCAACCATATCAACATCCATATAATCATTCAAGTTATCAACATTCATACAAATCATTAAGAGATTAAATAGTCATATTATCATACATAAAATAGTTATAGATATTATTTATTATTTGATAAACAATGAGTACTCACTTATGGCTCCACTCCACCAATCTTTTCTGTAGCTTCCTAAATCGATTTCGGCAGCACTTCCTCCTCTTTTTCTTGCTCCGGAGCTTCCCGATCTCCTTCTTTCTTCACTTAAGTTCAGCCTTGACTTGGGAGGTTGGAGGAGCTCGGCCTTGGCTTGGGGAGGTGGTGGCCGTGAGTTTAAGAGGTGGAGAGGAGGAGTTTGCACTTGCTTTTGAGGTGGAATGCTATATTTTACTTTACTCTTTTTTTTCAAATATTTTTCCATTATTTTCTTAAGGCACGGAAGCCATGAAAGTGGAGAGAAGAAGCTTGAAAATGGAGAAGAAGAAGTGTGGAAAAAGTGAAGAAAGTGGGTTGCTATTTATAGAAAAAGTTTGGAATAAAATATTTTTATGTAAAAAGACCAAAATACCCTTACTTCAACTTAAAGTAATCTCATTTTTTTTGTTAACACTTACCATCACCATTTCATATCACTCTTTATGTCTTAATCACTTAAGAATTAAGCAAAATAAAGTAAGATTTTATATAGATTTGATTTTGACACTTTTGTCATTGTGTGCTTACTTTTTACTAATGATATTCTAGAATTTTTTAATCATGATTAGTAAAAGTAAACTTGATTAGTAACTTTGTTATTACTTACCTTATTTAAATATGTGTTCATGTACATGAAAATAAAGGTGCAACAACATTGCGACAACTTTTATTCGACAAAACATTGATTTTCGACTAAATGTTTTACGGTCACATTTTGACATTTTTGTTAAATTATTTATTCATGTAAACCAAACTTGAAAATAAGTTCGTTATTATTTTTAATTAATTAAAACAAATGTATTTTACTTATAAAACAATATAAAACAATATCAAAATTCATTTGTAAATATACGACAATGATTTTGTCAATGCGCGAAAAATTTGTCAATAAATATATATAGTTATAAAACTTTTATCAACTAATTATTATCACTATATAATGATTTTAAAAGGATTCATTCATCTTTTAAAATAATTATTTGACCGTATATCCAATTTTATCCAAAACTGGCTTTTGTCAATTTTGTCAATGTTACGGTAAAAGTATAAAATCTTTATTTAATTCTAAAAATAAGTACACCATTATTATTTAAGGGGAATTAATTTAAAGGACAAAAATTTGAATATTTTTTGCCTCAAGGACACAACCTCAATATTTTTACCAAAAGGACAAACATTATCCTAAAAATTATTCATAAGGACAAACATTTTTCAAAATTATTCATAAGGACAACAAAACTGCTACCAAGCTAAAAACTAATACCGGTAACTACAAACTGATACCTAAAAACTGCTATAAATGACTAAAAACTGATACCTAAAAAAGGTTGTCCTTCAGAATACAATATTGAAGGTCTGTCCTTGAGGCAAAAACGCTGAGAAATTTTGTCCTTGACAATAATTTCCTGTATTATTTATTATATAAAACATGATTATTTAAGTTTGAAAATTCTATATTTGAATATTTAAATACATTAAATATTTCATTTTCAAAGTGGTAAAATTACGGATCGTTACAACAGTCCAAACTACGAATAAAATTCGTACCTTACACACTATTCTGTAACCAAAACCCTTTAATCAAATTCAAAGAAAAATAATGAGGAGTGAAATAGAATGTAAAATTATAAAATCTGCAAATCTACACAATTTTCATTATTTTGACATAAACAAAATTGAGATTTCAACCTAGAATTGACATTTGCTTTAAAGGAGTTTTGGGGTTTATAATATTTTGTTTTCAAAAACCAAAGCTTTCTAAGGCATATTCAAATACAAAATATACTAATCAATTACTAAAATAGAAAAGCTAAGATTTCCACTCACAGTATAGCCTTAGCTTTGCCTGTTTTGAATTTGACACGCATTTGACAATCTCCTATTAGATCTCTTCTTTTTAGTACATGCATACAACAAGGGATTTGTATATACATTAGATTCAAAAAATTAAAGGTTTGGAAAAGGAGATGTTGAGAAAATAAATAATAAACAAAGATAGATCTAAAGGATTTCTTATTCGCACCCAAACAAGGTTTCTTGAATCTTGAAGAGACGATTTGTTAGAGCACCGCTAATGTTCTCAAATATGTGAATAAAAGTAAGGGGTCTAGGGTCTTAAATAATTAAATCTGGAACATCCAAAACTAAAAACCCTAGCCTCCACCTGATTGGGAGTGGTCGACTGCCCCTATGCCACCGCTCAACTGTCAGGAATCAACCGGTAGAGGTCAGGGGGTCGTCCTCTCCATTTATTTTAGGAACGTTGATTTACCATTGTTATTTTTATTTAATTCCTCAAGTAACATTTAATGTTAACATTAAATTTAATGTTTTATTAATTCCCAAGTTTATATACTATTATCTTTTGAATTTCAAACTTTAAAATTAATTATTCATTTGAATTTAAATTCTAATTAAATTATTTTGAACCTGAAAACTTCAAACGTCCATAACTTTTCCGTTTGAGCTCCATTTTCAGCATCTTTTATATGAAAATTGATTTGAATTTCTCCATGGATGCAATAACATAACTTTCATTGTCAAATCGAATTTTTGCAAAATTTTCATTTTTACCCATGTCTTATTTAATTTATTTTATCCAATTTATTTATGGTTCATTTTACGGGGTGTTACATCAATGATTTTTCCTATTTCTGTAAGTTCGAAAGTTTGTAAAATTCTTTCTTTAAGGGATGGGTAAGGGAAAATGCTACTTGATTTGAATATGGTATGGTGTAAGGAAGAGTAAGAATCCCCTATAACAAAGATAGGAGAAATATTCCCTATGAACAAAATACAGAGAAAAACAGCTGAAATAGATTGATACATTTCTCTTTCCATGTTTGTGAAGAAAAGCCCAATGAATAAAGCAACAGGCCAACGCACTCCAATGAGTCAATGGGGAAAAGCAATAGTAGAGGAAAAAAGCAAGGTAAGGAGAAGTCACTTGAAGGAAATTTAGTTAGAAGAAATTTTGATAGTTGCAATATAAGGAAATTTTAGACAAAAACAACGTTAGGAATTTATAATAGGATTAGTAATCTATTTAGAAACAATATAGGAGAAAAACAATAGGAATATGATAAGGAGAATAGATAAATTCCATAGGTACATGTTGTAATATTTGCATATGTTTTAGATAATTGCTTAGATAGATGAAGCAATTATACAAATCCTTTAGAAGTCCCCCTCTTGTGCTATTAGAATCTCTACTAAGAGTGAAAGTGGAAGTAGCATGAGTAGTAGGAAAATAATAGAATGAAAGTTATCCATGTCTACTCCAGTTTTCATTGTTAAAGTTGAAAGGGTAGTTTTTGAAAAAAATGGTTTGTTATGATAATTAAGTTTTCAAATGTTTTAAGTAAAAAAATCCTACTTTTGAACAAGTAAATTTTTGTTGTAAAAGTCTTTGAAAAGTGAAATTTTATGTGGCTCCTTTTTAAAAACCAAGAAATTTTTGAATTTGATAAAAAAGGTTCCTAAGTTTGTATTTACAAAAATTATGATTTTGGATTGGGTACCTCATGATTGTGAAGTTTTAGTTTTATAAAGACTGTTGAAACCCAAACCAGTTTTTGATATGGAGTAGATAAGGATGATTGCCAGTGTAAGATAGGGTAAATGTTTATGCTATGAATAAAATAGATATGGATGCTCATAGGGTAGTAACAAGGAATCCTCATTAAATATAGGAATATTACTATGAACCTAGGAATATTTTATTAGAGATGTGTGAAAGTCATAAGAAGAACCCTCAAAAGAATGAGGAATGGTATCAAAGTACAATTTTAAAAGCCCTATTGGTAAACTCGCATGAAAGATGAAGGATAAGGAAAATAAATACCAAAGTTTAAGGATATTATCATGAGATTCTGATTTCAAGAAGATAGTAGTATAATTGGGGAAGAAATTAATAAGATGGAAAACATATATAAAGGATGTGGTTGACTCAAGGTTAAAAAAGACATGATATGTGGTAGGAAAGTTATTCCACAAGCCAATTTTCCGATGAGCTATTCTAAGCAATTTATATTTCTTACCCACTATACTACGGGAATGCACAATTTATCACATAATCGAGTGCAATGACTGAAGTAATAGATTGACCTTATTTATTGGGAGCGAAGGAGGTGAGTTAAGACATATGAATTATAGTTGAATAGCATATTGGAAATGTCCATTTTAATTGAGCAAGGACCGATGAGGCCACAATATCATTAACATCTAGTTGATGATGAAGGGAAGCTTCCAATAATCGTTTTCTTTTAGGTTATTTGGGTTGCAATCGCTAGTTGTCTCACTTTGGTTATTAGAAAAGCATAAGATATAGTATGAGGTATGTTCCTATATTATCACTTTGTTGATTTATAGATGATCTTTGACTGCCACACGCGCGCACGCGCACACACATATATATTAAGAAACAGTGTAAATAACGAAATTTCATAATGATATTTAAGTAGCGATATATGTTATTAAACCTGGAAGTTTATGAAATTGGTTAGGAATTAAATTAGCAACTAGAATCTTTAGTCTCAAAAACTTTATAATTTTGGAAAAAATAGATTTTTGCAAGCAAAGGACAGGGAAGAGTTATTGTGAAATCATGGGTCACTACCCTATGCCTTAAAGCTAAAATTTATAAATATGCTTGTAGATAGTTTGTTGTCTTAGATTAAAAGGAAAGGTTCCCCAAACCTAGGATTAACTGCACATTGCTAGGGTTAATCATATGCATTAACTCATTTACCGCATCTCAATTACATTGAGATGTGTCTTGATTTATTTTTAAGGATGGAGTTGCAAATGTTTTGAAAAACTATGTTTGAATGCTTTGAAAGAAAATATGTTTAAATGTTTTGAGGAGTTGGGTTCGAATGCTTTTGGAAAATTTATTCAAGTGTTTTTGGAAAAAAATGGTTTTTAAATGCTTTTGGGGAATTTTAGTTTTCTAAGCTATTTTGCATGTTTGATTGAAAAGGAAAAAATATTTTTGAAGGAAAATAAAAAATTTCAAATTTTCTAGTGCCACATGCTTAGTGTAGAGAAGGTTAACGTGTTAGTGAATATGAATTTTACTATCAGATAAGGGTGATTGTATACTAAATATATATAACAGCAAGGAAAAAACTATTTTAGCTTTGGAATTTCCAAATCCACACCTTATTGATAGTGAAAAAAAATTGCGTTTAGGATAATTTCGTTTTAACATCCAAAAATAAACTTTCTTATGCAAACTGTATTTGGAAAAGATTAGAGGGAAAAAGAAATGGTTTCAAAATACAATGGAATAAGTGTCAAAAAAATGGTGGAAATGTTAAATTTCCATCTAAATCCCTTTTCTGTCATAGGAGAGTGGAAATCATTATGTGAAAAAGGATTTTTGATTTTTCAAAATTTGCATATGTATAGAACTACCAGAATATATTGATTGTTTGCATCATATTTTCAAAATGTTTTAAAAAGAATGCAATCATAAAGGAGGCGTCGATATAGAATCATTCAGTGTGCATGTCATATATGTTGTGATACACCGTGCACTTGTATACGTTTGGCTGCAAAATTGGTTGTATACTAATCGATTTGTTGTGCGCTACGTTACATGAGTTATCCCTTAAGTAGTTTCAAGGAAAAAATTCTTTTAAAGGGGAGGGTAAAAATGTAACACCCAATAAAAATTAGCAATTATTAATAAATGGTTAATAAGGTCCTAAAAAATGTATTTGAGAAAATATTACAGTTTGACCATAAAACTTACGCAATTGCACTCATGGCGATTTTCCGAGAAACTTTAATATTTGGAGTTTTGGATCAGAGCTTAAACAAAGAGGTTATCAAAGCTTGAATTTTTCAAAACAAAATAATTAAAAATGAAATAGGAAATAAATATCATTAAATGCGGACCACACCAATCGACCACCCTGCTTAGGATGGTCGAACGCTAGTGGTCGATTGGTCTAAAAGTAGCGGCTAGGGTTTGAATCTTTGACGAATGAGATATTTTTTATTATTTTAATATAACGTATAAGTTTGATTCAGACGCCAATAAAAACAGGCCTAACTCCTCACTTCTCTTATCGTGTTTTTTGATCAAAGTAGGGAAGCTCTGCCATTTTCCCTTCTGCACTATTTCTAGAAATTATAAAATATAATATTACGTATATATTATTGGAGAAGGGTGGAAAATATAAGAGAAGAAGAGAAGGAGAGAATCAACAACACTAAAGAGGGTAAATTTCATTATTATAAATCTATATTCCCGCTAACCCAAAATCTCTTCTTAGATCTGTAATTCTAATATTATGTATATACCGTGTTATACGTATTCTTTTGGTTAGAAAGGAAAAGGAGTCAAGTAAAGCGATGAATTTGGAATTGGGAGATTTGTAAAAATTAAATGGTGAGTCGAAAATTATATGATTTATTTATAATATTGAAATTTATATCATTGAATTTTATTTAATTATTATGCATATATATGATCTGACGAATTATAGGCTTAAAACAAACGTATAGAAATATCATCTATATATTCTATAAGTTAGGTAATTGAAATAGGAATGGTATTTACACTATTATATGGAAATTTAGAAACCAGTTCCTAAATTTTTTAATGTCCAATGTTGATAAGGTTGTAAGATTTATTCTAAATTTATAGTTGGGCTGTAAAATTTTAGTATTAGTTTAGATTGCCTAAATTTTATTTGAAATGTGAATTTCTATGTTTTGATTTTTTAGGAGCAGGGTACAATTTAGTTGTATCTATTTCTATGTAATTTCCATAAATTATCTAATTCCACAAATGTATAAAGTGCATCTTCTAAAATAATAAGGAAAATACCAAAAATGAAAGAGATGTGTGAAGTACAGATGTTTTTCTTCGTAGCTTGCACTGCCTATTTCAATAAAAGAACAAAAACAATTGCATGTAATTTCAAACGGAGCAAATGCCTCACTTTTGGTTAAGTTATGGTGTTGGTGAGATTTTTCGTCCCACAACACCCAAGATGACCATAGAGTAATTATAGTTCTAATTACTTTGTGATTATGGATTAACGAATTTGAGTGATACTAAACATGCCTTGAGGTGGTAAATATGTTGTTGCGGGCTTACATAATTAGGAAGTAGCATTCCAACTATTTTTGAAATGCCTCTTTCAATTTAACCACTCGTCCTATCAAATTTCTTAACCAAATCGAACACCAAGAATAGAATAGAAAATGCAATAAATAAATATAGAAATCGAGATTTATATGGTTCTGATTTAGAGAAAATCCTACATCCACGTGAAATTCCATGTTCTATTCTTTTATTCATTATTTGACATTTGACATTACTACATTGTTATAGAGAATCTCTTTTTACATAGTATATTCATGTTTGAAATCAGAAAAAGATCCAAAAAGATCACCCCAACACAGCTACATTGTTTCTTTATTTATAGTTGAGCTTTTCGATGAATTAATGGAGTTATCCTTCCATGCCCCCTTCCCCATTAGATCTTTATATGTGTCATCCATCTGCTGCTTTCTTTAAGCATATATGGATTAGTGATGTACCTTTGGGCTGAATATTTTTCATTGGTAGGAAGATTTTATTTGAAGCGGGAATGCATGCAATTAAGGTAGGAAACACACAAATTTGAATTGACTATGCACTTCTGATCCATTGGGCGAATTGCGTATGTACTGCCCATGTGTGTGAATGAGTGTGTAATGAGATTTTCCCCTTTTCTTCAGTGCAGCTGCATCATTTTTGACACTCTTACCTCGAAGATGATGAGAGTTATTCCTTTGTTTTGTTTTAAGGCGCCGTTGAAACATATGGAGCGATACTGCACTGCTTGTATGATACTGGCCTATGGTGTTAACTCAATATCAATATGAATTTATCCAGAGCTGCTCTTGATGTTGATATGTGCAAGTTGCTTGATAAGGGCTGCTTTTGCATTTACTTTTTTCGAACAAGTGAAGAACTGTGGTGGAGCAATGCCTGGTTAAACTTGGTTGCAGCCCTAGGAATGTTTTCATTCCTCGTGGTACTATTTAAACAGTCCTCAGTAAGCGTAGTAGTCTGGGTTTAGAGTTGTTAGAGGATCGGATATGTTTAGCTTAGTTCATTAGCTCTGGGAAGAAATCTTTTAAAATTACGGTGTAGCTTTTGTCGCTTTAGCATTGTTAATAAATTGCAGTGCGGTCTTGCTCCTTCAATGCCACAGCAGGATGGTGGGGCATCTTTGTAGCTTCTTTATGCGATATAAAATTCCAGCCCAAAACTGCTAATTTAGATGTTAGTTTCAGTTTGTGTTGCATCTCTGCTTGAGATAGTCGTTTAAGTAGTCGTGCCACAGTTCTAATTTGAGATGAATATTAAGGTTGCATGTCAGTTCCCATCATTTTGATTTTGTTCCAATATGGAATTGCAGCTCTGTCCAAGGTTTTAAATGTTGCGTAGTTTGAAATCGCTATGTAACTCGATTTAGGATGAGTTTGGACGCTGTGACCTTACTTCTCATCGGTGCAATATGAGGTTTATGCTTCTAAGGTGTGCTAGCATATAGGCTTTAATCACCAGTGGTCCCTAGCGGCCGGTAGCAAAGACTCAGCTTATGCCCTGATAGATTTCACTTTCTACTAGTGTGAAATTTGTATGGGATATGCATAGACCTTAAAATTAATTAGTTAGTTGTTTGTTTATCGGAGGTGGTTAGTCAACCCTTAAATGGGTCTTTGAGATGCGTTAGTAATATGGTTATTTAATTATTACGCCATATCTAGGGGTCAATAGTCCTATAGCTAGAACTGATTGACCAACATTTACGTTGTTGATTGCCCGCTTTGAGGCTTATGGCCATTGGGTCTGCCTCCTCCCTATCCAAGAAGTATTAAGTGGCCGGGTTTTTTGGGTAGTATTTGTTTACATATATATGTATACATGCATATATATATATATATATGTGTGTGTGTGTGTGTGTGTGTGTGTGTGTGTGTATGTGTATGTGTATATATATAGTTACTTCGGAGGAGGCTAGGCATATCATACGTCACATAGGATTTAACTGATTAGCTATAATTAATAGACATGGCACTTAAATGGAAATCAATTAGCATAAATTAGTGTTATGGGTAAAGTATGTAATTTTTAAGTCAGCGAAACACTGTTTCGACCACCCTCCTCATTACAACCCATAGGATAGATTTAAGGGACATGCTACTTGTGCAAGAGGGGAACTGTAGATGGTGGAGTCTTCCCTCTCATGCTCAACACTGTCAAGGCTACTAGATATCCGAGGAAAAATATCGATTCCATGGTAGTAGCCTTAGTCGGTATATACGTTCTATTATATTTTTCTATTCTTCTGTAAGTTTATATTGATCTCTCTATGACATGCTTATGTTTATTAGTGGATACCAAAACCAATGATCCGTACCCTAATGAACTTAGGTTTCGATTTAGTTGAAATTCAGGTCCATTATGGTGCAGGATGTTACATATAGCCTATACTTAGTCTTGCAAATCAAGCTTAAAGTAGAAAGGAGATAGATTCGAAGTGGATGTCGTTCTCAAATAGAAATGCTAACAACCTATCTAATTTAAGAGGTATATTGTACTGCTTTATTTTTAGATATATATAATGTTTCTTTAAATAAGAAAAATATTTTGATTATATATATATACATAATACTATTTATTTAGCTAATATATATATATATATATCTATGTGTCTGTACAATATCTGTATATACAAAAATACTATTTTTTGTTAGGACTGATGTTTGCTTACCAAAGGAGCAAACACCCCCAAATAACCGAAAAAATAAATTAAAATGAAATAAAGGCAAGAAATGCACAACGTTTTTATAGCGGTTTGAAAAAGAATCTATGGTCAACATCACTTTGATTTTGTTATTAGTTAGGATTTGGGAATACAACTGAATTACAAGATAATAATAATAGATCTAGAATTGCCTAAATTAAAATTCTGTAGAGTGACCATGCAAAATTAATTAAAAAACATTTTTCAAAAGTTGAATTTTCTATTTTTAGATTGATCAATGCATCATAATTGTTAGGTCTAGTTTGAATCACTTTCTTCCATATCCAAGTTCCAACATGAAGAACATTTCAAAACAACATGATCCACAAGATTTGATTAATCAGTTTTGATCGATCCCCTACATCAGTACTGAATATTCACCGATCTCCACCTATTTTCTTCAAAAATTCTTAAATCTTCAAGCTCTATATCTTAAGGGTAAAAGTTTTCACCACTAACCAACTGATGCAAATTGATAACCAATCACCAAAACTTGCCTTTCTTTAAATCGGCACGCAGAACCATAATGAAATCAAAATGGTACCCATACCAAACATGATGATTGATTAGTATCGATCGATAGTGTTTATTCCATGCATATCATTTTTCATTGGGTACTCCATTCTAGATCTCTTCAATGATCCATTCCTTCATTACTTCAAGTCTAATACTATCAGATTGTCGCTTGGTTCAAATAATAGATAAAACTTGCCTCTCCCAAAGTATGCTTCTAGAATACAAGGCATGCTGCTTATAATGACCAGAGGCTGAATAAAGATACTTAGAGTCACTTTCATCATCTAAGTCAATTTCATGGAATGTTGTACCTTTGTTGATGGCACTTCGTTAGAAACAACTAGAGAGTTATGTCTCTTTTGGCAGATATAAATGTTATGTCTTCCTTCTGAAATCATTGTCCTTATTGGGAATTTCTCAAAGATGTTCCAATCTTTGGCTAGATAGATTGCTTCTTTTTTTCCACTTATTTTAAATGGGATAGTACCGATCGATATTGTTCGGTTCTGATCGATTTTGCATCAAAACTATATAGGTAAGATACATATAAAAATTCAGCATTGCTCTCATTTTTAGCCTTCATGTTTTCAAGCATTTAAAGCTCAATGGACCATCATCTCCTCATTACTTTCCATAACTTAGTACTAACTTTGCCTTCAAATTCAGATCCAAGCATGATATTTTAGTCCCCAGTTCATAGTGAAGCTAGAATCAATCCACTTCGATCCTTCAATTGATCCACTTTGCTATTTTTCATCTCAATTTCAATTCTAGATCTAACAAAGGTTGGGGACACCAACCCCTCTATGAAACCAACGAAGCCATTTTGTAACGACCTATATTTTTGAAGATAAGTTATTTAAAATTGAATCGTTAATTAAGTGAATGCCTAAAAATATGATTTTTTCCCTACAATCAAATCAAGACTCGAGACCGCTTCCGTAGGATTGACGTTGCGAATTAAAATGAGTATAGAGATCAGGAGATTGAAGACCAAAATGATCTCAAAATGTATGAAATTAGCATCTCGGGGCATTGTTTCAGGTAGCGACAAGATTTGTATCGTTGGATCCGTAAAAATAAGTTGATGTACGTAGATGATTTTCATTGTGATCGGATGCATCGTGTGATCGTGCGAGCTTGAAACGTGCGACCATTTATTTGAGAGAATAAGTAAATTTAATATTATATTAATATAAATTAAGCCCTGCTTTCCCTCTAATTCACTTTTTTACATTCACTGTTTCATCCCTCTTTCTAAACACATGGCTGCTTGTTTCAAATCCATTCAAAATATAAAATCAAGTGATCCGCTTGACTAAAAATCACGCAACCAATTTCAGTGAGATCGTATGGATGAGAGCTTCGTAGTGACCATGACGAAATTTTGGTGTGACTACCAATGGCGACGTTGACCTCCTCCTTGGTCGATCTAGGGTTTGATCTAGGTGGAGCTATAGGTGACGATAGGCAAAACGGAGATCGTCGTTGGTTTTCTCTTCATGAATAACATCTATCCACCAAAGCTCATCAGATCTAGCCGAGTGAAGCAAAATGCATTCTTATGAGGCATGTGTGAAACCCATTATTTTGTGATCTCCAAGAGGTTGCTAAGCATTGTCTCTTTGGGTTCGGGGCGAAGAGGTCGCATAATGGAGTGTTTTAGCGAAATTCGTTCGTCGATTTTTTGAGAAATGGCCAAGATAGAGAAGAGAGAAGGTATGGAGCATGGTGGGTTATGTGTGTACAGGTGATATGTAGGTACAATAATTAGATAATGGGGAGGAAGAAAAATTAAGAGGTATTTAGCTTAAGTTGGGAAATAACTAGTTAAATATTTAAATAATCCTGATTTTTATATTAGTCATATCTTTTGCGTACGAGGTCTGTTTTGGATGCGGTTTCTTGCGTTGCACTCATGATAGAGAGCTATATTTTTGGCATTTTTCGGATAGCTTTTGTTGAGGTGAGTGATATTGTCTCTTACTATACTATGATTGTTTGTATAGTATTAGATCGACGTTTTGGAATGGATTTTGATTTTAAAATATGATTTTCCTATACTTAGACACCTACTAGATTTTTATAAAAAAATTATTTTCATTGGTTTTATATCGAACATTATATTTTCTTATTGACTTGCCGTTTTGAGGGAAATATTAGATTTGGAATATTTTTAATATGATTTCCACATTTATTGATATGGATGCATTATACATGTTGTGTATATGCTATACTAGATGTATGTATGCTTGTTGGTTGCATGGTTGCTTATTTTGTTGTTTTTGGTTGAAAATACTGATTTAGCGGTGATCGTATGTTAGGGAATATCTTGTGCATTGGATTTTTGTATACGCAAAAATCCAACAAACGAGATAAGGTGTAAAAGAGGGTTAGGATAGTTGCCGACTGATCTAAAGGCGGATGATGAGGCTTCAATCTTCAGGATGGATGCCGGACGTTTCCATTTGGTTTGTACTTACCCGTTTTAGTTATGTACACGACCAAAGTGGTTGATACTGACCACGGTAGAGTGGTCAGTATTCATCACTATTGTTGATTGGTGATTTGGCTGGTCTTTTTCATGGACATTGAGGAGATTTCATGGTGCGCGATGTGCTGATTTGTTCTTGCGTCCAACTTAGAGTCTTAATGATATTATTCTATGGGCGAGCAATTTAGATGGTTGGGTGATGATGTGAAGCTTCGACATGAGAGTTGGTATTTCGGATTATGACTTGACAGTGTATGGAGTAGGTACCGAGGTTGATAGTTTCAAGACTCTATAGATCGTGTTGGAGGTGTTAGCTCATTTGCATCATGGGTGGATTGCGATGTGTGATGAAAAGCCTTGTATCTTCAGTTTATTACTCGTGGTGGGAGTAAGTACCGAAGATTAGACACTCTGTATCTTCAAATTGTTACTCGAGTAGGGAGTAGGTATCCAAGAGGTTCATGTTTGGAGTCATGGATTGGAGGAACATGGTGGGTTTTGAATAGCAGAAATTATATTGAGCTAGTAGGGCTTGGATGGATATGCAAGTGCTATGGGATCATTGATGACTCGGAATGTTTTCTTTTATTCTCGAAGCAGAGGTATTGTATAGTGGGGACACCCGTGGATTGGTAGCGCGGATGCATATACCCAGGACCTATGGCGTTGGTTCTAGTATCTAGCTTCGAGCTACGAGACTTGTATCAGCTTTGGGATATAAGACACGAGAGTACAATGGAGAACAAGGATTTCCATTAGTTCCTAGCAGTTTGGAGGCCATATGAGTTAACATATATCTAGAGCATACTAGTTGAGAATTAGTATTGTTTGATGGGTACTATGTTTGTTATGGTTGCTTCACTAAACACCTGTCACACAAGGTCGTATTGTGGATAGGGACACCTAGACACCCTGACAGCTTACTTGGCATGGAGTTGGTATTATGGTAGAGATACCGAAGCACCCGGACAATTTACTGAGTATAGAGTACCCCATTTATAATGTTTTAGAGTAGCATATTTTTATGTTATGTGCCGACTCTTTGGTTGCAGGGATAGGTCAGTTATAATTCGTATACCCTCTGTTCCGTATACTATATTGACTTTTATAATATTTTGAGATTGTTTATCGCTCACCCCAGACTGTTGTCAGACCTAAGGTTTTATACTTTTCTTCTTATTATCTCGGGTACTCTTAAATGAGTATATTAGAGAGAAGGTGTGGATGGCATATGGAATTCTACAGATGGACTATCAGGAGGTGACATTTACTCATACTTAGATTTGAATTTGTTATTGTATATTCCACTGTATGACATAGTTGACCTTGATAGTGTTGGATTTACTATTATTAGATACAGTTATAAGTTGAGTTTATGTATCAGTGGTATAAACACTTTTACTATGTTGTGTAATTCTGTGGATCATATACTCCGATGATTAGTTTACATTGTTACTATTGTCTCGACTGTTTTATATCTATGTTAACTATTATATTTTATTTGATGCGGCGTGAGATATATGACATGTTTTGTGAGTATTGATATTTTGTCTTTCTTCTTTTCCATCCTCTTTTCTTGTATTTATCTCCCACAGTTTGGCAACCATTCTATACCTAAGGTACAAGGCAATCGTTTCATTTGATATCAAAGCTTAGGTAACATGACTAACCTGAATTGATATCATGATCTAGTATAGATAGGGTATGAGTTATCGCCTTAGATTGAATCTAGAATGTATATATATATGAGAGAGTTTGTATTTGTTATATAGTTTGCTTTTCGAAAATATATAGTAGTATAGATATAGTATATAAGTTGTATTGCACACACGATCATTATTGATGCAGTTTTCTTTATGAGAGAAGGATCATCCTTATTATAGAGTAGGAATGATCAAACATATGAGAAATACTACTATTGACAATATCTTCAGAGTTGAAGAGTGGGCAGGATCGGGGTCACCAACCCTGATTTATAGGATATTTTCGCAGAGATGGTGTGAACCTTTTTTTGGAATACCCAATTTGTTCTAGATGATTTTTGTGCTCAGGTGCAAATAGTTAGTTTCGACTTTGTCGAGCTGTATAAAGTATAGGAGGCAGACCGTTCCTTGGAACAAAGTCAGCTATTGAAAGGCAAGATTGGATGGTTACTTGCGAGAGGGTCTTCGATGACTTGGGGTTAGATGTTGCAATGAGGTAGAAGTTAACTTCTATATAACTCCATGGATGGATAATGAATTAGTGAAATTCTTCGATAGCTTCGATTCCCGAGGATCAATTTACTTAGGACTAGTTCATAGTTCGCTTCGAAGAATGAAGAATTTAACATTGGGTTGAATGATCATCTTTGGGAGCAATTGATTGGTCATATGGATTGAGAGCTTTGAGAAGATGATTAAGAAGGCTTTATGATCTAAGAGCGAATACCCAATGTAGAAGGGTAGTCCCGAATCAACTGAGTAGGGATAGATCGACGAAGCATGTGCATTGATTTCTGTTTCGATTTCATCGAGTGCTCCATCAATGAGAGAGAAGGGAAATGGCATTACCATTTGAGGTATGCTTTCCACTTATGATGTTTCCATACTTATTTTATTTGACATCGAGTTTTCATATCCCTTTATATCTAGACTTAATGGAGATATTACGATTGAGACTCGAGATGGCTAACCGAACTTTGATTGTGACGGACCTAGTTATGGGCTTAGCCAGCCTATACATGGTTTGTTGAGACTTTTTCTTATTGAGTCATGGATGTTTGTTTGCTATTGACTTGTTTTGGGGTATAGTTGGGTTCGTTATTATGGCTTGGGAATGGACTGGCTAAAGGGGGTATGGAATAGTGGTGGATTATGGGAGGCTGTTAGTGACGATTAGCGTTGTGGAGGAGCAAATAGTAGTGATTGGCTACTCAAAGAGGATGGGGTTATGGTTAGCTTTATATATTTCCTCGATATTCCACATGATGAGTTATCATCTGCACCTATAGCTAGAGATTGTTCGAACATACTCGATGAGGTAACTAGATTACCATCATATAGATATAGAGTTCCGTATTGATTTGGTTTGAGGTGCTAGACTAGTAGTTATGCCTTTAAGGCATATGATCCCAAAGAGCATAAAAAACTAAAGGTGCGAGCAGGTGACTTATTGAGGTGGTTGTTCATTCATAAGAGCATATATGGGTAAGATGCTCTTGTTTGCCACTAAGGCAGATGGATCCTTGAGGTTGTTTGTTGGTTGTCATGAGCTAAGTGAGATGACGAACAAGTATCCACTCCTGTATATTGATAGCTTATGGGATCAACTCTATAGTGTTAGGATGTTCTCTTAGTTGGACCTTGCAACAACTAAGAGTACTTAGAGAGTGTGCTAATTATAGCATTTTGTATGCTACCTTGATTTTTGATTGGTTGTTTATGCCGCTCAGGCTAACCAATGTGTCAGCATGGCTTATTGATCTCATGGACTGTATTTCGAGTGGTCACTTGAGTAAATATATGCTTGTGCCGATAGATGATATTTTTTGTCTACTCATGGATGAAAGAAGAGCATAAGGAACGATTGATGGTGGTGTGATAGGTGTTGAGAAAAGAACGATTGATAACTAGATTTTTGAAATATCACTTCTAGAGGAGGGAATTGATATGGTTAGGTCACATAGTTTTAGCGTAGGACATCATTGTAGATCAAGTGGTTATGGTAGTCCAAAATTTGAATAGACCTAAGATAGCAGTACAGTTAACCTATTTGATGAGAGAGGATCAGACTTTTATTTGAGATATGAGCTATGGACACATGTTAGATAAACTGACAGAGGGGTTGGCGAGTGCACTTAGGTTATTCATTCCGAGCGAGAATGAGGATGGTAAATTTCAAAAGTATTAAGTACATGAATTTTGAGTGCAAATGTCTAGTTTCAGATATGTATACAACTAAAGTTTTGAAGATTCTTAATAAAAGCTATGATTTTAAATATGTTAAATTATAAATGAACAAAATTTCAAATCTAAATAAATTCCAAAAACCAATATTTACAGATTTTGTGCATAAGGATCTTAAAAAAACAATGATTTCAAAATGTTACTATTGCTTTGAAAGTATAAGGTTTCTCATATGGTTTGCAAAAGTAATAATTTTGAGAATATCAAGTTCGAGTATGTTAGTTTGCTACATGAATTTGTTATATACGATATGGTTTTATATATAGCAATTTTAAATATATAAGGCTATTGGATATCATGATAAAATGTAAATTTGAATCCATAAGGACTTTAGATATAACAAACATTGATATATATATATATATATAGTCTCAAATATATATGAATTTCAAAAGTAAACAATCTCGAAAATAAATTTTAGTATGAGTTCAAATATATGTGTGTGTGTATGGTTTTGAACATGTTCGAATTCTCAAATATACATTTTTTGGTATATAAAAGTTTCAGATGTAGAAATTTCAGATGTAAATATATATCAGCTTTTGAATATTGTACAATCTTTAAATATACAAAAGTTTCTCAAATATGAGAATTTTCGAATATTGTGTAGTTTCACATGTATGCATATATGGCTTTTGTATATGTATATAGTGCCACATGTATTGGAAAACTTTGAACATGTACAGGCTTTTGAATAAGAAAAGGTTCATAAAATTTTAACACATTTACAAATATATAGTCTTATATACATATGAGTTTTGTAAGCCTGAAATCTTTCAATATATGTGTAAGCTTTGGAAATGTAAGCTTCAAATGTTGATAGTTTAAAATATCAGATTTTCAAAGATATATAAGTTTTGAGTGCATTTGTCTTTGAATGTACATATCGTCATATTTCAAGATCATATAGCTCATTTATATAGAATTCATATATGTAAATTTCAAAGGTATCTGATATCCCAAATATAATAGTTTAATAAATATAAATCTATGAACATATCCAATTTTTTTGTAAAAAATGACATGGATTTCGTAAGATATTTAGCTTTCAATATATGATCTTAGCTTCATTAAGATCTAAGTATACATATATGGTCCATGTCAGAAGATTCTAAGTGCATATGTCATTATTTCTTGGATATGTATAAGGTACTAAGTATATCTGATTTCTTGATATATTTGTACAAGCTTCACAAACACATTGATTTTGAATATATTCGGTTTTTCACGTTGTTAATTTTTAAGTGGATGCAATTTCATATATACAGGTTTTAAGTATATTTCATTTATCTTAAGAATTATGAAATAGGTATTTTTCAATGTCAAAGTTTAGTGATATGTGCAGTTTCACATGATTATAATGTTTGAATACAATATTTCCCATATACATTGTTCATATATATGTTTACAAAATTCAGATAAACATGATCCTTACATACATATAGTAACAAAATTTTGAATATATTGAGTTTCGAATATGATTCCAAATATATATATATAAATAGTTTTATATGCGTATGGTTTTAGAATTCAAGTGCATAGGATATTTTAGTTTTAAAATATTCCAATCTTCCAATTATACAGAGTTATTTACATATATGGGTTTCAACCGAGTATGTAGCTCAATAATTTATATGTACAAGATTTCAGATCTAAGATGATTTTTTGAACATCGGATTACAAGGTAATAATAATAATAAGGGTCTTCAATGTTTTCCTATTACAAAAGATTTTCCAGGATTATCAAAGAGATTACAATACAAGAGTTTCAAAACTAGAGTTTTCAAAGATTTACTAATACAAAGGTTTCAAAAGTAAATACCTCATATATACATATCAAATTTCCAAACATATAATTTCTATATATATGAATTTCAAATGAATACCTAGGCCATCGAAGATTATATATGGATTTAGATATGTATATGGTGTAAGTAAAGTGCAGGTTACCTATATGACTGAGTTTCAAATGGATAAACGATCTTTGAAAGAAATATATGAAGATTTCAAGATTCTGGGCTTCAGTATGGATAAGTTGTTTCATATAGATCAAGTGATGTCGTGAGTATTGAAAATTTTGGAAAGCATTAAGTGATATTGGATGACATCCATAACGATCAGCGATGTTACACATGGATTATTGTCGCAAGTGACAGATGACTTCAACCATATCAAATAGCATCAAGGAATGTCGTAGTGGGTTCATATGCATTAATTAGTCTCATGCACATTAATTTCTTATATCTTAACTTTCTTATATATAATTTCACATATCTTGACTTCCAAATATGAATATATATTTATTTTTAAAAAGATGACTTTGAATTGAAAACGATACTTTCTTATACCTGTGAATTTCTGACGATGTATAAAATTTTGATTCTTTATATGATAATGTGATCCTTTGAGAAAAGTTATTTCACTAGAGGGAATTCTTATAAAAAAGCATGCTCTTGTCTATAGAGCATATCAGTTCATGAATCATAGCATTTTGGGCTTATAAATGAGATATTTCTTTTTGCTAATTAAAACCTGATGTGGTACGATTTTACAGTTTACAAAGGTGTAATAATATACACCAGTATCTATTCTAACAAACCATTTTACTCAAAAAAAAATTACCATACACATCTTTGAGAAAATATTCTTTGCGAATCAGAGGAACTATTACCGATTATTCCATATGTCTATCTATTTTGAAAAGGAATTTGCAAAATCCTTAAAAATATATACTATTGAGAACTTTGAAAAGTTTTCATAACTATCATAACCTATTTATACTATTAAAAATCCAATTAGAAGAGCCTATTCTCAATTATAGGACTATTGGTTCATGGATCATGACCACTTAGTCTGTTAGTCGAGATTTACATTTCTGTTATGAGATTATATATTTTACAAAAAATTTCTTTGAATTTCAAACACTGAGAATATAATATCCTATCATTACCATTAGAATGCACCCAAGTAACTTTTGAAAACTATGGAATGAAAAAGCATCCATCAAGAGTGTTATGACCATGAATAGCTAGAAGGGACAAATTAATAAAACCTCCAAAATTCAAGTAGATCTACAATTCAGGAGTAGAATCATTATCCAATGTTGAAATTTTCAAACTACAAGATTCAGACTGGATCTGTAAAGGTCATCCAAAAATAGAATAATAAGATTAAAAAGTAGTACAAGATATCTCGAATCACAGTTGGCTTCGAATTCAAAACACTCGTAATCTTGATTTCCACTTGGATAGGATTATTTTACATAGATTGACTCCGAGATTACATGGTTCAACATGACTATGCTTATTATTTCTATTGAATTAAAAAGCATTCATGATTCCTACTTTAATATGGATTCAACATGAGAATAATGCAAAGTATCCTAATAATTATGGGATTTCCATCTACAAGATCAGGTGTATTAATCTTCATTTGCGCATGAAACCATTCACAAGAAATGATTAGACAAAGCAAAAGGAAATTGGTTAGAAGAGCTACCTTTGGTATTATGGGTCTATAGAACTTCTACTAAAACAGCAATAGGACTTACCCTATATTCATTAACATATGGATGTGAAACAATGCTTCCAATTGAGAAGGAAGTTCCCTCTTAACAAAAAAATTGAATATGCATTCAATCTGCCTCAAGAATTGAGGAAAGAATCCTTAGATCTAATTAATGAATTAAGGGATGAGGAAATCATACTGGCAGCTAAATGCCAACAAAGTATATCCAAGCATTACAACTCAAAAGTAAAAGCAAGGTCATTCCAAAATGGAGATTTGGTGCTTTGAAAAGTTATGAAAAATACTATAAACCCGGCAGATTGAATGCTTCAACTAAATTGGGATGGACTCCTTATCATACACAAAATAATCCCAACTGAACCTATGGATTATGTCGACCTGATGGCAATGTGATAGCTAGAACATGGAATGCTGAACATTTGGGGCCATATTTCCCGACAATGAATGAAAAAATAAGTTGAAATAAGCATGTTTACTGGATCAGGAATAAGATTCTCCTCAAACAAACAGAAAAAGCCTTTATTGCCATCATCAAAGGCCTTACTAACGTGCTTTCAAGAGGAAGGTCGGGTAAGTCTCTAGTTGTTCTTAAGACAGATACCCAGAGCACCGGACTAAGCCTTCAATGCCATTATCAAAGGCCTTACTAAAGCATCTCATAGAGGAAGATTAGGTAAGACTCTGGTTCCGCTTAAGATAGCTACCCAGAGCACCGGACTAAGCCTTTAGTGCCATCATCAAAGGCCACATTAAAGTATCTCCTAGAGGGAGGTCGGGTAAGCCTAAGGTTCTGCTTGTTATAGGTAGCCAAACACATCGGACTAAGCCTTTAGTGTCGTCATCAAAGGCCTCACTAAAGCACCTCTTAGAGGGCGGTCGGGCAAGTCTTTGGTTCTACTTAAGGATAGCAAGCCAAACACACCGGACAACATACCTAAATCATCACCTAAGACAGCGATAAGGGATCCGAACCAAGTAGTGCTCAAAGTAAATATATCAATCTTCTAACCAAGTAGTGCTCAAAGTAAATATATCAATCTTCTAGAGGAATATCTCCCAAATATCCAATCCAAGTAGCAGTCCAAATCAATCAATCTTTTAGAGGAAGATCTATCAAAAATTAGAGCTAGTTAGTTCTCCAAATCAAACTAGTTTTATAGAAGAAAATCCATCGAATATGAGCTCTTTTTGCTCCTCAAACAAAATATTCTATTATTACAAGATTGGGATTTCTGGTCTACTATTATTGCCAAATGGATTTATCGTCTTCTATTATTGCCAATTGGATTTCTGGTTTGCTATTACTACCCGATAAGGAATTCTGGTCTTTTATTATTGCCAAATGGATTTTTGATCTTCTATTATTTCCATATGGATTTCTGGTCTTCTATTATTGCTAGATGGATTTCTAGTTTTCTATTACTGTCAGATGGATTTTTGGTCTTCTATTACTATCAGATTAGATTTCTGGTCTTCTGTTATTACCAAATAAGGATGTCTAGTCTTCTATTATTATTTTTAGATTAAATTTTTGGTCTTCTATTATTGCCAGATTAGATTTCTGGTCTTCTTTTATTACCAGATAAGGATTTCTCATTTTCTATTATTATTGTCATATTGGATTTCTGGTCTTCCATTATTGCCAGATTAGATTTCTAGTCTTCTACTATTATTAGATGGATTCCTGATCTTCTATTATTGCCAAATGAATTTTTGGTCTTCTATTGTAGCTTGATGGATTTTTGGTCTTTTATTAGTACTAGATAAAGATTTTTTGGTCTTCTATTATTGCTAGATGGATTTCTGGCCTTCTATTATTGCTAGATGGATTTCCGATCTTCTTTTATTGCCTTTTATTATTATTGCTAGATTGGATTTCTGGTCCTCTATTATTGCCAAATTAGATTTCTGGTCTTTTGTTATTATGAGATAAGGATTTTTGGTCTTCTATTATTATTGCCAGATTGGATTTCTGGTCTTCTATTGTTGCCAGATTGGATTTCTAGTCTTCTTTATTGTTGCCAAATCAGATTTCTAGTCTTCTATTATTGCCAGATTGGATTTCTGGTCTTCTATTATTGCCAGATGGATTTCTGGTCTTCTATTATTGCCAGATGGATTTCTCATCTTCTATTATTGTCAAATGAGATTTTTGGACTTTTTTTATTCAGATGGGTTTCTGGTCTTCTATTATTAGTAGATGGATTTTTATTCTTCTTTTATTATTAGATGGTTTTCGGATCTGCTTTTATTATCGGATGGATTTCTGGTTTTCTATTATTGCCAGAAGGTTTTCTGGTCTTCCATCGAATCACTTTAATAGATGGTTTTTCTGGTCTTCTATTATTGCTAGACAATTTTCTGGTCTTCTATTTAGATGGATTTTTCTAGTTATTTGAAAAGATAACTTTCTAGTTTCCTATTCAAAGTATTATTGTGCCAGATTGGTTTTTGGTCTTTTATTCATGATATTGCCTGAGAAAATTTCTGATGCCCTTCTATGACATTACCAGATAATCTTTTGGGCTTCCATTTGAAACTTATTGTTGTTTATTGATCTCTTATGGTAGAATTATATTTAACTTATATAGATAATGTTGACAACATATACCAATTTATAACTCGATCAAATCCAAAAGGGGATGGCTTGAATTAAAACTAAGTTAAGAGTTAATAACGAAAGTTATCATCGACTTTATGTTTTACAGGAAAATGGGATTGGTAAGGAAACCTCATAAGAAATCGAGAAAACAAAGAAATCCCTGGTTTTACACTAAAGTTTAAGAAGCTTCTTCTATACAGAAGGGGGATCGGCAAATGTTATTCACATATTTACAAGCCAAAGAACTCATTCTGATTGACGCCGAAGCACTAAACTCAATACCAAAAGGTAGGATCAATGTCGCGGTGTCATGTGAATTCAATGCTGCACCTCATCAATACCGCTCCCTATTGATGCTACTCCAAATGGATGCCACCTCTATTTCATGCAGCTAGTCTCTGATATCATCTCTCACGTGATGTCACACTTTGCTATATATATTCCATGCCACCTCCAGTCAATATCACATTTAATCAATGAAACATATAATTGGCAATGCATTATATCGACGTCGCACTTCATCAATCCAAATGAGATACATGAATCATGTAGTAACCTATTGGTGTGGTAAAGGCATAATGCATCGCCAAGGTTGAATTTCACTAATGTCGTACGACGTCAATAATCATCACTAAGTAGAAGAATTTAAGCTTCAAAAAGACCCATGAACAAGGTTACCGCCAATTAATGATATATGAAAACATGTCACATGAAATGTCACGCACTATCAACATGGAAACAAGTCTTCAACAAGAAGGAAGATATCATGTTTCATCAGTTAGTGAAAGTATGTTAAAAGCCATTTACATGATAAGGTAGGGATCATATATTAATCGATGCCATACTTCATGAATATCACATGTTGCCCAACATTTATGCTATGGGATGTCAAAGATCATACGAGGAAAGAAGAATAAAGTCATTCACAAGGAGGAGTTCCAGAAGATTTGATGTATTTTCTTCATAAAAGTTTCAAAAGCCTTCATATTCCATTAAAAGCTTTATATTGAAGTCACCACCAAGCTAGTAACAAATGGTGTCATAAGTCCCACATTGTCAATTGGAGCAAACCAACCTTCGTCTAACCACTATAAATAGAGATGCACCCCCTCATGAAAAGTGGCCCTTAACTTCTCTCTCTCTCTCTCTCTCTCTGTTAACACCTTCTTCTAGTATTATCTTATTCAAGCTCACTTTATTAAGATGAAGAGAGCTTGAGGACAGATTTATAGGGAATGGTTAAAGAAGAAGAAGATGACATATTTACGAACAAAGGGCTTGAACATTTGAATAATTGCATATTTTGGCATATTTGTAACATATTCGTGATTGAATAAAGGACATGACATGAGCATATTGCCTATTGGCTTATGGACTTTGCTATTTTCCTACTTGCCTTTTTTATTTGTCTATCTTACCTTTTGAATTTATGAACCATGATTTAAACGAACGTGTGAATTATCATAAAACTAAGGGGTATTATTGGAATTTCTTCGGATGTGTCTCGTTGTACACACATGTTGAACAGTGGACCAAATTTTGGTTTAACATCTGTAAAATAAGAATTGATCTAGGTTTATACCACTTTCCTAGTCAGGTAGAAATTCCTATAACCTATGAATACATATATTAATAGTAGCCCTAGGTTTAACTTTTTTTGGAAGTCTGAAACTGAATTTGAATAAGAAAATTTGACAATTACAAATCTAGGGTTCACTATAATTGCTCTAACATCAAATTCTAAGTCATTGTAATGGAAATTTGGGAAGAAACGACTAATTATATATTTAATAATAGAAATGAATTAAAAATCAAAAATTAAAACCCTTAATCAACGTTGACCGATCAACCGAATTGGAGCGGTTGATAGCAAGTGGTTTGAACCTTGGCATATGGCTTAGGTTATAAATTAATTAGTTAGTAGTGTATAATATATATATATATGGATGTTAGGAGTAGGGAAGCTAGTTCCCTATGAGGTAACACTAAGACATCGTTGGACCAAATAAATGTTATTTATCCAGAAGGGATCGATATCCAAGTAGGGGTGATTCTAGTGCAAATGGCACTCTCAATAGGTTCTATAGCGGACGCGTAGCACCGACTGATGCCAGATGAAGCGTATGGCTCAACACAATGGGAGTTCCTTTATATTCACAAATGATGCAACGTGATGTTGTTTGTTGTTGGAACCTGATGCGTGCAATAAGAGGCATATGCTACGATTGTGAGGTTAACACGGATGGAGACGTTGAGAAATTTCGACAAGTCGGTATTGTAGGCACCCCCTCAATGCGTAGCTAAGGTACGTGTAGTCATGGTTGTGGGAAATTTAGTCCTATGTGGAAATGGTAAGGAAACCTATGTGAAATAGTTACGCGTAGTCATAATATGAGAGAAGCAGTCCCATAGAGGAAAATTGTAGTGTAATCCTATGTTGGAAAGGTCTAGTAGGTATTAACCGATCATTAGTTATTTGATCCTCGTATGAGCCTGCATGATCCATAGTGTAGGTGTGTATTTAGATAATACCCCTTGTAAAGAAATCTAGTAATTTATGGGCACTTGTAAAACATTCTAGGTCACGAGGAGTATTATGAAAGTTAATTGCATATGATCACCATATATTAATGATATACTCATTCACCAGACTTTGTATGACCTACCTCTTTTCCTTTTTTTCTCCATCACAAGAGGACCGGGTAGCAGGTGAGAGACCCGAGATTAGTACTTGGAGTGGCGAGCTCATCATTAGTCTTTCTTGTTATTTTATGTTACTCTCCATGTAACCATCAATCTTATTTAGTACTTAGTATTTAACAAACCATGTGTTGTATTTCTATGTACTATAGATTTGACTATGTATTGTTTTCTGATACTGTGTTTTGAGATATTTTTAAGATGATTATTTACTATATTAATATTTTGTTGCCTTTTGTTGTGAGATTTGAAATTGTAGAATGTCGTAGATCATATATGTATACCATTAGTCTTCGTAATGTTCTAAAAACCCTGATAGCTCATATTTCTCGGCATTGACATGAGTTTAAAAGTCACCATAGACTTTGGATCGGTAGTGTCGGAAGGTGCGGGTTGTCACAAATAATGAAATTATAAAGTCATATCCAAGAGTCATCAACCTTCGTAGTTAGGGCCGGTTGATCATCGATTTTGCTGTGAAGTACTCTCCTTTGGGTTTGAGTTATTAAATGGTCATTGTGTTTGCCCCTTCCCTATTTAAGAAGTATTAAATGGTCATTATGAAGGGCTCACTTCAAGGTCGAGGTATTAAATGGCCGTTGGGTCTGCTTCTTCTCCATTTAAGAAGTATTAACTGGTCGGGGTCTCGTTTTGGGAAGTATAGCGACCCTTATATATATATATGCATGTATATACTTATAACTTAAAGTAGCTTGGGCATATCGTATGCACATACGAAATTAAACGAGTAATATAATTCATCAATAGTAGACATAACATTTAAATGGAAGTCGATCAGCATAAACTACTATTATGGATAAAGTATGTTATTTACCAGTCACTGGAACATTGTTCTGACCCCTCCTCATTACAACACACATGATATATTTAGAGAGACATGATATTGGTAGAAGATGGGAAAGGTAGGTGGACAGTTCTTCTAATTCATGCTCTATACTGACAAGGCAACTAGATATCCAATGAATAATATTGGTCCCACGGTAGTAGCATTAGTCGGTATATATGTTTGATTACATTTTATTATTCCATTGTGAGTTCGTATAGATAGCTATTTAATATACTTATGTTTATTAAACGTTACCAACACCAACAATCTGTACCCTAATGGATATGGATTTTTTATTTAGTCAAAATTCGTGCATGATAAGGTGCTGGTTGTTATAATTTCCTCCACTATTTGCAATTCTATGCTGAGCCAAAGCTGAAGGAACTAACTTGGCTTTAGGAATGTCTTTGATATGGCTTCAATGATGTCGGGTGGAGGTGGTGTATAGGAGACTCTGCAATAGCTTTGAGATCTCTAAGCATTTGAATAAGGGCAACGTTCTCAACTCTTGGAGGGATAACTATGAAGGAAATGATGACAGTTTAGTGACTTGGTTGATGTAAACTTAGGTATGATGGATTTTGTGTAGTTAGATTTACATTCAGAAAGCCATCACTAGAGAAAGCCATTAGTGCATCTAACAAAGAATTATTCATTTTGAAATAGCTCCTTTTATTATATATCTCCATAATGACTTTGCAGCCATGAAAATACTTCAAAGAAAATACGCAATGGGCTACCGGATCTCTTCTTGAAGTTGTATATATATCTAACTTCTCCAAAGGAAGGCTTTCTACTAAGATGTCTTGTGAAGATAATGTAGAGGCTAAGGAGCACAGCATAGGCGTTGTTGTAAAGTTTTGTAGGAGCTAATCTCATTTATGACAACATGCGCTGAAGAAATAAGTTGAAATGGGGAACCACCTTGGATATACACATATATTGTTACAGGATGTGTAACCATAAGGTGGGATATGGACTTATGGACGACGTTGTAGGAGCATGGTCACTTTCAATGGAATCTCATGTTGGTTGCATATTATTCTGAGGTCAACGGCTATTAACCTTGACGTTGGGTAGTCCAGTGGATTTTCCAGGACCATTATGCCATTCAGGTTAACATCGTGAGGGATTTAATTTTGAAGCTCTTCCCTTATCATGTACGATGCAACCTATTATGGAAATTTTTAAAGACAGTGATGACGTTGAGCCCAGTAAGGAGTTAAAGTAGAAGCCAGAACATATGTAGATGTTTCTACCAGAGAGGGAAGGACAGAAGTCAGAGGAGGAAGCATCAGCATCATCTGTAGAGATACGTCCAAAACATCTACGAGATTACATTTATATATTGAAAGCATTAGAATGAGAACTGTCAGGTAATTTTAAATTCAATTATGTACATTAATTATTGTAACTCCTCTATTTAGAGGCCTAAAACTGATTGCTACGGATGCTATAGTCATCCATATTTATTAATTCTTGGTGACCAAAGGCGGTAACGTTAGATACATTGATGTACCAGAAACATATGGATATGAAAATGTTTAAACTCAACTTTAAAAACTAATTTCTCATTCCACTTCAAATCACATTTTAAATTCATTACATAATCACAATTTGTAAACCACATTCAGAGAAATTAAATTATTACAAAATACACTGAGAGTGACATATGAAGATGCCCCCTTGGTAGATCAGTGTCTAAATATAGGCAATTAAACAACTTAGCCATTACATCCAATAACACATCGAAATCAAATAGAAAGAACTCCTAATAGCTAGCTTGCCTCATGCACGACTTCAGAAGCTTATTCGTCTAAAGGAGAACCTGAAAACCTTAACTCTCAAACTACTCAAAATTAATTGAGCACCCAGGAGTTTAAGGGGAAAACATACACTTCGGTTCAGATAAAAAGTATGGTTTGAATAATAACCTACCATCTTTAATCATATAGATATTTAGTGAGACCACGCCGCCTAGCGGAACGGGTTTTCCTCTCACTAGTATCTTAACCCAATTTATAATAACCATACACGGTGCACTTGCATCTATAATGGTTAAGACATAACATAATAAAATGTATCATGATGATATGCATACATGCAATAGGCTATGGATTTCCCATCCCCATTTACCTGACTATCTGTCTCAAGTTATAGTTTCTAAGGTCAATGTTAACCTATTAGTTTTTATGGGCTGACTAATAACCTGTTATTTCTTTATGGAATTCCCATCCACTTTCATAGTTTTCATGGGGTCACTATGAACCTATTGGTTCCTACCAACACTATCATCCAATCATAGTTTTCATGGGATCTCTATGAACCTATTAGTATCTACCAACAACTTTCTCTAATCATAGTTTTCATGGGCTTACTGTGAACCTATTGGATTTTCCAATAACGTCTCTCATACCATAGTTTTCATGGGCTGACTATGAACCCATTGATCTCCTTCAATAACTTATTCCAGACATAGTTTTCATAGTTTCGTAGGATCACTAAGAACCTATTGGCCCCTGCCAGTAACAACTTCCATACATAGTTTTCATTGGCTTACTAAGAACCTATCTAAACTAATAATTCTTGATCAGTCTTTGAGCATCTTATATTCTGGTATATCTGATCTTCTAGTTGCAGTTCTACTCACACAGGATTTAGCTCAATGTATATTCACTACTGAGTCAACCTAGCTGGTTATTCTACCCTTAACACCCAAAAATACAGTTATGGATTAATTATGAAGTGAACATGTTTACAAAAGCATACATGAAACTGATCAACATATAATAATGTAAACCTCTATGATTTAATCCGTTGTAATCATTTTTCTAATGAAACATGGTTATACCCTTAACCCACTGTCTTTAATAAGGATAGCTTCTTCAAAAATTCCAAAGTAAAATGCCATTTCAAAACTCTTTTATATTGCCATGAGTTTACCTTTAAAAATGAGATTAGGTTTCTTATTTGAAAACAAAGGCTTTCGACTATATCCTCTGTATCATTACTTAAAACCTTAGTCCATCACTTTCGAACGATTAAAGATATACCTTTCGAAACACTTAAAGCTTATTTTTGAAACCACTTAGTTCAAGTTGAATTTATGGAAGCATAGCTTCGAAACCATTTGAAAGTATATCTTTCGAAATCATTTGGTTTAACATTAAATATAACTTCTGCATCAAAGAGAACAAATGTGAAAGTAACCCTTTCGAAAGCATTGATATTCAAAGAAAAGAATTGGGAAAAAGGAAAGCTTCGAAACAAATCTTTCGAAACCATTGCCTTCGAAACCATTGATAAAGGCGGCTAGAAGAACCCTTTCAAAAGCATTGGGAAGGTCGCTTCAATATAAATAAAAGGAAAACCTTCCTTTCAAACTCATTGTTAAAAGGCCATAAGAAAAAGCGGCCTTTAACCAATTCGAAAGGTATGAAGGCGGCAGCTAGGTATCAAATAGGTTCAAAATGCGGCAACTCATTCGAAAGCTTCTTTAAAATCAAAGTAAGTGGCAGCTATTTTGAGAGCACCTTTCTAAAAATAAAGGTAAGCTGATTGATTTGAAAGCTGCAATCCTGTTCGAAAGCATCTTTCAAAAACAAAGGCAAGTAACGTATTCAAAATCTTATAAGAATGACCTCAACCCCTTCGAAATCATGTCGTCGACACAGCCCCTTCCACCTTTCTCCAATCCACTACGTATCCATGGCTTGATACCATGTGTATTGGTTTCGAATGGGTTCATTAGCAGAAGTTTGGTTTACAAAAGCTAGCAAATGGAAGTGGCGAAGTGGTAAATCAAAACAGAACTGATTTTATGCCATTCAAAGAAATTTCTTTTCAACTAACTTGCCTAATTTGTCAAAATGTTATCGGTTGCCATTTCTTTATCAAAAATCCTTTTTCAAAAAGGCCCCTGAATTCAATAATTAATAATTGAAATCATTTTAACAAATAAGTCATTCCCTTCAACAAAACATTTAAACATTTAAGTCCCCCAACTTAAATAATTTAATAACCATATTAAAATACTTATAACAATTATTAACCTTTAATATGTTTCTAACATATATAAATTTCTGACCCAAAAATATTACTTATTTGCCTTAAATAATTTAAACCTAAATTATCTATTTCTTCCATTAAAAATTCATAATAAATTATCCATAGCTTGGAATATTATGAAAATTTAAACCCATCTTCAAATAATGTTTTACATAGCATATTCAAATATCATGGCATTTGAAATCAATTTATACGATTTTAACATAAGAATCGAATTATATCATTACACAAAAATCCTAATCAGAACATGGCATAAAATCAAAGCATATCATCATTCATCCATTCAAACAGTTTTAAGCCTTAAACCTGAAACTAAAAGTTCAAAAAGACTTACATGAGATGGTTTAGATCATTATTCACCTTGTTTGGATTAGGAACTTGAGATTTGTTCTTACTTTAATCTTCCTAGGTTGAATCTTAGCTTCTAATTGATTTTAAGCTCTTCTTCTCCTAAGGTAATGGCCTGCTTTATTTCTCCTTTGTTTATGTTTTCGTTTTATGAAAAACATGAATGAGAATAAGGTAAGGCTTTAGGGGTTATGGGGTTATGGTACATGGCTATTCCCCTATTGCCCTTGCCTTATTCTCTTAAACATTTAACTTATAAACCATTTTTATAAATTCATTTAGTTAAGGCTCGACCCTAATTAGTTTTCAAATCTCAATTCCCTTATCACTCTAATCTCTAACGTATTCTATTTAATTTATCTAATTAAATCTCCTGAATAATGTTATTTAAAATTAAGGATGTTAAATGTATTCACATGTCTCGCTAATGTATAACATCAAAGGGATGTGAATGTGTGTTAAACAATCAGACTATGTACATCAACTGGAGCAGTGAAGTCACTGCCCAATGTCCATGGCATAGAGTACAAAAGAACTCTTTGTTGAAATCCTTCTTATGTCGGCAAACATGCTCTGGCATGTGATAAGCCTATGTGTCAGTATTTTCCATTAACATAGGATTCACATTAATGGAACCACGACATTGCATTTAGGGTGGTATAAAGCTCTATCTTTGTAGGATAGAGGATCTCAATTAATCAAATTGAGTGTCGATTGGATGAACATTCCAAGACATATCGTTGTTCAAGTTTATTGGAATTCAGAATACACTCATCAAGCAATTTCCTCAAATTGAATGATAGAAGACCAGAATCCATTCCATCATCGAGTCAAGCAAGGAAACATTTTTCACGTCGTCATCTCAATCAGCCTTTGCCCTGTTTGAAGATGATGATGCTATATAGAGTTGATAGTTGGGTTAAGAGATGGTGGCTAAGAGGGAATGTGTAATGACGGCCCTACACCTTAGGTGCAAAATGGTTGTCAAAGGAAAGAAAAAAAAGTAAAGAAGAGAAATAAAAGAGAAGAGAATGGAAAAGAAGAAAAAGGAAACATCAAATAATCACATAAAATGTCGTATATTTCACATCAAATAAAATATAATAGTCAGTCAACACATATATAAAACAGTCGAGACAATAACAACAATATGAACTAATCATCAGAGTATAAGATCCACAGAATTATAGAACAAGCAAAAGAGTTTGTACGACTGATACATAAACCCAACTAATAACTATCTCTAATAATAATAAGTCAAACATCATCAAGTCTCCATAGCATCATACAGCAGAATATACAATAACAAACTCAAATATATGTATGAGTAAACGTCACCTCTAGCTAGCTCATCTGCAGAAGTCCATATGTCACCCATACCTGCTCTCAAATCTACCCATTTAAGAGTACTTGAGATAATAGAAAGCAAAGCATAAAACCTCGGGCCATACAATAGTCTGGTGTGAGCAACTTTACTAAGATCCTGAACAGCATGGCATTCTTCGGCACATGCCAATCCTGAATAGCAGCAGCATTACCAAGATCAACTGCCAACCCACTTTCTGAGCCAACGTGTTTCGAAAAGTGTACCTCCTCACAGCAAAAGTGGTACTTTGAAAACTTTGCCTTCAGTTTATGCTCATGGAGTGTATTGAGTAATTCTTATAAATGCAACCTATGATCCTTCTCGCTCCTCGAATAGACCAAAATGTCATCCATAAATACCACCATGAACTTATTAAGTTGCCCTTTGAAAACCTAGCTTGTTAGATCAACAAAATAGGTAGGTGCATTGGTCAATTCAAAGGTCATGACTAAACACTCATAAGTTCGTCTGCTATACAAAAAGAAGTATTCTGAATACTATCCTCGACTACATGCAACTGATGGAATCTGGTATCCAAATCAAGCTGTGAGAAACCTTCGCTCCAACCAACTGATTAAAGAGATCGTCTATATAGAGTAACGGGTAATGATTCTTCTTTGTCAGCTTATTTAGTTCCATATAAGCGATGCAAAGCCTTAAAGAATTATCCACCTTAATAGCAAAGAAAATGGTGCTCCCCACTCTGAAATACTCCTTTGAATGAAGCCCTACTCTAACAGCTCATTAATCTACTTGTTCAACTCACGTCTCCCCTTTGGTGCCATATGCCTTAAAGGTAGGCAACAAGTCTGGTGTTCTCCACAAGATAAATTCAGAACTCGATCTCTCTCTAGAGAGGGAGACCAGTAACCTCGAAAAAGACATTTGGGTAACTTCTAACTAAATGCACTGAATCTAACTTGTCATGTGATAGATCTAATGAATATAGGTAACTCAACATAACAAAACCCTACGATCGCAAGAAAACTCTAGATTACGTCCACTACAAGTACACAACAAACAACCTTCCTATCACAATCTAGGATAGCCCATACATCATCATCCAATCTGGGCCCAAAATCAACCCAAACCCAGAAAATCCTAAGACAAAAGCAATGCAATCGAACTTGAACCTCAAAATAAAAAATTCCATACCTCTACATACCATAGATAAATAATTTGATCCTCCAATAGGATTTGATACAACTACAGGGTATATAACTATGCTAGTGTCTAAATGTAACTCATCTACAAGTCTATTGGAAATAAAAGAGAGTGATGCTCCTGTTTCAAATATGGTACGAATGGATAACCCGGATACGGTTAACACACCTTCAATCACGACCTTCCTCCCCTTATCCTTTACTGGAGGTGTAGTTGAGTTAAGAAATACATCCAGAGCATAAGATGAAACCACCTAAGTAGAGCTCTTATGAGGTGCTGGACACTCCCACCACTTATGCCCGTATTGATTGCAATTGTAACACTTAATCTTCGAACCTCTGCTTTGCACTCTTTCACAAAATGAACCTTCTTGCCACACTTCATGCACCACATATCCTTCTTCTTAATCTTTCCCTTGGGTCCTCCTTTGCTCTTGTGTTGATTCCTCTATGGTGCCTTCCCTTCAGACTTCTTGGGTTCTTTCACTTCCTCCTTGGAGATGGTACTCAGTAATGCCATCTCCACCAGACCCTCATATGCCACACCTATTAGAATATGATGAAAAGCCAAACCTTGAAGAGGTTGATTTAGACCCTGCGTGAACTTCAGAGCCTTCTTATGAGAGGTATTGATCAGATCCATCCCAAACTTAGCCAACTCATTAAACTAATTCACATGCTCTTTTACTGACATGTGTCCTTACTTCAGATGAATAAACTTATCTAACTACACTCCCTCTTCAGCTCTAGATAAAAACTTCATCTCAAACGGCTTTGAAACTATGCCCAAGTGATTTCTTCCCCATCAAACCCAGCAACCACCACTAATTCAAGGCCTCTCCCAGAAGATACCAAGCGGTAAGTTGTCCTCACATCATCCCTCGGTTCCATTAAATAAAAAATCCTCTCGCATGTATGAATCCATCTCCTCGCACCCACATACGACTCTAACCCCACGTAAGGCTTCCCTCCAAGGCTCGAAAAATCCTTACACAACTTAGCAAAATTAGTGGAAGATGGGTAGGTAGGAAATACACCTAGCACTCGCTCTATGGGTCCCCTGTTAGGATTATGCTCATCTTGTCCCCTTACAAGAAGATACCAACAGAACCAAATCAGGACGTTCACGCCTGGAATCTCAACCGCATCACATAAGCCTGAACCGGCAGGATCTCTCATCTTCTATCTATGATTTAAAAATTCATTAGCAACTTTCTACGGATAGTATAGGAAAGAATAAGGGAAAGTGATTAAGCTTATATTAAATGTTTGGAAAAAATTTTAAAAACTTTTATCTATACTTATATATATACTTTAGAAAAAATTTTGAAAACCTTTTTAAAAACATTTGGAAAACCGTTTCTTTTCGAAAAACTTTTCAAGTACGTTGCCCTAATCCCTAAGGAAATTTAAACCTAAGCTTTGATACTAACTATGACAATCTGCACCTCCCGAGACACCGGTGCAATGTCTAGGGAGACTTTCAGACTCACATCGGTACATAGAAATACGAGTTGTCAGGGTTTTAATGCTTTTAATGCTTCCGTATTAAACCTCTTAAGAATTCACCAAGCGATTCCCCTTGCCTTTGTTTAACATTGGCTAATACACTAGAACCGATAATGGAATATTTGAAGATGCAAAATTGTGCTGAGAATTCATAGGAAAATTACTCCCAAGAATAGATAGTTCTTTCCTAATAGTTTCTATCTTATTTAGCTATGGCTCCTTGAAAGGTAATAGGAAAAATTTTACAACGAACTGCTCCTGATGCATTGGGTAGAACCATCTAGCTTTCAAAAGCCAGCAAGTTGTCATCTAGATCAGTGCTTCAGTTATACTTTAGCATGGGAACCTTAATGTGGGATGGGATTCTAACAACCATTATCTCTCCATGAATGGGGCCTCACGAGAATTATTGTTCACCTTTGGGTCAAGGGTTCCTATTCCCTTGAGATCGAGCATATCCTTCACAATCTTGTTAGCATGTCCTTCAAGTATGCTTTATTATCATAATAGTCTTTCTTACTGGGCTTATACTCCTTCCCTGAAACTGAGCTGTCGGTCTTCTCGGAAGATCATTTTACTATTCTTTCTTTATTTTCCCTTTGTTGATTCAATTTAATTTGATTGCCCCGTGAGTTTGGGAAGCGCAATGTTAGTCCTTCATTTTGAGATCCTCTCCTTTTTGGCGGACCGATGGTACTTTTACCTTTCTCCTTTCTTTTGAATGTTAGGTCATTAAGGTTCCTCCTTGGAGAATCTGCCTCTTCTCCTTTAGTGAGCCTTATTGTTTTGAAAGACTTTTGCGAAAGGGCCTTCTCTAGTAACTCTTGCATTTCTGCCATTTGATGCGTTAGATCTTTGATTTTGGCTTTGCTATCCGTTGTCTTTGCTGGTTCAAAAGGTTGACCAGTCTCCAAGCTTTCTGGATTAAAGGTAGAAGTAACAATATTCTCCAATATAGAATGTTGCACTATTTCCTCGTTCGAAAAGTTGATTCTCGTAGTTTTCACCATTTCCTTAGAAAGGAAAATAAACCACATAATTAGACTTAAATAAGGAAATAATAAGTCGAAGGTTCGAGCCCTCCTTCTAACGTCAAAAATTAGACTAACACTGATGATGCTATATAGAACCAAGGAGTGATATAGCATCCTTGATTGTTATATTACACATTGTTGAACTTAAGAGTTGCTCTACCATTTATAATGCAATATTAAACCAAATTTTTGTCTAACATTCCCGATATCATGATTGCATTCTCAATATATTGCCGATATCGTGATAGGATTGAGAAATCAAGTATTAACACAAAATTATGTTATTCGAGATAAATCTATAATGCCTATGGGTTTTTGGTTTGGTGTCGGAATGGTTAAAGAATTTAACCCATAAGTTAAAAGGCAAGATATGTAGTGTGAGACTAAAAATTGGTATAACATCCATAATACCATAATGACCTAGGAATTGGTTATGTCACTATAAAACGACAAGGCTGGTGATTTTCATAAGGTGCCTTTAAACCCATGGTTGGCTGATGCAGGTCATGGCTTTAGTATACGTTTCTATTATTTTGAAAATGGACCCATAATGCATAAAATCTTGTGATTAATTTGTTTAATAGCTCACGTTATACGTTCAATAAGTAAATTGCATAGATAGGCAATAATCCATCAGGCATTCGGTAATGAATAAATTAGGCAATCCATGTTAACCATAATTCATTGTCGATATGTCATATGGCAAAATAGTCATTAGGCATGACAAACACTAATTTAGGTCAAGACGTATGTGACTTTGTTTAGGATGAAGTCCAAGGTCATGCTCAAGTCTAAAAGGTGTTCATATGTGTATCCATGTTCAATAATTGTCTAATTTTCACGTTCGAAGTAAATAGGCTATGCAAAGTATAGTTGAAGTTTTTAATCATATAAAATTATAATGTTTCAAGCAATGCAAGGTCTCCTCCAATTTAATTTAGGGTTACAACTCTTTGATTTTCAAAAATTGAGAGAGAGAAAAGAAAGATTTACCCCTTTTGAATGACCATGTGGGTCTATTTATAGGGGTGGGGTGGTGCGTCATGTCTGCCATAAGAAACTTCAAAATGCTTGTTGTTCGAAATCACTCATCACGTTAATGGCATGAGGCATCTCTTTGTTTATTGATGGGATGGAGGTGGGTGACATAGATACCAGGTGTCTTTTGTAATGCTTGAGTTTCGGCATCATCAGCTATCTCGATGTTATTCGGCTCCATACTTTGTTTGGTATCCTTGCAACATCCTTTGTTATATTGGTGAGTCGCGATATCCACTAAGGATTGGTGATTCATGACATTACTCACGCGGCATTCCTTTACTAATTGTTGTTTTCCTATAACCCCCATAATGTTGTTGATATGCGCTATTATGTTTGATTAATGATTCATGACATACATTCTTGCTTTGATGATTTGCGTCATCATGCCTTATTATTCTTTTATGACAACAGTTCTGGCTTTACCGATGATATACAATATCCTCTATAAAAATTGATGAACTACGGTATCCATGCCGTATTGATGACTTACGACATCTTTATATTGCTGCCTTTTGATATTCTCTTATTTCCTTGCCTTCGACATCTATTATTTTATTGATGAAGGGCGAAATTAATTATTTACAATATCTCCAACCACGCCGATGACTTGCGGCATGCTTCTGTATTCTACTGATATGCGATATCCTCCTTTACCTATTTCAATGGGATGCGACATCTTTTATTATATTGATGAAGTTTGGAATTGATGATATGCAACATTATCACTAGTTGTAAGCTTTTGAGATCCTTTCAAGGCGCCCCGATATGTGTCATAATTTGTTGTATGATCCTTTACTTTATCTTTGACATCATGGATTTCAATAGCTGTATTTATGCTTTTGATATCAGCTATCTCCTCTTGTACATTTTCTTGCCTCCTTTTGTCATCCTTATTATCAAAATGCTTTCATATCTTTGGAATAATAGTTTGTAGTAACAGGAATTGTTAATATGACATCATATTCCCTTCTTTTTATGTTTTCTTCTCCTAAAAAATATGTGGATAACATTTGCCCCCTTCTTGTATAAAAGAAGATTTTTACAATTTAGTGTAATACCAATAACACTCATGCTTTCCTAATTCTTTGCAATGTTTTCTCTCTAACCCTATTTTCATATAAAACAAAAAGTGTAAAACTAATACTTAGCTTATCCTCTTTTTCCTATAAAAGAGGTTTTCATTCTTTAAAGTCAAATTTGACTAAGAAGACTAGAAATATGCTCAATAGAAAATCTATAATTTCAATCTGGCAATAGTATTATAGCTTTATTTGAATAAGAGACCAAAAATTCTTTAGTAATAATAATCTAAGTAGAGGACCGGAAATTTATAATTTTCTTAATAGAAGTCCAGAAATCCATAATAATATCCTAAATAGAAGACCAGAAAAACCATATGGTAATATAATATCACTTGAATAGAAGTCCAAGAAACCATCTAGCATTAATTGTTTCTTGAATAAGATAAGACTAGAAAATTATCTGATAATAATAATCAAAGAAGACCGAAAAACCATTTGATATTAATAATTTCTTGAAGATAAGACCAGAAAACCATTCTAGCAATAACAATCTGAATAAAAGACCAGAAACCCTTCTGGTAATAATAGTGAAAGACCAAAAGTCCTCTGGTAATAATACCATAATTTTATGATTGAAGACCAGGAATCCCTATGGTAACACTAATAGAAGACCATAAAACCATTCAGTGATAATAATCTGAATATAAGACCAGTAAACCATTCTGGTAATAATAAATCCAAGTATAACAAGACCAAAAATCCATCTTCCTTTAATAGAGATTCTCGTTATTTGATATTCGAATTCCAATCTAGGAATCAAGGATTGAGAAAAAACTTAATATTTCAAAGAACATAGCATCTAGGTTCATATGGCAAACTATAATTTTTTAGACATTCTTATCTGGTATTACATTTTTTGACCGTAGGCAATAGATAACTCTTGACCCTTCTTCTAAGGGTTTCTCTTAATTTCATCTTGATGCATAATTGAATGCATTTGATTATTCTTCCTTTAGAAGATTACTTTTGATCCATTCTTTAGGATAAACCTCGATTTGCTTCTTCATTTGATTGATCTTCCTCTAGAAAACTACCTTGGTCTCTTTTGTGGATTCAGTTTGACTTACTTTTGAATTTGATCTCCCTCTAGAAGATTTCCCTTACTGCTCTTCAGGTAGTGATTTAGGCTTTGATTGATTTCTTTGTTACCATCTTTTGGCAGTGATCTCAAATTGGATCAAACCCCTTATCACTCTCTTAGGTGATGATTTTGGTCTTTTGTTTGGTGCATTTGGTTAGCTGTTTTAAGAAGAACCAAAGTCTTACTTGACATCCCTCTAAGAGGCGCTTTAGCTAGGCCTTATAGATGGGACCGAAGGCTTGTTCGGTGATTTGGCCAGGCCATCTTAGGTGGGACGAAAGGCTTACTCCATCCTCCCTCTAGGAGGTGCTCCAAACACGCTTTATAGGAAGAACTAAAGGCTGGTCGGTGCTTTGGCTAGACAATCTTATGTGGGACCAAAGGCTTACTCCGTCCTCCCTCTACGAGGCGCTCCGACAAAGCCACGTAGGTCGGACCGAAGGTTTGTAGTGCTCTAGCTAGGCCTTATATGCGAGAACATATGCTTACTCTGACCTTCCTCTAGGAGGTGTTTTGACCAAGCCCTTATGGTGGGATCAAAGGCTTTCTTTTCCCCTTGTTACCTTGTAGGCAGGGATTTAGGCTTTTCCTTTTAATTCTTTCCTTTCATCGGACTGTTGATTTCGTAAACATACTTGTCTTAATTTCTTTATTCATTCATTTTAGGAAAATATGGCCTTAAATGTTTGGCGTTCCAAGTTCTTTTTAAGACATTAACATTTAGTCAACATAGTCAATAGGTCCCTGGTGGGGTTACTTCGTGCATAATGAGGGGTCCTTCCCAATTTGGCCCAAGCGGTCCAGCCGTTGGATTTTTATTACTTGCCATGATTTTCGGAGTACCAAATCTCTTTTTTGAAATGATCTTTCCTTGACATTGGAATTGTTGTATTTGTTAATTCTTCGTTAATATCCATCTGTTCCTATGGACACTTCATCTCTTAGCTCATTAATTAGGTCCCAAAGATTCCCTTTTTAGTTCTTAATTAGGATTAAAAGCATATGTGATTCTTCGATAGGGTGGTACTTCGACCTCAATTGGAAGCATCGCTTCACATCCATATGTTAAAGAAAAATAAATATTACGCCGTTTTAGGAGAAACTCTATATACCCATAGTATAAAAGGTAATTCTTCTACCCAATTTCTCTTTATTTTATCCAGTCATTTCTTAAGAATAGTTTTAATAGTTTTGTTGGCAGCTTTCAATGGCTCCACAAGCCTTTGGATGAACTATGGATGAAAAGATTTTGATAACTCCATTTTTATTGCAGAATTTGGTGAATTCTTCAGTTTCAAATTGGGTCCCATTATGGGATATGATCTTTATGGTATTCTGAATCTGGTAACTATCTTCTTAATCATAAACTTTAACACCTTTTCGGACGTTATGTTTGGCAATGGTTCTGCCTCTACCCATTTAGTAAAGTAGTCAATATCTACTACTATGTTTCAGCTCCTGCTTTAGATATAGGTAATGGTCCAATCAAATCGATCCCCTACACATCAAAAGGCCATGGGCTTGAGATTGAGGTCAACTTGCTAAGCAATAGATGTGGTATTCTTGAGAATTTTTGGCACTTTTAACATATTTTTACATAATCCATAGCATAGCTAGTCATTTGGGGCTAATAAAAACCTTGTCTCACAACCTTTTGGAAAATTTTATGTCACTAGAATGATCTCCGCAGAATCATTCATGGGCTTCTTTCAATAATTTTGCACCATCTTTTGGACAAACACATCTTGAATAAGTTAGCGAATATCCTTTCTTATAAAATATTCCATTCATAATAAAAAGGTTGGAGCTTGGCATTTTAGTCTTTTAGCTTCCTTTTTATTTGTTGGTAATTTTCCTTTCATCTAATATTCAACTATTTGTGTCATCCAATTGTTTTCATATTGGTTGCTTACTTTGCATGAGTGTTTCTTCCTTAGTTTTCATCCTTTTTGACTATTGGATCATATCCTTCTTTCTTTTGCATGAGAGCTTGAGATCTAGTTAGCACCAACGTCTCACTTTTTGATACGAAAACTTCTTCCTTTATGTTAGGTCGTGGTTGGAAGCTAACTGGCAGAATTCGAGTTTCAGGTGCTCCTCATGAGCTAGCTAATTTGATTAAAGAATCGGCTTGGAAATTCTTTCCTCTTGGTATTTGATGTATCGAAAAATCCTTAAACTAGGTCAACATTTTTGGTACCTTCTTAATACAAAAGGTTAATATGGCATCTTTCATTTGGTACTGTTGTTTTAGCTGGCTTAACATCAGTTGGAAGTCACTAATGATCTCTATTATTGGAATTTTCAACTGTAAGTCTAAGGTGAGTCCTACCACCATTGATTCATAATCTACTACATTATTAGTGGCACGAAAGCCTAACTTCATCGCATAATGTAAACGATGTCCGTCGAGGGTAATAATCATGTATCCTGCACTAGCTCCTTATTCATTTAAGCACCATCAATGCACAATTTCCCTTTGGGTTTTAAATCTCTTTCCTTTTCTGATTGTTCTCTATAAACCTTGTGCATTCATTTACGAAATCGGCTAGAGCTTGCCTTTTTATTGCTACTCGAGGTTGAAATTCAATGTCATATTAGCTGAGTTCTATTTCCTACTTTACTAATCTTTCTGATGCCTTAAGTTTGCCGAAGACATGCTTGAGCGAAAAGTTAGTTAAGGCTCTAATTGGGTATGCTTGAAAATAGGCCCTTAACTTTCAGGCAGTGAGCATTATGTACAATGCCAACTTTCCTATGACTGGATATCTAATTTCTGCATCTTTCAGCCATTTGCTAACATAGTATATAAGAGCTGAGTTTTGTTTTCTTCCCTTATTAAAACAAAGGTTACTGCATGTTCGAAAACTGCCATGTAGAGATAAAGGTTCTCCCAGTCTATTGGGCTAGATAAGATTGGAGGGTTTTCTAAATGATCTTTCAATTCTTTAAAGGCCGTTTGGAAATCTTTGCCCATTCAAAGTTTTTCTTCTTTTTAATCGCATCAAAGAATGGTATGCATTTATCAATGGCTTTAGAAATAAATGTATTCAATGCTGCCACTCTTCCATTCAAGCTGATTACATCTTTGCTTGTTTTTTCCTCTACCATATTCAGCTTAAATTTGGTCGGGATTGGCTTCGATTCCTCGGGTACTAACAATGTATCCTAGAAATTTTCCAGATTGAATTTCAAAAGAGCACTTCTGTGGGTTGAGCTTCATTTGATTTTTCCCTAATACCCTAAACATATCTTCGAGATCGCGTAGATGGTTGTTCTCTTCTTCGGATTTTACAAGCATATCATCTACGTAAACTTCTATGTTCCGCCCAATCTGCCTCTTTGAACATTTTATTTACTAGCCTTTTGTATATTGCTCCGGCATTCTTTAGTCCAAAGCATTACTTTATAGTAGTATGTTCCCCAATCTATCATAAAATTGATGTTTTCCTCATCTACCGGAATTTGGTTATACCCTGAGTATGCGTCCATAAAGGATAAGAGTTTATGTCCACTTGTCACATCAACCAATTAATCTATTCTCAAAAGGGGGTAATAGTCTTTATGACAAGCTTTGTTCAAGTCTATGTACTCAACTCATGTTCTCCACTTTCCATTAGGCTCCTCGACTAATATCAGATTTGCTAACCATTTTGGATAGAGCATCTCTCTGATGAATCCATTTTCAGGTAACTTTTTGACCTCCTCTATCAAAATGTTAGCTCAGACCTTATCAAATTGTCTTTTCTTCATCGGACAGGTGTAACATTCAAATTTATGTTCAGTGCATGGCTCATGACTGTTGGATATATTCCGACCATATCTGAACGAGTCTAAGCAGACACATCTTTGCTGGATCAAAGGAATTGAATGAGTTCTTCTTTGAGTTTTCCATTTAGCTCATTTTTGAATTTTACCATCTTAACTAGATCCAAACATTCCTCCTTTAGATCTTCAGTGAGCTTCATCTTCTCTTGCTCGCCTCTACAATCTAATTCAGTGATGGTTTCTTCACTATCTATTTATTCGTCTATCATATTTTCTTCCTTTCTATTTCTCGTTCTTTTGGAAAGTTAAATCTTCTTAACATGTTCTTCTTATTTGCCTCGGATTGTTGGCTTGGACGACAATAATCCAAAGGCTTTTTAATTTTGGCTGATTTGTCTTTTTCTATGTCATAACAAGAAAGATTATCTCTTTTACATTGATCAAGGGTAGTAAAATACAATTCTAGAGAGCTGAATTGCTCTCCCCTTATCATTCCCTATCAATTTTTAGTTAGAAATTTCACCATCAGGTATTTTGGTGACACAAAAGCATCTACTTCACCTAGGCCGGTCTCCCAAGAAGGCATTGTAGTAGGAAGGTTGGTCCACTATGATAAACAAAGTTTCAAAATTTCTTGAGAATGGAGGAATCTCCATTTGCACTAGAAGCTTAATCTGCCCCCCCAGAGTGAAACCTTTGTTAATAAACCCAAAGATGGTCTCGAAGCTTGGCTCTAACTTTTCATCTAGGACCCCCATCTGATTGGAAGCATGTTTGAAGATAACATTACCACATTTTCGGTATCCACTACAATTTTGGTCATTATAGATAGCTCGATCTTTGCAGTTATCATCAACGTGTCATTGTGTGGGTGGCGAACTCCTCTCAGTTCCTGTGGAGTTATAGTCAAATTATGCATTAGAAGTTGGAATTTCTGACTTTTTAGTGGTGGTTCTTCCTGAATAGAGAAGATTCCATCCCTTGACTCTCTTATGTATATGCTTCTAGCCCCCTTGTTATTTCCTACTAAATGTGGACCTCCATGAAAAATATCTATCCGATTGATTGGTGGAATAAAATTTAGCTGAGAATTATTTCCTATAAGGTTTGCAATGTCACTTACGAGCCCTTGGTTACTTCCCTCAACATGAGTAGGTTTTTAACTCTTCTTAATGAATTCTTTCAGAATTCCAAACCAAATCATATTTTGAATTACTCCTGCCAATACATGACATTCATAGGTCTTGTGTCCATTGACCTTATGATATGTATAATAACCTCCCTTCTTCTTGGTTCAAGGTTGTTCCTTGCTTTATAAGGAATAGGGAAGTTGGCGTCGTCTTTAGCGGTAGCGTAAATGTAAGAGATTGTTTTATTCAGGATTGCATAATTGGACTTCAAGATCTCTTCCCATCTTCCCCTTTTATTCTCATCCTACCTCCGTCTCTTATTGGAATGGTTGAAGTCATATTTTCCTGTTTCTTTCTTTGGCTGAGACTTCTTTTTTGCATGGTACATTTCATCCATACGGATGAACTTATCAACTTGAAAGTGGAAGTCCTGCTAATCTCTACACCCATGAACGAAGAGTTCCTTCCATATTGGAGTTTTCTCAATTAATCCTAATTGTATGGCCATCAACTTCTCCCGATCAGTCATATTTTCAGCTTTTAATGCTTCCGTATTTAACCTCTTCAAGCATTCACCAAGCAATTCCCCCGGCTTCTGTTTAACATTGGCTAATACACTGGAATCAACAGTGGGATCTTTGCAAAATAGTGTTGATAATTCGTAGGAAAATATCTTCCAGGAATTGATAGTTCTTTCCCAATAGTTTCTGTGTCGTTTAGCTACGGCTACTTGAAAAGTAGTATGAAAAAATCCGCTACGAATTGCTCCTAATGCGTTGTGTAGATCCATCTGGCTTTCAAAATCCAGCAAGTGATCATCTAGATCAGTGCTTCTATTATATTTTAGTATTGGAACCTTAATGTGGGATGAGATTCTAACAGCTATTATCTCTTCCGTTAACGAGCCTCACGAGGATTATTGTTCACCATTTGGTCAAGGGTTTTTTCCCTTAAAATCGAGCATATCCTTCACAATCTTTTTAGCACTGTCCTTCAAGTATACTTCATCTTCACAATAGTCTCTCCTATTGGGCTTATACTCCTTGCTTGAAACTGAGCTGATTGTCTGCTCGGAAGATTGTTTTATCATTCTTTCTTGATTCTCCCTTTGTTGATTCATTTTAATTTAATTTCCCCATGAGTTTGGGGAGCACAATATTAGTCCTTCATTTGTAGATCCTCTCTTTTTTGGTGGACCCATGGTAAATTTTCCTTTCTCCTTGCTTTTGAGTGCCAGATTATTAAGGTTCCTCCTTGCAGATTCTGCCTCTTCTCCTACAATGAGCCTTGTTGTTTTGGAAGACTTATGTGAACGGACTTTCTCTAGTAACTCTTGCATAGCGTTAGATCATTGATTTTGGGTTCGCTATCCATTGGCTTTGCTGGTTCTGAAGGTTGACCAGTTTCCAAGTTTTCTGGATTGAAGGTGGGAGTAACATTATTCTCCAATATTGTGTGTTGCCTTATTTCCTCATTTGAAATGTTAATTCTCCTAGTTTTCACCATCTCCTTAGAAAGGAAAATGAACCAAATAATTAGACATAAATAAGGAAATAATAAGTCGGAGGTTTCGAGCCCTCCTTCTAGTGCCAAAAATGTTAACCCAAAAATTAGACTAACACTCATGATGCTACGTGGAACCAAGGAGTGATATCAAACCAAAGTTTAGTCAAACAGTCCCGATATCATGATTGCATTCTCGATATATTGTCGATATCATGATAGGATTGGTAAATCAAGTATCAACATGCAATCATGTTATTTGAGATAAATCTATAATGCCTATGGGTATTCAGTTTGGTGTCGGAATGGTTAAAGAATTTAACCCGTTATGTCCAAAGGCAAGATATGTAATGTTAGACCAAAAATTTGTATAACATCCATATTACCATAATGTATCGCTATAAAACGACATGGCTAGTGATTTTTATAAGATTCCCTTAAACCTATGGTTGGCTCATGCAGCTCATGGCTTTAGTATATGTTGCTGTTATGTCGAAAATGGACCCTTAATGCCCATAAGCTTGTGATTAATTTATCCAATGGCTCACGTTGTACATTCAATAAATAAATTGCATAGATAGACAATAATCCATTAGGCATTTGATAATGGATAAATTAGGCAATCCATGTTAATTGCAATTTATTGTCCATATGTCATTTGGCAAAATAGTCATTAGGCATGACAAACGCTAATTTGGGTCAAGACGTATGTGGCTTTATTTGGGATGAAGTCCAAAGTCATGTTCAAATCCAAAAGGTGTTCATATGCGTATCCATGTTCAATAATAATCCAATTTGCATATTCAAAGTAAAAAAGCTATGCAAAATATAGTTTAAGTCTTTATTCATATAAAATCACAATGTTTATAAGCAATGTATGATTTCCTCCAATTTGATTTAGGATTACAACTCTTTGAAAAATTCTCCATTGAATAATTTTTCACTTCCTATGCTTCTACTTAGACCCAATTATAGTAGCTCGACAGTTGCCATGCTACTATTTAACTTTAGGCAAAGTGGTGTATTCACATAGAAGTTCCATAGTATTCTCAAGGCAGGAGAGCCATGCAACATCATCACATTGAGATTTCTTGCTTGACCTAGTCATTATCAACCAACATGAAACTCTCGAATGAGTCATTTCATAATTATCCAACAGATATGAGTATATAGTCTCTTAGTGCCCCCGACAGCCAAGAGTAATACATCATCCAACATTTGAAGAGCGTTACCTACTATGGTCTCAATGGATGAATAAATATCCTTTCTCAAAACACCTTGATCAGGAATATTTAAAATATAATGTTTTTTATGTTGTGATTTATTAATTACAATTGCAACTATTTGCAACTATGACCACATAACACTTTAATTAAGGACATTCTTAGTTGTACACTTTAAATTAATTACATAATCAATTATATTACTATATAACAAAGTATATAATAAAAATCAAATACCTTTATTACAAATAAGATTGGTTTTAGAGTTATATATATATAATAAAGTATATAACTACCCCTAGGTCGCACCTTCAATCTCCCAATTGCACTTTGGATCAATTATGGATTAAGCCATTTCTTTGATATCTTTTCTCAAAACTAATCGAGCTAGTCCTATATTGAACATATATGTTATATTTTCTTAATTATCCACTTTATTAATCAACAACCCTCCATCATTGATAAACCGACTTTATCATTTGGAACTTTCGTAGTATGTGTCTTAACTAATAGCGAGCCTTTGGTTCTTTTAAATATTAGTTGTATCACAACATTGTTTTCACAAACCAATGTCATGACGCTATCAACATTTGGATTCATGCTTAGCCCAATTATAAATTTGTGTATTTATATTTACATTTCCTTTATTATGACATTTATTCAAGGCGATATACTTAGCCTTCTAGTTTAATCAATACAACCTTTTATTTAGAACAATCCTAACTTAAAGCTGCTAAATTAATTATGTCAATTGGAATCTTCTATTTACTTAGATAATTTGAGGATAAAACTATGATAATTATAGTTGCATACATATATTGATGTATTTATGTTTATAATAAATTAAATCTTAATTAATTACTTAGTTTAATTTAATTAATAATTTTAATAATTAAACATATTTCAAAATTAATTATTTAATTTCTGAAAAAATCTTTAAAAAATTTATATTTATTTTGTAACTTCTATAAAACACCTTTTATATTTCAAACTTAACTTTTATCTAAAAGTTAATTTCCAAAATTTTCCCAAGGACCAAAATAATGAGCCTTACAAATAGGCCAACATTTTTGACTTACTCCAATAGTTGGTCCAACCTGATAGCTAGAGAGCTCAGGTTACTTGATTACTTAACCCCAGTCTAGACAATACTTTCTAAATACCCATCATATATATAAGTTTAATTAGTTGGCTCTAAATGTTGACTAATTATACTGCATAGACCATCTGAGCTGTGACACAATTAAAAGAACCCAGTCCAATTTGCAACGGATGAAATGGGTATATTTCAAAAAAAAATCCTTAATTAGATCTTATTGGACCTATGAAATCTAGTGTTTAATTCCAAATACAATCTAGTTGTTTTTATTAAAATCATATTTGACTAAGATTGTCTTATTCGTAATTAATTAAATCTGTGTTAATTAAGTATAAGTATGAATATATCAAATATGTTCATATTTCTAAATGGTGTGATGTACATGTGAAATATTTGCTGAATATAATTGTTTGGTGTATAAAAATGGGAACAAACATAATATTAGCTCTACATATAATCACATCAAGATCTAAAAAGAAAAGGATAAAACGGTGATATTGATAATTAATTACATATTCTTCTTTTTCAAACATTCAACTAATCTATACCTAACCTTTATACAAAAGATGGTGTGGCTGATAATATGTTTAACATGACAAATAATAGCAAAACAACAACAGGGTTAATATATACATGTATAGATATTAGAGTTTACATCCACGACCTATATAAGCTATTCGTACACACACATATACATATATATATACACACACCCAAATTGCCTCAATTTTATTGATTAGTATAAGATGTATGTTTGGTCACTAAATATTATAAAATATTAATATTAATAGCAAAGATTGATTTGACAAAAGCGAACATAAATTAAAAAACTAAAATTTCATAAAAAAAATTCGAGGTTAAAAAACTAAATTTGATTTGGTAAGATTTATTCAATATTTAGATCTTTATTACATTTGATTAATGTAAAATATCGTTAATGTTATAAGTACTAATATTAAAATTATGTATGTGTGTGTGTGTTTATATTTAATTAAGTAGCTTAGAATAATTTCAGTTAATTCAATATACACACTACATACGTACATACACACGTAAATAGATACATATCAAATCAAATTATTTTAATATAAACATAAGATTCTCATATTTCATATATTTTTAATATATATGTGTGTGTGTGTGTGTGTGTTTGTGTGTATAATATAATTTTATCATTCATATTTCATTAAATTTATATAAGAACAGTTAAAAGGAATTTTAAAATCTAAACATAAACATTAAGTTTTGAACAAAATATTAATGTATGTCACGTTTCAAAATTGATTCAAATCACAATTGTTTAACTTAATGAAGTTACATATATTACCTTTGAAAATAATTACATGCATATTAAAACTTTTTTATTAATTTTACACATATAAACATTTTTAGTTGTAAACAAATGAATTAAATTAAATCATATAATCTAATTAATTATTTGGATTATGATGTCAATTGTACATCATGGTGAGGCAAGGAGATACACACACACATGTATGTATATGTATGTATGTATATAAACATATAATCATTATAAATTTGTACAACTAAATATATAAATATGAAAAAAGGAATTATACCTTATAGATCCAGCCAATTAGTGACACCTTGATCTGTGAATTCTCCTCGAATTTCTAAAACTTACACCCAATCTTTGTAAGAGATGGATGAACCGCATAGCTATTTTTTTAATGTTTTTTAAAGTTGTTTTTTATCAGAATTGGGACCATGAAATGATGACCATGGATGGAAAAGAAATTAAAGAAGAAGGAAAACCACAGTAGGAAATAAAATCGATAGATTTGTTTAAATGGAGAGAATGGAACCTCTCTAATTCTCTTCATTAAAACTTCTCTAATTAATTCTTCCTTGATTTTCAATAAGTCTACCTTCATCTCTTCCCTTGAATGGCTTGAGATATTTTTCCATTTATGGTGCAAAAATTTCAAAAATTCTTCAAGTAATTATTTCTTCTTTAAACCTCATTTAAAAGTATACCGGTATCGTACATCGATACACGCAAATATGACTATTATATATGCATTTAAATAATTACAAACTAATTATTAATTAATTTAATCAATTTATAACTTTTTATAAACTAATAATTAAATCATGTGATTAATTTAGAAAATTCTCAAAAATATGGTTGTGAGAGTCAGGGGTATGAGTTTAGTTAACGGTTAATATTGAATAATTTAAATATTAATGTTCACGCGTCACCTTAGCTAATGCTTTGACATTTTGGCTGAATTCATTGATTATGTACATTTTTGTAAAATCATTTTATATTATCTTAAATAGTGCATTTAATAATGATAATGTTTTTCCTTCATCAAAATTATATCACTTTAGGATATATGGAATTCAGTATTGGTCAAAAGTCCAATATTATCCACACTCGGATTGGTTATTCGTAAAACAAAGTCTTTGGTTTAATAATAACATTAATTTTATGCATACTACTTTGGTCGGAGATTTTGAAAATTATATGAATATAGTTGATCCTGATACTATCATTATATAACAGAGGAGATGAATTTCCTAATGAATGGTTATTCACTTCCAATGCTTCAACTAATTAAGCCTGAACTATGGTCGCTCAATGGATTTTCATGTTGCGATTTAACTATAATCAAATTGGAGTATTCACATTAAAGTTCCACAATATTTTTTAGTAGGGGAAACTTTATAACATCGTTACTCTGAGATTTCATGTTTGCATTGACATCAACCAATAGAAAACTCTTGGACGGTTCCTTCCATAGTTAACCAATATTTATGAGTATATAACCCCTTAGAACCCCCAACAGCCACGAACAATGCACTACCCAACATTTGGAGTGTGTTAAGCAACCTGGTCTTAAAGGAGACATTGATATCCTTTCTAGAAACATTTTAACTATGAATATTTGAACAAAATGTTATTTTATTTTCTGATTAATTACTCACAGTTGCAACTATTTATGAATATTCTTAATTATATACGTTAAATTAATTACTTAATTATTTATATCATACTATAAAAAAGTATATAAAAGGAAATAAACACCGTTACTACGAAAAATCAACTGTAGAGTTAGATTTATGTAATAAATTATATAATTGTCTCTATGGTGTTATACCAACTCTTTTAATTTTCAACCAAATGAATGTCGGTAAATAGGTGTAAGTGAAAATTATAGCCTAGAGTTCAAGAATTTTAAAAATGTAATCAGTTAGGCTTAGAAAAAGACAATGCTTTAATGTAAATATAATTTCAATTAATCGCAATGTTAATAGTCACCTAATGTGGAGACTTATCTTTTAAGTTTAGATATAATATTAATGGATCGAAATAAAAATAAAAAGACAATAATATTTTTCTGAGTGAAGCTCATCATGTTTACAAGATGAGTATCTTTTGGGACCAACGCTTGTAGTTGGTGCCATCCAAAGCTTCAACTCAAGAGGAAATAGGAGGAATATGTTGTAAATTTCGCTTTCAAATTGTTGGTCGGGGAACATCAAAGAGCTAAAAGAGAAAGATCGCGTCTTGTATGGAACACTGTCTTAAAAGCAAAATTCGACACGACTATGATGCAATCATTAATTATCGCTCGCTCTATAAAGTTAACACATCAATTCCCAAATTTTGCGCTCAAGATTGAAGAATTGGAGAAGTATGAAAACATTTGTTCTGGGGTTTTATAAAATTTTGAAAGAGGAAGTTTATAAATTTTTAGGTACATATTTTCTGTTCAAATGAATGTCAATAACTAGACGCAAATTGAAGCTGTAACCAAAATTCAAAAAGATGTTAACATGTATAGGCCTGTCAACGGATACTTTCGGATGCGGATAGATCCGAAATGATTTTCGAATATCGGATATCCGCATCCGCGGATACGGACGGATATCGAATAGTTATTCTATCCGCTAACGAAAAATAAATTAAGAAATATAAATATAAATATTAAGTTTAACATACATTTTTTTCAATCTAATCGATTTTTTTTTTTTTTTTAAAAAAAAACTAGAATTATTATAAAAAGGAGAAACAAGCCTTTCCCCAACGGCTCACAATCTAATCGATTATAAAAGTGTTAAATATAAACAAATATCGCGATAATAAATAGTTTTGAGTAGTTAACAAGCATTAAATGTATATATCATAAGTTACTAACTTAATAAAACAAAAAATAAATATATTTTATTATACTAAAATACACATAATTTATACTATAATTTTAACAAAGACTGGACGGATAATTTTCGGATGCGGATACGAATCGGATGCGAATGTATTCGTATCCGTATCCGCATCCGCATCCGTTTTGTCGGATATCGGATAATATCCGCTTTTCGGATACGAATGAGAACGAATTTCGAATTTTTCGAGTATCAATTGACAGCCCTAAACATGTATGCAGTTAGGCGTAGAAGAAGATAATACTTTAATATATATTTTTAACTAATCACATTGATAATGGTCTGGCAACGAGGAGAATTGTCCTGAATCAAAATAAAAGTGAAAAGACGACAACGGTGGTCCAAGTGAAACTCATATTGTTTGTAGTGTTAACCGCCAGTCACATGCACCGTTAAAGCACCACATACGCCCATTCATCCACACCGCACGCGTGTACGAGTTTGTTTAGCCAACCATGTTTTATACATTTAGTCAAATTCTCGTGAAAATAAGGATATATAAAGAGAAAAATATCAAAATAATAAGTAATGTGAGACAAAATAGTTTTGCTGTGGTTATCCATCACAAAGAAGAAAATTATTGAAAATGAAACTGCACGTTATGTATCATTTCTAACAAAATACTTGTGGACTAACATACTCATTCTTATCAATCTTAGCATTTTTGCAAAATGATAGAGATTTACGCCCACTATCGTCCCAAACGTTCACATTTTCCAACTGGATGCCCGTGCACGGCGCTGTTACACTGCAATTGAAAGTTATTCCATAACGACTAGTTGTTGATCCTGATAGTCCTCTATATTTCACATCTTGAATTCGAACTGCTCCCTGTTATTTAAAAGGTAATAGTGTGCATATTGAAATCACAGTTTTAGTTAGACAATATTTCATTCATAAAACGTAGAAAGTCAATAACTTACTCCATCCAGTAGTGAATATTCATTGGCAAGGCGTGCATGGTAGTATTGATCCACAATTATTGGATTTTTAACTGAGGTAAAATTAATGTCCTGGAAGGTTATGTCGTTTACAAGACCACTGCCACCCTGAAACCTAATACAAATAATGCTAAACAAAACTAAAGAAAAATACAGCAATACATTTTTAGTACATTGTTATAATTAACAGTCATATTCCTTGATAAATAATACTGGCAATGACATACAAATTATGTAAGAATGAAAGAGTAATTACCACCCATGTCTTAATTCTCACTCCATTCTGTGTGTTATGGATGTTGCAATTTGACACATGAACTTGACTTACTCGTGCATTTGCACCATCACGACCCAGGCTTCCAATACTGCACACAATATGCATTATATTTTTAGATTTAATGCTCCATACAAAAAATTTCTTTCTTTCTTTCTTTGAGTTTTTTCTATCTAAATAACTAAGGCTTTGATATAAGCGTTCAAATTTGAATAAGTGGATCGGTTGTAAGCTAACCTTATGCCATGTCCAGGCCCACAATTTATATCTGTAATAATAAGATCGGATACTCCGGTTCCAATGGAAATACAATCATCCCCTATGTATATCAAAAAAACAAAACATAAGCTAATCAGTTTTTGAATATATACCACTTAAAATGTGAAAGATAAAATGAGTTCTGAATAATCACTTTTAAGTTCTGGATGTAATATTACTTTAATTTAAATAAGTTAGTTTCGATATTTGAGTACAACGACTTATGATTAGTTAATGTGCATAAAATTATATATGATTATATATGTACATAAATCAACGATGAATATTAAATATTGCCTTTTTTGTAACTTGTTTGAAATAACAAGGATATTTTATGAATTCACTGATCTTCTCTCAGAAGTCATAGGAAAAATAATTGTTTCTCTTTAAATTTAACTTCGTATAAGAAGCGGTATAATACCTAAGGTCAAATAAACTATTTATAACCATTTTTTTTACTTATAAGAACTTGTCTTTTACAATGAATATATATAACTTCAATGTTTAGTTACCTGTTCCAATGTTACAGTTGGAAATGCGAACGTGTTGAGAATTTTGAACATGAATACCATCAGTGTTAGGGCTGCTTTCTGGAGCTTTGATTGTCAACTTACTTATAGATACATCCGTACATTCTCCAACCCCAATATGCATTTGAGGACTATTTTCAAATCTCAAGTTATTCACTTCAAGACCATGGATATCACGGAGATTTAGAGACTGCAATAGAGATATCATAATTATCCTAGTAGTGAAACATTATATATTCATTTCATTAAGACCAATTATATATAACAAGTTGTTGCTGATTCTTGGTGTGTTCCTATTGTTGATTCTCCTTGTAAGACGTTCAGTCGTAAGCTTAAGCGTCTTAAAGATTGCCTTAAGGTTTGGAACTCTCAGGTCTTTAAGAACATTTTCGACCGCGTTCGTCAGGCCGAAGAGTCTCTTATAGCTGCCGAATCCTTGTTAGATGAGGATCCTAACGTGGCTAACAAGGAGGCTTGGGATCTTGCTCAAACCACTTTCTCCTCGGAACTTCGTATCGAGAATGACTACCTTAGTCAGAAGGCTAGGATCAAATGGGTAGTTGTCGGTGATACAAACTCTAAATTCTTTCATTCCTCTATTCGTAAGAAGAATAACATCCTCACGATCCGTGAGATCTTGCGTCCGGATCTATCTACGGCCTCTTCGCCTGAAGATGTTAAAGAGACCATCCTGCCCCATTTTCAATCTTTTTTGGGCTCTCCGTCGGTATCGGAATCGGACCCAGCTCTGCTGGCCTTCATTCCGCGTGTTGTTCTTTCTCCGGATCGCGACATCATCACGAATCTCCCTACTTCGGAGGAGATACGTGCTTCTGTCTTCGCACTTAGCAAGGACAGCGCCAGTGGTTCGGATGGTTTTAACGGTAATTTCTTCAGGAGTTCCTGGTCTTTAATCCAGGAGGATTTCTGTCTTGCTGTTCAATCCTTCTTTTCTGGGGGTTCCCTTCCTTCTGGTTGGACATCCACCAACCTTGTCCTTATTCCAAAGTGCGAGAACCCTAGGTCGTGTGTGGATTTCCGGCCTATCAGTCTTTGCGACTTTTCGAACAAAGTGATTTCTAAAATCATAGCCACTCGTTTAGCGCCCTTCCTTGAGCGCATTATCTCTCCCTCTCAAGCGGGATTTGTAAAGGGGCGTTTGATTACTGATAACGTTCTGCTCGCTCAAGAACTTATTTCCCAGATCGATCAGAAGATCAGGGGATCTAATGTTGTCTTCAAACTGGACATGGCTAAGGCCTACGATCGTATGTCCTGGTTTTTCATTATCAAGGTTTTAAGGGCTTTCGGATTCCCGGAATACCTTATTGACTTGGTGTGGAGGCTCATCTCCAACTGCTGGTTCTCTGTGCTTATTAATGGATCGGCTTTTGGTTATTTTAAGGGCGGTAGGGGTTTGCGTCAGGGAGACCCTTTATCGCCAACTCTCTTTGTGATCGCGGCAGAGGCTTTCATTCGCGGTCTCCAATCCTTGACTATCTTCGGCCAGATTCAGCGTTTCGGGATTCCAAGGGGTTGCCCCCTTGTGACTTCCTTGTCCTTCGCCGATGACATAGTCATTTTCTCTAATGGCAGCATCCCCTCTGTCCGTCGGCTTCTCAATTTTCTTCATCAATATGAGCGCTCATCGGGCCAACTTGTTAATCCTGCCAAGTGTTGTTTCGTCCACTCAAAGGACATGCCTCCCTCCCGTGCTTTATGGATCAAGTCGGTCTCTAGCTTCAAGGAAGCCACCCTTCCCCTTCCTTATTTGGGAGTTGTCCTGTACCGTGGTAGAAAGGTCAATGCTCTTTTCGACCCCATTACTGATAAAGTGAGGGGTAAGATTTTACGCTGTAATGCTTCTCTTCTTTCTCAGGCTGGTCGTCTTGTCCTTATCAAATCGGTTTTAAACTCGATGGGTACTCATGTTTTCGCGGCTATGACCCCTACTTCTTCCTTCTTTCGGTCTTACCGCTCTTTGGCTTCCTCTTTCTTCTGGGGCAACAGAGATAGCATCCGTCGTCACCACTGGGTGTCATGGGATGTGGTGTGTCGACCCAAGAATGAAGGCGGTCTGGGTCTGCGAAGACCTGAGGACCTTTGCGCCGCTTTTGCATGTAAATTATGGCATAGATTTGGCGCTAACAACTCCTTATGGGCTTCGTTCCTCCACGCGAAATACCGTAGTCTTGAGGGCTCTAACTTCTCAGGTTCCCCGTCATTTGCTAGTGAAACCTGGAAGCACATGCAGTCGGTGAAAGCTTGTTCCGACAGTCACGGTGGTTCTTCAGGATGGGATGGATCTTCCTTTTCCATTCTGAGAGCTTGGTCTTCGATTAGGGTGCCATGTCCCATTCGTCTGGTGTTTTCTTTTATCTGGGACTCTCGTATTCCTCCCAAGATCTCTACTCTAATGTGGCAAATTATCCATGATGGTTTGCCACTAGACGAGAACCTCCAACGAATCGGAATCCCTTTCGCTTCTCGTTGTAGATGCTGCGGTAATGGGGATACCGAATCCCTTAATCATTTGTTCTTTGGTGGCTTTACAGCCAGAGCGTGCTGGAATTACTTCGGTAACCTTATTGGTATGCGTTGGATGGCGTGTTCTCCTTCTGATCTCAGGAACTCTTGGTGGTCTGGGAATGCTGGTAAGTCTCTTCGTGCGATCATTTTCCGCTTGATTCCTTGTCTCATCTGCTGGCACCTTTGGTGCGTGCGAAACAAGGCAACTTTCGAAGATGCTAGTATGGATCCTCCTTCTATCATTCGGTGTGTTCGGAAAGACGTCTTCATTGCCTTCCGTGGACGACCTTTCAAGGGTCGCTTAAACTCCCGTGCGGAGCATCTGGTCAGACTCCTCTCTATTTCGTGTGACTCGTCTCACGCTAGACTAGGAGTCGGTTGATCATCGTGTGCGAGCGCTGGCCTTCACCCATCGCTCATTGCCCCTCCCCCCTTTTTTCTGTTTAATGTGGTTGTTAGTTTTCCAGGAGCTGTTTCCAGGGTTTGGCTGTCTTGTTTGTGCTGTCCGGCCTTTTCTTCTTTGGTTCTTTGGTGGATTCTGCGGCAGCTAGGCTGCTTCGGATTGTCTTGGTTTACATTCTGGCTATTGGTTTCGACATCCGGCCTCCATTTGATCGCTAGTTTTGGTGGTTTCTCTGTAGCTGTTCGACGCCTGCGACTGGTCTTGATCTTTGTTTGCCTATGGTTTGATGTTGATGACGTCTGCTTTTCTCTGATTGCCATCTTCCGTGTGTTCCATTTATTTGTTGGATTAGCGCTTACTACTTGGCTATCTTTTGGTTCGGCTTGGAGGTCTGGCCTTTTCCTTCGGGTAAAGGCGGTTTTGTGCTTGTTGGTGGATCGTTTCCTCGTTCTCCTCCACTGTCTTGGTGTGGATTTGTTGCTGTCTTCAGTGTTTTGGTTTTATTTCCCGCTATTGTTTTGCGGTAGTTCATTTTGTTGGTTTTCGTCCCTTCTTGTTTCTTTTTTGTGAGCCATCGGAGAAAGGCGTTTTTTCTCCTATTTTTTATATTATATCTCTCTTAAAAAAAAAATACAGTAGGGGACCTAGCACATTCCTGCAATAAACAAAAATATTGAAAAAGGATCAGACATGCATGATAGACCATACTAGAGAGGTTCAATGTATTTTAGCTAGTTTAAAGTATTCATAAAGATAAGATTTGTTGATAATCTTGTCTATTAATGAAATTAGTTATTTCAGTTGGCTATAAATTTTAACCAGATTAAAAAAAAATAAGGGAGAGAGAAAAATATATTAAACTTGGATAAATAAATGAATAAAACTCACTTTGCTCGCTCTACAACTCCACCATACATGGCCATTACCGTTTAATATTCCGCCTCCATTAATTATTAGTCCTTGTGGTATGCTTTTAAACACGATCCAGTGCATTTCGCTTGAGTGATCCCACACACTTCCAGGTGCTATAATAGATCCTCTAATCTGCAAAATTATTTGTAGTGTCTTGCTTTGATATCTTTTTGCATGATTTCGTAGGTGCAATTCAGCACAAATACACGTTTTCCTTGAAATTTAAAGAAAAAATATTGTCCTTAATTTATAAGTTTAAAGAAATAAAATTTAAAGTAATGTGGTGCTTTTATAGTAAAAGAGAAAGATCAATAATCTTTTGAGCAACACTAATAACTCATGATGTAAGAGAGAAAAATAAAAATAAAAAAATAAACAAAAAAAATTAATAGAAAAAAGAAAAATAAAACAATACAGATTCCATGGTTAAAATATTTTGTTTCCAGTGGAATAAAACATAATATATAAGATTATGGAACAATATTCACATGACCGGATATATAATTCTTAACAACAAGAGAAAATTAATCACGTTATTCAGATATGAACAATAAATAAATAAATAAATAAAATAAAATAAAAAATCATACCTCAAAATGCATTTTAGATTTGCATGGCCCTTGAAATATTACTGGAAACATTACAAAATCATGACCTTGAGGTATAAGAATTCTGCTAAACCCATCTTATTTACATCCTTCATTCCAAGCATCTATAAATGCCTGGAAAAATACGCATTATTCATGTAAAAGATTTACAGAATAAAAACCAATCTATGCATGCATGTACCAGTTAAATTTATCTATAATGCATGTTCATGTGTATACCTTAATTGTTTTATTTATGAGAAAAATGAATTTCTACTAACAACACTACAAATGGTTAGTTATAACGTTGAGTTGTGTTCTCTTTTGATTTTATATGTGACTAATCAATATTTTGGTAATCTAGTGCAATAGGCATACAGTAGTATCATCTGAAATTCCATCTCCTACGGCTCCATGATCGAGAACATTGATATAAGCAGAAGCAATGCTTCGGACAACGATGCAAAATAAGAAAGACAATATTATTACTTTTCTCAATTCCTGAAAAACGAAAAGCCACATTAAATTAAAATCAGTGTGAAAAAATTCTAGCGAAAAGCAAGAAGAAGTAACAAGATACCATTTCTTTTTGTTCAACGAAAAATATCTTTGAAATTAAGCAAAATGAATGTGAAAATACATACTGAAAGCAAAAGGTATAGTGATCCTTTTATACTTGTAGAAAATACGATGATAACTTAATGTGTAATGTTCAATTAATGTTATTTTGTTGTATCATTTAAACACAAGTGGTCTTAAAAGATTAATTAGTATATATTTTATTGCATGAGTATATTTTATCATGATCTTAACACAATAAACAGGAGATTTGAGGCTTACCCCTCTTTGTTAAGTACATGGAAAGGCCATGCTTACCAAAATTACCCATGTTTTTAAAATCCACAGAAAATGTATTAGAATGTATTAATCTCCATTTCCCCCCTTGGTCATTCACAAATTCTATCTTTCTTGCGAAAGAGCGATGAGAAAGAAACATAAGCAAAAGATTCATAATTATTTACAAATTCTGTCTTTCTTAAATATACATCATGAAACTTTTATTCAGGCTCATTTTTATACGAACCCTGCTTTTCTTTTGAACTCTATATTTGAACCTTCGTATTGGACCTTTTATTTATAATAATAAATATACGGATACTACCAGAGGTTTTTCTAGCATATCACTGTAAAGTGGTGCTTTTTCCCCAAAGATTAGTCCGTTATTTTATGGAAAATGTATTAATCTTCATTTTTCTTTTATTACAGTGCTAATTTCGAACAATTTTTTTTTTCACTAATTAAAGATCATGATAAATCCTATTTTAATTCATATTTTATTCCGGAAAAAATATCCACAAATTAGATCTCCTTTGGAGAAACATTTTAATAATGTACGTGTGTGTTATTTCTGAAAAATAATTTCCCTTAAAAGTTAGTTTTCAATTTTTGTAGTAACTTTTAACTAGGCAATTGTGGATAAAAAGTCCTGTACTATTTTCTTTAAACAAATAAGTTTAAATTACGTCAATGCACTTAGAATACCTCAATCGCTAAAATTACATACCAGAAGACTATCGAAATAACTTTCTATGATACTTGACCTTATTATTAATGTTGGGAGAATTGGTTGATGGGATTATGCTTATTGTGGATTAATCCCACAATGCTTAAAATTATTGTTGTTGGCCTTTTTTTTGGGGTTAACACCCCAAATCGATTGGAATGGGATAAATAAATGAAAAAAATTAAGAAATCAAAGTGAGCGGAGAGAAAAGGGGCACAATATTTTCATTAGTGATTCGGTGAAATCTACGGTCTACGTACAACTAGTTGTTTTTATTGAATTCTTCTTTCTAGAACACCCAGTTCACAATGGAACCTCGAAATACAAAGATTAGATTTCATATTGGCAAAAAGTCTAGAGAAAAAGAAGGCCTCTTTCTGGTTGATGAAGGTTAACTATTTATAGGTGTAGTCAAGCATGCGAATCTTCTGGTTTAAACGAGCAAATATTTCTAGATTGAAGTTCCAACAACATGAACAAGTAAAATTGCACGTTTTCCAATCATCATAATCATTCGGTATTGAACGATGTTTTGTCATCATATAACCTAATAGATAGCCAAAGTCTTCATCTCCTAGATATTCGAATCCATGGAATCCAGATTGTTCGGTACCAAACGACGTTGTTAGACGCCGACCGATTTAAATCAAAGCTCTTGCGTCTTTCTTTAATCTTTAAGGAAAGGGATGCACTGGAGTAAGCCAGATTGGCCATGGGCTCGGTCGGTGCTAAACGATATGAGTTTTTCCAAACTTAGCCAAATCCCTTGAGTATTTCAATCTTGTTGTTTTCCTAGCTTTCTGATCCATTCCATCATCGTTTCGTAGTCCAGTTTATCTCTGAGTAAATTCTAAGACTACAGAAAATCAACCGGTAACGCTTCCCCTCAAAGCACGCTTTGTGGGTACAAAGTGTGCTTTGATCAAGAACATGCATCGATACTAGAAAATTATTAGTTGTGCCTTCAGGTTGTCGACCAGATCAATTGTGGTGAATCGTCTCAGACTCACCTGCAAACCGAAGGTCATTCTAGACCCATCAAGTTCAATGATTAATATCCTTATCTAAATGTCAAATCATGAACCATCATCATCACATGTTCCCGCGGGATCCATACAACATCGATAAATCATATACCATGCTATCATGCAATTCTGGTCGGATCATTGCTTACAAATCGGTTGACATCTCTCAACATCCCCTTGTAAGCATGTCTGACTAGATCAAAGTATCATTAGTATATCATTATCAATGTGTCAAGTTGACATATTGCCCCCCGTTGAAATGTTACTTATAAATCATCTAGTATTCACCAACGTTCCATAATAAGTAAGTCCTACTAGATCAAGCAAAAATATATGTCAATCATTCAATAACCATAACAAGATCATTCTGAATCTAAAGTGTTCATGCCATGGAGTCAAAATTTTAATCCCTTTGGATTGAATAATTGTAAATCTATATTGAGCCTATTCCCTCACTCCTCGACGAAGGGGCTCAATTTTAAGGCATGTCTATCCACTCAGTCTCCGATTAGGGGACTCGCTATCCTATACAAGTCAATCCATCCCTTACTGTTGAGGGACTTGTATTTCATGGTTCATCACCCTGTCACTTTGGTCGGGAAAACCATAATCTATAAGTTAATGTATTGAATACAAGGGATAACCAAGTTTCATCATATCCCACCGCAATGTTAAAATTAAATATCATATTCAAATGAATTCATAGTTAAATGTAAATTAGCAGATTTTTCTAAATCAAAGTGCATTAAACAGAATTCTAGCCAAATACTTCAATCAAGGTTTACCTTCGAGCTTTAACTCAGAACATGCCCATGGAACGGATCGAGGTTGCATGCTTGTGTAAGTGGCTCGATAATAAACCTTTATAGCTTATTCACAGAAAAAGCAAAATAAAATCGGAAAATAATCCTAATTCTAGTCCATCCTGACCATGGAATAACCATGTTATTTCCATATCCTTAGCTGCAACTGGGGTCATCTGCCATAGTTGGTGGTTGCACCTACGACGCCACTGCGGTTTGTGCCATGGCTGTCATGCTCCTTACATATTGCTACAATCGATTGCGCTAATTTTGTTCCTCTATTAGATCTCTTAACTTTCTACACTTGTTTGCCTCATGTCCATCCACTTCATGAAATAGAAAGCATTTCCCAAACGTTCTCTTTCATTCCATAGGCCCTCTCTTTGGAGGTTTCCTGTGTTAAGTTTGGCCTCTGGTATCTAGATAAATTCTTTGTGAGGGTTTGTTTAATTTGGTGTAAAAGGCAAACTTCGGTTACCCCTTTGGACACTTTGTCTAACGACCCAATTTTTCACGCCCGAAAATCGACATTAATACGTTCACTGTATCAAATGCCGAACAATCGAATGCCGGAAAACTAAATCATTAGGGTTAAAGAAGAATGAGGTAGAAGAAGAATAGAAAACAATATCAGAATCTCACAATTGCAGCGGAACAATATATAATAGATAAATGACCGATCTTTAAACAAAAAGAACTATATCTGTTTATACATTACATCATCAGAGCAAAATACAAATTAACAACACAATTCAGGAAAGTTATAATTTCTTGTCCTCCTAAAGCTGAATATATAGCTTTCACTGCACAACAGAAATATAAATTTATGGAAATACGCCTTGTCATCCAGCTCGTCTCACACTCAGTTGGATTATTAAAGTTTCAAAATCCTTTGAAATCAAAGGTATCTCGTAAGACCACGCCACAAATAAACATGTCGGGTTTTTACCTTACGATAACCAAAACATTTCTTATAAAAATGCTCTGTTATTATAATAGTGTCTAAGTACAAATACTTATATTCAAATAGCTGAAATTGTTACCATTATTAAATTCCAACAATACTAGGCTCTACAATCAAAACCGTAAAAGCACGTAGGAAGAATGGATTTCCATACAATGGCAGGGCTACTGGGGTATCGCCCATCACAGTACGTGGTCTAGATCACCGTACCGAGGATCCACCATGATCCCCTGCTACACAAGCTCGGAGCTACCCCTTACTGGATAGTCCGAATAAAATCACCCCACGGTTGGGATCAGCAACCAATTAGGGTAAGGTCATCCATGTCTAGATGTCCCTTTTTATTCGGCTGTGTGGGTTGGGTGCCCATAAATTTCCACACTGGCAGCCTAGAGTCAGGTTATCAGTAGGTTGTGAAGCTAGTTCGGATAGTAGATGTAGATTTGAAGTCTTTGGATCTGGAAGTCTTTTGATCGGGGAGTGCACCAAGTTTGCTATAAGTTCAGCATGATAGGGTTTCGAGCTTTTTGGATTGGTCTTTGGAGTTTTTGCTATGAAGACGCAGTTGTTGGATTCTATCTCTCTCTCTTGAAGACTATATTGGAGTTATCTTATTCCGCTGTTGTTTTTGCGTTGTTGATGATGTATTCCGCTGTGGTGTTGTATTATATATTGGCTCTAATACCAAATGTGACGATACAGACTCCAACGTTTGAATCTCCGGCATTTCAATATGGGTGATGTATCGGATGCCGATTTTCGAAGGTTGAAAGTCCGGGTCGTCACATATAAATTTTTGGATTTATTTGTGAATTAATTTAGAATTTTCCAAAACAAATAAGATATGTGTTTGTTTATGTATATATATATAAATAGGAAAGGAAGTTCCTTAGCCTTGGCCATTTGTTGGAAATCCAAACAATCAATACGAGCCCTGTACGGTTTTAGTTGTAACCTGACATTTAGCATGGTAGCTATAGTAGGCATACTATAATGGTAGATGCTGGCTAAGATTAATATTATACTTTCGAAATGTTCTCACACTATGCACTAATAATAATATCAAAAGGATTTTCGCGTATCAAGCATGTTGGACTGCTATAAGGAGAAATCTCCCTCAAGTGTGTGATTGCATTGTGTGTGTGCCGGGAGACCTTATGGTAGTTTCATTTTCCTTCTGGATAAAAAGTGGTATATTTATATTGAACTTAAGAAGAAATGGTGAAATTCTTAAGTAAATTTGGAATTGTGAAATATATTCTAAGTTAGTATTTTAAATAAAGTGTTTTAAGTAGTTTTTATATTAAATGTTATAAAGTATATATATTTTGGATAAAGTGATTTAAATTATTTTAAAATCTAAGTATTAAGACTTGGTGAATTTTAGTGGAAATAAAAAATATTTGGAAATTTATTCCAGGAGAGAAAGTGATTTAAAAATTGTTTTCAAAGGGTTGAAGTGTAGAAAAATATCTTGTGAAGATATTTTGAAATAAATAATAATTTGGGAAATTATTAATGTCCGATCCGGTTTGAAACATTTTCGTGATGAAGACAAGAGCTTAGAGTCGAAGATGGAGTAGTGAAGTGTAAGGGCTAATCGCTAATAATCCTGAGGGTGATTCCAAAATAGATGTAGTAGGAATAGTGCCTTCGATTCCGTTCGGACCCGGAACGAACTTGTATGGATGAATGCTATCAAAACATCGTCAGGAGGATGATGAGCATTCTAAGTGAATGTGTGCTAAAAAGGTAATGCATAACCCACAGAGCAGGGCCGCGTGCGATTTTGCCATATCGAGGTGGCGTTCCGGTGGGTTCCTGTGTTGTGTTGAGGAATGCGACAGCAAAGGAAAGAGGAGGTCAAGCGAAGAGAAGAATAGGGCTTGGTGTTGGTGACTGGCGCAGTGGTGTGAGCTCGTCGAAGGCGCGGGTGGGATATCGAGCAGAAGCTCGGTGATTGTGGTTTCCTGTTCGAGTTGAGGTCTTAAATCGGGAAGAGACCGGGTTGAGATCGAAGTGGGGTGCAAACAAAAATCAAAGGTGAGTTAATCTCACTCATTTGGAATTCCATTTAAATTTAAATAGTTAAATTTAAATTATTGGTTGAATGATTGAATTGACTAGATGTGATATTATATAGTGTGTATATATATATATATTGGAGTGATTGATATTCCCGCATTATATAGCGGATGAGACCCTATGCGCCCCGCATAATAGCGGATGACCCTTTATACCGCGATATCCCCCTCGAAGTGGGATTGGTATTATTATATTGTGCTAACATATGTGGATGCAGGGAAATAGGTTGGAGGGATCCAGCTGGATTCCTCAAAACGTTGAAATTATTTTATATTCAACGATGTGATTTATGTGATAATCTGTGATGATTATATTGGTAATTGAAATTATTAAATGCTATCATTTGGCTAAATATATTTGGATGTTTTGAAGATATGAAAAATATAAAAGATTTGATTTTGAAAAGAGATATAAGAGAGAAATATTAAGTAAAATAATTCTAGATAAATTAAAAAAATGAATTCGGAAAGAATAAAGGTTTGATTTTAAATGCTATTAAGTAAATGCTGGGTATGGAAAAGAAAATTAAAGAGATTTTAAATAAATGAAATTAAAGAAGTTTTGGAGACTTAAGTGATATTGCTTAAGAATTAAAGGATTTTATTTTAAATTTTAAAATTTAAAATGATTGGGAAGAATTAAAAGGGAGAATTTTGAATAAAGAATGAAATGAATATTTTCAGTTTAAAATAAGATTTTGAATCATAAATAAAGAAGTGAGTTTGGAATTAATAGATTTGAAATAAATTTGGATAAGTAAAGGAGTAATTTTTAAATGGAGTAAATTTTGGAAATCGATTTGGAAATTGATTTAGTGTTTGAAAATGTGTTTTAAAAAGAGAATGAGACTATGGAATTTATAAACTGGGTTTATAAAGTGAAATAAGATATTAGTGGATATTTGGAAGTATAAATTCACGGTGGAATTTATAAAGGAATGGATAATTTGATTTAAAAATAAATAGTGGTTTATTTTTAAAGGTGTGGAAAGGAAAGTGTATTTCCCTTGAAAGCCAAGTAAATTTTCAAAGAAATATTTCCAAGTATAAGTTAGAGTTTAAAAGTGGTTTTAAAAGAATGTTTTAGAGAAATTTTATTGTTTTAAATTGTTTTAGAATTTTAAAGTAGATATTTATTTAAATTAATTATAGTAGTAATTATTTTAAAGGTTTTAACTAGAATTATCGATTAAAGATAATTATTTAATATTTATACCTTATAGATTAACTTTTATTTTAAAAATCAGTTTTGGCTTAAGTTTACATAAGAAGTTATTATAAAGTTTCATAACTAGTATTTTAAATTAAAAATCGGGTCGTTACACTTTGGAGCTCTAAAACCATTATCAGCCTTTTTCTTTCCTTTCTCGTTTCCTGCCTCAGATGGCCATCCATCCTCCACAGCATTTACTTTGACATTCTTAACTTCTACATCTTCATGATGCACATATCTTTCAGCTTGATAGTAGAAATCTTCAAGATCGACTGTTAGATCCCTTTCCAATGCCTTCTTAAACCCAATCTTACTAGTCACTCGTACAACCACTTCTATAAATACTATTGATGAACCTGGATTCTAAACTATGGTAGCTATTGCACTAAATCTAATTAAATATCTTTGCAAAGACTCTTTCTGCTTCACGTTTGAAAGTTTCGTCGCATTCTTTGACTTAACAATATAAACTATGAACTAGCTCATGAACCTCTCAACTAATTCAATCCATGTGCTAATAGTTCCATTATCGAGTTTGAAAAACCATATGGCAGCCAAATTAGTCAAGTAAGTGGAAAACATCGTCTCATCACTTCCTCTGAAGCACCCAACATATCCATGTATTGGATACATGTTAACGAATTTATTTGTTAACCCCAAAAAGTGTGAGGAAAGTGAGTTTTGATTGAGTATAGATTTTAGTAATCCTAGGCTAGTCCTATAGGAAGGATCACGCTCCATGTTGAAGCCATGTTAGTCTCGACGTCAAGAGTGTTTTTGGAATTTAAAACAAGTTATGATTGAAATCAGAAGTGCGTTAGAATTCAAAAACAATTCCCGATTCAAGGAATCTTATATCGACTTTTTGAATGTATGCACTTTCAATAGCGAAGTCAAGGTCATGTCAAAATCAAAAGAATCATAAGTCATAATTCATGTCTCTTTATTCATATGCTATGCGATTGTCAAATTACAAGCCCTTATTTGCTATAAGGGTCACAAGATTGCAATTGGCATAAAAATCTCCAAATTGGTTAAGGGTTACAAAGGTAAGAAATGAGGAAAGAATCGATCGCTCCTTCTCTATGCACTAGGTCTGTATTTATAACGGTAGAAAGGTACGGCATGGATGCCACCTATCAATGCGGCATGCTTGATCTTTGGCGTTAAGGTCCATCTCGATGGCGCTTAGGATATTGCTTTGGTTTGATGATTCACAGCATCCTTTGGCTTATTGAAGGATTACGGCATCATCATCTTGACTGTATGCGGCTTGATAGCTTGTGATATCAACCCCAGAAATGAAGGCATCAACATCCTTTAACATACTGGTGACATGCGATATGCTCTTGTACTTTGTTAGCATGCGATGGCCTTTCTTTTTTTATATTGATGGTATGCAGTATAAAATTAATGTGGCATTGATTAAATGCGACATGGATGATAAACGACATTGAAGAGATGCAGTATTGAATGGAGGTGGTGTTGATAAGTAGTGGCGTCAGCTTCATGTAGCATCATTTACTGATGATATGCGATATAGATGAGATGTGACATTGAAGATATATGACATCTCTAATCATATTGATGACTTATGACAAGCTTTGATGTTTTATCATTGGCAATTGATATTGATGACATGCGGCAATGAAAGGATGTGACATCAATAATATGTGATGCCTTCATCACATTGATGGCTTACGATATGGTGTCTTCCGGTATTATGGCCTTGATGTAGTATAGTGCTTTATTAATGGTAGGCAGCATCAACGGTATGTGTCATCATTATTGGCCTTCGCTGTTGGCTTTGATAACCTATTTTTCTTTAATTTAACACTTTCTTTGTCTACGAAATCCTACGACTTCGACATTCCTACCGTCGTCGTTCCTTTATGCCTCCGTAACCGATAATGGTAGTAAAATTTGCCCTCCCAGTTTGAAGGAAGTATTGACTTTTTAAGACAATGTCTTGATAATGACACTTGCCGTCCATTGGTCTTCTCAAGATCTGCCCTATATTAAGTAGAGCTTCTTCTGCATTTTCTTTTTTACTTGCGATTCATAACTCAAGCAAAAAGGAAAATTTTAATATTCTCAAAATTATTCAAAACTTCCAACCTCAGGCATCTGAATTAACATAAAGGTGCAATCTTCATTTTTAATTACATTGATAACCTGAATTAAGAAATTTTCTATCGAAATAAATATTAGGGCTTTATTTGGGGATTCTTGGATTTGAATCGACAATTAGGTTTAGATGATAATTTTCATATTACTAATTGGAATAATGATCTATAATGCTTATGAATGGAATTAATTTTGAATTATTATGTCGGTGGAGGACTTATTGGGTTAATTGGAGTCAGGGGGCATCAATCTTGGGTGCTTCTAGTTTATTTACGAAGTGAATAGCTTTATTAAACTCAAATCCCTATGTTAACTTTGATTCTGAAATTGTTGCCTTACGGCATGATGTTCGACATCAAATAGTTTTTCCCTTTTTTATTTCATTTCGACAATCAATCCGAAACTTAGAAAATCTTATAATGCGAGATCCTTATAACATTAGTAACTAAACAGAGGTACGCCATTCATTCATGAATGCGACATCAATTTAATGGGTTACTGTATCAAGCCGATAACCATACATTGTGTGTCAATATTCATTTCTGACAACTATTTATAATGTCATGTTTTAAATTTTACGCGACATCACTGATTTTTATCGTAGTTACCGTATCACAAATACTTGAACTACTCTTATAACTGATATACTTTTTAGACCATTTCGGCATCATTCATTTATTTTGGTTATTTGTCATTTCGACATTGAGTCATTATTACGACATCAATTTAATAATTTTGACATTCAGCCAAAATTCTTTCGTTTAACTATAAATTTATCTTTCCACCATGAATTTAACTATTGTATACATATTTTTGATTGACTAAAAACTTAAGCACTTCGTAAATTCGACATGGATTTTTTAGTGGTCAAAATCTTTCTGTATGTATAATGGTTAACTTATACTTCAACACTTTTCTATTAGTTCTTGGATAATTTCCTATTAACTTTCTATTATTTTTTAATTTAGCATATAATTGTCTATTTTATATCATAAGCATTTTAATTTCACAAAATATTTAATACATCCCTAATTTGGTATAATATCACCTAGCAGGCAAATGGAAGGCAAGTAGGCAAGAAAAAAAGCCGATAAGAGCTCTAAACCTTCTCCCCATATCAAGAAAAGGGGTTATCATCTCAACCATCATATATTACCACTTAAGAAGAAGTGGACACTATCCTCAAAAAATTCGGGATTATAAACATAAAAGCCATTCCCATCGGTCCTTCTGGCAGAATTGACAACCCTCTAGAAGGGTTCTTTGCCTTCACACCAATCCATATCTGGCACTCAAGGTACGTGCCTTTCCTGATTTTCTTTTGCGCTTCTTGGAGCACTTAAATATTTCTCTGGTTCAACTAACTCCTAACTCGTACATCTATTTGAGTTGCTAAGAAGTTCTTGCTTGGGAAGCTAAACTACGGATTCAAAGTTATGAGAAAAATGGATTTAAAGTTATGAGAAAAATCTTTTGAAATCAAAAGTATCTCGTAAGACTACGCCACACATAAACACGGATGGGTTTTTACCTTACGATAATTAAAACATTTCTATAGAAAATCCATTTATATTATAATAATGTCTAGGGGACAAAGTAAAATATGAATATAGCTGAAATGCTTGTGTCTCATGTTTCAGCATAGTTGGGCGCTACTAAGTTAGTACGCCACTTATTGAAGAATGGATACCATATAGTGACTTTGCTACCGGGGTACCGCCCATCACGATCATCTCTAGATAAAATACCACCGAGGACCTCGCCTTGATCCCCTGCCAACACATGACTGACCTACCCCTTGCTAGATAGCACCGAATATGATCACCCCTCCGTTAATGGGCCCCGAAGCATACAAATGAGGGATAATAGCGACTCTAGATGGGGATGATCATACCTTACTTGGGAGCGACCCACTTAGCCTTCCTGCATCTCCCCTGTTTAGTCATTCCCGGTTGATGAGGCTTGAGGCTACGTTTTATCTTTTATGTAGCACTTCCCACTTGGAATGCCAATACTGCCTTACAGGGAACAATGCAATATCAGCATTCATCTATACAAGTCCATTCTGGAACTGAACGAAACACTTAAGAGCTCCATCTTCAAATTCCATCATCTTCAAGATGTCTTCACTTCGAAATGCATTCATTGGATAAAAGAGGTTTTCGGATAACATACCCGATCCCGGTCTCTTCGAAACAACTTTTCGATAATTCCCATTAAACTCAACCCCGGTTCTTTAGAAAATAAACATCAAGGCTAAGATCAGAGATCACCTTCAAACCGTTAGTGGGCGGATTTCCTTATCATTGTCCTAGAAGAATGAAACGAAATTTATACGCATAGTACAGCATCATCGAAGATGACTGTGCCATATAACTCACGTGTTTCTCCTAGATATTTCCAAAGTTACATCTGGGTCCATTTTCGATAGTCGGTTAATTAACAATCGAATAACAAACATTCAATCAGGAATTTATTCATAGGAAAATCCAACAATGGTTCAGCATATAAGCAGTCACCAGCCTCCTTCTATAAATGTTTTATAAATAAAAACCACTTTGTAAATTACTTGTACAAAAATACCTTTACTAAGGTATATCCACCAATTCATATGTTTTCAATGCTTAGAAAATATCCATATACGTATCTTAACGGTATAAGTATATCCACAAAATTGAAAAGGATTTTATTTTCATTCGATTCTCAAATCATTTATAAATTCTCTTAAAATTCTCCAAAACCATTTATAAACCATTTTATATATCTTCAAAAACCATTTATAAGCTTTTTATAAAAATCAATCACTTATAAACTTCTTAAATATTTCAAAAATAACTTATAAACCCTTTATGGATCCATAAACCATTTATAAAACTTTTTTATAAATCTATAAACCCATTTCTAAAATTCGTTTATAAACTCTTTCACCTTGCAAGTAATCTTCCTTACATCTCTAAACCATTTTGTAAGCACCTCTATAAAATCCAAGTCTTCCAACTCTATTCATGGGTCTCACAAACATTTATGAATAATTAACAATCTTTTACTTCAAAACACCATTATATGATATTGATTTTTAATAATAAATATTATAAATAACTGAAGTTTATTAATTTTAAAACATCTTTAAAATTAGAATTAATAATTTCAAAATATTGTTTAAGAAACAATATTAATTAGTCTTTACCATTTTTATAAAAATAATAATAATTTATTTTCAAACCTTATTTATAATCCTTATTACTAATTTCATACCATAATTTTTCTTAAATAATTACTTTTCAGGATATTAACAACTTGATAAATATTTTAAAATAATACTAACTATAAGCAAATAACCTTTAAAACAACATTAATGTAATTAAATACTTTTAAACAATATTAATAAAATTAAATTACTTTAAAACAATATTAATATAATTAATACTTTAGAATGATATTAACATAAGTAGATAATCTTTTAAAATAGTATATTGATATAAATAGATAATCATCAAAACAAAATATTTTCGAAACCCAATTTCGGATTCAAAAATCATTTCCTATCTCAAAACTAAATCCAACTCAAATGGAGATTTATAGCATTTTCAAAATACTAATTTTAGGCTAATAGCCACCCAACACTTAACCAATATCGATATTTATTTTCCATCACTACTAGGTTTTATTTTCAAACATATAACGATGTTATAACCACAGTGTCCACAATCATGTTCACTTTTCAATAATCCATATAACAAAAATATTATGGAAACAATTCAATGATAATGAGGAATCCAGTTGGATTCCTCCAACCTGTCCCTCTGTATATATGTAGATAAAATTAATAGTTGTGAGGAATCATGTTGGATCCCTCTAACCGGTTTCCCCTGAATCACAACGTTATATAATTATAAAGTATAAATCATCCGCTTCGAGGCGAGATTCGTATACAAAGGGTCATCCACTCTTACACGGGAACCTAATAGGGTCTTATCCGCTCCAATAGGCGGGAATATATCCAATCCAACTAATAAATATAGTAAATCATCCAAACAATCGTTCAACAATTTTTATTAACTAGATATCATACTAGTTAACCAAAAAGGTACGTTTAACTCACTGAAATTTTCTGCTGCCACCGATGTGTTCCGGTTTGGAACTAAAATCGAACGACGTCCGATTTTAGTCCAAATTTCAGCTGTCTCAAAATTCATCCAAACTAATTCTGTGAAGCTTTCGTCGTTACGAGTGCAACGCAAAAAGTTTCGTCTTGAACGGACCTCATATAAGAGCGTTATTAAATTTTTAAGTTATCGATTTTTTTTAAACAAAGAAATAAATAAACAATTACAAAATTCCCTATGTTTACAATCTTGCCCTTACCCTCTTCTTTCCCAAACTAAATTTGCCGCCTAACTTCCAGCACATTGTTTCTATGGATGATTCTTCCCATCACCACCATGCATGCTACCAATGATGAAACCCACAGCCTAATTCACCAAACAATCCCTTGTAACCAAAGCTTCCACCTCCGCCCTATCACAGCACAGTCGAACCACCCTATACCATCGCGATATCACCTCCAACCATCCACTACTGTAACATCCCCCTACTTGGAGGCCCATAACTAATTGTTACGGATGCTGTAGTCATCCATAGTTATTAATCTGCGGCGACCAAATACGGTGGTGCTAGATACATTGATACACAGATCACAAGAATATGGAAAAAAAATAACAAATTAAAAACACATTTCCACATTCCATTTAAACATTCCATGTTCATTACATAATCGTAAGACGTAAACCACGTTCAAAAAAAATATAATTACTACACATATGCCAAGAGCGACATATGAAGATGCCCCCTTGGTTGATCAGAGTATATAATAAGGCTAATAAGTCTACCTTTACATCCAAAATACACAGCGGAAAAGATAACTCTAAATTACTAACTACCTCCGGCAGGCTTCTGGAAGCTTTATTCGTCTAAGAAGAGAACCTGAAAACCTTAAATCTAAAACTACTCAAAATCAATTGAGTACCCAAGAGTTTAAGGGGAAAACAAAAACTTCGAGTCAGACATAAAGCCTGGTATGAATAATAGTCTAACATATCAATCCATTTAGATATCTAATGAGACCACGCCGCTTAGCAGAATGGGTTTTCCCCTCACTAGTATTCTAAAGCCATTTTAAAACCATATACTGCGCTCATGCTTCCACACTATTTAAAATATAACATTTCAAAATATTACGATGATATGCATATACATAAACATCCAGGATTTCCCATCCCCGGTTTAATTGTCTCCCTGTTATATTTATAGTTTCTAAGGTTACTATTAACCTATTAGTTTTCATAGGTTTACTAATAAACTTTTCATAATTCATGGACACCCTGTCATATTTCATAGTTTTCATGGGATAACTAAGAACCTATAGGCCCCTTCCAATTAACTTAATTAATTCATGGGTTCCCCTGAACCTATTGGTCATTTAAATAACTCATCTCTTATCCTAGTTTTCATGGGTTGACTAGGAACTTATTGTTACCTCCAACAACTTCTTCCTTATCCTAGTTTTCATGGGTTAACAGGAACCTATTGACTGATGTCAACACTTACAGTTTTCATGGGTTCACTTCGAACCAATTGGCCCCTGCAAATCATATTTAATACATATTGTTCATGAGATCACTATAAACCTATTGGTTATCCCAATAACTTCCAAATCATAGTTTTCATGGGTTTACTATGAACCTGTCTACCGGACAACTTCAAGGTTTAAGCATCCTATATTTTCGTGTCCCTGACTTCCTAAATGCAATTCTACTCGTTTAGGAGTTTAATCAATTTATATTCACTACTGGGTTGACTTAGTGGTTCTTCTACCGCTTTATCCCCAAAATGTTGTTATGGGTCTTTAATCATGTCAATATATTACATTTGAAGAAGTAACTATAACAACTTAGCAATACCACTCCTATGGGTTTAATATCCTCGAAAACAATACATATAAAACATGATTATCCACTTAACCTATTATTTTATCAAGGAAACATTTTTTCAAATTTACATACTTGAAATGTTTTCAAAACTCCTTTAATTAGCCCTGGGTTTTTCCTTTAAAAATGAGTTTGGGTTATATAACCTTTCGACTCCTTCAAAACCTTGCTCTCGACCTCATAGGATGACCTTCTTCGAAAGCCTTAAAATCTATCTCCAAAACATTAGGCTCCTGCCTTTCGAATACTTTAAAACTTCTCTTTTGAAACCTTTCGATTGTATTAAAACCTTAACTTTAGAAGCATAGCTTCGAAACTAAGTGAAAGTGCCCCTTTCGAAACCATTGGAGATTACCCCTCCGATTGAAAGTCTCCCTTTCAAAATCATTAGGTTTATATTCAAAACATCATTTTCGGTCAAAGTGAACATAAGCGAAAGCACCTCTTTCGAAACCATTTTATTTTATAAAAGTATTTAGGGAAACTTGATGCTGTCGAAACCATACTTTCGACAGCATTAAAACATCTGGGTAAAACAATTGAAGGTTGGCTTCGAAACCCCTTTCGAAAACCGTTGCATTCGAAACCCCTAACCCCTTTCGAAAGCTGTAGGAAGTGGCTTTTTTTATATAAAACAAACAGTTCTTTCGACGGCATTGATGTCTTCAATACCATCGAAAGGCATCAAATCACAGAAGGATTTCAACTTGGTCGAAACAACCCCTTCCGAAAGCTTCAATTAAAAACTAAGTAACTCCTTCGGAAGCTACTACTTTAAAAGGCGGTAGCTCTCGTTCGAAATCTTCTTTTGAAATACCCTTTCGCAACCATTGGTTTCGACTGCTTCGAAACTGTTTAGTAAACAGGCAAGCGCTTTTCTTTTAAAAACAAAACAAAGGTCTTGATACCTTTGGAAGTTATGTTTTGACACCCTACCTTTGGTCTTTCTCCCATCCACTACGTACCATCTAAATGATACCATGTGTATTCGTTTTTATGGTTTCGACCTAGAAGGTTTCGACTAGGTTGAAGACGGAAGCTCTGGGTCGAAAGCTCCTTCCAAAGGAGGCGGAACCCAATTTTCTAGGCAAAAGGCTGTTTTTGCTAAATAAAATAAACTTTTTGTAACAAACTTGCCCACCTGTAAACACTTGATTGGTTACATTAAACTTTCAAATTATTTTGCTAATATTTGCCGCATTTTTCAGATCTAAAACTGAATATCTTTTAACAAATAAGTCATCCCATTAACAAAGCAATTAAACCATTTAGCTCTTCCTCTCAAAATAATTTAATTTCCATACTAAATCATTTAGTAAAAATCCTCAAACATTCTAGACATTCACTTTAATCATGTTATCTAACATATCAAAATTTCATACCCAAATTCTCAACATAATTTCTGAAATAAATTATAAACCCAAATAATCATATTTTCCTTTGAAAATTCATAATTATCTTTCCACAACTTGGAAAATTTTAAAAATTAAAACCCAACACCAAAATCATGTTTCTTATAACATAAAATTTTCCCATGGTATTTAAACATCATTAAATCTCAGTTTTACCCTAAAACCGTGTATATTTCATTTTAAACAACCTTGTTTAAACCAAACAAATTATAAATCAACCATATCATCATCCAGTATATCATAAAAACGAATTTACCCTTAAATCCGAAAACATATGACTATAGAACCAAAAATAGAGAAGTAGTGATTATTATTCACCATAGATTGGATAAGGAAATTGGAGATTTATCGAGATTAATTTCTTCTAGCTTGAACCTAAGCTTTAGATTTGATTTTCCCTTCTTCCTAATAGCCGACTCTCTTCTTTCTATTTCTTACGTTTTTTTCTTATGATAAAATGAACGTGAATGGTCTTAGGAAAATAGTACAAATGTGGTGAATGTGAGCGGCAATGACCCTAATGCCCCTATGATTATTTAGTTAAATAAACCATTTATTAGCTCATTAATTTTAAATAAGCATAACCACTAAATTTATTGATCAACCTCAATCTCCTTATCACTCTACATTATTTTATATAATTTATTCTAATTAAATCTCTTAAATAATGTTATCAAAATTAGAGGTGTTACAGGCTTCCTTCCTTAAAGAAATTCGTCCTTGAAATTCAGTAAGGACTAATTATCAAACATATTAATCATCTGTAACCACTCCTAACATCCATACTAGCCTACCCAACTACAACTAATCTATATAAATCTAATATAGATATACCATCAAAGCAAATCAGGATAAGCATCTTGAATCATGTCCTCTGTCTCCCAAGTACATTCCTTCTCGTTGTTGCTCCACTGAACTTTCACCAACCTGACTGTCTTGGTTCTCAATATTTTCTCATCTCTCGCTACAACCTGAACTGGTTGTCTAACAAATGTCAAATCAAGCTCAACAACCAGGTCTTCCAACTTTGTTTAAGGAATAGTAGCCTCCGGATCATGCACAAAGTTATGAAGATAAGACACACGTAATACATTATGGACACTTGCCAAACCGCTCGACAACTCTATTCTGTATGTGATCTTTCCAATCCTTTCTAAAATCTGGAATGGTCAAACATATCTCGGAGCCAACTTTCTCGACTTTCCAAACCGTACCACACCCTTCATCAGTGATACCTTAATGAAAACCCTGTCCCCCACTGAGAAATCTTGATCTTTATGCCTCTTATCTGTGTAACTCTTTTATCTGGATTGAGCTTCCTTCATATGACCTTAGATTAACTCAATCTTCTCTGACGCCTCTCTAACCAAATCCGGACCTAAGACCAATCTATCTCCAGTCTCCAACTAAAATGCCGGCTATTTGCATGGCCTTCCATACAAAGCTTCAAATGGCGCCATTCCTATACTAGTCTGATAACTATTATTATAGGAAAACACAATCAAATGTAGGTGATCCTCCCAGGATCCACCAAAATCCAATACACAAGCTCTCAATAAATCCTCGAGTACCTTATTGACTCTCTTTGTCTACCTATCCGTTTGTGGGTGATATGTTGTACTAATCTTGAGCTCGGTACCTAGCACCTATTGTAGACTCTTCCAAAATTTGCTAGTGAATAAGGCATCTCTGTCGCTGACTATGCTACTAGGAATCCCATGAAGTCTAACTATGTTCTTCATAAACAACTTTGCCAAACAGGTGCCGTCTTAGTTGACTTGATTGGAATGAAATGGGCACTCTTGGTCAACCTATCCACTATAATCCATATGCATTCATTTACCATATTCGACCTTGGAAACCCGTCTATAAAATCCCTCAATATCGAATCTCATTTCCATATTTAAATATCTAAAGGCTGAAGCAATCCACTTGGCTTCTGATGTTCGGCCTTCACTTGTTGACAGTTCACACACTGCCTAACCCACAAACCAACATCTTTCTTCATGCCTTCCCAATAGAAGCTCCTCTTCGTAACCTGATACATCTTGGTCCCTCCAGGATGAATCGTAAACTTGGATCGATGACATTCTTCAGGAACTTCTCTCCTTAAGTTCTCTACACTCGGAATGCATAATCGTCCCTTCTTTCTTAACCATCCTCTTTGGTCAAGACTAAAATCCTTTAGATCATCGATCTCCGATCCTACTTCAAGCCTTCTTACCCTTTCGGCTAAAGCCGGATCTTCTTTCTGCTTAGAAGCTATCCTTTCGATCATCACTGGTCGAACTTCTAAACAAGATGACATGGCAGTACCTAGAACTAGCATTAGATCTCAACAGCAACACCACAACTGGCTAAAGCTTCTGGATCCTTCCATTCTGCCAACATAGCTAATGTCACATTCTGATGTTTTCTACTGAGAGCATCTACCACCTTATTTCCTTTCCCAAGAGTATACTGTATACTAAAATCATAAGTAGCCAAAAACTCCAGCCACCTCTGTTGCCTCATATTCAAATCCTTCCGAGAGAATAAATACTTTTATGACTTATGATTGGTATACAACTCAAATCTCTCCCCTAAGAGATAATGCCTCCAAATCTTCAAGGCAAAGATCACCACAGCTAGCTCCAAGTCATGAGTAGGATATCTCACTTTGTGCGGTCTAAGCTGCCTAGATGCTATGCAATTACTTTACCTCACTACATCAATAGTGCTCCCAATCCAGTTCCACATGCATTAGTGTATACCACCAACCCTTGGTTTCCATTTGGGACAACTAACACTGGTGTGTTGGTCAACAAATGCTTTTAACTTAAGGAACCCTTCCTCACATTTATCGAACCAAATGACCTTCACATCTTTCCTAGTCAACTTAGTCAAAGGTGTTGCTATCCGTGAGAAATCCTTAATGAATCTTCAGTAATAGCCAGCAAGTCCAAGAAAACTCCTGATCTCGGTTACCGTCTCTTGTCACTTTCAATTGTTGATAGCTTCGATCTTAACTGGATCGACTAACAAACCCTCCACTGAAACCACATGAACAAGAAACTTAACCTCTTTCTTCCAAAAATGACATTTGGAAAACTTCACCATTAGCTGATTCTGCCTCAGCGTCTCAAGCACCACTCTAAGATGAATCTCATGCTCTTTTTCATCTTTCGAGTACACCAAAATGTCATCTATAAATACCAATGTGAACCTATCTTAAGTGTTCTCGAAAAACCTGTTTCATCAAATCTACAAAGAAAGCAGGTGCATTTGTCAATCCAAATGGCATCATAACCACTCATACGAACCATACCTAGTTTGAAATGCTGTCAAAGGAATGCTATCCTCCGCTACTCTCAACTGATGGAAACATGTCGCCAAATCCAATTGGGAAAACACTCTGGCTCAACTCAACTGATCAAACGGATCATCTATCCTCGGCAGAGGGTATCTATTCTTGATCATCCTTTCGTTCAACTTACGATAGTCGATGCAAATCCTTAACGGCCCATTTGGTTTCTTCACGAATACCGCAGCCGCTACCCAAGACGAACTCCTTGGTCTAATAAAATTCCTTCCTTCAAAATCCACTAGCTGCACCTTTAATTCCTTCATCTCTATCGATGTAATCCTACTAGGTGGTCTACTCACAGGTTTAGCTCCCGATACAAGATCTATCTGAAACTCAACAGCTCGTTTCGGTGGTATCCCATAACCGGCTCAAAGGCATCTGTAAATTCCTTTGCCACTCGAACCTGACTTAACTCATCTCCTACCTCCATGGCACTTAATAAAGCACAAACACTCCTACTGGAATTCTCCACTGAGAAGATAATTCGGTTATGACTATTTCGGTGTCTTAATGAATTTTCCTATCCTGGCAAAATATCATAAAGTCATACTTACCCAACCAATCCATACCCAAGATGGTCCCGAAATCTATGAAATCAATAACATACAAACTGCATGCAAACTTATGACCTAACAATTCAAGTTCTAACTAGTCACATCTCATCCCTAGAGTTGCATACCCTCCTATTGGATTCGCAACCCTTAAGGAAGTAACAAGGTATGTGGGTTCTATGCATAACCTATCAACCAAATACTGTGACATAAATGAGTATGATGTGGCGGTATCAAATAGTACCCTAATTGGTATACTCTGAATCAAAAGTGTACCTTCCATCACATTTTTCCCTTTCTCTGCTATAGTAGATCTAGAAGAAGATGGTGGTCCAATAGCAAAATCCTTCCCTCTGTTCGCATTGACTAGCTCTGGACACTGATTCGTATAATGCCCAACTTGGTCACAGCTGAAGCATTTCACATTCTTCTTCTCTATAGGATTCTTCCCCTTGCCAGTCCTGCACTCGTGGGCATAATGACCATTCTTGTCACACTTGAAGCACACCAAATTAGCCTTTGCCTTCTTGGCAGCATCCCATTTCAAGGCTTCCTTCTTCTTAAAGAATTTCCTTTTCTTTCCCTGAAGACCCTGGGATTCAACGAGAGTCTTCCTAGCAGAAATAGTAAGCATCTCCTCATGGAGGATGGCCATCTCCACCACCATATTACAAGGCTCTCTAATATGTGTCATGGTCATTCTAGCTAGCTCCGGTCTCAATTCTCGAATGAACCTCTCATTCCTTCTGATGTCAGTGTCTATAGTGGCATATCCATACCGAGACAGCTCATCAAACTTAGCAGCGTAGTCGATTACCGACATATCTCCCTAGACTAAATCCATAAAGTTCCTCATCAGTTTTACTTAGCAACCTTAGATAAAAACCTCTGCTCAAACCTTCTTCTAAAATCAGCCCAAGTCGGCTCTTCCTACGGAACTCCGGCTATCACACTATTCCACCAATGAAACGCTGCCCCTTGCAACTATCTAGAGGATGGCTTTCTCTTTTCCCCGTCATCCAAGCCTAGATCGGTAAAGATCCTCACACAGTGCAAAAGCCAATTCTCAATCTCAACAGCATTGTCTGTTCCAATAAAAGGCTTTCCACCCAGATTGGTGTAGTCTCTGCTCAGCCTAGCATAATTGTATCCAACTGGAGCTACCAAATTAGCTCCTCCAACATTACTAGCAGCCCTGACTTGCAAAAAATTGGCCAACTACTGATACACCATCTCCGCATCTACTGGTGGATATCCAGCACCTATATTGGCTTCAGCATTTGGGTTAGCATTAGCCTGTCGACCTTGGTCCATCCTGGTATTAGGTCGAGCATTTCCGTTGGTTGTGGTGCTTCCTCCACCTAGATTTCCTCTTTCGTTTCCTGCTTCCATATCCTCTTTCTCATAAATCTGCATATGAGCCGTAGTAAGATACAAAAGAACGGTCTAAGAGAGAGGGAAACACGTACTTATATATATATATATATCTATATATATCAAATACAAGTACGTTACTATAGCGTTAACCTAAACCCCGATCCTTTTCTTGATTTATTGGATTATGTTTCAAAAAGCTTTTAGGTTTAACTTTCCTTTTAAAGTTTCGTAAGCTTATGCTATGATACCAACTTGTAACATCCCCATACTTGGAAGTCCAAAACTAACGGCTACGGATGCTGCAGTCATCCATAGTTATTAATACTCGACGACCAAATACGACGATGCTGGATACATTGATACACAAATCACAAGAATATAGAAAAAAATTAACAAATTAAAAACACATTTCCATATTCCATTTAAAACATTTCATGTTCATTACATAATCCCAAGACGTTAACCACGTTCAAAAAAATATAATAATTACACATACGCCAAGAGCGACATATGAAGATGCCCCCTTGGTTGATCAAAGTATATAGTAAGGCTAATAAGTCTGCCGTTACAACCAAAATACACAGCATAAAAGATAACTCTAAATAACTAACTGCCTCCTGTACGCCTCCGAAAGCTTTGTTCGTTTAAGAAGAGAACCTGAAAACCTTAAATCTCAAACTACACAAAATCAATTGAGTACTCGAGAGTTTAAAGGGAAAACAAAAATTTCGAGTCAGACATAAAGCCTAGTATGAATAATAATCTAACATCTCAATCAATTTAGATATTTAATGAGACCATGTCATTTAACGGAACCGGTTTTCCCCTCATTAGTACCCTAAAACCATTTTAAAACCATATACTGTGCTCCTGCATCCGCACTGGTTAAAACATAACATTTCAAAGTATTATGATGATATGCATATATATAAGCATCTAGGATTTCCCATCCCCGGTTTAATTGATACCTGTCATATTTATAATTTCTAGGGTTACTATTAAACTATTAGTTTACATGGGTTTACTAATAACCTTTTCATAATTCATGGACATCCTATCATATTTCATAGTTTTCATTGGATCACTAAGAATCCATAGGCCCCTACCAATTAAATTAATTAATTCATGGGATCTCTTGAACCTATTGTTCATTCCAATAACCCATCTCTTATCCTAGTTTTCATGGGTTGACTAGGAACCTATTGATACCTCCAAAAACTTCTTCCTTATCCTAGTTTTCATGGGTTGACTAGGAACCTATTGTTTGATGTCAACACTTAATATGGATATCGTTTTCATGGGTTCACTACAAACCAATTAGCCCCTGCCAACCATCCTTAACACATAGTTTTCATGGGATCACTATGAACCTATTTGTTACCCCCAATAACTTCCAAATCATAGTTTTCATGGGTTTACTATGAACCTATCTCCCGGACAACTTCAAGGTTTATGCATCCTATATTTTGGTCTCCCTAACTTCCTAGATGCAATTCTACTCATCCAGGAGTTTAATCAATTTATATTCACTACTGGGTTGACATAGCTGGTTCTTCTACCCCTTTATCCCTAAAATGTTGCTATGGGTCTTTAATCATGTGAATATATTACATTTGAAGAAGTAATTATAGCAACTTAGCAATACCGCTCCCGTGGGTTTAATATCCTTAAAAACATTACATATAAAACATGGTTATCCCCTTAACCTATTATTTTATCAAGGAAACACTTACTTCAAATTTACATACTCGAAATATCTTCAAAACTCCTTTGATTAGCCATGGGTTTTTCCTTTAAAAATGAGTTTGGGTTATAAAACCTTTCGACTCCTTCGAAACCTTGCTTTCAACCTCATAGGATGGCCTCCTTCGAAAGCCTTAAAATCTATCTCCAAAACATCAGGCTCCTATTTCGAAACCTTTCGATTGTATTAAAATATTAACCTTAACTTTTGAAGCATAGCTTCGAAACCAAGTGAAAGTACCCCTTTCGAAACCATTGGAGGTTACCCCTCCGAAACCATTGAAAGTCCCATTTACGAAATCATTGGGTTTATATTCAAAACATCATTTTGGGTCAAAGTGAACGTAAGCAAAAGCACCTCTTTCAAAACCATTCTTTATTTTCTAAAAGTATTTGGGAAAACTTGATGGTGTCTAAACCATCCTTTTGAAAGCATTAAAACATCTGGGTATAACAATTGAAGGTTGGCTTTGAAACCCCTTCTGAAACCATTGCCTTCGAAACTCCTAACCCCTTTCGAAAGCAGTAGGAAGTGGATTACATTTATAAAACAAACAGTACCTTTCGACAACATTGATGTCTTCAATACCATCGAAAGGCATCAAATCACAGAATGGTTTCGGCTCGGTCGAAACTACCCCTTCCGAAAGCTTCAATTAAAAACTAAGTAACTCCTTCAAAAGCTACTACTTTAAAAAGGCGGCAACTCTCTTTCGAAAGCTTCTTTTGAAATACCCTTTCGCAACCATTGTTTCGACTGCTTCGAAAGCCTTTAGTAAACAGACAAGCGCTTTTATTTTAAAAAGAAAACAAAGGTCTCGACACCTTCGGAAGTTATGTTTCGACACCCTACCTTCCACCTTTCTCCAATCCACTATTCACCATCTAAATGATACCATGTGTATTGGTTTTTCTGGTTTTGACCTAGAGGGTTTCGACTAGGTTGAAGGCGAAAGCTTTGGGTCGAAAGCTCCTTCCAAAGAAGGCGAAACCCACTTTTCTAAGCAAAAGGCTGTTTTTGCTACATAAAGTAAACTTTTTGTAACAAACTCGCCCACTTGTAAACACATGATTGGTTACATTAAATTTTCAAAGTATTTTGCTAATATTGGCTGCGTTTTTCTCAGATCTAAAAATAAATATCTTTTAACAAATAAGCCCTTCTCATTAACAAAGCAATTAAATCATTTTGGTCCTCCTTTCAAAATAATGTAATTTCTATACTAAATAACTTAGTAAAAATCCTCAAAAATTCCAGAAATTCACTTTAATCATGTTATCTAACATATCAAAATTTCAGACCCAAATAACCATATTTTTCTTTGAAAATTCATAATAATCTTTCCACAACTTGGAAAATTTTAAAAATTAAAACCAAACTCCAAAATCATGTTTCTCATAACATAAAATTTTCCCATGGCATTTAAACATCACCAAATCTTTGATTTAACCTAAAACCATGCATATTTCATTTTAAACAACCTTGTTTAAACCAAATAAATTATAAATCAAGCATATCATCATCCAATATATCATAAAAACGAATTTACCCTTAATCCAAAAATATATAATTATAGAACTAAAATAGAGATGTAGTGATTATTATTCACCTTAGATTGGATAAGGAAATTGGAGATTGGTTGAGATTGATTTCTTCTAGCTTAAACCTAAGCTTTAGATTTGATTTTCGCTTTTCCTAATGGCTGGCTCTCTTCCTTCTATTTCTTACGTTTTTTTCTTATGACAAGATGAACGTGAATGGTCTTAGGAAAATAGTATAAGGGTGGAGAATGTGGGCAGCAATGACCCTAATGCCCCTATGATTATTTAGTTAACACTAAACCATTTATAAGCTCATTCATTTTAAATAAGCATTGCCACTAATTTATTAATCAACCTCAATCTCCTTGTCACTCTACATTATTCTATTTAATTTATTCTAATTAAATCTCCTAAATAATGTTACCAAAATTAGGGGTGTTACAACTGCCATACCCACGATGGACCACCCCTAAGCCATCGTAGTCCAACAAATGACGGCCAAAGATGCACTTTGCCACTCTAAAACCCAATATATGCTCCATTCCATCAATCGAACCTTCAACACCTCGATTTATCAAACCCTAGTTTAATGGCTTCAAAACCCTTTACTGACAAAACACGCACACCCCCAAATCTTGGCCGAACACCCCTAAACACCTGCCATAGTGTAGATCCAATCTAACATGACCAAAGAAGGAAGCTTTATATTTTAGGAAATTTACTTCATTTTTTTCCAATTTCAATGTTTTTACTTTTTTTTCTCTGAACTTGCTGAAAAAAATATGCAGAGGATAGAATGGTTTAAATATGGCAGTATGGGGGATGGCCTGAATAGTGGAGAGCATGGCAGGAACAGGATTGTAACAACCCGCATATCTATCGATTCTATATTTAAATATTTTATTTAAATATTTCATCGTTAGTCGGATGTTAGTCCGAAAAGCTACTTTTTGCATACGGTCAAATTAGGACTCGAGACCACCCCCATTGAGTTCAAAATGACGTTTGCGATCTTTTTGAGTGTAAACTTCGATATGTTTGGAGATAGTGAAATTTTCAACACTTTTTCCCGCCTTTGACTTTGGTTTGGACTGCACCCCTTTAGTTCAGCCCAACCATCTTCCTCACTCTATCAAAACACTTCAAGCTTTGTCAAAAATGGTGGTGGGAAGTGGAAATTAAAACTCCAAACACAAATTCTATTGCAAATCCGAGATTCAACATCAAATTCACGTGAAGACCATTGATTCAAGCTTGTTGGTGTTCTTGCTTTTCTCTCAAATCTCCATCTTCATCAAATTCCGTGAAAAGGTGAGATTTTTGATCTCACATCTTGCCTATATCTATCTTGGACTGTTGGGAATGATTCCCTATCACTCTAGCATCAACATTTGCATTTGGTTTGGATTGGATTGGCGAAAAACTCCAAAATTTAGTGATTTTGGTGAAAAACTGCTACTAGGTCGTTCTGGCCATTTTTAGCTCGTTCGGAGTTAGGTCGCGCGTCCTTAAGTCGTAGGTCGTATTCGTCCTTAAGTCGTAGGTCGAAACAGCTTTAAGTCTTAGGTCGTTGCCGACCTAAAATTCCAAGGCAAACCACTAAGTCGCTCGAATTTTGTTAAGTCTTAGGTCGTTGCCGACCTAAAATCCCCAGGCAAAACGTTAGGTCGTTGCCGACCTATAATCTCCAAGCAAAACGTTAGGTCGTTGCCGACCTATAATCCCCCAGGCAAACTTTAGGTCGCTCGCACTGGCTTATCTCGTAGGTCGTCTCCGACCTAAGCTTCTTTTCCATAAGTCGTTCGCGAGTCAAATGTTAGGTCGTCTCCGACCTAACGCCCTCGTCACCTTAGGTCGTAGCTCGTAAGTCGCTCGACCCTGCTAAGTCTTTAAGTCGCTCGAGTTAGGTCGGCCAGTATATCTCGTAGGTCGTCTCCGACTTATCCTCCAGTTAAGTCGTTCGACCCTCTAGGTCGTTCGAGTTAGGTCGTTGGACCATTTACCTTAGGTCGCTTGACCTTAAGTCGTAGGTCGTCTCCGACCTATGCCCCACTAAGTCGCATCCCACTTAGGTCGCAGGACTCTATAAGTCGTAGGTCGTCGCCGACCTTACACTTGGTCTTTTTAGTTCGCGATTTCCTTAGGTCGTATGACCTATTTTTCCTTAGGTCGCTGGACCGCTTGCCTTCACTAGGTCGTACCGTGACGGGGCGCTGCCCCGCACCCCGCCGTGGGCGCTACCCCCTGGACCCCCGCATTACTCTGCGTAGGCAATCTCTTCTGAAAAACATTTATCAGAATTTCTACTTTGATGGTTTTGGGATTGACTTCTTTGGACTTTACTCACGTCTTCGAACGTGAATTGATTTGTTCTACAATCGTTTTATGACTTGTCACTTTAAAGATATATGAAGGTTTCAATACTAATAGTAAATATCAAAACTCTTTCATCAAAGCGATTTCAACACTATTTTAAATATCTAAAGTTCGTTTTCTCAAACCGATTTTCAATCTACTAGTATATACAAGCCTTTACTTCACTCGAATGAGAAATCGACTTAAACGACTTAGTAAAACGAGTGGTATGAAACGCTTGCGTTCACTTCGTCGGTTAGCTCTTGGACTTGTTCGATTGAACCCTTTTCGTGACAATTTCCTAGTGAAGATTTACAGCTTGTTCGTAAATATTTAAGTTAAGCAAGTGGTTATGGGACATGAAGCTAAACTCATATATTTACTAGCTTGGTGTGATTGACACTTTTCGCTGATCATGATGATCATTTTATGATTTAGACTAGCAATTGTGCGATGTCTCTTTGTTTGCAAGGTAAGACTAGACCGCAGTAGTGTGATTCCGACTCACACACATCTCTTTGTCCGCAAGGTTAGTCTAGGCCGCAGTAGTGTGATTCCGACTCACACATATCTTTTTGTTTGCGAGGTTAGGCTAGACACCACTTGTGTGATTCCATTCACACATACCTTTTTGCTTTTTGGTTAGCCTAGGCCTCAATCAGTGTGATTCCGACTCACACATATGGGGTAGCTCCCCATGGTCTTCGGACCATCATGTGATAGGCCTCTTTCTCTTTTTATGATTTCTGGATTTCTTTTTTTGATTTCTGGATTTTTATGTCATTGACTTGTTATGAGTACAAGTTTAGGGTATGATGCCCTCTTTGGATCTTTGAGAAGATTCTCGTGATATTGATCATTTCTCATCGGTTGATCTCCTGTTGATCATCATTTTCATACTTATAGTAGTATGTCTGTATGGATATTCTATGTTTATGCCATATCTTTTATTCTATATCATGTCATCTGATATTTATAGTTAGACTGATCCGTTTATTATTTTCTTAAATAATACTCGGGTCAGACCGAGATGTTACAGGTGCTTCTGCTTGACTTCCTTCCGGGATTTGCTACTCTGACTTTTGGCTGACTATTTAGTTTAGCAGTTTTTGTTGTATACACTTGAGATATGGACTCATAGTTGTATTCTTTTTGTATAGCACATGTTGCTATTCTTTTGTATTATTGTGGAACTTTTTGACCACTACTCTGATGTACACTTTCATGTGTTAGTTATATATTCATATCTTCTTCCGCCTTTGTGATATGGATGTCTGTGACTGCTTTGTGTTATGTTTATCTCTATGTTTGTTTCCGAAGATTATTTTATAGCCACCGTGTGATAATCAATTACATGGATGGTCGCTCCTCAACAGCCTTATTCTCCGTGCTAGTTGACAGCACTACATCGTAGTGTCCTTGGCTAGCGTGGGTATTGAGGTGGGGGGTCACAAGGATGGAGTTATGGCTTAAAGTATGGTCTAATAAATATATATATATATATTAAATTTTAAATTATCAAGCTATAAAACATCAAAAAAATTTGAACTCCAAATGAGGTGTGGCGCTTGGCGTTCTATATGTTATACCCTTATTTCGAACACAATGGAGCTTGTTTCGAGACCTAATTCGATCGTATGCAGAAGATAGATTTTTGTACCCAATTATTATATAAAATTTCTGATATTAATATCAACGTGTTTCTATCTCGCATGACCAAACGATATGTCTGATTGCCATGAAATTTGACGACGTATTATAATTCATTATTACGGATCCAATGAAACTGGTTTCATCGAAATCTAAGATAGTGCCTCGGAAGGCTATTTTTATATGTTAATTAAAACGAATTATTTTCAAAATCAGTTAAATCACTTTTAAATCCAATTTAAAGGCTTTATTATCTTCATTCTTATTAAATAGAATTTAAATCAGCTTTAAATTCATTTTTTATCCAATTTAAAACCTAATATTCAATTATTTTAAACAATTTCAGTTATTAATTTCATAATGTAATTATCAAATAAATAATTATATTTGAAATTTTAGCTATTTGACTTATAAAAATAATTATTCAATATTTAAAATCATTTAAATATTACAAAATCAAATGACTGAAATTCTGGGTTGTTACACTCTTTCCTCATTAAAAAGAATTTTGTCCTCGAAATTGCTAAGGTAAGAAAAATGTCCAAACCCATTACGTTTTAAATTCAATTAGTTGAAATAACTTACCAAATCCTTTTAAGCCTTTAAACTTTCAAAGATCAACTCGCTAAGACTTTGCTATTACTTTTACTAAGTTCTATATTCATTCATAGATTCCAATTAATATCATCCCATCTAATCATTTTGGGCTATAATTCAAAATCAAATTTTAGTTATCAAAAATTCCTTTAAAAAAAATTAATAATTTTCTAACGTCTTAATTTTACAAAAAATTTCGCCAACGTCTCCTCTACGTGACTCGATCAAAATAACTACAAATCGTCACTCAGGGCCTAAACCAGCAAAAGAAAACAAAAGCCAAGTGGCTCAATCATGAAACCATCAAATTAATAACAATATAAACATGTACCTTTTTTGGGCAACCCAATTTTACTTATGAAATCAAACGCATCAACTAACTTTTACTTTTATATACGTGCATCTGTTTACTAATGATATCCAATCATATAATTCATAATCATACTATTTTGCATTTTCAATTTCCAACATTTACTTTACTAAAGCCCGTATGATATACGTATATCATCCGTATGCAATATCATATCCGATTGCTCGCTCGATCGCACAATTTCACTTCCGAACTAGTATCGTTCGCACGACCACTCTAGTAGGGACTCGGATCCGGTTCCTTAATTAGAAACTATCATCCTCCTTGCATAGACATATACTTATGATAGATAATATCAGAATCAACCAAAAACCATATCCAGTGTTCGCCGTCGAGAATCGAGTGAAAAATTCCAACTCGGATCGATATGAATCACATCGAAATCCGGTGCTCGAATATGGATCAAACAGCTATGTGGATAAAATAATATATGTACAACTTACGTATTTATTCCAATTGATTTCTTAGCTATCCAAATTCTTTTATTCACATTCATTTCATTTACACTCAATTATTCACATTGCTTCATCCACATTCACTTATTGCTTAGTATATTTGTTCTGATACTAATATCCTTTAAGAACTATTCCATCAAATTTTATGTTTAACAACATTTACTCCATATTAATTTCATTTATGAATTATTTCATAAAATTTTACTTAAGTTTATAAACATTTTATACAACTCAACTGATGTTTATTATCACTTCACAACTTAAGTCCATATCAAATTCAACTTCATTCGACTCAATCAATTTGTTCAATTTCAATATTTAATTTTAACCATTTTCAATTCACTAACTTATTTAATTAGTCCATCTCATTGGTTCATTTCAAATCACAATCGATTTAATTTCAAAATTATTGCATTTAACATAACTTAGGTCAAATTCCCTTACAAAAATTCATTTTGTTTAACTTAACTTAAGTCAAATTCCATTTCAATTTTTCTTTTCTTAAGATTCATATCCAACAATTCCAAAATTTTGTTTTAACTTAAAAATTCCCAAATTTTATAAGCTATAAAACTTATTTCTCGTATTTTCATAAAACACCCGAATGAAAACTTTTAGTGTTAAACATCCCGTTCTTATTTATTTCAAATCATTTTGAAATATTATAATCGATTTCTTTGTAATTAAAATCATAATTTTGAATTTTAAAATCAAAACTAGTTTTACCAAAACAAAACTCCAATTGTAGCAATTCCTCTCTTGGAAACATGAAAATAAACATCAATGATGCTGTAGTCATCACCGAAATTATTTTCCAGCGACCGAAGTGAGTTCAGTGCTTTTTACCTCTTCAAAATCCTTTTAAAATATTTACATTCAAAAATATTTTTCAAATAATGTTATTATTATTTACCAAAACTTTGAAAAATCATTTCCAAAACCAACGGAATTTAAATTTTGAAATTCCCAATTTTTAAACCCTTTTTCTTACAAACCACATTTATAATGTACTTCTGAAATTTCATTTCTTTTCAATTTATAAATCATACTTATAAATCATATTTATATAATTCCACTTTGGTTATATAAAATCATTTTTTTGTTTCCATTATAATAATAACAACTTTTACTCGAGCATACAAAAAACAATAATGATAATAATCAACATTATCATTTTCTAACAACTAAGCACACCATATATACAACAATGATTTCTGAAAATTATTCCTTTATATATGAAAATAATAAAGGTAAAATTATTTCATTTACCCAATTTCAAAACAATACCATGTCGAATTACCCTTTCAAGTGTTTAGAGACCCCCATTAATAACGTTAATTACTCGTATTGACCAGAATCCATACTCCACTTAACTAACCAATCAACCACAACATCAAACAATTTTATATCACTAACAAATACGTGCTCATATATATACACTCAAACTCATTCTTGGGTGCTACTGACCCTATCTCTAATGAGTACCCCACCAAAGCCAAGGTTCTCGCTTAACATTCAGCTTTGATACCAAATGTAACAAACCAGGGATTTTCAACCCTCGGAAAATGACAATAATACGTCCACTATATTACATGCCGAGAAATCAAATGCCAGAAAACCCGATTGTTAGGGAAAAAGAAAGAAGGAAGAAGATAAGAAGAAAACTAAACAATATAGAATCTCACAATGGAACAAATAATCTATAATATACCACAAATCTTTACACAAAACCAAAACTGTAATATGTGCGTATACAACATTAATCAGAGTATAGTAACCTATTTCAGCCTAGACAGTTATAATATCCTATCATCAAAATGGCTGATAAACACAACAATGAATACAGGGGAAAATAATCATTTATGTGAATACGTCTTTGGGCCCCCAACTCATCTTCTAAAGATCCAAAGCATCCAAACTAATCTATAATATGCTCAGTCTGACCCGAGCATTATAATAAAATAACATCCAAGTCAGTCTGGAAAACTAGCGTGAGAAAAACATACCCAATTGGATTTTAAAGTTATGAGAAAAATCTATTGAAATCAAAAGTATCTCATAAGACCACACCGCCCATAAACACGAAGGTTTTTACCTTACAATAACCAGAACATTTCTATAGAAAATTCGTTTATAAGGTAATAATGTCTAGGGGTCAAAGTAAAATATGTATATAGCTGAAAAGCTTGCATCTCACATTTTGGCATAGTTGGGCATAACTAAATCCGTACGGCGCTTATTAGAGAATGGATTCCATATAATGGCTGGGCTACTGGTATTCCGCCTGTCACGGTGCATCTTTGGATAAAATAACACTGAGGACCTCGCTTGGATCCCCTGCCAACACAGGACCGGCCTACCCCTTGCTGGATATACCGAATATGGTCACCCTTTTGTTAATGGGCCCCGAAACATACAAACGAGAGATAATAGTGACTCTAGATAGGGATGATCATACCCTACTTGGGAGCGACCCACTTAGCACAACTGCATCTCCTTTATTTTAGTGTCATATATCATCAGTAACAAATAATAGCTCAATAAAATGAATACGTTTTCAAGAAACAACATCTAGTGGTTACGTTTTCAAGAAACAACACAATCCTAGAACTACGCAGGCACAAAGCGAACTTACAGTGAGAAGCTAGCATAGCATGATGAAACCAAACTCTACTAACTAAGCTGGATAAGCCACGTAAGCATAGCCAAAACTAAACTGCGCAAATGCATAATATGGAGCTGCACCGACTTATAAAAGAAAACTGGGTTTCCTTAACATGTCCAATTGCATCGCCACAACAATTCTAAACTATGCCGCCATAGCCACATCAAACTACGTCGTCGCACATATACCAGATAGCACCACCATAACTCAAGCAGTATACTCTGACACATCCAATCTAAGTTGCACCGCCATAGCACAGTCATACTTTGTGATGTGTCCAAGCATTCAACAACAAAGCTATAAGGATCGGGCTTTTCGACCCTCAAAAGTCGATACTGATACATCCAAGGTATTCACGTGTCGAACACCCAAGTGTTGTAAAGACATATTTTTGGAGTAAAAATAAAAGGAAGAAAGAAAAAGAACAAAAAAGAAGAGAACAAAACATCTAAATCTCACAACAGAACGATAACATATAATGTCGAAAGGTAGTACAAAGTGCGACTCTGAGATACATAGGCATTTCAGAGTTACTAACCTAAGTACTAACATCAGCCTAGACAGTTATAAAAGTCCATCCTTATAATTGTTGATATATACATAACAGTAGTGCAGCGTAAATAAGAATACTACAGTAGGTGAAACATCTAGCTCGTCTCCTTTTGCTCCAAAGAATTTTAACGAAAACCTACCTTTCTCAAACTGCTCGAAAGAACAATCGAGAAATTAAGGGAAAAATAAAACTATGAGTCATACATAAGTTTGGTGTTAAAAACTCAAAAACTATGTGTACATCATATAGAAGTATCTTTTCAGACCAACCGAATCTCCGGATCGTTTTCCCCTCAAAAGAACCAAACAATCTAATAAGTACATATGGCGATATAATAGATAATGTCTATGGTGTAACATATAAATTAGAAAATAGTTGTGTTGTGTGTACAACACATCGATATTAAGTATACAATCAAAACCACCGAGGTTCGTTCGCATATGGATTTCCATTGGAGGTGTCGTCAGTTGGTCATGAACGCGCCTATTGAAAAGGGTTAGAAATATCCTTCCGAGCAGTGTATATCTCTAGATAAAATATACCATAGGTAAACATACCTGGTTCAAGCCTATAACACCTGATACCGAATATCATTGCTCCTGCTAGCAATACATAAGCATCTCTGGAATAGAGCTGATATATCCTTGGGTTGGCTAAACCCCCTGGCTATGCATCCGACTCTGGTTTCTGTCATTATCAATAGTGAAGTCACATTTAGTGTCTCAACACTTGATTCTTCATCGTTAGAACAGATCTCGGATTTCTACATGGATTCCAACATCTCGAACAGTTCATGAATCTCTTCATGGATTCCAGCATAAGTCTTTCGACGAATGTTAACTTTGTCCTCTCCCTTGGAATCAACTTCAAGATAAACAGTACCCTTGCTAGCATCGTTCGAAATGTTAACGCTGGTATCTCCCTTGGACTTAACCTTAGGATAGACAATGCAACTCTATAACATTTCATTTCACAACTATTTTCAAAACATAGAACACATATATCGGTCATCTCATATAAGTATACTCCCCCGCTTACCGAACGCCTCTAAACCAATCAATACATTTTTCGATTAACTTAACATTGGTTCTTTCAGAAATAAACAAAAAACGCATAAAGGTAGAGATCATCTCCAATCCGGACGGATTTCCTTATCTCTAGTCCTATAAGAGCAAGACGAGTTTATATGTAGGGTATAGCATCACCAAGGATAATCGTACAGTTTACAATGAGAACGATTGCATGTGTAAACCAAGTCTTGTATACTTTTCATGTAACGACCGGAGTTTTATCACTTTGATTTTGGAATATTTAATTAGTTTTAAATACTCGATTTGGGGTTTTTATAATAAAATCTATGTTTCAAACAATTATCTGATTTTTGCTTATGTATTTTTAGTTTAATTTATAGAATTTTTTCATAATTTTTAATTTTGAAAAAAATTGAATTTCCATTTGACGTATTTTACATCAAGCGTTGGCATTTTGAAATTTCACAGAATTAGATGACCAGTCTATTTTATTGTTGCTTTAGGATCGTATCACACTTCTATATGCGATTGTAATTTATTTTCTATCATTCGCGGCTCGTATGCATATGCGATATGGTGGGGCGTGATACCAAAATCTATTCAAAAATCAACGCAATATGCATATGCACAGTGCAGCCACCACTGTTCCCCCCTCCACCATACCAGCCACCATTGTTTTCTTTGTCCCCTTTGTCTAACTTTATCCCCTTCGATTTGTGCCATCATTTATGGCTTTGGTTTGCCTATATATGTGTAATCGACAAACATATCATCTTCTTGTTGATGGTGTGTTCTATTGTTCATTCCACTTCTCAATTCATTTTAAACCAATGAAATATCTCCACTTCATACATTCGAAAATCCTCACCTTCCAATGCATTGAGATATACCCATAGCGACCAACATGAAAGTTGTACATGTAGGTCTCTTCTATTTCTAGAAATTGATCACGCTCCATTTCATCTAGAAACAGCAGAGATACCGTCAAAAATCAGTAAGAGGAAATAATGTACATTAACTTCAAAAATTAATATCTCTCAATCCGCTTCGATTTTGAAGTTGTCGTCCGCGTTGTGGGTTCATACAACGATGGAGGATTTTTTATGAATATTGGCAACGTTCCATGGTGGTCGACGCAGATGGTTGAAAACTAGGATTTGGGTTTGATCGATATAAAGGAGGAATTAGCTCGCATGGAGGTTGAGGTTGATCTTGGGGTAAAGAGGAGAGTCTACGGTCATGGTTTGAGGTGATGTCCTGGTGTGGTGGTGATCATGACATGGATTTGTCGCATTTTGGAAGCTTAGGAAAAAAAGGGAGCTTGCGGGCGGATTTGGCTAGGGGTCGTCGATGTTGTGACAATTTGAAAGCACCACCCGTCTACATGGGAACTAAAAGTAAACAAAAAAAAGGAAAAACAGTAAAAGAGACAGCAATTTTTATAGTGGTTCGGCTTAAAGTTAAGCCTACATCCACTTTACATCCTTCATTATGTTCTTTGATCACACTTTACAAGATTACAACACTTTTACAACACGATTTCTCGATTACAACACCTTTACAACACTTTTCAAAGATTACAACACAATCGAAGCAAGAGATTTGAACTTTGGTGAAGAATTGCTCTTGGATCCATGTTGAATGAAGTAGAACTATTGATGAGGAATCTTTGATGATTGAAGTGTTGGAGGAGTCCAAAAAATGGCAGAGTATCGGCACTTCAGAGAATGATCCAAAAGTCCCCACCTTGTTGGAGTTATGGCCGTATTTATAGGGGTGCTTCTGGACGTGATTCAGCCTCCAAGTGTTAGGTCGTGAGCGACCTAAGTTAGGTCGTAGGTCGTGAGCGACCTAAGATAGGTCGTGGGTCCTGTCTGAACCGAAGTGTGTCTTGTCTGGACGAGTCAGTAGGTCGTGAGCGACCTAAGTTAGGTCGTGAACGACCTAAGATAGGTCGTGAGCGACCTAAGTTAGATTGTGACCGACCTAAGATAGGTCGTGAGCGACCTAAGTTAGGTCGCGAACGACCTAAGTTAGGTCGTGACCGATCTAAGTTAGGTCGTGACCGACCTAAGATAGGTCGTGAGCGACCTAAGTTAGGTCGTGAATGACCTAAGATAGGTCGTGTAACTTTCCTCTGCTATAGCTCGTTAGGTTGTTGCCTCGCTAGGTCGGTAGGTTGTGAACTCCTTAAGTCGTTAGCTTCTTAGGTCGGATATGCTTTAGGTCGCTGAAGACTGAAGCCACTAGGTCGTTAACTCCTTAGCTCGTTAACTCTGCTCTGTAGTTAGGTCGTTAAGTCGTCTCTGTTTTAGGTCGCAGACTTTTAGGTCGTTAGGTAGTTAGGTCGGAGGAAGTTAGGTCGGAGGAAATTAGGTCGGAGGGAGTTAGGTCGGAGGAAGTTAGGTCAGAGGAAATTAGGTCGGAGGGAGTTAGGTCAGAGGAAGTTAGGTCGGAGGAAGTTACTAGGTCATAGGTCGCTCCTCAGTAGCAAATAAAACGTACCGTTTTGGACGGGGCGCTGCCCCCTGGACCCCTGCGACCTGACCGGGCAGGTCGAACCCCGTAGCGGGGGTGTTTCCCCCGCACCCCCATCTTGGGGGGTTGCCACCCCCCCTGGACCCCCCCTCCGTAGGGGATCTTTTTTAAACAATCAGCAGGACTTGCTCTGTTGAGGTGTTGAATTGACCATTCTTCGAGACGAATTGTCTTTGGCTTCTCGGTCGATTTTATGGTATCACGGCCTTGCTAAAAGGCGGGATAACACTTAACTTTCTCACTTATTACATTTTTATTTTAGTTTGAAAAATTATAATTATAATTGTGAATCCAAATGCGTGTATTAAGTATGTTAATCCAAGTTGAATGTTTTCTTAATTGTGATTTTAACTAAGTTTGAATCGGAATATAAATCGAATCGTAGAGGGAGAGCTCCGTTCCGAGTTGGGATTTAAATCATAAGATTTTAAGATTTTTGACAATAATGATGAACACAACTCTTCCGTGAATAGGTAACCAAGTAATACAGCATCCCGGCATGCTTAATATTAAATTCAGCCCACTTCAAAGAATTATGCTATTAAAGTACCGAAAGAATAGTATTGAGGCCTAATAAACCAGCTTCTACCTTGTATATAACTGGACTTTTTATGGTCGTGACTATAAGACTGTATTTAATTTTCATAAAATAAGAATTGGGATTAAAAGCTATTGTGTACGTAGAAACATTGCTATAAGAATTCTGCATAAATAAATGAATTTGCCGATAAAAAAATAATGAGTCCGGTGGATTTGAGATATTAAAAAAATAAAGATCATAAAAAATATTTTTTTACTACCGGTTAAACATAAAAAACTTGATTGATAATATGTGAAAGGCTGGGCAGAACACATAAAGAGTAAGAACTGGTTAAAAAATATATCTGAGTAATTTCCATACGATAAGAAACTGAAAATGAAATACTATTCAAAATTGACCAAAGATGAATTTAATACGTTTTTAAAATCAGGAGTGAATTCCCTACATACTAAAAAAAATTTCAAATGCAAAATTAAGGAGGATATTCAATCTCAGTACAAAAACCTAATAGACCAAATTAAATATCACCGTTGTAACAACCATGTTTTCGAAGCCGTAATACTCTACAAATTTCATTAAAATAGTAGTATTCGAATTCGGTTTGGATAATTATTATTTTGGAATCGTTTGAGAATAAAACTGATAAAGTTGAATTAAAATTTCAATTTAAGATTTGAATCGTGTTTTATGAACCCAAAAGTCATTAAAAATTTGTATTGGTGAGATAAATGATATTTGTGAATTTGGGGATTTTTTTGAGAAATAAAATGCTAAGTTTATAGCCGTTGGAACTGATTGGGTTGTTGGGTCCTTTCTACATTTACAGCTGTTGGGCTAATATTAGGTTGTTGGGTCCAATTCTTTACATTGTTGCTTTTCTAGATTTCTTTACATTGATTTCTAGAATTTAGATGATTTATAAATGTTTTCACCATGGTTGCCGCTGTTGGTTTATTTATATAGCATGAGCGCTATCATGTTGTTTATTATATGGTGATTACATTTTGGAGTTTTGAACTCTTAATCGAGTTCTACACATTGAGATTTGGGATTGCCATCTTTTGTCGTTTATTTTGAGATTTATGATCTCCTTTTTAGGAGCTATTTGTGATTGCCATCTTTTGGCGTATTTTGAGATTTGTGATTTCCTATTTTAGGAATCATTTTTGATTGCCATTCTTTGACATATTTTGAGACTTGTGATCTCCTACTTAGGAGTTATGGTTAATGAAAGCCATTATATTGACATTTGTACATGCCGATGATATGAGGCGATTAATTGTGTTTAATTGAAATTGTTGTTATCTTGCCTCTTTCGAGATATCCTCTTTTTATATTTAGTAGTTGAAATATTCTAGTGATATTATCTCACATGAAGTAATTGTCGAATATTTGCGTTGCTTCTTCTCTTTCGAGAAGAAATATTACCCTTTATCCTTATATTTCACCTATCCTATGCTAATCAGTTATTTAAGCTAGACTGACCCATGTATTTTTATATACTCGGGTCAGACCGAGTTATTCAAGTTAGTCACCTGCCGTAGATTTCTACTTTGTTGCTTCCGCCATGGATTATCTGCTAGTCATCTTTTATACAGTTATGTAGTTGTTTTGCAAACTCACATATGTACTTATTCGTTTTGACTCGATGTATACATTGAAGTGTACGTACCACCACTGTTGTGTCGCTATGTTGTGTACTATGGTGTATTTGTTTATATGTATTTATATATGTGACTACTGTTATGTGATCTTTTGTATTCCTTGTTATATTTTGTTCTGATAGATCCCTTAGCCACCGTAGTTTTTGTATTAAACATATATTGAGTAGGTCAATTCACTTGAAAATGATAAAAAGAAGAAAAAAAATTAGAGCACCCAATCGATAGATGTTTAAGACAAAGCTTACGGATGGTCGTTCCTAACCAGCCCTATTCTCCACGTTAATAGACAGTATTACTCCATAATGCTCTTTGTTAATGTGGTTCTCGGGGTGGGGCGTCACATAATAATTTTGCAATAAGTTACAATATTGCACTCAAGGTATACCCCTAACTCTGTCAAATGTAATGTATATGAATATTGTAAATTAACATATGGATATAATATACGCTATTTTCCCTTGTAAGTCACATATATAGATTAGAAGGTTCGCAACGTTTTACCGAGGTATATTATTGATATGTTGGTTTAGTTACTGAGTACCAATTGTGTATGTGTGAATGTGTCCAATATATATATGGTAGATATAAATTTCAATATCTACATATAAATATATTATTATATGATTAACTATTATATCATTAAGTTACACCAAATATCATCAATTCGTATGTGAATGTATAATGTATGCATATATATATACATATTAATTATATTTGACTAACAATATTAATTAACTTAGAAAAATTATTTAAATAAAATATGATTTTAAAATAATTTAATTGGATCTTATATTAAATATTTCATGGGTTCACTAAGAATCAAGTAGGAATTTTTTTTTTGGAAATTTAACCATTTCACCCGTTCTAAACCAGAATAAATCCAACAACTACTAGTCTACATTGATGGTCCTTAGCTAGAGAAAAACTTACAAGTAATATCATATTCATTATTATATCATGTTATGTACATTAGAGGGTAGCACGATATGTTAGGATTAAGATGATATTTTAAAGTATAACCATGTCCAGCTTAGAGATTAGCACATAGAAAATAAAAATGGCAATTAGCGAGCATCCATAATTTTAAACATAATCCACTCCTACCCCGTCTGAAAAACACACTCCACCATAAAAACATTTTTATTTTTTTCACAATTCAAGTTTATACCACGAATTTGAGAAAAAACTGAAAAAATAATATTTTTTTTGAATAGTTTGCAATTATTAGTGTAAGCATTTGCAATAATAAGGGATCATAGTTGTTCAGTTAGTCTTTTGGGCTCTTAGGACTACTTAACTAATGCCCTGACCCGTTATTTTTTAGACTTCTTATTGAAAAATTCAATATGAATACAATTCTTCCTGGTCCATGAAGGCAAGTAATACAACAGCCTAGAATTCATTCGGCCTGCTTAAATTCAGCCTGCTAGAAAGTATTAATCCCTAAAATAAGCCCATAAAATATGTTTGAATGTTTTTTTATAAAACTGGTGTTGCGTCCTTCTAAAAGATGCTTCTACCTTCTGTAAAAACGGGCCTTTTAACAACATATATGTAAGTTTGTTTGTATTTTTTATAAAAGAAGAGTTGGGCTTAAGTGCTTTTTGTGTATATAGAAATATTGTACTAATGCTATAAACATGAAACTATACAACATTACTTTTTTTTACGCCCAATGAAAACGTGAAAGTCTGAGTGGAATACACAAAGATTAGGAAATGATTTTAAAAAATAATTTGCACAATCTTGGTGGACAAGTGATAAGAAATTCAGAAGTTAGGCCAGAAATTTGAAAGCAACCAAGAATGAATTCAAATCAAATTTTAAAACCCGACACGTTCTAGAATATACTCATACAAGGGAAATTGACTTGCTATCAAATAAACGGGGTTGGATGCGCTTATGTATGTCTTTAAAGGAAAGTTCACCGAGGGTGATAAAAAGTTGGCTCTTTTCTACCCCGTCAGTATATTAATTGGTTAGAAGCCCCATCAAATTGAAAAAACAATTTAGAAATACAATTAATACGGGTATTTAACCTCCATACAAAAAGTGATAGACTCGTTTAACCATAAGCAATGTTATTTACACTATAATTTCTATGGAAAAGTTGTCCAATTAAAAAATTAACAAGTAAATCGACTTAACACGGAAAAATAATAGTGGAAATTAGGTTCCAACCCTTAAAAATAAATTTTTTTCTTTATTTTTTAAATATTAAATTTAAACATTAATCGCTTGTTTTTATAATCAAAAGAAATATTTTTTGAATAACGCAAATAAATGCAGATAATTCTGCAAATTTTAAATTTTTATAGATTTCTCTGTAAATATTTGCCGAGTTATCTACAAATATCCATTAAGTCCGCAAATATCTTAAGAGTTAAAAATAGAATTTTTTTTGGAAGTTATCAAGCAACATAGTATATTTCATGAAATGTTAGTTGTTCGTTCAATCTGGGCTGTTGGGCATAAGGATAGCATGAAGTCAACGGCCAAAAATTATTCGGCCGGCTTAAATTTGCCTACTTAAAAGAACTAAGGCGTAAAAATCCAAAAACAGACCCCAAGAATATTACTGAGGCCAACTGGACCAAGGTTCTACCTTTTATAAATATGGGTTTTTTTTATAATTTTCTATATAAGATTATTTTTAATTTTTTTAAAGAAAATCCTGTTGTGTTCATACAATTATTGTAATCGTCCAAAATAGAATTAGTCCAGTAAAATTAAAGCAGGCTTAAAAGTTAGTCGGCCCACGTAGTATTCGTTGTAAAAATAAACATTAAATACAAACTCAACACAAAATTTGCAAACAAACTCAAAGACAAGTGCTGAGGCCTACTGGATGAAGATTTACCTTTTATAAAACCGGCCTTTTTATGGTCATGCATATATGATTAAAGAAGAGTTAGAAGAGTTGGGCTTAAAAAATTGTTGCCGTTAGCTTTTCCATATAAAAATGAATTAGGCTGGAAGGATTCCTCTTTGGCTAATAGGTACCGTAGCTGGTATTCTTTTGAACGGTTTAGTAGGTCTTTTCTTTTATGGTTCATATTTCAGGTTGGGTTCATCTCTGTAGTAATCGAATGAACCGAACTATAGACATGAAAAAGTAAGAACTCGGCGGTACCTTACCCCTTTTTTGGTAAGGTATCGCTGCGTTCTTACTCTTAGAGCAGCATGAGACTTTGGTCTATTCCATAACATACAAATTGGAAAATTATCTAATCAACATAATCAAAATTTATATTGGTATAAATGCTAAAATAGATCTGTTGCTCTGACCTTTCAAACCACTCTATTCTTTTGTTTCTTATGATGTTTTTGCACAATGGAATAGAAGCTTTTTCTATTGATTGATTTATATATAATAGAGGCTCTGGCACTCATTAACTCTTATCTTACGAAGCAATAAGAAAGAAGGAATCAATCTATTTTGGGGCTAATGAAACTGAAATATCAAAACAAAATAATAAAATCGGCATACCAATTTTGTTTTACCATGAATACTTTGTTTAACCGTAATACTTTATTTTGCCATAGAAATGAAATCGTTCTTTGTTCTTATTTTCATCATCATTTTCCTATATTGAAATTTGAATTTAAGTGATAATGAACGATCATTTATAAAAATCAAAGAGTTTACACCTTTTTTAATTAGAGTTTGTGTAGTGAAATGGTTAATATTAAGGGGGTAAGAGTAATTTTTAAACGAAAACTTGAACAAGTATGTCAACCTAAAATGTGGAATAGGCTTTATATCTTTCGTAGCCATTTTCTAGATTACTTCTTTAAATTGTGGGTGTTATAACTAGAAAATGATTCGGTATTATTAAAATTTCTACGTCATAAACACAAACGTTGAATGAACAAAAGATTCATTGGAACTCCTTCATATTTCAACGAGACCCGTAAAACGATGTAGGAATAAAAAAGCATTTTTCGATTATATTGTAATAGTCATCATTTTATGGATAGGTTTGAAACTAATTTCAAACTTATTGTGGAACCTAATTGAAAAACGAAGAAGCCTCAATATTCCTTTGATTTAATTTGAAATAATAGAATTCTCCCAAATGTCTAGACTTTTAGGTGGAAATCACTCCACAACGCTCTCCCTTTAAATAACAATCTTCTAAAAAATAACATTCCAGTCGCCTCTAAGTGTAGATGTTTCTCATTAAGCAATATAGAAAATAGTTCTTGTTTTAACTAAATTATGGTCACACTTCTTAATTATCTCATGTTATGTACATTGGAGGCTATATCGTGCAAGGATTTAGAGGACATTTGACAATAGAACCAAGGTTATAAGATTATTAGTACAAAAGGAAACAAAAATAGAATTAGAGAGAAATCTGTATTTTCAACCCTATTTCATTTTCGCTCCGTCCTGAAAACACTTATTATGTTTTGAATTATTTTCAGCAAAATTATGTTTATTTTTTCACGAATTAAATTCTACACTGAATCGTTATGATTTCGAGAAAATTGAAAAGAAAGAAACAAAATCAACCATTTTTCCAATTTTAGTGTAGAGAACTTTTTGTTGTGTCAACTGTCAAACAAGAAAGAATATCATCCATTAGTCGTTCATTTAGTCTTCGAGCTCCTGAGACCATTTGACAAATTCCTCGTTGTTTTTAGGACTTCTTGTTAACCAAAGCGATACGAACATAATCCTCCCGATCTGTGTGTAGATAGGGCTGTCAATGGATACTCGAAAAATTCAAAATCCATCCACATTCATATCCGAAAAGCGGATAAATATCCAATATCCGAAAAAAGGGACGAGGATCCGAATATGAAGACATCCGCATCCGAAAATTATCTGTCCGATTTTTGCTAAAATTAAATTTTAAATTGTGTATGTTTTAATACAAGAAATGATATTTATTTATTATTTTATTAGGTTGGTTGTTTATATTATATACACTTAACGCATATTAACCACTCAAAGTTATTTATTATCATAATATTTGTTTATTTTGAACACTTTTATATTCAATGGAATCAAAAAAATATTATGTTAAACTTAAATTTTTCTATTTATATCTCTTAATTTATCGGTAATTAGCGGATAGGAAATTATCCGATATCCGTCCGTATCCGCGGATGCGGATATCTGAAAATAATTTAAAATAACGATGCAGATAAGACACTATCCGCATTCGAAAGTATCCAGTTGACAGGTCTATCTGTTGAGGCAAGTAATACAATAGCCTAGAAATTATTTAGCCTGCTTAATATTAAATTCAGCCCATTTAAAAGTATCAAGCGTTAAAATTATGCACAATCAAAATGTCTGTAAATATACCAAAAGAATAGTACAGAGGCTTGTTGGAATAAGTTTATACCTTTTATAGAACTGTGCCTTTTATCAACAAGTCGTAAGTTTCTCTTTATTTTTCTAAAAGTAGAGTTGGGCTAAAAAGCTTGCTGTGTATGTACAAATATTGTCGTCAGATTTTTGCAAAGCGAAATGAATTAGGCTGTCCAAAAATGATGATCAGCCAACAAAAAAGTATTATAAATTTCTTTTTTACTCCCAATTAAAATGTCGAAATTTTGATTGGAAATCTTAGCGGAATACACAAAGATTAGCAACCGATTTAAATTAAGACATTTGAACGGAAAGATCATTCCAAATTAAGAAAGAATAAATGCATCGTGGTAATGAGGGGGGTTGGGACAGATGCCTGACCTAGGCATGTCGGAACCCATCCCAACGCCGTCCCGTAAACCCGATGTGGGTTTAGATTTACATCTTCAATCCAAAACCCATACGAATCGGGATAATTATCGACTTGCCCTAGAACACGGTGCATTTTTATATGTTCTCTCAAAAGTTCTACTTCAATTTACATATGCTACTATTTTTGTGTGTAAGAAAGATAGATGTTAAAAAAAATTGACTACAGATAATAATGAGTATATGAAGTTATTAATTATAATTCTTGGGTCTATCTTTTTCGATGACTCAATAGAGCAAGTCTTGACGAGTGGAGCATGTTCGCATCCTATTGCTATCCCCGATCTTTCAAGCAAATTTCAACAAACTAAAATAACAATTTAAAATCAAAATTAATATAGGTATTTAACTTCCTTGTAAAAGCCATAATTTCCACTAAAAACAATCCAATTTCATCAACTTAATAAATTTGCATGGAGACAATGTCAGGTATGAAATATTAGTTATTCATTCAGTCTGTTGGGCTCTTACTCATAGGGATGATATGAAACCAAATAGTACACCAGCCAGAAACTATTCGACCCACATAATATTAAATTCAACCCACTTAAAAGTATTACGCCTTTAAAATAAGCATAAAATGCCCAAAGAAGAGTACTGATGCCTGCTTTGCCAAGCTTCTACCTTTTATAAAATAGGCTTTTTATTATTGAGTCTATAAGATTGTTTTTAATTTTCATAAAAGAAGAGTTGGGCTTAAAAGCTGCTGTATACGTAAAACTGTGGATACAAGAATTTTGCATAAAGAAACGAATTTGGCTAATAAAAAATTAATTAGTCCGATGAATTTAAGATATTAAAACAAAATGAACATCATAAAATATATATTTTACTCTTGAACAGAACGAAAATATCTTGATTGATAACATGTGGAAGTTTGAGTAGAATACACAAAGAATAAGGACGGGTTTAAAAAATTATTCAAGTAATTTTCATATGAAGGGATAAGAAAAGTGATCATAACTACGTCTATGAATGGACTAGGTCGGTCCGGGTATCATAAAATCAGAACCCGAATCCGACTATAATAATTAATACCCGAGCTCGATCCGAACCTATAGGCCATTTCAAATCAATACTTGAGCCCAGCCCATCAGGTATTTTAAGCCCGCTGGGTAATATCTGTAACTTAACTCGGGATGTTTATGTTAAAACCATATTTTAAAATTGCAACTTTGTAAAAATTTGTATATAAACAATGTTAACATATAAATTGGACGGTGATGTAGTCAACTCCACAACAAAAGTATGCAAAAACATCTACATGTAAACAAACAAAATGATAAACAAATAACATACACACTCATGTTTTGATTCGTCTAAAAACTAATAGTCGGGTCGGGCCCTAACCAGACCGGATTTTGATAAAACCATACCAGGCTCTAATCGTAACCGGGTCAGGCCCGAGTTGGACTTGGATAGTAAAAGGCAAAACCCGTATCGGCATTAATATGGCAGGTTCGGATTGTGTTCGGGTTGAAACCCATACCATTGACTAGACTAGTCATAATTACCGAGTAAATTGAGAAATTGAAAACGAAATATTATTCTAAATTGACTAATAATGAACTTAAATCCCTTTTTAAAATCAAGAGTGAATTCCCGACATACTAAATACAATTTTAAATGCAAAATTAGGGAGAATATTCAATCTCAATACAAAAACCTAATATACCAAGTTAAATATCACAGTCTCCATTGAAAATTACCCAACTGAAAAGTAAAAAGCATTTAAAAAGATAACAAATAAATAAACATTATAGTCCTAACTTGAAATCACTCGTTCATTTTATGTATTTTCCAGCGTATATGAAGTCACTTTAAGTCAAAAACCAATTAACAAAATGATTGCTTTCATTATCTCAAAACAAGCATCTAAAACCTAAAAGAATGAATTATCATAACGAGTATATATGCACGTCCAGATGAGCCTACATTTAATCACAACGTGCATTCACTTTAGTTCCATCTATGGAAGTAGATTTGACAGTAGCATTGCCAGCATAAACTAAACCTAAGGCAACGACCAAGAAGACCGAAACAACAGAAGAACATTCATAGAACTAATAATTTGAAAGCATTCATAGTTTTATCATTCCTTTCTTTTGTTTTAGTTTATTTTATACTACTGGAAATGAAAATAATACTTGTACTTTTAATGCTTATGCTCTTTTAGCTAATGTGAGCTGTCATCAATAATGTATCAAAATATATTAGCGATTAATTATTTCTTTACTATTATTTTGTAGATTTTTGTCTTTTATGCTTTCAAGTTACTCTTTTGGAAACCTGCTTTAAATTACTATTTTTTTCTTTTGGAAACCAGTAATTTCATATTTGTCTTTCTTAAGTCTGTACTGCTTATTTTAGTAGGTTTAATTACATGAGAAAAATATTTATATTTTATTTCCATTTTAATGATTTTTTTTCATTGGTTCCGGCATTAAAAAAATGAAACATGAACATCAAAGAATAGACACGAAAAGAACCAGAAAAGAAGTATAAAAGAATTATTGGTTTGTACATGCGAACTTGGTATTTGAATTTTGTTTAGGCGAAAGCCGCTATTTTTTTATTCAGGCTGTAGTAACTTCTTCATACTAACTCGGAGTCAGACGAAACTTCGACCGATGAACTTTCACCTAAATTATGGACAATATAAAACACTTGGATACATCATCTCTTGAATGCACACTATTGTTCTCGATGGTGACTAACAGTTGTACTTAGAAAATAACTGGCTGCATCCGCATATTTGAACTCCACCTAGGCAGAAGCCACTATTTTTTTGTTCAGGCTGCAATAACTTCTTCATACTAACTAAGAATCAGATGAGACTTTGACCGATGAACTCGTACATAAATTACGGACAATATGGAACACTTGGATTCTTTAGCTTATGAATGTATATTTTAGTTCTCCATGGTGATTAATAGTTGTACTTGAAAATGACAGGCTAAATCCCCATATTTGAACTCCACCTAGGCATAAGTCGCTATTCTTTTTGTCCAGACCGTAGTAATTTCTTCATACTAACTCAAAATCAGGCGAGACTTCGACCGATGAACTTCCACCTAAATTGCAGACAATATGGAACACTCGGATACTTCACCTTGTGAACGCACACCGTAGTTCTCCATGGTAATTAACAATTGTACTTGGAAAATAGTAGGCTACATCCTCATATTTAAACTTGTAGTTCTCCATGGTGATTAACAGTTGTACTTATAAAATGACAGGCTAAATCCCCATATTTGAACTTCGTCTAGCCAAAAGCAATTATTTTTTGTTCGGAATGCAATAACTTCTTCATAATAACTCGGAATCAAGTGAAACTTCGACCGATGAACTCCCACCTAAATTATGGACAACATGGAACACTTGGATACTTCAGCTTATGAACGTATACCGTAGTTTTTCATGGTGATTAAAAGTTGTACTTAGAAAATAACAAGCTACATCCTCATATTTGCACTCCGCCATGGCAGAAGCTGCTATTTTTGTGTTCATACTGCAATAACTTCTTCATACTAACTCGGAATCAAGCAAGACTTCAAACAATGAACTCCCGCCTAAATTATGGACAATATGGAACGCTTGGATACTTTATCTCTTGAACGCACACTCTAGTTTTCCATGGTGACTAACAGTTGTGCTTAGTAAATAACAGTTTGCATCCTCGTATTTGAACTCCGCCTAGGCATAAGCCACTATTTATTTTGTTCAGACTGCAATAACTTCTTCATAATAACTCGGAATCAGACGAGACTTCGAACGATAAACTCCCACCTAAATTACGAACAATATGGAACACTCGGATACTTTATCTTGTGAATGCACATTGTAATTCTTCATAGTGACTAACAATTATACTTAGAAAATAACAGGCTACATCCCCATATTTGAACTCTGCCTAGGTCGAAGCCGCTATTTTTTCTGTTCAAACTACAGTAACTTCTTTATAATAAATCGGAATCAGGCGAGACTTTGGCCGATGAACTCCCACATAAATTACGGACAATATGGAACACTCGGATACTTCAGCTTATAAACGTACACCGTAGTTCTCCATGGTGATTAACAGCTTTACATCCCCATATTTGAACTCCGCCTAGGCAGAAGCCGTTGTTTTTTTGTTCATACTACAATAACTTTTTCATGTTAACTCAGAATCAGGCGAAATTTCGATCGATGAAATCCCACGTAAATTACTGGCAATATGGAACACTATGACACTTCAGCTTATGAAAGTATAATGTAGATCTTCATGGTGATTAACAGTTGTACATAGAAAATAAGAAGCTACATCTTTATATTTGAATACTACTTCTCTATAAGATATAAAAGGGTATATTTGGAACTTCAAAAGGATACCGAGTAAATCTACTAAATGAATTCTCTTTATTAGTAGTAAAGATAGTCATGTCAAATTCAGTTCTTAGTGACGTAAGATCGTGTTCGTGATCATTACCCACATCTTTCTTTTAGAATATGAAAATCATACTCAAGTTTTATTTCACTTCAAAACAAAATATAATAAGATATGATCTAGCATGCCAACCTAAACTAGAATGTGGAATAGGCTTTAGATCTCTCAAGACATTTCTAGCTTACTCATTTAAATTATGGATGTGATTATTATAAAATGATTCGATATTGTTACACCAATTTTCCTCTTATAACGTATATAATGCAGATTCAAATGAATGGTACTACGCAAGTCAATGAAAAAACAAAAAGGGTCTATGCCTACATTATAAAAAGGCTAAATTGGAACTACATATGTTCCAAAATATAATATAAGAACCCAACAAATGTCTTCAACACAACTGAACGGGTTGCAGTTCACAGCCAACTGTCAACGTAAAAACAAACTCAAATACATTACATATCGAATGTCAATACGGATCCATAGAATAAACTACGTTGACACAACTGAAACTATACTGATCACATCGCAATTATTAGAACGCATCACAATACTAAATATACACGAACTATGCACCCATCACGAGACAAACTACGCCGACGTAATTAGGGTGGGCTAAATCACACCACAGGTCGAACTTCGCTTCACCGGCTAAAGCAATAACAAGGCACAACATCTAGTAGTTACGTCTTCATGAATCAACATAATCCTAGAACTACGCAGGCACAAAGAAAACTCACACTGAGAAGCCAGCATAGCACGATGAAACCAAACTACTAACTAAGCTGGATAAGCCACATAAGCATAGCCAAAACCAAACTGTGCAAATACATAATATGGAGTTGCACTGACTTATAAAAGAAGATTGGGTTGCCTTAACATGTCCAATTGCTTCACCACAACAATTCGAAACTGTGCCTCCATAGCCATATCTAACAACGTCGTCGCATATATACCAGCTTGCACCACCATAACTCAACCAGTATACTCTGACACACCTAATCTAAGTTGCACTGCCATATCACAGTCGTACTTTGTGATGTTTCCAAGCATTCAACAACAAAGCTGTAAGGATCGGGCTTTTCGCCCTCAAAAGTCAATACTAATACATCCAAGGTATTCATGCATCAAACACTCAAGTGTTGTAAAGACATATTGTTGGTGTAAAAATAAAAGGAAGAAAAAAAAAGAACAAAAAAGAAGAGAACAAAACATCTAAATCTCACAACGGAACGATAACATATAATGTCAAAAGGTAGTACAGAGTGCTACTCTGAGATACATAGGAATTTCAGAGTTACTAAACTAAGTACTAACATCAGCTTAGACAGTTATAAAAGTCTGTCCTTACAATTACTGATATATACATAATAGTAGTGCAGCGGAAATAAGAATACTACAGTAGGTGAAACAAAGAATGAAGACTGTACAGTATAGAGATTCAAGATATCAAGATTGAAGACTCATGAGTATCAAGAATATCAAGATTATCAAGAGTTCAAGATTTCAAGATAAGTATTGAGTCTAGAATTATGTTAAAACTTCATAATAGCACTGAAATCTTCACTATATTTTTCTTTTGGAATGGAACCCATTTCTACCTTTTTAGTGGCTTACAAACCAACGACAAGTAGCTTACAAACCCACGAACATCCTGGTTTTGTACAAGTTCTCGAGTCCTGATATGATGAGATATTCTACAGGAAGAAGCTTGCAAAACTACTTCAAAATGATTTTCAAAACTACTTCAAAATGATTTTCAAAACTGCTTTTCAAAATGTTTTAGCCTTGAAAATTATCTTTTCAAATGATTTTCAAAAAGATGTTTTAGCCTTAAAATATTCTTTATTTTTGTTTTTAAATAAACTCTTGTTTTTAAACTTCGTTTGTTTTAAACTATCTTTTAATTATAATATTGTGACGCCCTAGATTTTTGGCCATCGAATATTGAGTGATTAACTGGTTTAAATCATTGAAACGTTGATTTTATTAGTCTAACAAATAAATTTTGATAATGGGAATATCTGAACAAATGTAAATTTGATTTGAAAACTATCTCAAATATTGAATTATCAAATCTCTGAATATGGTAAGTCTTATAGAAATAAAGTATATATATTAACTCCATAATTTAAATGAAGATGAAATATCCATAACAGAAAAAAATGAAAATACATACAAGCTTATGATGTTTAACATGTATATAAGTATATATATATGGGTGTGTGTATGTATGCCCATATGAAAATCAAATATAGGAAGGTTTATATAATTGATAATGTATATATATACATATACATGTATAATGAAAAAAATGAACATAAAGTAAATACATAAGGGAATTCTAGAATATATATATACTGTGGAATACATGTGTGAATGCAAGTAAATAAAAATAATATCTACATACATATCAAATAGGATAAGTATGTAAGCTTGAAAGGAAACATTGCATTAAATACTATCATCTCAAGCTCAAAATAAGGTCAATTCGCAACCTTTATAAATCATTTCATTTTCATAAAAATCTTGCTTGGTCAAGAAAAAAAAATCTCTGACCCTTTGTGTACCAGTGGTACAAAGCCTGTACACACAAATATCAGCCTGGCTTACTCTACACACTTCATTTTCATTTTATATATTATAGCCGAGCTTATCACATTGCTCTCATAAAAGAAAAAAAAGAAATGGGAAAAATTAAAACCAAAGAAAATCACACCTGAGAAAAATTATCGATCTTTCAAAACTACAAATTCAACTTGAAGCTATAGTAAAGAATCAACTCAGTTTCAAAGCAAATTCAAGTTCATATTTTTAGTGCAAATTCCAGGTCAAAAGCCTGTAAACATTTCAAACCAGAAATTAAATCAAAGCAATTTCAACCAGATCAATCAAGAAAATCATTTCAACATCTAAGCTTCAGATCAGAAGCAGGAGCAACTCAACAAGTTCCAGTTCAAATCTAAAGCATTCAGTTTCAAAAAAATCAGAGCATCTCAGTTTATAACCTTCTATGCTTATCAATTAACAGTGACTAAACTTTTTTCTAAATCTTAAACCTATTTAGGTTGCGTGCATATGAAAATAATATTTGATGTATGGGTGGAAAATTTGCTGTATTGATATAAATTTGTTTGCATGTCTATAAATAAACATATTGCCTTGTTCTAGTTGTTAAAAATTTAGACCCTGAGAAAATCCAATCACTCTCTCTCCCAGATTCTTTTTAGATTAAGATATGTAAACAAAAGTTGTTTGTTTCAACAAGAAAATTTATCTAAAAATATTTCTAGGCAAGATGTAAGGATGGTTTTCAAATAATAAAGGAATTACAGTAAAAATTTACAAACATGAAAATTTCAAGCATCGAAATTCTTTGTTTAATTTATATAATCTTAATCTCCATCTAGAATCATGAATTTTAAGAGTAAAATCACAATTTTTAAATTTGTGTCGAGTGGGCATTTGTGAGATGACCAAAATGTGGTTCGTGAGCAATTTCTAGTAATTGGGAAATATCTAGTGGTCGGGAATATGACTGGGGATAGGGGAGGGTTCGAGGAGCTCGGCAAAAATGGTGGAAGGGGTGCACGATGACTGTGGCATCAACGATGGGTTAATTTGATTTTTAACCCTAGTTTTGGCAGTGGTCGGAAATTTGATCGCCATGGTTTCGTTCGTACATCGAGTTGCATGTGGCTGAGGGAGATGATAGTGTGGAGGGTGACGAGGATGTGGCCGGAGTCTTGGAGCATACGATCGTCGGTGGCGAGGTTTCGAGGCAAGTTTTTGGTCGGAGGTCGGGTTCGAGTTGCTCGAGATATGCTCAATTTCATCGTAGACCTGTGTGGGTATTTAGATGATCGGGGTTCGATGTCGAGGCAAAAATCGATGGGTCGGAAGCATCGTGGTTGGTCGGAGGCTGCTGGAGCATCGGTGCACGTGCATGATGATGGTTCTGTGTCTAGTGATTGGGTTCTTGTGTGACACGGGGTAGTTCTCGAGCAGGAAAGGTTTTTGCTCGAAGTGGAACTCGAGTTCGTGGAGTGAATAGCAGCTTAACAGTTTAACAGTTTAAAACTTAAACTCTAAATTTAAAAAAAAGATAAGGAAGAAAGGAAGTCGGGAGAATGGAGGGGAAGCTCGGGATAGGACTCGAGTTCACCTGGGATTTTCTCGGGTAGGTGTTGCAAAACTTAAGCCTAATCAAACTAAGTTGTTAATCATTTTGGAACCAGTAAGTACGTATGAATCCGTCTAATTGATTGAAGATTTAAATTAAAAAGTTCATTTAAGTTTTAATTAATTAAGTAAAATTCATGTTTTTCAAATCTTAATTAATGGTACTAAGGAGGATTTTTTAAAATGTAAGATGAATAATTTTTATATTGTGAGTTAATTAAGAATGTTAATTAGCTTATAATTGAAATCAACTAAGTAATTTAAGATTTATCAATTGGTAATTAAAGATTGGTATTAATAATTAAGTGTTGAAATAAATTGGTAATTAAGGAATTGTAAATTAACTAATTAAAGTTATTAATTGAAAATTAATTAAGATTAATTTAAATTGATTTTTAAAGATAATTAAGAAGTGATTAATTTAATGTTTTGAATTAATTTATTTATGGTTTATTAATCAAAATAGTGGTTAATTCTTAAGAAATTAATATAAGTAAATTAAACTAATTATGATAAGAATTGATAATTCCTGTTTGGATGATTGTATGAGTAGATTATCTGGATTTTTGATATTCTGTGATACTCTGTGATATGTTCTGATTGGCATTTATAATTAACCAATGGAATAATTATTTGATGAAAGTAATTAAGGGTAAATTACTTAAGGAAGTAATTAAGGATTAATTACATAGAGTAATTAATTAAAGAATTGATTAATTAAGGAAATTAATAAAGGATTAGTTAATTACTAAGTGTGAATTAATTAAAGGATAATTAATCAAGGTAAGTGATTGTCGGATCATTAATTTGGGTAATTAATTAAGATGGTAATTAAAGGTTAATAAATGTGATGGGTTTGAGAATAATGAATTTGTGTAATTAATTGAAGGCAAATTACGTAATGTAATTAAAGAATGATAAATCAAGAATGATTAATCAAGATGAATAATTAAGGAATGATTAATTAATTGAATAAAATTAATTAATATTGAATAAGAAAGATTTTTAAGTAATTAGTTTAATTCATTGGGAGTTAATTAATTAGAAATGGTATGACTCATTTATCTTGCTTATGAATGATTGAATAAAATTATATGCCCTAGATTGATTGATAACTCAGACATGTGATTTGTGATGCTACGTGATATGATATGTTGGGTTTAAACTGAGAATGTGGTTATCTATTAATGATGAATTAATGTGTATAGGTAACACCCTGTATTTGAAGTTTGAATTGTGTTTACTTGAATAATTTGGATAAGGTGATATTGAATTCGAAGAGACCGGAGTCGGGTATTAGTAAATACCCGTAACCACTTCGATTCATAATAGATTGAAATGTGAAATCAATAAACCGGAATGAAATATTTAAGTGAATTGGACCATTTTAATCTAAGTTTTGGGTACTTAGAAATTGATATGTGAAATAAGTGATGTCTATAACAACTTGTGAAGTTGTAAATTGATACAAGTCACCCGGGTTTATATGGGTTGTATACTTTGGTATTCCTTGTTAGATGAGTTTTCTCACGCTGGTTTCCAGCCTGACCCGGGTGTTACTTTGATGTAATGCTCAGGTCAGACCGAGTATTACAGATTTCCAGGTAAGGACGTTCTGGAGCTCAGAAGATGAGCTGGATGACAGGAACATATGGAGTGTTTCCGCTGTGATATGTTACTGTTTATCTGAGACATGTTGATTTTAACTGTCCAGTGTATGTGTAAATGTTATAACTCTGATGTATTGATATAAATTAACAGATATAGTATTCTTTTGCATAACTGTTATTATTTGATATTATATTTCATCCGCTGCGAATGTGAGATTCTGTGACTTGTTTTCTGTTTCTTCTTCTATCTCTTTTCTTCTTTTCCTAACTATCTGGAATTTTTGGGTTCGAAAATCCCGGGTCGTTACATTTGGTATCGAAGCCCTGGTTAAGCGAGAACTTTGGCTCTGGTGGGTATACACATAAGAATAGGGTCAATAGAACCCTAGAATGAGTTGAGTGTTTATATATATATATATATGAGAGCGTACTTGTTATTTTCATATATAAAGATTTTAAATAATTTTATGTAAGAATATATTTTGGTATATATAAAGCAATATTTCTTACTAATAAATGTTAAAGTAATTGGTTGTTAAAAATTATTGGAATTAAATAAAATAATGAGAATTAAGTGTTAATAGTAATACAACCAAATTGTAATTGAATGAAGATAAATTTGAAATGGATCCAAACTGAAATTAAAATCCTGAATTTGTAGAAATGTTTTCAGAATGAAGATAATAATAAATTGGTTTCCAGATATAATAATCTTGGTTATTATCATAAATGGTTGTTGTGTTTAATAATGAAATGTTGTTAATGAGTAAGCAAGATGAAATATTTTAGGGAAGTAAAACATTTAGGCAAGTATGACTTATGAATTGGAACTGAAGATGATATAAATTGTGAGGTTTTAAATCTGAGCCCAGAATTTGAAAATTGTTTCAAAATGATAAAGAAATAGTAAATAATATTATTTGAATGAAAGGGCTTAATTCAAACAGGAGTTGTTTGAAAATTTAAAGGAATTTGTTTGAATTAAAAACCCAAGGTGGTTTAAATTTTAAGGATAACTTAGTGTGTAAAAGAAATAATATGTATGTATGGGGAATATACATAATATCAAAAATAGTTTGAAACAAATTTTAAAGGTTGAGTTTAAAAATTTGGAATGAAATGTGATATCCAAGGTGATAAGTTTTTGAACTTATAAGATTATTAATGTGAAGTTTAAAATTTGATGTGGGAATTCAAATTTGAGTAAGTTTGACGAGATTAAATTGAATTTAACTTAAAGGAAGTTAAATAAGTTTGGAATAAACAACCTGAATTGGAAATTTCAAGATGAAATTGAGATTTAACTTAGGAAAGTTAAATGGGTTGATTTGGTAGGGAGCTATATGTGAGATCTGGAATGGGTAGTGGATGATGAATGTTTTAAATAAATTGGATGATAGATTGAGGTAATATCTAATCCATTATTGGAATTAAATGGAATTAAACTTTAATTTGAAATTACTTAAGTAATTTTGATTTTAAAGATAAAAATTATACTTGAGAAAATGAGATCACTTTGAACATTAAGATTTGAATGTTTAAAATGAACATGTAAACTGAAATGGTTAAGGAGGGGTTCTAAGATTTAATTTGGGTAATAAATTGAATTTCAAAAATTAAATTGTTTAAAAAGGGGTTTGAATTATTATTTGAACCTAGAAATAAGTTTTATGTAGAAGTAAAGGTAAATTAAAATGGAATTTTGAAATTTGAACTCAGAATTAAATGAAAAGAAAAGGTAAATTTGATTTATGGGATTAAATCAACATTTGAAATAATAACTCGAATTTTTATAATTCAAGATGGTTCAAAGTGAAATGAAATTGGAAGTTAATTGGGAATTGGCAATTGATTGGAAAGGAAAATTGGGAAGTTGTACAGTTTGACTCTGGACTATTTTCAAAATAAATTATTTTAATATAAATCTATATTTCCAAACTATTTACTACACAACTTTTCTTTTTAAACCTAAAACTATCTTAAACTTGTTTTACAATTACTTTTGGAACTATTTAACTATTTGACAACTGTTTTATAAACTAATTACTATTTTTCTACTATTTTATAACTGATTACTGTTTTACAACTATTTTACAATTACTTAACTATTTTACAGCTTTTTACAAGTTAATAATTGTTTTTCAACTACTTATCTATTTTTCAAGCTATTTTCTAAACGTAAACTGGTCGGATTTCAAACTGTTATTGATTAAATACCCAACTGAGATAAGAATTGAAGTGATAATCCAAATGGGGATTAAGGCAAATGTGAATAAGTGAATAAAATCAAAGTGAGGATGAATAGAAAGGGAATTGATTTAACTAATAATCAATGAAGATAAATACGTAGGATGTACGTATATTATTCTATTCGCATAGTGATTTGATCCAGATTCGAGCACAGAATTTCGAGATAGTATTATCGATCCGAGTTGGGATTTTTTCGCTCGATTTTCGACGGCGAACCTGGATATGGATTTTTGATTGGTTCTGGATATTCTCTATCATAGGTGTGACTATGCAAGGAGAATGACGGTTTTTGATCAAGGAACCAAATCTAAGTCCGCACTAGGAAGTCGGGTGGATGATACTAGTTCGGAAGAGAAATTGTGTGATCGAAGAGCGATCAGATTTATGTGGCGTACGAATGATATGTGTACATCGTACGGGTTTGAATAAAATTGATATTGAAAATTTGTGGATAAGAACTGGAAATGATTTTTGAAATGAAAAGTATATTTTGAGAAATATATGATGAAGTAAAGTGGGAATTGAATATTTCTATGATTAAAATTTACTTTATGGAAGTAAGCAATATGGAATGACTTTACAAAAGAGTAATCAAAATTTGAATATTGATTTGGACTAAACAAAGTTATATATCTTTGTTATATATGGAAAATTCCCCTTGTTGAATCTATTGCCAGAAGAAAATGATTTTTAAAAGCATTTGAAGTATAAAAGTGAATTTATACAAGTACAAATTGATTCAAAGATTTTTCAAAACTTTATATATACGTATTTATAAAAAAAGGATTTGTGAAAATGGTTTTGAGGAAAGGTTTTGGGAACTATGGATTTCTAAAAAGGCTTTTGATTTTTGAGGAAAATCAAATTTGGAATTTGGAAAGCCTAGTTTGTGAATTATCGATTTTGTAAAGGAGATTTATGTAAGATTCATACTTGGTGTATGATTTGAAAAATCTATATGTGTATAGTATAAAGTGTTTTGAAGTGGCTCTGGGGAAAAAGGCGCTCCCTTGAAATGAACTTCTCAGGAGTACCATAGGTTGGTACTGCCTTGAGCCTCAAAGGGGGAGGTTCTAAAGTTGATCCTGTGAGGAGTCGGACAAAACTAGTTCCTGAGGATTATTTGTGTAGCGAAAGTCGAGGGGCTGGTGCCTACAGAGGCATTTGGGTTATGCTGTGACGACAGTGTAACTCGATGTCACTGCGATCTACTGCAGACCATAGCGAAAGTCGTGTGTGCCGCTGAGAGCCAACAGTCTACGTTTGATTTTATATCGGTAGACTGCGACACTATGGTAACATAGCGAAAGTCGTGTGTGCCGCTGAGAGCCAACAGTTACATGGACTTTTGCTACGACGGCAACGTAACCCTGGAATGTAACTGCGATCTGTTGTGGGTTCCATGGCGTAATCGAGGGGCGCGGAGACCTACAGTTACATGGACTTTTGCTGCGATGGCAACGTAACCCAGGACGGCGACCATGGATGGGGGTGATGATTTCCAGAGCATTTTCACCAAAGATATTTCCTCTATTTTCGAAACTGTTTTCTATATTTTTAATAAAATTATTTTCCAAAGTATTTTCACTGGGTGTTGGAAACGAGTTTACCAAGTACTTATAGATTTTCAGTCCTACGCCTAATCAACGTATGACTGAATTTCTGTGAGAACAAGGATGGACTTGTCGAAACATCGAGTTATAAAAGTATTTTTATAAAAACTATTTTAGTAATATTATATAGATTTTTAAAGTATTTTCAAAATGATCAAAGAAAATTTATCTATTTTTAAACATTTTTCATATATTCGTTTCGTTCCTTTTCGAGGACGAAAATATCTAAAGGGGGGAGGAATGTGACGACCCAAATTTTTGGCCATCGAATATTGAGTGATTAACTAGTTTAAATCAATGAAACATTGATTTTATTAGTCTAACAAATAAATTTTGATAATGGGAATATCTGAACAAATGTAAATTTGATTTGAAAACTATCTCAAATATTGAATTATCAAATCTCTGAATATGGTAAGTCTTATAGAAATAAAGTATATATTAACTCCATAATTTAAATGAAGATGAAATATCCATAACATAAAAAAATGAAAATACATACAAGCTTATGATGTTTAACATGTATATAAGTATATATATAGGTGTGTGTATGTATGCCCATATGAAAATCAAATATAGGAAGGTTTATATAATTGAGAATGTATATATATACATATACATGTATAATGAAAAAAATGAACATAAAGTAAATACATAAGGGAATTCTAGAATATATATACTGTGGAATACATGTGTGAATGCAAGTAAATAAAAATAATATCTACATACATATCAAATAGGATAAGTATGTAAGCTTGAAAGGAAACATTGCATTAAATACTATCATCTCAAGCTCAAAATAAGGTCAATTCGCAACCTTTATAAATCATTTCATTTTCATAAAAATCTTGCCTGGTCAAGAAAAAAATCTCTGACCCTTTGTGTACCAGTGGTACAAAGCCTGTACACACAAATATCAGCCTGGCTTACTCTACACACTTCATTTTCATTTTATATATTATAGTCGAGCTTATCACATTGCTCTCATAAAAGAAAAAAAAAAGAAATGGGAAAAATTAAAACCAAAGAAAATCACAACTGAGAAAAATTATCAATCTTTCAAAACCACAAATTCAACCTGATGCTATAGTAAAGAATCAACTCAGTTTCAAAGCAAATTCAAGTTCAGATTTTTAGTGCAAATTCCAGTTCAAAAGCCTGTAAACATTTCAAACCAGAAATTAAATCAAAGCAATTTCAACCAGATCAATCAAGCAAATCATTTCAACATCTAAGCTTCAGATCAGAAGCAGGAGCAACTCAACAAGTTCCAGTTCAAATCTAAAGCATTCAGTTTCAAAAAAATCAGAGCATCTCAGTTTATAACCTTCTCTGCTTATCAATTAACAATGAGTAAACTTTTTTCTAAATCTTAAACCTATTTAAGTTGCGCGCATATGAAAATAATATTTGATGTATGGGTGGAAAATTTGCTGTATTGATATAAATTTGTTTGCATGTCTGTAAATCAACATATTGCCCTGTTCTAGTTGTTAAAAATTTAGAGCCTGAGAAAATCCAGTCACTCTCTCTCCCAGATTCTTTTTAGATTAAGATATGTAAAGAAAACTTGTTTGTTTCAACCGGAAAATTTATCTAAAAATATTTCTAGGAAAGATGTAAGGATGGTTTTTAAATAATAAAGGCATTACAGTAAAAATTTACAAACATGAAAATTTCAAGCATCGAAATTCTTTGTTTAATTTATATAATCTTAATCTCCATCTAGAATCATGAATTTTAAGAGTAAAATCGTAATTTTTAAATTTGTGTCGAGTGGGCATTTGTGAGATGACCAGAATGTGGTTCGTGAGCAATTTCTGGTAATTGGGAAATATCTAGTGGTCGGGAATATGACTGGGGATAGGGGAGGGTTCGAGGAGCTCGGCAAAAATGGTGGAAGGGGTGCACGATGACTGTGGCGTCGGCGATGGGTTAATTTGATTTTTAACCCTAGTTTTGGCAGTGGTCGGAAATTTGATCGCCATGGTTTTGTTCGTACATCGAGTTGCACGTAGCTGGGGGACATGATAGTGTGGAGGGTGACGAGGACGTGGCCGGGGTCTCAGAGCGTACGATGGTCGGTGGCGAGGTTTCGAGGCAAGTTTTTGGTCGGAGGTCGGGTTCGAGTTGCTCGAGATATGCTCAATTTCGTCGTAGACCTGTGTGGGTATTTAGATGATCGGGGTTCGATGTCGAGGCGAAAATCGATGGGTCGGAAGCATCGTGGTTGGTCGGAGGCTGCTGGAGCATCGGTGCACGTGCACGATGATGGTTCTGTGTCTGGTGATTGGGTTCTCGTGTGACACGGGGTAGTTCTCGAGCAGGAGAGGTTTTTGCTTGAAGTGGAACTCGAGTTCGTGGAGTGAATAGCAGCTTAACAGTTTAAAAATTAAACTCTAAATTAAAAAAAAAGATGAGGAAGAAAGGAAGTCGGGAAAATGGAGGGGAAGCTCGGGATAGGACTCGACTTCACTTGGGATTTTCTCGGGTAGGTGTTGCAAAACTTAAGCCTAATCAAACTAAGTTGTTAATCATTTTGGAACCAGTAAGTACGTATGAATCCGTCTAATTGATTGAAGATTTAAATTAAAAAGTTCATTTAAGTTTTAATTAATTAAGTAAAATTCATATTTTTTCAATCTTAATTAATGGTATTAAGGAGGATTTTTAAAAATGTAAGATGAATAATTTTTATATTGTGAGTTAATTAAGAATGTTAATTAGCTTATAATTGAAATCAACTAAGTAATTTAAGATTTATCAATTGGTAATTAAAGATTGGTATTAATAATTAAGTGTTGAAATAAATTGGTAATTAAGGAATTGTAAATTAACTAATTAAAGTTATTAATTGAAAATTAATTAAGATTAATTTAAATTGATTTTTAAAGATAATTAAGAAGTGATTAATTTAATGTTTTGAATTAATTTATTTATGGTTTATTAATCAAAATAGTGGTTAATTCTTAAGAAATTAATATAAGTAAATTAAACTAAGTATGATATGAATTGATAATTCCTGTTTGGATGATTGTATGAGTAGATTATCTGGATTTTTGATATTCTGTGATACTCTGTGATATGTTCTGATTGGCATTTATAATTAACCAATGGAATAATTATTTGATGAAAGTAATTAAGGGTAAATTACTTAAGGAAGTAATTAAGGATTAATTACATAGAGTAATTAATTAAAGAATTGATTAATTAAGGAAATTAATAAAGGATTAGTTAATTACTAAGTGTGAATTAATTAAAGGATAATTAATCAAGGTAAGTGATTGTCGGATCATTAATTTGGGTAATTAATTAAGATGGTAATTAAAGGTTAATAAATGTGATGGGTTTGAGAATAATGAATTTGTGTAATTAATTGAAGGCAAATTACTTAACGTAATTAAAGAATGATAAATCAAGAATGATTAATCAAGATGAATAATTAAGGAATGATTAATTAATTGAATAAAATTAATTAATATTGAATAAGCAAGATTTTTAAGTAATTAGTTTAATTCATTGGGAGTTAATTAATTAGAAATGGTATGACTCATTTATCTTGCTTATGAATGATTGAATAAAGTTATATGCCCTAGATTGATTGATAACTCAGACATGTGATTTGTGATGCTACGTGATATGATATGTTGGGTTTAAACTGAGATGTGGTTATCTATTAATGATGAATTAATGTGTATAGGTAACACCCTGTATTTGAAGTTTGAATTGTGTTTACTTGAATAATTTGGATAAGGTGATATTGAATTCGAAGAGACCGGAGTCGGGTATTAGTAAATACCCGAAACCACTTCGATTCATTATAGATTGAAATGTGAAATCAATAAACTGGAATGAAAGATTTAAGTGAATTGGACCATTTTAATCTAAGTTTTGGGTACTTAGAAATTGATATGTGAAATAAGCGATGTCTATAACAACTTGTGAAGTTGTAAATTGATACAAGTCACCCGGGTTTATATGGGTTGTATACTTTGGTATTCCTTGTTAGATGAGTTTTCTCATGCTGGTTTCCAGCCTGACCCGGGTGTTACTTTGATGTAATGCTCGGGTCAGACCGAGTATTACAGATTTCCAGGTAAGGACGTTCTAGAGCTCAGAAGACGAGCTGGATGACAGGAACGTATGGAGTGTTTCCGCTGTGATATGTTATTGTTTATCTGAGACATGTTGATTTTAACTATCCAGTGTATGTGTAAATGTTGTAACTCTGATGTATTGATATAAATTAACAGATATAGTATTCTTTTGCATAACCGTTATTATTTGATATTATATTTCATCCGCTGCGAATGTGAGATTCTGGGACTTGTTTTCTGTTTCTTCTTCTATCTCTTTTCTTCTTTTCCTAACTATCTGGAATTTTCGGGTTCGAAAATCCCAGGTCGTTACAAATATATTTATACTTAGATTTAAATATAAAATTATAGTAAAATTATATTTATATATATATATATTATTCTCTATATTTATCTATGTATTTTATCTATAGTCAAGTATATTTATAAAGTTTAAATAGTTTTTAATATAAGATAAAGGTTATTTTCAAAGAAAATCAAATCATCAAAAAATGCTTTGGGATGTCGAAATGCCCTAGTACCCCATGTCGACATAGTGACAGTTAGATTCAAAAATTTGAATTTCAAAAGAAGTATCTATTCGCCATAACCTTTCACGAATGGACATGGCTGTTGTTCTTCTATAAATAGAGGTTAGTTTTAACGAATTTAATATCAAATTTTCTGGTTTTTCATTTCTCTTCTTCTTCCACATTTTCTTATTCAAAATCCTATCATCACTCTGCCGAAATCAACATTGAATCTAACTAGATTATCTCTGGTTTGATTCTCTATCACTATCTTAACAAGATCCAAGTGCTATTCAGAGTTATTGGCTTCTTTGTAATCTATCTAGCGAGAAAAGGTGTGATTGTAGCCTTGGAAATCAATCAAGCGAGAAAAGGTGTGATTGTAGCCTTGGAAATCAATTGGGTGAACTTGTTGCCCCGGAAATCAAGTATCTCTACCCAGAGGATTGTAATTCTGGAGGGTGTACCTCATAGCCTTGAAACCGAGGGTTGTAATTGTTGAATTGCTTTTGAAAGGAAATCCATACTTAGTTGTGCGGGACTGGATGTAGGGTAACTCCGAACCAGTATAAAATCCGGTGTGTTCTTTCCTTTACTGCATTTACTTTATTTCTGCATCTGTGTTTGTTTCTGTGATTATATGTGTGTCTGAATATTACATACATTTGTGTTCAAATTAACATAAACTCAAAAAGATTTAGTAATTTCTTATAAACACTATTCACCCCCCCCTCTAGTGTTATTCGTAGCCTTAAGATCCGTAATCCGCATTCCTCACAATTACTTTCAAGGACATAATTTCATAGGATTTTAGGCCTTAGAAACTTTCTATTTTACGTTTTGTCCTTGAAAGTAATTATTTTAGTTGTGTGTCCTAGAAACTAATTCCACTTGCTAAAGAGGCCCTTGTGGCTAATTTCCACTTTAAATAATGTATAGATTATTAAATTTTATTCAAAATATGGTTTAAAGGCTATTGTGTATATAGAAATATTGTTCTCAGATTTTTGAAAAACAAAATACTATAACAAAAAAACATCATAATTTTTTTCACACCCAATTAAAATGTCAAATTTCGACGGATAATACTTGTAAGTCTAGGTGGAATACAAAGATCTAAAATCGGCTATTTGGACACAAAATAAAACATAATTGGTGACAAAATGACCCGAACCATTGGATCTTATTGTCCTTATGTGAGGTGGAAATCGAAGGGCAATCCAACTGTGAAGATCCATTGTGTCACCAATTGTAGGGGTGTTAATTTGTACGAGTGTTTGTTGTCTGGTTCGGTTCAAAGTCAAAAAACGTCCGCATATGTCCGTCCGTTTCTCGTTTAGGTCGCGAATTAAGGCAAACAAATTTGTATGACATTTCGTACGTTCGAATTGTTCGATGAATTTTCTATTGTCTATACATTGTCCGTCCATTGTTCGGTTTGTAGAAAGAGTGCCCGAGCCAAAGCCTCATCCGGTCTACGTCCATCGGAAACTCTCATAGGAAAGGACATAAACACACCTATATTCAATTTAGTCTGCTGATTAACACCCTTGACCAATCATGTCTGCATTTTTTGTTCTAACAAAATTTTCATATATAGACACATACACACACAAAATTTTCGTGGACAAGGGATAATAAATTCAGAAGTTAGGTCTAAATTGAGAAATTTGAAAGGAAGATTATTCTGATTTAACCAAGAATGAATTCAAATCCAATTATAAAATCTCGGGCGAATTTCTATAAAAAAACATTATATAACTAATGTTATTTACACCATAATTTCCATTAAAATTTGCCCAATCAAAAAATAAACAAGAAAATCGACTTAAATCATCATAAAGATAATAGTGGAAATTACAATTCGTCCCTCATTTTATGATTTTATAGGTAAGAAACCCTTCTATAAAACATGTTTTAAATTTGTTTCTTTATTTTTTAGAGATTAAAATAAATATTAATCGCTTGTTTTATGATCAAAAGAATATTTTCCGAACAACGCAAATGTATACAGAATTCTATAACTATAAGATCATAAAATTTTAAAATTTTGAAAGCTTACTCTGCAAGTTCGCTGCAGATACTTGTTTAGTTCTTTGTTGAATTGTAAATGTTAAATATAGATTTTTTTCCTAACTTGAGGATGGTGTAATCAAGCAACATAATATGTGTCATGAAATGTTAGTTGTCCATTCGGTCTATGCACTTGGGTCCGCTTAATATTAAAATTTTCTTCCTAGCTATACAACACCTCCGTGAATGGGTAACCTAGTAGTACCACAACCAGAAATTATTCGGCCCGCTTAAAATGAAATTCAACCTACTTGAAAGTATTACAAACTAAAAATGCACAATAACACCCAAAGAATAATACTGACGCTGACTAGACCTAGCTTCTACCTTTTATAAATATGGGTTTCTTATCATTTTCTATATAAGATTATTTTAATCTTTATTAAACAAGATTTGGGCTTAAAAGCCTATTGTGTACATACAAATATTGTGACGGGTCAAAAAGAATTATTCTAGTAAAATTGAAACCGAACGAAGATTATACCTTTTAGAAAACTGGGCTTTTATGATCATGTATATAAGATTAAAGAAGAGTTGGGCTTAACAACTTGTTACCGTCAGTTTTTTTTGATATTTTTTGTTATTTCGATCATGTTTTTGTGATGTTTGAGTTTCGTTTCAGTTTAGTTTGGTTCTATTAAGGTTTATACATTATACACATCATATTACAATCGTTGTACACTTTTTTTTTGAAAATCCAGGAGAACCCGGTGGGTCGGTAAACTCCTGAGGAGGGTATAGTAAAGCCATCCGCTGATCCAAGCCCCCATACCCCCGGGTAAATTTATATAGGATAGGGAAGCACATAGTAGGAATCGAACCTGGATCTTCTTACCAGAACCCAAGCCTCCTTTCCACTGTACCGCACCCGCGGACATCGTTGTACACTTTATTAAAGATTAAATCATCATACTTTGATTTTAAACAATTGGAACAAATTTACATATTAAATTGTTTTAATCCAATTTAAATCTGAAATAAATCATATAACATTCAAAATTAAACCCATATCCACTCACTTAGTCTCGCTCCAAGCCTTTGAATTTCTGAAATGCAATCACCGTCTGGGACTGCAGTACATCAAAACCTTCAAGGTTTGCCTCTGATGTAAACCTATAGTACTCATTATGGCCTTCATTTTGACACGAATTTCGTGAAATTTCGTCAAGCATTGTGAAAGTTATGGTTGACCAAAAGCGATGGTTTATTTTGAAAAGTTGGAAAGAAGAAGAAGAGAAAAAGGAGTTGTTTCGGAATTGAACTTATGGGATCTCTTATATAAAGATGGAGGAAAAATTGAAATGGTACATTCAAATTCAAATCTTTAATCGTTGACCCAAAACCTGTTTAGAACTCAAAACTCGTTTTCTCTATAAATCCTCTGTACGGTTTTCGTTTTGGACAAATTTATCGACAAAATAATTAGAAAAGCACGCTTGACGAAATGGTGCAACTGATGTCGTCAATTCCAAATTTTGTAAAATGACCATTTTTCCTTTTAAATATTAATCGAATATCACTTTTATTAATTCAGAAATTATTTTTAAATTTACTTACCGTCCTCTACTAGACCAAAACACACTAGTTATATCCTATTCAATATCATCTCATGTTATGTGCATTGGAGACTATGGTATGTTAGGATCGAGATGATGCTTGAAACTAGAACCATGTCCGGCTTAGGGATTATAAGATTAGCACACGAAAAATAGTTGTGGCAACTAGATCCGTATTTTCAAACTTAATCCACTTATGCCCCGTCTCGGAAACACGCTACTCGAAACTCGTTTGGAATCATTTTCAGCAAAATAAATATTTTTACTTTTTTTCACAATTAAGTTTATACAATATCGCTGACTTTGAGAAAAATGGAAAAAGGTTAACTATTCTTTTTTAGAAATTTGCAATTGTTGGTCAAACCGACCATTATGAAGCTTTTATTGTAAAACTAATTATGTGAAGCCAAAAAACAAGAAACGTGTTTTTAGCATGTCTCCTTGAATCTCTCTGATTTATTTACCTTGTTCTTTCCACAAACGTCTTCCTAAATCTCTTTGCTTTTAAATTCTTTTAAATGCTATAATCATTTGATATTTAACTAAAATGATAATGTAATAAAAAGGAAAACTAAATTTATTTCTTTTGAAGTGTAAACATCTGCAATTTTTTGCAATGTCAAGAAGAAAAGGAACATCTACTTAACCTTCAATAGTAGTTATAAAATATTATATAAGGGATCGCAGTTATTCATTTAGTCTTCCAGGCTCTTGTGACCGTTTGGCTAAAGAAACATTTTTTCTCCGACTTCTTGTTAACTAATTCAATACTAACAGTATTAAGCCCTTAAAATAAGCCTAAAAAATCATCTCAAAATTCGTAAACGAACCCAATAATTGTACCGAGGCCTGCTAAAAAAAGAAGGCTGTACAGTTGTACATTTATAAAACTGGGTTTTTGTCAACCTGTTAAAAGTCCACTTTTATTTTCTATAAAGAAGGGGTGGGCTTAAAAACATTATAAAATCTATTTTTACTCCCAGAAGAGGTGGGCTTTAAAACACTATAAAATCTATTTTTATATTAATTTGAAAGGAAAGATCATTCCAAATTAACCAAGAATGACTTATTTTTTATAAAGAAGAGGTGGGCTTTAAAACACTATAAAACCTATTTTTATATAAATTTGAGAGGAAAGATCATTCCAAATTAATCAAGAATGAATTCAGAACCAAATTTAAAATATCAAGTGAATTCCAACAAACCAAAAAAAAAGTTCAAAATCAAAATTAGCATGGGTATTCAACCTCCATACAAAAAATGATAGACTTGCCATAATTTCCACTAAAAACTATCCAATCAAACAATTAACATTAACACATAAAAATAATTTAAAGCCTGTTGGGCTCTTGCCCATAAGAATACCGTCAACAATAGCCCAAAACTATTGGGCTCAATTAATATTAAATTCAACCCACTTATAAGTTTGACGCCTTCAAAATAAGCGTAAGCCCAAAGAATAAAACTGGGCTTTTTAGCATCGTGTCCATAAGATTATTTTTAATTTTTATAAAAGGTTAGTTCTTCATTCAGTCTGCTGGGCATTTACCCATAAGTATGATATGAATGCAACTCCTCCCTGAATAGATAACTAAATAATACAACAGCCAGATATCATTCGGCCCACTTAATATAAAATTCAGCCCACTTAAAAGTATTATGCCTTTAAAATAAGCGTAAAATGCCCAAAGGACAATATTAAGGCCTACTATGTCAACCTTCTATCTTTTATAAAACCCGACTTTTTATCATCGTGTCTATAAAGGTTATTTTTGGCAACATTTTTATTTTTTCACAATTCAACATTATACTATGAATTCGAGGAAAATCGAAAAAAATAATTGATTTCTTTGAAAATTTGCAATAATTTGTGTAAACATTTGCGATTTTTGGCATGTCAGGAAAATAAAGACATCCACTTTAGACTCTAGGTATGTTATGAAAATAGTATGTTATGAAATATTATAAAGGTACATCTGTTCGTTTAATCTTCTGGGCTCTTTGGGCTGTTTGACTATAGCCCCGCCTAAAATTGAAGCAGGCCTAAAATTCAGTCGGCCCGCATAGTATTCTTTGTAAAAATAAACATAAAATACAATCTCAACACAAAATTTGTAAACAGACCCTAAGACTAGTGCCGAGGCTTACTTGGTGAAGATTTACCTTTTACAATACTGGCCTCTTTCCATAAAAAAAATAAAGGGAAAATTAATTTAAAGGACAAAAATTTGAATATTTTTAGCCCCAAGGACAAAACCTCAATATTTTAATCATAAGGACAAACATTCTTCTAAAATTATTAATAAGGACAAACATTTTTTCAAAACTGCTACCGAACTAAAAACTGATACCGATAATTACAAACTGATACCTAAAAACTGTAAAAACTGGTAACTAAAGAAAGTTGTCCTTCAGGCTAAAATACTGAAGGTCTGTCCTTGAGGCTAAAATGCTGAGAAATTTTGTCCTTGATCATAATTTTCTGAAAAATAAATTAGGCTGCAAAAGATTTAATGAATTCGATGAAATTGAAATATTAAAACAAAATGATAAAATCGGCATACCAATTTTGTTTTGTTTTACCCTAAATACTTTGTGGGGGTGGTGGAGATCAATCTCTTTTTCCTTTCAGTGTAAACATTTGAAACTTTTGGTCGTAAAAAAAAACATCCACTTCACATAGGATAATATGTTGCAAAATATCACAAGGGACAGCCTTCTGGGCCTTCAGACCATTTGATTAAAGCCCCATTGTTCTTGGACTTCTTATTAACCAAAGTGATCGGGATTATAACTCCTCCTGGTAGGCAAATAATACATGAGCCTAGAAACTATCCAGCCTGCTTAAATCCAACCCACTTAAAAGTATTATGCCTTAACATTATGCCCAAAAATACAAAAATAATCGAAATATCTGTAAACTGGGCCTTTTATCATCATGTTTTTAATTTGTATTTATTTTTTGTAAATGTAGAGCTGGGCTTAAAAACTTGTTATGTACATATAAATATTATTGCTGGATTTCTCCAAAGTGAAATGAATTAGGCGTCCAAAAATGGTGGGTCGGGTACCAAAAAACAGTCTAATTTTTACATCCAATTAAAACATTCTAGTTTTGATTGGTAAACGTGAATACCTTAGTCGAATACACAAAGATTAGCAACTGATTTCAAAGAATATTTGTACAATTTCCATGGACAAGCGATAAAATATTTAGAAGTTAGGCCGTCATTATTAAAAGTAAATTGAGACATTTGAATGTAAAGATCATTCCAAATTAACCGAGAATGAACCTAAATCACGGCAATGGGTCGAGTTGGCATGTATTTTTCATGTTTCATACCCAACCTGGATTTGTTAAAACTCGTCCCAGACTCGTCCCATAAACTCAGTATGGATCTAGATTTTCATCACAAACTGAAACTCATAAAGGTCGGGATAAAGGACCGTCCTGTTCGAAAACCCAGTGCATTTTTGAATGTTCTCTCAATTTCACTATAGCTTGTATGTTTCTATAAGAAATATGGATTATTATAAATATATTGATTAATGGGAAGAACACAAATGAAATGATTACGGTTTAAATATTTTGTTGATTTTGTTATACGTTAAGCAATAATGAAACTCAGTGCTTATAAATATAGTAATCGATTGAATTAAACATTACAATATCTTTGTTATAAACACTTTTATTTAAATAGATCAAAATATCATAATTAATCAGTATTATGAGATCTCTAGAATAAGGGTCGGGTTGGGATGGTTTTGTCAAGTCCTAGCATTACCAGGAATCTGTGCTTTCAAGAGCACGTCATGAGTCTACCTTTTCCAATAAACCAATTGGACGGGGCATGACATATTAAAATGGGGGGGTTCTGTTGGATTTGGACCCTAAACCCGTTCATTGTCATCCCTAGATTCAAATTAAAAACCTCAAATGAATTCCAACAAAAAAAGTTAAAATCAAAATTAATATGGGTATTCAACCTCCATGCAAAAAATGATAGACACTGTTAAACATGAGCAATCTGATTCACACCATAATTTCGACTGTAAACTATCAATCAAAAATTAACAAGAACATCAACTTAAAATATGCAGATAAATATAATATATGTTATGAAATATTCGTTGTTCATTCGGTCTTCTTCGCTCTTGCGCGTAAGGATAATACAAACACCAAGGTTATCAAAATGGGATTTAAATCGTACATCGTAAAGTTCGAATTTTAAATCGAAACGAGATTCAAATCGTAAATCGTATATTCAAACAGTCCATATTTTAAGGCTTGTTTAATGTTTGAACTTATACAATTAAACTTGAAACTTAACTTTCTCACTTATTACATTTTTATTTTAGTTTAAAAAATTAGAATTGTGAATCCAAATGTGTGTATTAAGTATGTTAATCCAAGTTGAAAGTTTTCTTAATTGTGATTTTAACTAAGTTTGAATCGGAATATAAATCGAATCGTAGAGGGAGAGCTCCGTTCCAAGTTGGGATTTAAATCATAAGATTTTAAGAATTTTGACAATAATGATGAACACAACTCTTCCGTGAATAGGTAACCAAGTAATACAGCATCCCGACCTGCTTAATATTAAATTCAGCCCACTTCAAAGAATTATGCTATTAAAGTACCGAAAGAATAGCATTGAGGCCTGCTAAACCAGCTTCTACCTTGTATATAACTGGGCTTTTTATGGTCGTGACTATAAGACTGTATTTAATTTTCATAAAATAAGAATTGGGATTAAAAGCTGTTGTGTACGTAGAAACATTGCTATAAGAATTCTGCATAAATAAATGAATTTGCTGATAAAAACTAATGAGTCCAGTGGAATTGAGATATTAAAAAAAATAAAGATCGTAAAATATATTTTTTACTACCGGTTAAACATAAAAAACTTGATTGATAATATGTGAAAGGCTGGGCAGAACACACAAAGAGTAAGAACTGGTTTAAAAATATATCTGAGTAATTTCCATATGATAAGAAACTGAAAATGAAATACTATTCAAAATTGACCAAAGATGAATTTAATACGTTTTTAAAATCAGGAGTGAATTCCCTACACACTAAAAAACAATTTTAAATGCAAAATTAAGGAGGATATTCAATCTTAGTACAAAAACCTAATAGACCAAATTAAATATCACAGTTGTAACAACCATGTTTTCGAAGCTGTAATACTCTAAAAATTTAATTAAAATAGTAGTATTCGAATTCAGTTTGGATAATTATTATTTTGGAATCGTTTGAGAATAAAACTGATAAAGTTGAATTAAAATTTTAATTTAAGATTTGAATCGTGTTTTATGAACCCAAATGTCATTAAAAATTCATGTTAGTGAGATAAATGATATTTGTGAATTTGGGGATTTTTCTGAGAAATAAAATGCTAATTTTATAGCTGTTGGGCAACTGATTGGGCTGTTGGGTCCTTTCTACATTTATAGCTGTTGGGCTAATATTAGGCTGTTGGGTCCAATTTTTTACATTGTTGCTTTTCTAGATTTCTTTACATTGATTTCTAGAATTTAGATGATTTATAAATGTTTTCACTATGGTTGCCGCTGTTGGTTTATTTATATAGCCTGAGCGCTATCATGTTGTTTATTATATGGTGATTACATTTTGGAGTTTTGAACTCTTAATCGAGTTCTACACATTGAGATTTGGGATTGCCATCTTTTGGCGTTTATTTTGAGATTTATGATCTCCTTTTTAGGAGCTATTTGTGATTGCCATCTTTTGGTGTATTTTGAGATTTGTGATTTCCTATTTTGGGAATCATTTGTGATTGCCATTCTTTGACATATTTTGAGACTTGTGATCTCCTACTTAGGAGTTATGGTTAATGAAAGCCATTATATTGGCATTTGTACATGCCGATGATATGAGGCGATTAATTGTGTTTAATTGAAATTGTTGTTATCTTGCCTCTTTCGAGATATCCTCCTATGATATTTAGTAGTTGAAATATTCTAGTGATATTATCTCACATGAAGTAATTGTCGAATATTTGCGTTGCTTCTTCTCTTTCGAGAAGAAATATTACCCTTTATCCTTATATTTCACGTATCCTATGCTAATCAGTTATTTAAGCTAGACTGACCCATGTATTTTTATATACTCGGGTCAGACCGAGTTATTCAGGTTAGTCACCTGCCGTAGATTTCTGCTTTGTTGCTTCCGCCATGGATTATCTGCTAGTCATCTTTTGTACAGTTATGTAGTTGTTTTGCAAACTCACATATGTACTTATTCGTTTTGACTCGATGTATACATTGAAGTGTGTTGAGTCAAGATTTTTATAGATTTTTTTATTTCTGACAAAGGGATAAGCCGTGATCGACAAAAAGAAGTTATTCATTGTTTTAAAGAGACACAAAGAGCTCCATACATTAGAGGTTGATTATTTGGTATGTTAGTAGTGTTATTTATGTTAAAATCTATCCTCAAATAATCTCATACCTTCAATCCTTGAATATATAGATATATATGGATGAGTGCACATTAACTGTGCAATCTGAGCTAAACCGGTCGACCGATTAAAACCAGGCGGTCGACCGTTTCTGCCCAGAATGCACAAGTGTACATAACGTATATATATTCAAATTCCTGTCTACTGGTCCTTTTTGACCTGTCGACCGTTTTCAAACAGAAAGCGACCTTTTGTATAGACACTTCCTTTTCTTCAACGGTTGCTTCTCTTCCTCTTCACCAATGATCATGACCTTTGTTTGTACCTTTTCACAAAGGGTTACAACTGTTTATTTCTTATATAAACATCATGAAATCATTATTCCATTAGACCAATTCTATTATTCTAATCTCTATTCTATTGATCTCTGTCTTGAACTCTCAAGCGCTCGAATTGCTTATATTCTATCATATATCGTTTTGAATCCTAGAATTTATTTAACATTCTTTTGATTCAATACGATATCCACTTCCAAATCTTCATATATACAAATATTTTATTTGAGGATAAGATTATAGGAAGTTTGTACTACAAGTGACAAAATTGTGTTAGCAAGAACACATACCGTCAACAAACAATTATATTCATCTTTGTTGAAGTCCTCGGTGTTGTAAGAGGCAAGTGTTGAAGTCCTCAGTGTATTAGAGGCGTGAAATCCCGTTCGTCTGCTCGGGTGTTGTAAACATGTTCCTCCAGGTGAAGCGAGGTAGTTGGTAGTGAAAATCCAGATAGAAGTCTGGGACTGGATGTAGGACGGTGCTCCGAACCAGTATAAAAATCTCTGGTGTGATTTTTCTATTTTACTGAATTTTTCTATTATCTGTGATTAGTCATATATTTGTGTGTTATACATCATATTACACGATCCGTGTGTACTATGTTAGCATGTACACATTTTCATTTGGTATCAGAGCGCGGTCATCATATAACCGTAACACAGTTATTTGATATATTCTTGTAATATGGCAAATAACGCAAGTACTAGCACTCAAAACACCACTTACATGGAAGGTCAATCGACACAAAGACCTCCATTTTTCAATGGTCTTAACTATAGCTATTGGGCAACATGTATGTCATTCTTTATGTAATCAAATAGTTATGATGCCTGGAATGCTAATCAAAAAGAAATAGTGAATCTAACAACTGATTATTCAGAATGGACAGCGGCTGAGAAAATGACAGCAGCCGTAAATGCAAAAGCAATAAATATGTTATTTTGTGCATTAGACCTAAATGAATATAACCGTGTTAGTATCTGCACTACTGCATATCAAATTTGGCAAACGCTGAAAACCACTCATGAAGGTACTGACAAGGTTAAACAAGCCAAAATATCCATGCTGAAAAGTCAGTTTCAAAATTTCAAAATGAAACCGAATGAGGCAATCAATGATATGTATTCACGGTTTCAAACTATCCACCATGCACTTATTGGCTTAGGACAAAAGTATTCTGATTTTGATGTTGTTTCAACAGTCCTACATTCTCTGACTAGTGAATGGGAAGGAAAAGTATTAGCAATTGAAGAAGCTAATGACCTTTCCGTCATGAAGCCAAATGAATTGATAGGAAATCTAATGTCCTATGAAGCTAACTTGCAGACTAGAAAGGAACAAAAAGAAGAAAAGAAAAACGTGGCATTCCATGCTGAAAAAGACGAAAATGAATCTGAGTCTGAAGATGTAGATCTGGCATTCATTGCAAAAGGTTTCAAAAAATTCCTAAAACAACGAAAAGCCAGTCGTTATAAAAGAAAGAAATCTAGATCAAATAAACCAACATCATCCGCTATAGAATGCTTCAGCTGTCACAAAAAGGGGCACATGCACAAGGATTGTCTGGAGCAAAAGAAGAAGTCAGAAAATGACAAATTAAAATATAAGAAGGACAAATCAAAGAAACGAGCATTCTCGGTAACATGGGATGATACAGACTCATCAGAAAGTGATAGTGATACGGAAGATGAACAAGCAAATGTCTGTTTCATGGCAACAGAAGATGAGGTACAAATTCCTACATTTGATGAAGTACTTGATATTAATGCTGAATTGATAGTCAAATATAAAGACATAAAACGACAGTTAAAAGAAGCCAAAGCAGATTTGAGTAGAGCAGAATTTGAATGAGATATGTTAAAAGACGAGAAGAAAATATTAGAAGAAGAACTTGAAAAACTTCAAGAATCATCATCTAATGTTGACTCTCAATTATCTCTTTTGAGTCAAGAAATTGAAACTCAAAAAGAGAAAAATGATGCTCTCACTACTAAAAATCATGAGCTTAAGGCAAAAGTCAAAATTCTGGACCTAGAAAAGGCTAGTTTACAAACTAAGTTAGATGACATTACTCAAAATGTTTCTAACTTTAACAAAGGTCGAGAAAATTTGACAAAAATCATTGAAAGCTCACAATCTGTTTCAAATAAACAAGGTTTGGGATATAAGAAACAAGAAACCAAGAAACATCTTGGTAATGAAAGGAAGAAGAAAGTACAAAAGACTGAAGCTAAGAAAAATCTTAGTTTATTATATTCCAAACCAAAACCAGTTGTGAAATTTCAGAAGAAAAATGTCAAGACTATCAAAATATGGGTTCCTAAAACAAATAACAATTTGATTAGGAACAAATATATTCAAAATTTCATGAATACTGTGCATCTTAATACTAATTATATATATAAATGGGATACCGGACCCGTATGGGTTTGGACTCCTAAGACCTAACTCTTAGGACCCTATAAAAAGTGGGTACCATGGACTTAATTTTATTTTTTGCAGGTCCCACTTAAGAAAAGAGGAAATCTGGCTTATATCATTTACATCCTCTATTTAACAACTCCTTTTCGTCGATGACAAAGGGGGAGAAAATTGTGCTAACAGTATATATGCAGGAAAATATAGATTTACAGGCACAATCTCAAGGGGAGATCATATATAGGGGGAGATTCATAACTATGTTGTCATCAATCAAAAAGGGGGAGAATGTTGAGTCAAGATTTTTATAGAGTTTTTGATTTCTGACAAAGGGATAAGCCGTGATCGACAAAAAGAAGTTATTCATTGTTTTAAAGAGACACAAAGAGCTCCGTACATTAGAGGTTGATTATTTGGTATGTTAGTAGTGTTATTTATGTTAAAATCTATCCTCAAATAATCTCATACCTTCAATCTTTGAATATATAGATATATATGGATGAGTGCACATTAACTGTGCAATCTGAGCTAAACCGGTCGACCAGTTAAAACCAGGCGGTCGACCGTTTCTGCCCAGAATGCAAAGATAACGTGCACAAGTGTACATAACGTATATATATTCAAATTCCTGTCTACTGGTCCTTTTTGACCTGTCGACCGTTTTCAAACAGAAAGCAACCTTTCGTATAGACACTTCCTTTTCTTCAACGGTTGCTTCTCTTCCTCTTCACCAATGATCATGACCTTTGTTTGTACCTTTTCACAAAGGGTTACAACTGTTTATTTCTTATATAAACATCATGAAATCATTATTCCATTAGACCAATTCTATTATTCTAATCTCTATTCTATCGATCTCTGTCTTGAACTCTCAAGCGCTCGAATTGCTCATATTCTATCATATATCGTTTTGAATCCTAGAATTTATTTAACATTCTTTTGATTCAATACGATATCCACTTCCAAATCTTCATATATACAAATATTCTATTTGAGGATAAGATTATAGGAAGTTTGTACTACAAGTGACAAAATTGTGTTAGCAAGAACACATACCGTCAACAAACAATTATATTCATCTTTGTTGAAGTCCTCGGTGTTGTAAGAGGCAAAAGTTGAAGTCCTCAGTGTATTAGAGGCGTGAAATCCCGTTCGTTTGCTCGGGTGTTGTAAACCTGTTCCTCCAGGTGAAGCGAGGTAGTTGGTAGTGAAAATCCAGATAGAAGTCTGGGACTGAACGTACCACCACTGTTGTATCGCTATGTTGTGTACTATGGTGTATTTGTTTATATGTATTTATATATGTGACTACTATTCTATGATCTTTTGTATTCCTTGTTATATTTTGTTCTGATAGATCCGTTAGCCACCGTAGTTTTTGTATTGAACATATATTGAGTATGTCGATTCACTTGAAAATGATAAAAAGAAGAAAAAAAATTAGAGCACCCAATTGATAGATGTTTAAGACAAAGCTTACGGATGGTCGTTCCTAACCAGCCCTATTCTCCACGTTATTAGACAGTATTACTCCATAATGCTCTTTGTTAATGTGGTTCTCGGGGTGGGATGTCACATAATAATTTTGCAATAAGTTACAATATTAAACTCAAGGTATACCCCTAACTCTGTCAAATGTAATGTATATGAATATTGTAAATTAACATATGGATATAATATGCGCTATTTTCCCTTATAAGTCACAGATATAGATTAGAAGGTTCGCAACGTTTTACCGATGTATGTTATTGATATGTTGGTTTAGTAACTGAGTACCAATTGTGTATGTGTGAATGTGTCCAATATATATATGGTAGATATAAATTTCAATATCTACATATAAATATATTATTATATGATTAACTATTATATCATTAAGTTACACCAAATATCATCAATTCATATCATCAATTCGTATGTGAATGTATGTATATATATATATATATTAATTATATTTGACTAACAATATTAATTAACTTAGAAAAATTATTTAAATAAAATATGATTTTAAAATAATTAAATTGGATCTTATATTAAATATTTCATGGGTTCACTAAGAATCAAGTAGGAAAATTTATTTTTTTTTGGAAATTTAACCATTTCACCCGTTGTAAACCGGAACAAATCCAACAACTACTAGTCTACATTGATGGTCCTTAGCTAGAGCAAAACTTACAAGTAATATCATATTCATTATTATATCATGTTATGTACATTAGAGGGTAGCACGATATGTTAGGATTAAGATGATATTTTAAAGTATAACCATGTCTAGCTTAGAGATTAGCACATAGAAAATAAAAATGGCAATTAGCGAGCATCCATAATTTTAAACATAATCCACCACAAAAACATTTTTATTTTTTTCACAATTCAAGTTTATACCACGAATTTGAGAAAAAACTGAAAAAATAATTTTTTTTTGAATAATTTGCAATTATTAGTGTAAACATTTGCAATAATAAGGGATCATAGTTGTTCAGTTAGTCTTTTGGGCTCTTAGGACTACTTAACTAATGCCCCGACCCGTTATTTTTTAGACTTCTTGTTGAAAAATTCAATATGAATACAATTCTTCCTGGTCCGTGAAGGCAAGTAATACCACAGCCTAGAATTCATTCGGCCTGCTTAAATTCAGCGTGCTAGAAAGTATTAATCCCTAAAATAAGCCCATAAAATATGTTTGAATGTTTTTTTATAAAACTGGTGTTGCGGCCTTCTAAAAGATGCTTCTACCTTCTGTAAAAACGGGCCTTTTAACAACATATATGTAAGTTTGTTTGTATTTTTTATAAAAGAAGAGTTGGGCTTAAGTGCTTTGTGTATATATAGAAATATTGTACTCGGATTTTCGTGAAGCGAATGCTATAAACATGAAATTATACAACATTATATTTTATTTTTACGTCCAATGAAAACGTGAAAGTCTGAGTGGAATACATAAAGATTAGGGAATGATTTTAAAAAATAATTTGCACAATTTTGGTGCACAAGGGATAAGAAATTCAGAAGTTAGGCAAGAAATTTGAAAGCGACCAAGAATGAATTCAAATCAAATTTTAAAATCCGACATGTTCTAGGATATACTCATACAAGGGAAACTGACTTGCTACCAAATAAACGATATTGGATGCGCTTTTGTCTGTCTTTAAAGGAAAGTTCACCGAGGGTGATAAAAAAGTTGGCTCATTTCTACCCGCCAATATATTAATTGGTTAGATGCCCCATCAAATTGAAAAAACAATTTAGAAGTAAAATTAATATGGGCATTTAACCTCCATACAAAAAGTGATAGACTCGTTTAATCATAAGCAATGTATTTACACTATAATTTCTATGAAAAGTTTTCCAATTAAAAAATTAACAAGTAAATCGACTTAACACAGAAAAATAATAGTGGAAATTAGGTTCCATCCCTTATTTTCAGATTTGTAATCTAAGAAACTCTTTCTCAAAACATGTTTTATATTATACGTTGGTTTTTAATTTCAATAAAAATAAATTCGTTTCTTTATTTTTCGAAAATTAAATTTAAATATTAATTGCATGTTTTTATGATCAAAAGAAATATTTTCTGGAAGTTTGATTTTGTTTCTTATTTTTAGATGATTTTTAATTTCGATAAGAATAAATTTGTTTCTTTATTTTTTAGAAATTAAATTTAAACATTAACCGCTTGTTTTTTACAATCAAAAGAAATATTTTTTGAGTAAAGCAGATAAATGCAGATAATTATGAAAATTTTAAAATTTTGTAGATTACTCTTGTAAATATTTGCCTAGTTTCCTACAAATATCTTAAAGCTAAAAATAGAATTTTTTTTGAAGGATGTGTTAGCAAACAGCATAACATATTTCATTAAATGTTAGTTGTTCATTCAATCTGGGCTCTTGGGCATAAGATAGCATGAAGACAACAGCCAGAAATTATTCGACTTGCTTAATATTAAATTCGGCTACTTAAAAGTGTTACATGTGTAAAAATGCGAAAAACAAACCCCGAGAATATTACTGAGGCCAACTGGACCAAGCTTCTACCTTTTATAAATAAATATGGATTTTTTTATCGTAAGATTATTTTAATTTTTATTAAAGAAAAGCTACATACAAATATAATGACCGGTCAAAAGAGAATTAGTCTAATAAAATTGAAATAGGCCTATAAATTTGTCGGCCCACGTAGTATTTTGCTGTCAAAATAAACATAAAATACAAACGCAAAACAAAATCTGTAAACAGACCCAAAGACTAGTGCTGAGGCCTACTAGATGAAGATTTACCTTTTATAAAACAGGGCTTTTTAAGATCATGTGTATAAGATTAAATAAGGGTTGGGCTTAAAAACTTGTTGTCGTCGGTTTTTCCATGCAAAAATGAATTAGGCTGCGGAAGATTTAACGAGTCCAGTGAAACTGGAATATGATATAATAAGATTTAATTAGTAGTGTTTCACCACATTCAAATCGAGAGAAAGTAGTAGGTTGGGTTCTTACAGGTTTCAGTTAAGAGTGCAATTGATTGCAGGTTCGCCTAAGCAGGTTTTAGATTGCAGATTTTGATGGGGAAAAAATGAAGTGTTCTTGAGTTAGGTTTTGTTATTATTTAATAACACTACACCATAACAGCCATTTCGCAACACTTATTTTTTTCAATTGCCAACATTTATTTGCGTTGTAAATTAATCACGGCAATAAGCGTTGCTAAGCAAGAAAAGTGTGACCGAATATACAGATTTATAATTTTTTAATTGCCAACGCTTATTAGAGTTGGAAATTTTGGTTAAATTGGAATTAGCTAATATTGGTTGGGGCAAAAAAGTAATTGAGTATCGTTTTCATGGGTAGCCCTAATTCCAAACCACTCTACGCTCTACGCTTTTTTACTTCTACTGCTACGAATAAAAATCCGCGATTCCATTTTGTTCGCCTTTCTCTCTGGCATCGGATTTCAGGCGATTCGCTCTGGCAAACTAGCTTCAGGGGATCGTCTCCAACACTTATAACTTCAGGCAATTCGGGTATCAGACTTCAGGTATCAGACTTAGCCCTGGTGACTTGATTTTAGGTTGTTCTCTTTTCATTTGCTATTATTGGGTTTATTGAAGCATGTAGTGCTCATTTGTGTATTATAATTAAGTTGAGGAAAAGAATATGTTCACGAGGTAGATTATACTGCTGCTACATGGTGCGAATAAAGTTGTAATAGGATCACGAGCCAACTAAATCGGTTTAACATGATCAATTTTGCTAAAGTGTGCTGGATCTTTGGATCCGAGGTTGCAAGATTAAAATCACCTTAAAAGGAAAATCGCCTACGGATAAAAAGAAACAACATGTGCTTAAGCAGAAAGTTGCAAGATTAAAATCGCCTTAAAAGGAAAATTAACAAGGCACCTTTTTGTATGTAGAAAAAGAGAACATTGACCAATTTGTAAATGTGGTTAATGACATAATTATTAATTTTAACGATACAGATATAAATATTGGTTAGGTTGATTATATTAATATGAATATGACACCATCTTTTAAAAAATATAAATGATATAATAAATTTTCAAAGCTTGGTGATGACACTCAATGAGACCGGTTGATTTATAATGTAAAAGTGTGTGCGTACATAGACAAAATAAGTGTAACCTCAGATTTCTCAAAGATGCCGAGTGAGGGCAAATCCTTTTTGACTCTGATAATCTGAAATTTGCTACTCATAACAACAAAGGTTAAAAGAGTTTAATTTTCACCGACAGTGGTTGTGACTAAATAAGTGAGGCAGTTGCATCTTGATATATAATTTGCAGGTAGTACTGCTTTTAGTCAAAAAGTTAAAGTTATTGTACAAATGCGGTATAAAAGGGATTATGCAAATTAAAATGGGCATTATTAAGTGGAGCTTTGTACCAGGCATTCATTTAATTTGAGATTGCACATCACAACTGTGCTGCCTGGTTTGTCTTGCATTCAACATACAGGCGTCTCTATGGGTTGAGATGGACTTCTTAGTTCTTAACGTACTGGGCTGTTTTATTTTGTTCTGTACTTTTATTTCATATCGGATCTTTCGTATAAGGTTTGTTAGCCCTACATCTTACAAGTTTGTATTGTTAAGTATAGTTGCTACGTTGTTTCCTTGTGTTTGTTTGGTGGGGTTAACAGTATTTTAACTTTTAATCGTAATTTATTTGTTAATAACAGAAAAACCAATCGTTATGGTTGTTGTTGTTGGGTTTAAACAAAAAAAAAGATGTGTATTTTGCATGGCATGTATTCCACTTCTCTACAGAAACAACTCGACTACTTGGCTAGTGTGAATCTCAAGTTTTCAGTTCAACTTCCACTGCAATCATGTTTTAAAGATTCATGTTCCCTTTGCAGATCTTGAAAAACAAAAGTAAAAACAAAGAAAAAGCCAAACATAATCATGATGTAAACATAACAGCATAGTTGAGGATTGCGGATACTAGAAGCCAAAATAATGGCAAGCGACTACCAAATTTTATATAACACTAATTTGAACTTTGAAGTAAAAACAGAACATTTTTACACATCTTCTTTGTTAGGAAGCTTCAGAGTAACTACATGGTTTAACAGTTGCTTTTTATATGATTTTAACACCATTAATTCAGCTAGACCTGTATTGGTTTGCACGCTTAATAAATTGGGTAAGAGGGTTTTGAAAATAAATTTAGAACTTGGGCTCGATACAAGGTAGTTGGTAAAAACTTGCAATCATCAAACCGAACCCTTCTTAAATTTGCAATTAGTCCTTACGTTTTTAGCTTTCATTATTCTTATTGGAGTCCTTACGTTTTTTGGTTACTTGAATTTGCATATTTTACTACACAAAATTTGCAATCGTAGTTTGTCTTTTTTTCAAGCATTAATGCTTCTACGATTCTATTTTTTTGGGTTACTTGAATTGAAAATTGCGGTGTCCTGCTTTTATTTTTAGAGTAAAGGGTTACACACACGTCAAAAAATTAATGTAAATCCTTAGAGATTTTTTTGGCCCCGTCTGACAAGTGTTGTATATGATCTTTATATGGATATTCGTTTTTTCATAGAACGGACATCTATATTCATCTGATACAATATTTGTTGGATTTGTCCCAGTATTGGACAAGTTACAAACACAATAAAATAATCATATTTTATAAATCATTTCAGGTTAAATGGTTCACAAAATTTCGATGGCACTTCCTTTTTGTTCCCTGTGTACACGTATTTGTGTACGATATAGGGAATAAAGGGAAGTGCTGCCGAAATTTTGTTGAATCGTTTAACCCGAAATCCATCTTCATTTGGCTAAGAATCTTTGAATTCAGGTGAGTAAAACTCACCTCTCATACTGATATTAAGTGCCGATTGAATTTAGTGACTGCCTAGAAACCATATAGTAGGCTACGGTAAAAATTATATATAGCGGACTGCGCTAAACCATAGGCAGACTGCGCTAAGCTATATATAGTGGACTATGCTAATTATATGTAGATAACTGAGCTAAACTGTATAGCAAACTGCACTAGAACTATATAAAGCGAACTTCCCTAAATTATATAAAGCAAACTATGCTGCACAACACACTGATCTGGGCTAGACTGTATAACATTTTGCGCAACTGTCCTTCCTCCGTTAGATTTTACTGCACAACCGAGCAAAAAAATATGGGTCCAATAAGAGGGTAGATTTTACGACTTTTTAACACTCTATTTCTGAGGTAATTATGAAATTTAGGCGAGTCTTGTATCCTAAAAACGTTCTTGTGTGGCTACTGTGATTGTCAATCTGAAATTTAACACTGATAGATAGAAGCATACCACGCTGTCCAGCCATTTTGAATTTAATATGATAAATGCGAGTATCTATTTGATAATCGAGCGCAGTGAGCTAGTAATTTGTGTTGTTTATATGAATAATAACTCTTGTTTTATGAAAGTATAGTAATTTTGTGTAAGTGTATATATATAACTATATATATGGTGCCATAACAGTCCAGCTTTTTTGCACATAAGAAATGAGTAATAACGATTGCAAACGATAACGCCTACAACTGCATTTTCTCCATCCAGACAGCGGAAAATGAATTCGTTTTAAACCATGTCCATTGCTACTACAGAAAAGTATGTCAATCATGAGGGTTAATCAATTCATATATGCACGAAAATAACACTGTTATAAACGCAGCAAATTAGAACCACGACAAAAATATAAATATCAAAGAGAACTGCTTAGAAGAACTGCTGATGAACCTTTCCAAACATCACACTTGCATTACATAGACATTACTGAACTCATGAAATATAGTAGTACTGCGATGTTAAATGAAATGTCCACAATACTAATGCATCATAAAACCCTTTCCAAGCATTTTTTTATTTAGTTTGAAATTAGACAAATTAGACAGTACATTGATTTTTGACATGTAGCTTCAGTTGATGAAAATTGCATTTTTGAAATTTCTAAGATGCTCAAAATTGGTATCAATGTCAATTGTTGAAGCAAATCCTTGGTTCGAAAGGAAGAAAATATTGTTTTGCAGTTATATCACACAGTAAAAAAAACACATAAAAAAACTGCATTGTTCCAAATTTATACATGCAAAAAAACATGGTGGAAGCATGGTTTTGTTGTTGCAATTGATACGCTAAGAAGTATTCCTACGTTAACTTAACTTTCCTGCTGCAATTGATTGCATGCTCGTATGAGTGACTGGGTGCGTTGACGTATGCCTACGTGAGTTTCTAGATGTGTACAAGTGTATTTTAGTGTGTGTAAGAGGTTGGGTTGCCACTGAGAGAGTTTTGCAATGTATGTGCGGGATTTATAGTGACTGGGTTTATATATTTGCATGTTTTTGCTGTGTGTATATAATTGTGTGTGTGTGTGTAGGCAGTAGGTCTAGGCATTTAAACATCAAGTCTAGGTTAAAGTGATAAGTATACGACGGCTCTGAGTGTGTGTATATAATTGTTTCGTATGGATAACATGGATGTAGATCTTTTAAGTAAATGACACGTTACTTTATGCCAATTAGTATAAACCAAATTGCAAAACATCTTAGGTGTTGAAAACAACCATGTTATACTGTACTAGCTTAGTTGATGTAATCTCACAATGTTTTTTTAATGTAGGTTGCATTAATGTGTGGAATTTTATATAGGCATGCAGGCATCTGGTCATAATTGAGTGCAGAAAGTTCAAGAGATTTAATATCTTCTAATAATTTTATATAGGCATGCAGGCATCTGTTCATAACAGAATTTTATATAGGTGTTAAATAAGCTTTCTTTGTATTCATTGATTACTGTTGCTGAGGGATCTTCTAATAATTTGAAGTACAGAGCATTATTATTTTCTCTCATTACTTCAAGTTGTGCTCTAAATGAAGATCGCCCTTTAAATGCAGGCACTTCTAGAGGAAGCGGAAAAAAAGAGAAAGTTGGATGATAGTTCTAAGGGTGGAGTCGAAGATCTTGAAGATGACCCAATTGCGGAAGTTTTTGGTTCCGACACGAAGAAAAATTATTGTCGAGCAATTACTTCTACTTCTTCTATAAAACAAGTGAAGATGGCTCGAGCTGTAAAAACTGTAACTGAAAAGAAGCAAGCCGTGGATTTGTCTATTTGGAAATTGGAGATAGAAAGGCAAGTAGCTAATCAAGTTAATAATGCCATCAATTCAATTACTTCAACTTTTATGAAATTTATGCCTAGTTTGCAAGAAAAATATATTGCAAGTCCTACGACTCCACAAACGGAAGGTGCTTCTAATTTAGGAGATTCTCATACAAACAATAATGTAGTTGTTACTCCAACTGTGTCAAATAATGATATTCGTTCATCTACAATGGAAAAGAAATATGTAATGCTATTGTCACAAGATTTAGAGAAGGAAGTAGCTAAAGGTTATGTTGGAACACAAACTATTTGTCATTTTAGGAAGGTGATACCGAATGTAGAGAAAGTAATTTGGGTGGATGATGTTCTTGAACCGGATGCACCAATTTATGATGGTCCTCAAAATGGAATGTACAAGTTATGTGATTTTTCAGATGGAGGTTTCGTTATATGGCCGGAGTTTCGTATTCGGTATTTGTAGAATTTCACTATGAAATTTACGTTGTCTTTTGTATTCCAATTTGACATTGTTATGAAGTAGTTGATTATGTATTGAATTAACCAACTTAATTATGTATTGTACTTGTTATGAAGTAGTTGATTATGTATTGAATTAACCAACTTAATTATGTATTGTACTTGTTATGAAGTAGTTGACATTGTTATGAAGTAGCCGACTATGAAATTTATGTTGTTATTTGATCATGAATATTGTAAATTTTGGGTTCCTATTGAATGTAGTATAATAATGTTGTTAAAGCATTATAAGCGTTGGCAATTAAAATATACCAACGCTTATAAACGTCGGCATAGAAAATTAAACAATGTTGGATGGTTAATTTTGCCAACGTTTATAAGTGTTGCTAAATAATATACACCAACACTTATAAGCGTTGGGGAATACAACTCACCAACGCTTATAAGCGTTGGAAAACTAAACTCACCAACGCTTATAAGCGTTGGGAAACTAAACTCACCAACGCTTATAAGCGTTGGCAATAAATTGCGACGCCCGTACAGCGACGCTAATAAGCGTTGCTAAAACTGTTTGCGACAGTTATACTCGTTGGGAATCACCTGTTTTGGTGTAGTGTAATAAAAATTTATTAATTTATGATATAATAATATTGATCCAATAATTAAATTAAAAATTAACTTTTTTTAAATGAGCAGGTTCTCAAAGGATGCTCGCCAAGTTGCCAAGAATGATGTGCCATTCACAGTAATGACAAACACTTACATCCACGATGCTTACTTCATGGATGTGTAATAAGTTACAAATGATACACACTCATATATTCAAAAGCACCCCCATTTTTCAGCCTATAGTCTTTTCCCTATTTACCAGCCTATAGTCTCTTGATTTCCACCGCAAATTTGAATTTAAATAATAATATTTTCTCTCTTTTTCACTACATATATTATTAAATTCAACACTTGAAATAAAAATCAAAAGGCTGGAGGGATGTCATTAAATGAACAAAAGATTCGTTGGAACTCCTTCATATTCCAACGAGATATGTAAAACGATGTAGGAATCAAAAAGCATTTTTCGATTATATTGTAAAAGCCATCATTTTATGGATAGGTTTGAAAGTAATTTCAAACTAAGTATGGAACCTAATTGGAATGTAAAGAAGCCTCTATATTCCTTTGTATTGTAAAAGCCATAATTTTATGGTCATGCTTCGTAATTATCTCATGTTATGTACGTTGGAGGCTATATTGTGCAAGGATTCAGAGAAAATTTGGCAATAGAACCAAGGTTGTAAGATTATTAGTACAAAAGGAAACAAAAATGAGAATTAGAGAGAAATCCATATTTTCAACCCTATTTCATTTTCGCTCTGTCCTGGAAACACTTATTGCGTTTTGAATTATTTTCGGCAAAATTATTTTTATTTTTTCACGAATTCAATTCTACACTAAATCATTATGATTTCGAGAAAATTGAAAAGAAAGAAATAAAATCAATCATTTTTCCCATTTTAGTGTAAGGACCTTTTTGTGCCAACTGTCAAACAAAAAAGAATATCATCCACTTCACATAGTCGTTCATTTAGTCTTCTAGGCTCTTGAGACCATTTGACTAATGCCTCATTATTTTTAGGACTTCTTGTTAACCAAAGCGATATGAACATAATCCTCCCGATCCGTATGTAGGTAGGACTGTCAATGGATACACGAAAAATTCAAAATCTTTCTGCATCCATACCCAAAAAGTGGATAAATATCCAATATCCGAAAAAAATAGATGAGGATGCGAATATGAAAACATCCGCATCCAAAAATTATCCGTCTGGTTTTTGCTAAAATTACAGTTAAATTGTGTGTATTTTAGTACAATAAGATATAATTATTATTGTTTATTATGTTAGTAGTGTATATTATATACATTTAATGCATATTAACAGCCGAAAACTATTTATTATTATAATATTTATTTATTTTTGAACGCTTTTATATTCAATGGTATCGAAAAAAATTATGTTAAACTAAAATTTTCTATTTATATTTTTTAATTTATTGGCTGATAGCAGATAGGATAATTATCTGATATCGTCCGTATCCACGGATGCAGATATCCGACATTTGAATTTGATTTATGATGCAGATGCAGATGCGGATGCAAATGCGGATATGACAATATCCGCATTCGAAAATATCCATTGACAGGTTTATGTGTTGGTTGTCAGTAATACAACAACCTAGAAATTATTTGGCCTGCTTAATATTAAATTCAGCCCATTTAAAGTATCAAGCGTTAAAATTATGCATAGAAATGCAAAACATCAAAATATCTGTAAATATACCAAAAAAATAGTACTGTGTTGTAATATATATTAGGAATATGGGTGAATATGCTAAATGGCAAAAGACATTATTGTAATCTCTGTTGCATTTGGAGTCTATAAATATAGAACTCATTTGTATTATATAGACAGCTGAATGAATAAAAATGTCTTCTCTCTCTAATGGCTTTTATTCTTATTTTATTTTATTACACGTTATCATCACGATGCTCTATTATGTAATATATTAATATTGTATTATATTTGGTAGTATTTACATTTGCTTCATTATATTAAATTAATTATGAACTAACGCATACCTCTCCACTGTCAGTTATTTTCAAATCTAAAAATATCTTCCTATTACCTATTCATATGCTTACCTATTATTTAGGTAATACTAGTCTTGATAGATACATAGATGCTTTATCCTTTTTCAATTATAAATAAAATATGTTTACATCTAACAATGGATCATAACAAATATCGAGTACTATTGTCATTATATCTCTACTGAATACTATCTTCTCGTTTTACACCAATAAGGTATGTTTACTTATCTTTTTATTGCAGTAACCTTTTCTATTGAATATAATTCACAATTATCATATGAATCATGTCAAGGTGTGGTTGTTGCCTGTGTTTGATACTTCTTAGGTTTTTTCTATTACCCTCTATGCATAGTAGCGAACTTGTGATCCACGCTTTTATGTGTATTTTTTCTTTACATTTGCTTCATAGCTTTAGTAATGTTAAACTTTTTTTTCATTCTGCATGTATATTTACTGTTGAATTGTTATAAGGTCAAAATAGCTTTACATTTGATCACAAAAGATACTTGCTATTTATTTTTTCAACTTTTCTTGCAACCATAAAGCACATTTGTTTTTTTCTTTTGAATTGCTATAAAGTCAAAATAAAATTTTGAATTTTTCTAAACTATTTTACCGTCTTTTATTTGTGTGCTTTCATGAATGTGATGACAATTCCAATGTTATACCTAATAGTTATATCAATACCTTTTCCTTAAAGTAGCAAATATCCCAACCCGTCTCATTTTATATTTGTGTTAAAACAATTTTAGGATCTTGCATTCTTCTAGTTATAGAAAGATATATTCGTTTTTTTATGTGTAAACATGGTTGAGATGACAATTCCTCATATGTAGTAGCAGGTAGTTTACAAAAGTAATCGTAGTTTGAATAGCAATTGCCTACTGGATCTTTCAAATTTCTTATTAAACTATTCATTAAATTTATGAACTATGAATGAAATTAGCATGTTGCTTTGCCTTTTGTGTCAGCACCTATTGACTTTTATGTTGTGTTACAAAGAATTCTAGTTTTACGATATGCATTACATATATGAAAGTATGCATTATATTTGAAATAATGACCATAGTTTAGTTACACTTGTTATCTTCTTATGCTATTGATTTGCTGAATCTTCTTATCCACAAAACATGGCAATTGACTCGATGAAACATCATGTCACTTGGTGCATCTTCCCACTTTAACATTAAAAAAATAAGAAGTTCGAATCTCTTTCTAAATGGCATCTATCCTTATTATCCTCTATTGATGGACATAGCCCACAATTTTCTAGTGTTTGACGCTAAGTTTAAAGACATCTGAGTACAATTAGTTTGTTAATACATAGGTTTAAGGTCACCATTCTGTAAGCTATGTCGATAGTGACCATTGTTAGTACTTCAAGATAAATAAATAGATACATACATACATACATACATACATACATATATATATATGTGTGTGTGTGTTTGCTTTTTGTGTATGACAATGAAATCGTTATCTTTCTTATTATATAATTACTAGTTTATGTACTTTTATCTACAGTTTATAATTTTTTTAATGAATGCCCGGTGTTTCTATACAGTATGGGAAGATGTATGACGACTTATTAGAAGCTCTTATTCTATACCTAACAGATACAAAAATAATTTCCTTTTGTGATGCTCAAATACACATTTCATTAGCTTATTTGAATATAAAGTTTTTCCAAGCGATAGTATATTTTCCAACACCTATGGTTCATTTATTTTTCTTATTATTGAACTTACCTCGACAATTGTTCTTGATAGTAAATAGAATTCATGGAAAACATTTCTAAGCTTGAATTCAAAGCATTGGACATATCTGGAGACAACTATTTGTCACGGATATTGGATGCTGAGATCCACTTGCAATCTCAGTGCTTAGAAAATGCCATTAAAAATGGTAATAATATGTCCCAGTAGGACAAAGAAAAGGCTATGATATTTTTAAGACATCACATCCACGATGATCTAAAAACAGAATATTTAACGGAAAAGGATCCTCTTGACTTATGGAACTCCTTGAAGGAGCGTTATGACCACCAGATGACGGTCATACTTCCAAATACTAAGCAAGAGTGGTTGAACCTAAGGTTTCAAGACTTCAAATCTGTAAGAGAATATAATTCTACTATGTTTAGAATTACTTCTAAACTGAAACGATGTGGAGAAAAGGTAGATGATGCACAAATGCCTGAAAAGACATTTTTAATGTTTCATGCCTCGAACATACTCCTCCAGCAGTAATATCGAGAGCGTCATTTTACAAAATATTCTAAACTCATAGAATGTTTACTAATTGTTGAGCAAAACAATGAATTGCTTATTAAAAATCACTCCTCAAGGCCACCTGGTTCGGCTGCATTAGCAGAAGTTAATGCTAATTTTGCTCACTCCCGAAGAGGCAGAGGTCGAGGTAGAGGACGTGGCTGTGGCCATGGACGTGGACGTGGACATAACCCCAACAGAGTTGGTTATGGTGGTTTTAAAGGAAACAAACCTACCAACTTTAAAAAGCAACAAAAGAAAAATAAGCCTGAAAAGACTAATGATTTTACTCCAGAAAATAAAAAGTGCTATGAGGAAGTTTGTTATAAATGTGGACGCTCTGGTCATTGGTCGCGAACCTGTACATCATCAAAGAGAACAGTTGAAGAATACCAACGTTCGAAGAATATTGAAACAAATAACACTAAAGGATTGTTTGATAACACTAACTTGAAGTTAGATGATTTCTTCGAAGATGATAATGGAAATGTCATAAATGATGAAAATTTCAATGCGATGATTGATGATATGACCGATCTGATCAACTATATGTAGCCTGAAGCTTGTTGTGTGGTTTTGCCATTTTATTTTAGTTAGTTTGAAGTTGATGTTTATTTGTTTGTCTTATTTTTCTAGAACTAGTTGAAATAATGTGTATTGATGGATATTGATTTGAATTAGTAGTCTGCTTTGTAATTTTGTTTTAGAAAACATTAGCATTTATTTATGTTTAGAATTATTTTCAATAATTGACTAACTATATTGTCTTTGATTCTTAAGGTATGGGCCATCAATATTTGAATAATGATATATGCCTACTAGACAGTGCAACCACTCATACGATTTTGAAAAACCAGAAGTTTTTTATCTGAATTATCTGAAAATATTTCAGCTAAAGTTTCCATCATAGATAGATCTGCTAATATAATTGAAGGGTCCGGAAGAGCCCATATAGTATTACCAAATGGTACACATGTCTTCATTCAAAATGCATTATACTCTAGCAATTCTAAAAGAAATCTGCTAAGATTTAAGGATATAAGAATGAATGGTTGTCATATTGAAACTGTAAATGAAAACAATAAAGAATATCTTTGTATTATTTCTAGAATTGAAATCCAGAAGCTTATTTTTGAAAAATTTTGAACAATTTCGACTGGATTATATTCCATGAAATTGGCATAGTTGGATCTCATTCCATAAACATGAGCCAGAAGCTCACAAATACAAAGACATTGATTCTTTGGCATGATCGCTTGGGTCATCCTGAGTCAACCATGATGCGTAAAATCGCTAAAAATTCAAATGGGCATGATTTATCAAACCAATGGAATTTACCAAGTGATTAGTTATGTGCTCCATGTGCACAAGGAAAATTAATCAATAGACATTCATATAGTAAAATTACTTTTGAATCTCCAACATTTTATAAAGAAGTCAAGGTGATATATGTATTGCCACCCAGAATGTGGACCCTTTAAATATTTTATGGTATTAATTGATGCATCAACTCGTTGGTCACATGTATGTTTGCTTTCTACAAGAAACATGGCATTTTCCAAATTACTTGCTCAAATAATCAAATTAACAACGCTCTTCCCTGACCATCAGATTAAATCAGTTCGACTAGATAATGCAGGAGAATTTACTTCTCAAGTATTTGATGATTATTGTCTATCATTGGGAATTGAAGTTGAACATCCAGTAGCTCATGTTCACACTCAAAATGGTCCGGCAGAAACATTAATTAAGTGTTTGAAACTTATTGCAAGACCGTTGCTTATGCAATCAAAGCTACCTATTTCAGCTTGGGGACATGCAATTTTGCATGCATCAAAATTGATTAAAATTAGACCAACGGCTTATCATCAATTTTATCCATCACAACTTTTAACCGGATCCCAATTAAATATTTCACATTTACGAAAATTTAGTTGCGGTGTGCATGTACCAATTAGTCTCCCACTTCGTACTAAAATGGGTCCTCAACGTAGGTTTGGAATTTATGTGAGATTTGATTCACCCTCGATAATTCGTTATCTTGAACCTCTCACGGGTGATGTCTTCACTGTAAGATTTTCAAATTGTAAATTTGATGAGACAATCTTCCTACCATTAGAGGGAGGAAAGACTGTTCCAATAGAACGGCGTGAAATATCATGGAATAATCCATCTATGTCTCATTTGGATCCGCTAACGAACAATGCCAATATGAGGTACAAAGAATTTTGCATCTTCAGAATATCGCAAATCAAATGCCTGATGCATTTAGTGATGCTGCAAAAATAACTAAATATCACATTCGAGCAGCAAATGCACCAGCTAGAATTGAAATAACAAAAAGACCAAAAGCAGCAAATGAATCTAAATCAAGACAAAAATGTGGAAGACCAATTGGTTCAAAAGACTTGGCGCCTGGAAAAAGAAAGTCTAACGAAAAATCATCAATTGATAAACCTTTCGAAGAGGTTATAAATGATCTGAAAGATAACTTAAATGAAAATCTCAATTCTCCTAAAAATGCCGAATAAACTATTGTACCAGAAGAAATAATAGAAGCTTCCAAAAATAAAATAGTACCTAACAATAATGAGATCTCAATATTTTATACCAACTATGAAGAATGTGGGATTGAAGTAAAATAATAATTGATTATGTATTCTCATTTGTAGTAGCTACTAAAATAAATGAAAGTCATAACTCTAATGAGAATAATGATAATGAACCAACTAGCATAAATGAATGTCGAAAAAGACATGATTGGCCAAAATGGAAAGATGCTATCCAAGTTGTGACGACCCGCCCTTCTCGACCCTCGAAAATCGACACAAAATACTCACAGTATAATATGCCGACGATCGAACGCCGGAAAAGACAGATTGTAGGAAAAGAAAGAAGGTAGAAGAAGAAGAAACTAAACAACATCAGAACCTCACAGTCGCAGCGGAATAAAATATAATATATAAAACAGAACTTTACACAAATCAAAACTATATCTGTTTATATACAATACATCCTCATCAGAGTATATCAATACAACCAACCATAACCAGTCAAACAATCTCAACAATCACAGCAGCGGAATAATACAAGTACGAGAAATACGTCTCGAACTCCAGCTCCTCTCCTGAGCTCCATAGCAACCTATCCTGTAAAATACTCGGTCTGACCCGAGCATTATAATAAAATAACACCCGAGTCAGTCTGGAATACCAGCGCATCATAAATACACCCAATTGATTATTAAAGTTTCAAAAATCCTTTGAAAACAAAAGCATCTCGTAAGACCACGCCACAAATAAACATGTCGGGTTTTTACCTTACGATAGCTAAAACACTTTTTATAAAAAAAATCCTCTGATATTATAATAGTGTCTATTTACAAATACTTATAAAATAGCCGAAATTGTTACATCTATTAAATTCCGGCATACTAGCCACAACGTGGGTAATACAAACAAAACTCGTACAAGGCACGTAGGGAGAATGGATTTCCAACGAATGACTAGGCACTGGGGTACCACCTGTCACAGTACGTGGCCTAGATCACAGTACCGAGGAGTACGCCCGCTCCCCTGCAACACAAGACCGGAATCATCCCTTACTGGATAATTCCAAGTAAAATCACCCCACGGTTGTGATCAGCAACCGCACCACTAAGCCGAAATAAAAGGGACATCTAGACAGGGATGACCTTACTCTCAAGTGGGGGCTACCCACGAAGCCTTGCTGCATAACCCCTGATTTTCAGTCATTCCCGGTTGATGAGGCTTGAGGCTAAACGATACCTTTACAGAACATTTCACTTTGAATGCCCATCGTCCACCTGACGATGTCACGAAAGCATTCGTCCATATAAGTCCGTCCCGGGTCCGAACGGAACCGAAGGCACTATTCCTACTACATCCATTTTGGAAATATCCTCAGGATTAGTAGCGACTAGCCCTTGCACTTCACTGCTCCATCTTCGACTCCGAAATCGTTTTCGCGAAACGTACAAACCGGATCGAAGTGGTTTTCGAGTCTCCAGACCTAGAATCCCGGTATACGGAAACTCGATCCCGGTCTCTTCGAAACGATCAGCGCATTTGGCCAATATTGATAGTCGGTGATTTAACTATCAATTAATGTTCACAAACATCCATACACATCCATCACACAATAAATAATCTCCATATTATTTATTTGCCTCTAATATCTTTCAAAGATATATTTTCACATTTTCAAAACTCGTTTGAAAACAATTTTCCAAAACTCTTCCTTTACAAGGTAAATCCTTTACCCTTTATTCCCATCGGGAATAACCAAGTATAAAACAATTTGCATTTAAAACAGTTAAAAATACTTATACTGAAATATACTTTAAAATATGAAAATTACTTCTATTTATTCACTCAAAATATAAATTTAAAATATGTGAAGAAAACTAGTCATTAACACATAAACTTTGATTTAAAGATAAGGGTTTAGTTTAACTAAATTCAAAATAGCATTATAAGAAGAAAAATACTAATTTTAACAGCTTAAGCTAAAACCAACTTTTAAATAATCCATTTGTAAAAATAATTGCTAATATACTCCCAAATTATTACGGTATTAAAAATTATTAATTTATTTCTTTAAAAATAACGATTTCTTAAAAATACTTTTAAAACGATTTAAAACTTAACCTTAGTTAAATAAAATCTTTTGTAAATCATTTACTTGGTTTTCCCAGGGAATCACTTTCCCGTTTCAAAACATTCCAAAGTACTCTTTCATATAAATCCACTGATTTATTTCAAGTCAATTTATGATTTCAACATAAATTTCCAATCCCATACTTAACTATAACTTCCTCCGAAGTTAAATCACAATTTTTCATTTCCGGAAATTCATTCATTTTTTTATATTATAGTTTAAAACATTTTAAATAAAACAATTTGGTGAATTTTCTTCAATGAAAGCCAGATTTCAAATTTACTAAACTTAAATTCCAAATGGAGAACAGCTTTCAAAATATTCTATTAACACTTAAATTTGCAGATTTATATTTGGAACTTTATCATACATATTTTAAATTTTCCCGAATAACAATATTCATTGTTAAAATAACCATCGTTATTTTAATATATTTACAATTCTCTAGAATTCATTTCCAGTAATCTATACTCCACATTTATTGATTGATAAATTTTCCATTGTATTTTGAACCCAATTCACTAATTTCATTTTCCATCCCAAACAGATTTCAAATTTTATTCTTTGAAACTCTTATTTCAATAATTCATTTAATTCGTAAAAACCAATTTAATCCATTTATAATTAAATTATGTGATTACAATTTTATACAACAATTTCACAATACAATTAAATTTCCAGATTTATCAATCACAACATATAAACAGGTATCACTATCAATTATAAAATAATTGCTACATTGTGAGGAATCCAGTTGGATCCCTCCAACCTGTTTCTCCCTGCATCACAGATATTAGCACATCGCAATATAGATATCAATCCAGACTGATAATCACAGATATAATCAACCATTCACATAGATATTTAAATATCAACTATTTATAATGTCTAGCATCCAGATGTGAGTGAGAATAACTCACTTTGAGTTCGGCGAGCGTTCGAAATTTAAATTAAACCAGACGATGTCCGATTTAACTCAAATTTCTACTTGCCCGGAATGATTCCGGACTGCACCATCGCGTAGTACATCTCGCTGCGATTCCAACGGTTCCAGTTTCGTTAAATTCTGATATCATATGAACGAGTTATTAAATTTTAAAGTTTGAATTATAATTTAAAACAATTTCTTTATTAAATTTTATTATACCAATCTTAGCCGTTCGTCACGAAATCAAGCCCGCTGAAGACATCGTCTTCTCTCTTCTCCCACGCGAACTACCCCAGGCCTTCACGAAGACAGCCGAACCCATTATCAAAACTAGGGATCGAAATTGCCCAGCCTATGATCGCCTTCAACTCGATCGTGAACCACCGCATCGAAGGCCGCACCTTCCTCTACCCCCGCCGTGAGCCACGCGGCGCTCGGCAGTCCCCATCGCACGCGACACGTGCTCGAACCCCCTACGAACACAGCACCCACGCTCCTCCAAACAATCACTTCACGCGAAATCGCCCGTTGGATCTAGAGTACTTAACAAGATCTTCGATTCTCTAGTTGAAACTTTAGGCTATAGGTGAGTGGATTGACTGATAATTGGCGACGAAAATCTGATGATTTCGGCCATTGAATAAAACGAACGGCGGCGGCTCACGTTTATGAAGCTAGGGTTTAATAAAGAATGAATATAAATATGTGTTAATATTATTTAATTAATATAATGTCTCAATTGAACGGTTTACGCAAACGACCTCCAAACTACGCGTTCCGACAGGCTATCCTGGGGTTTTTCTGCGTTCCGGACACAATGAAACAGGTTTCGTAAGCTGATTTCATCGTATGCGCGAGATACGGAATTAAACGGTCAATTTAAAATTAAATCGGTTAAATCAATTTCGATGCGTTTCGAACTGCCACGATCACACGACAACTCCGATTGCTACGAAAATTGAAATCCAATAATAATTAACTATTACGGATCCAATGAAACTGGTTTCGTCGAATTCCGAGACTACGCCCCGGAAGGCTATTTTAACTCGTCTATTAAATCAGACGATTTTCTGAAATTATCAGAAACACTTAAAATTCACTTTTAAAATTTTATTAACTTAACAATAAATCATATAAAATGTATAACCACATTTAAATTCATTCCGGCTCAATCCGGACTCAAAATCTGATTATTTGCAATTTAATAATATTAAATTCATTTTTAAATTAATATAAAATTCCAAATATTTATTTATTCACTTTAAAATTCATCTAAAATTCCAATAATATTATTTATACCCAATTGAGCTTAAAAATACATTTAAACACCATTTTTATAATCATTTATCCCAAATTCGAATATTTAATTATTATTTTCCATTATTCAAATTCAACCAGAATTGCTAAAATTAAAATTTATAGCTTATTTCATTGATTGAACCCGAATCCACTCATTTCAATATCAATTAAGAATCCACATTAACATTTAAAACGAATTAAATGTTCAAATTCAATAGCTTAAAAATGCGGGATGTTACATTCCTTCCCCCTTATAAAAATTTCGTCCCCGAAATTTGCTAAGGTAAAAATATACTTTCCAACTCATTTTCTTACCCAATTTGCTTAGCTAAAGTTTATATTCACTTTCCAAAAAGTTTCAACTCCATTTCAAAAATCATTTGCTTTATTTACTCTAAAGCCTTTATCTTAACACTCGCTTTCAAAATAACTTTACTTATTACTAAATTTTCCCAAAAACCCCAAAAATTTCTAACTCCCAAAATTTCTGAAAAATTTTGGCGGAGTCTCCTTTGCACGGAGGAGCTTCTGCGATATCGCAGGATACACAAATATATATACATCGGCTCACACGGCCGGAAACCAAAATATATCACAAAATATATATCATTTTCCCAATTATATTTGCGTAGGCGTACCTTTTAGCAAATTTTAATAGCGAGCGGCTAATATAACGCCTATACGCGCTCCAACTCTCTCGAACGCCTTCCGTACCTGTACTATACTCAACAAACTCATCAGTTTTCAAAAATATGAGCATTTTAATAACATTTCCAATACAATGCAAGCCAAACACATCAATTGCATAACCAAACCAAGCAATTTCATAATGTAACAATGTTAACCACCTTAATTTTAATTTCACAATTCCGACATCATTTTAAAGCCTCTTTACAAACCTAAACTTCATAGTTTAACAATATTAACCATATTTACCAACAATTCAAAGATTTAAATCACCTTTCCAATTTCTTATTCAAGTCCAAACTTCATTCTTTTTCTCTTGAATGACTTGCATTCAAGTTTAATATTCTCAATTCATATTTACATCAGTTTGATTACATGCGTGTCACTTGCATCAATTTACTTCAATTCAATTACAAATTGATTCACAATCAAATTCTTATTCTTAGATTTGATATACTTACATTTTCTTTATTTCAACTTACATTCCCAATTTGATTTGCAATCAAATTTTATTTTAAACTTGAATCATTTGCATTTCTTTTATAATCCATTTCCATCCATATGCAAAATTACTTAATAATATTTCAATCCATTTCCAATTAATTCAAAATCAATTCCATTTACTATTTTAAACCAATATACTTGCATTCATATACTAATTCTTTGAATTGGGTTCTCATTCATATCAATTTATTCACAATTCAATTCCAATTGCTTTTAAACACTCAATTGCAAATACATGCGAATTTCCATGTCATTCAAGCAAAAATAATTGCCACTTAAGCTTATCACCATTCAAAATTAATTTCAACTTGGATTCATATAAATTTTAGTCCATTACAAGGTTCACAAACCAAATATTTTCTCTTTCCAATGTAATTGTTAAATTACATTTTCCTTACATCTTTATTTCCATTAACCAAATTCAAGTTTATATTAATATCATTCGATCCTGGGTTATATTCAACTCATACATTCTTAATTTACCACAATAATTAATGAATATCATTTCACTTTTAATTCAATTTTATTATCCAACAAATTCCATTCAAATTTCTTAATAAAGCTCATCCACAATCATTTGTTTCTTTCAATTTGCTTAAGTAGTTTCACAATATTACCATTATCTTCTTAAATCAATTTAATTTTATTTCCATTTGATTCTCATCCAATCAAATTTCAATTCATTTACAACTTTAATGCTCTTTGTTTATTTATCCAATCCATGTACAAATTATTTTATTAACAAAGAGACCATTTAAATTATTTCTCTCATTTGAATTTACTTACAATTCAAACCATCACTATTATAAGTTAATTCCATTATTCATTCACACTCTCAACATTTATTACCAAAATTAAACCCTAATCCAAATCAGGCGTTTTATTTACCTTTCAAATTCTGACTAAACTATCAAAATTCTATTTATTGCAATACAAATTCCATTTAATTTAGCTTACACAAGATTTATTTCCAAACAATCATTTTAGATTTAACTGAATAAGCATTTACTTCATTCAACATCATATCAACTAAACCAAATTCCCTTTCAATTTGATTCTTATCCAAATTTAATCCAAGGTTAACTAGATTATATATGCAATTTCAATTCAATTCCTTTCCAGAATTAATTCAAGTTCATTTATGTTTTATTTAGCCAACCTGAATTTATACCATTTCCTTTACTACTTTAAATAAGAATTTAATTACATTCATTCTTATTCATAACACAACAGAAATTTTAATATTCAGCTTAATTCCATCTTAGTCGAAGTTAGACCAAATTCAATTTAATCTTAATTCTCCATATCCAAGTTCAACTTATTTACTAACTTCAGTTCACTTACCTCTTTTATATTTTATAATTGTTTCACCTTACTTTGCATTCCATTTAAAATTAAGTTCGAATTCACCATTCCACTTATTATTTCCATTTGTGATTATAATTCCATTTTACTTGAGTTAAAATCAAATCTTCCATTCTCAAGTTTTCCAACTTATTTACTTGTAAGTTTATATTGCTCATTTCAAACCAATCCACATTTTTATAATCACAATGTCAAATTTTAACACTTAATAGCTTAAGAATATGAATTCATTTGCACAATCATAAGCATTTACACTTCACCTTTATATCAACTTCCCTTTAATTCCAATTCATTTAGATTTAATTCAATTTCAAATTCTTAATTTTATTTAACTTATCATAAGTTAAATCCAGATATATTCCATACACCCTCATTTATTCAAAGTAAATTTACATTCCATATATACTCAATTCTTCTTTAAATCAACTTTCCTTTATAAGTTATATAGTTGAATCATTTCAACTTTCACATTCTTATTTTAAAATAGGATTTCCAGAATTCAATTTACCCGGATTTATTTCAAAACCAATTCGAAATAAAAATCAACACATTTCTCTTTTGATATTCAAATCAAATACCAAATTCCAAAACAAACTGCTTTTACCAAACAATTTTCCTTTGAAAATTCCAAAATTACTTGTTTCCCAACAAGTCCAAACAAATACCATAACCAACTATTTTGGTAGCAATCCATCACTTTAGAAACTCGAAAATGAATTCTAATGATGTGGCCAGCATCATCAGGATTATTTTCCAGCGACTGAAGTGAGTTCAATGCTTTCCACTTCCAAAATCCACCTCAAAACAATTTCTATTCAAAAATATTTCCCCAAAATATACTCCATTCTTGACTTCAAAACCTTTGGAAAACATTTCAACATTTTCACAAAGTCAAACTCCCAAAACTTTGTTTAATTCCATTTGAAATCCCTTTCAAAATTTCCGGGGTCAAAATTCTAGTTTAAATCAAATTTTAATTTTTACTTTTCTTATTTAAAACATATCCAGTCAATTCCATTTGGTTATAAACCATTTTAATATTTTACAAATTCTCATTTGCTTATATATCATTTCAAATTTTAGATCATACTTTAATTTCTTATTCGATTACAGAAGAAACAACCAAACAAACATCCAATATATATATAATAATTTAGAAAATTATTTCTTTTTATATCAAAATACAATTTTGGGTAAAATTATTTCATTTACCCACTTTAAAAACAATACTATGTCGGTTTACCTTGTTTAAGAGTTTAGAAACCCCTATCGATACGGTTGTACTTCCCGCACCGACCAGAATTCATAAACACCCAACCGATAAGTCAACACAGTATAAAAAAAATTTTATATCCACTAACAAGTACGCTCTCATAGCTATTATTACACTCAACTCATCATAGAGTACTATTGACTCTATTTAAAATGAGTAATTTACCCACCAAAGCCTAGGTTGTCGCCAACCTATGCTCTGATACCAAGTGTGACGACCCGCCCTTCTCGACCCTCGAAAATCGACACAAAATACTCACAGTATAATATGCCGACGATCGAACGCCGGAAAAGACAGATTGTAGGAAAAGAAAGAAGGTAGAAGAAGAAGAAACTAAACAACATCAGAACCTCACAGTCGCAGCGGAATAAAATATAATATATAAAACAGAACTTTACACAAATCAAAACTATATCTGTTTATATACAATACATCCTCATCAGAGTATATCAATACAACCAACCATAACCAGTCAAACAATCTCAACAATCACAGCAGCGGAATAATACAAGTACGAGAAATACGTCTCGAACTCCAGCTCCTCTCCTGAGCTCCATAGCAACCTATCCTGTAAAATACTCGGTCTGACCCGAGCATTATAATAAAATAACACCCGAGTCAGTCTGGAATACCAGCGCATCATAAATACACCCAATTGATTATTAAAGTTTCAAAAATCCTTTGAAAACAAAAGCATCTCGTAAGACCACGCCACAAATAAACATGTCGGGTTTTTACCTTACGATAGCTAAAACACTTTTTATAAAAAAAATCCTCTGATATTATAATAGTGTCTATTTACAAATACTTATAAAATAGCCGAAATTGTTACATCTATTAAATTCCGGCATACTAGCCACAACGTGGGTAATACAAACAAAACTCGTACAAGGCACGTAGGGAGAATGGATTTCCAACGAATGACTAGGCACTGGGGTACCACCTGTCACAGTACGTGGCCTAGATCACAGTACCGAGGAGTACGCCCGCTCCCCTGCAACACAAGACCGGAATCATCCCTTACTGGATAATTCCAAGTAAAATCACCCCACGGTTGTGATCAGCAACCGCACCACTAAGCCGAAATAAAAGGGACATCTAGACAGGGATGACCTTACTCTCAAGTGGGGGCTACCCACGAAGCCTTGCTGCATAACCCCTGATTTTCAGTCATTCCCGGTTGATGAGGCTTGAGGCTAAACGATACCTTTACAGAACATTTCACTTTGAATGCCCATCGTCCACCTGACGATGTCACGAAAGCATTCGTCCATATAAGTCCGTCCCGGGTCCGAACGGAACCGAAGGCACTATTCCTACTACATCCATTTTGGAAATATCCTCAGGATTAGTAGCGACTAGCCCTTGCACTTCACTGCTCCATCTTCGACTCCGAAATCGTTTTCGCGAAACGTACAAACCGGATCGAAGTGGTTTTCGAGTCTCCAGACCTAGAATCCCGGTATACGGAAACTCGATCCCGGTCTCTTCGAAACGATCAGCGCATTTGGCCAATATTGATAGTCGGTGATTTAACTATCAATTAATGTTCACAAACATCCATACACATCCATCACACAATAAATAATCTCCATATTATTTATTTGCCTCTAATATCTTTCAAAGATATATTTTCACATTTTCAAAACTCGTTTGAAAACAATTTTCCAAAACTCTTCCTTTACAAGGTAAATCCTTTACCCTTTATTCCCATCGGGAATAACCAAGTATAAAACAATTTGCATTTAAAACAGTTAAAAATACTTATACTGAAATATACTTTAAAATATGAAAATTACTTCTATTTATTCACTCAAAATATAAATTTAAAATATGTGAAGAAAACTAGTCATTAACACATAAACTTTGATTTAAAGATAAGGGTTTAGTTTAACTAAATTCAAAATAGCATTATAAGAAGAAAAATACTAATTTTAACAGCTTAAGCTAAAACCAACTTTTAAATAATCCATTTGTAAAAATAATTGCTAATATACTCCCAAATTATTACGGTATTAAAAATTATTAATTTATTTCTTTAAAAATAACGATTTCTTAAAAATACTTTTAAAACGATTTAAAACTTAACCTTAGTTAAATAAAATCTTTTGTAAATCATTTACTTGGTTTTCCCAGGGAATCACTTTCCCGTTTCAAAACATTCCAAAGTACTCTTTCATATAAATCCACTGATTTATTTCAAGTCAATTTATGATTTCAACATAAATTTCCAATCCCATACTTAACTATAACTTCCTCCGAAGTTAAATCACAATTTTTCATTTCCGGAAATTCATTCATTTTTTTATATTATAGTTTAAAACATTTTAAATAAAACAATTTGGTGAATTTTCTTCAATGAAAGCCAGATTTCAAATTTACTAAACTTAAATTCCAAATGGAGAACAGCTTTCAAAATATTCTATTAACACTTAAATTTGCAGATTTATATTTGGAACTTTATCATACATATTTTAAATTTTCCCGAATAACAATATTCATTGTTAAAATAACCATCGTTATTTTAATATATTTACAATTCTCTAGAATTCATTTCCAGTAATCTATACTCCACATTTATTGATTGATAAATTTTCCATTGTATTTTGAACCCAATTCACTAATTTCATTTTCCATCCCAAACAGATTTCAAATTTTATTCTTTGAAACTCTTATTTCAATAATTCATTTAATTCGTAAAAACCAATTTAATCCATTTATAATTAAATTATGTGATTACAATTTTATACAACAATTTCACAATACAATTAAATTTCCAGATTTATCAATCACAACATATAAACAGGTATCACTATCAATTATAAAATAATTGCTACATTGTGAGGAATCCAGTTGGATCCCTCCAACCTGTTTCTCCCTGCATCACAGATATTAGCACCTCGCAATATAGATATCAATCCAGACTGATAATCACAGATATAATCAACCATTCACATAGATATTTAAATATCAACTATTTATAATGTCTAGCATCCAGATGTGAGTGAGAATAACTCACTTTGAGTTCGGCGAGCGTTCGAAATTTAAATTAAACCAGACGATGTCCGATTTAACTCAAATTTCTACTTGCCCGGAATGATTCCGGACTGCACCATCGCGTAGTACATCTCGCTGCGATTCCAACGGTTCCAGTTTCGTTAAATTCTGATATCATATGAACGAGTTATTAAATTTTAAAGTTTGAATTATAATTTAAAACAATTTCTTTATTAAATTTTATTATACCAATCTTAGCCGTTCGTCACGAAATCAAGCCCGCTGAAGACATCGTCTTCTCTCTTCTCCCACGCGAACTACCCCAGGCCTTCACGAAGACAGCCGAACCCATTATCAAAACTAGGGATCGAAATTGCCCAGCCTATGATCGCCTTCAACTCGATCGTGAACCACCGCATCGAAGGCCGCACCTTCCTCTACCCCCGCCGTGAGCCACGCGGCGCTCGGCAGTCCCCATCGCACGCGACACGTGCTCGAACCCCCTACGAACACAGCACCCACGCTCCTCCAAACAATCACTTCACGCGAAATCGCCCGTTGGATCTAGAGTACTTAACAAGATCTTCGATTCTCTAGTTGAAACTTTAGGCTATAGGTGAGTGGATTGACTGATAATTGGCGACGAAAATCTGATGATTTCGGCCATTGAATAAAACGAACGGCGGCGGCTCACGTTTATGAAGCTAGGGTTTAATAAAGAATGAATATAAATATGTGTTAATATTATTTAATTAATATAATGTCTCAATTGAACGGTTTACGCAAACGACCTCCAAACTACGCGTTCCGACAGGCTATCCTGGGGTTTTTCTGCGTTCCGGACGCAATGAAACAGGTTTCGTAAGCTGATTTCATCGTATGCGCGAGATACGGAATTAAACGGTCAATTTAAAATTAAATCGGTTAAATCAATTTCGATGCGTTTCGAACTGCCACGATCACACGACAACTCCGATTGCTACGAAAATTGAAATCCAATAATAATTAACTATTACGGATCCAATGAAACTGGTTTCGTCGAATTCCGAGACTACGCCCCGGAAGGCTATTTTAACTCGTCTATTAAATCAGACGATTTTCTGAAATTATCAGAAACACTTAAAATTCACTTTTAAAATTTTATTAACTTAACAATAAATCATATAAAATGTATAACCACATTTAAATTCATTCCGGCTCAATCCGGACTCAAAATCTGATTATTTGCAATTTAATAATATTAAATTCATTTTTAAATTAATATAAAATTCCAAATATTTATTTATTCACTTTAAAATTCATCTAAAATTCCAATAATATTATTTATACCCAATTGAGCTTAAAAATACATTTAAACACCATTTTTATAATCATTTATCCCAAATTCGAATATTTAATTATTATTTTCCATTATTCAAATTCAACCAGAATTGCTAAAATTAAAATTTATAGCTTATTTCATTGATTGAACCCGAATCCACTCATTTCAATATCAATTAAGAATCCACATTAACATTTAAAACGAATTAAATGTTCAAATTCAATAGCTTAAAAATGCGGGATGTTACACAAGTTGATCTAGATTCACTTCAAAAACATGGTGTATTTGGACCAATAGAGAAAACACCAGAAAATGTTAAACTAGTAGGTTATAAATGGGTATTCGTTAGAAAACGAAATGATAAAAATGAAGTCGTGAGATACAAGGCACGACTTGTCGCACAAGGTTTTCTGCAGAGACCAAGTTTTGATTTTAAAGAAAAATATTCTCCTGTTATGGATGTCATAACATTTCGATACTTGATAAGCCTTCTAGTTACTAAAAAACTAGATATAAGATTAACTGATGTTGTGACAGCTTATCTTTACGGTGAATTAGGTACCAGTATTTACATGAAGATCCCAAATGGATATAGATTTCCTGAAGAAAAATCAAAGTCGATGTACTCATTAAAACTGAGACAGTCACTATATGGTTTGAAACAATCTAGAAGAATGTGGTATAACCGTCTTAGTGAATATTTGGTAAAAGCCGGATATAAAAACAATCGCATTTGTACATGTGCTTTTATAAAGAAATCGGTAAAGGGATTTGCTATTTTAGCAGTTTATGTTGATGATATAAATTTAATTGGAACTTCAGAAGAGATTGATGAAATAATAAATTACTTAAAGAAAGAATTTGAAATGAAAGACCTTAGCAAAACTAGATATTGTCTCGATCAACAAATCGAGCATAGTACTAATGGCATACTGATCCATCAGTCAAACTACATTGAGAAAATCCTGAAGCGTTTTCCAATGGATAAAGCATATCCACTTAGTACGCCTATGGTTCAGATCTTTGGATATTAAAAAGGACCCTTACCGCCCAAAAGAAGATGATGAAAATGTGCTTGGTCTAGAAGTACCATATCTCAGTGCCATTGGTGCATTATTATATTTAGCCCAATGCACGAGACCAGATATTACATTCTCAGTAAATCTTCTAGTAAGATACAGTTCAACACCAACAAAAAGACACTGGAATGGTATAAAACATATCATGACATATCTTCATGGAACGAAAAATTTAGGCTTGTTATATTCTAACATAGGTAATAACCCAAATCTAGTTGGCTATGCTGATGCAGGTTATCTTTCTGATCCACATAAAGCAAGATCACAAATTGGATATGTGTTTAGTAACAGTAATGCAGCTATTTCATGGCGATCTATGAAGCAAACATTGGTAGCAACATCATCCAATCATTCTAAAATACTAGCACTACATGCAACAAGTCGAGAATGTATTTGGTTAAGATCATTAATTGAGCATATTCGAAATACATGTCAGCTCCCTTCAGCTACAGAAGGATCAACTATTATTTATGAGGACAATGCAGCTTGCGTAGTTCAGATTCAGGCAGGTTACATCAAGGGTGATAGGATGAAACACATTTCTCCTAAATTTTTCTTCACACACAAACTACAAAAGGACAACAAAATAGAGGTGAAACAAATCTAGCCCCAAGAAAATCCGGCAGATCTATTCACAAAGGCACTTTCAAAATCAACGTTTCAAAAGTTGGTGTATAAAATGGGTATGCGTTGGATACATCAGCAGACTAACTGAATAATGCGTTATAATACAGGGGGAGCATTCAAAAGTATGCTATAATATAATCTTTTTCCTTCACTGATATTTTTCCCACTAGGTCTTTGTTAGTAAGGTTTTGATGAGGTATTATTTTGAGCCAGAAGCATCAACCCTCATAATTCCATAGGCCTTTAGCGAGGAAATTATTCTTATCAAACGCATATTCAAGGGGGGGGGCGTTGTAATATATATTGGGAATATGGGTGAATATGACAAACGACAAAGGACATTATTGTAATCTCTGTTGCATTTGGAGTCTATAAATATAGAACTCATTTGTATTATGTAGACATCTAAATGAATAAAAATGTCTTCTCTCTCTAATGGATTTTATTATTATTTTATTTTATAACATACTAAGGCTTGCTGGAATAAGTTTATACCTTTTATGAAACTGTGCCTTTTATCAAAATGTCTATAAGTTCCTCTTTATTTTTTCTAAAAGTAAAGTTAGGCATAAAAGCTTGTTATGTAAGTACAAATATTTTCGTCGGATTTTTGCAAAGCGAAATGAATTAGGCTGTCCAAAAATAATGGTCGGCCAACAAAAACGTATTATAATTTTTTTTCCATTCCTAACTAAAATGTTGAAATTTTGGTTGGAAATCTTAGTGGAATACACAAAGATTAGCAACCGATTTAAAAAATTATATTTGCATAATTTCCATGGACAAGTGATAAAAAATTCAGAGGATAGTTCTTAATTATCAAAAGTAAATTAAGACATTTGAATGGAAAGATCATTCCAAATTAAGAAAGAATGAATTCATCGTGATAATAGGGTGGGTTGGGATGGATGCCTGACCTAGGTATGTTGGAACCCATCCCAGACCCATCCTGTAAACCCGGTGTGGGTTTAGATTTACGTCCCCAATCCAAAACACATATGAATCGGGATAATTATCAACCTGCCCTAGAACACGATGCATTTTTATATGTTCTCTTTCTATTTCAATTTGCATACACTAATATTTTGTGTGTAAGAAAGATAGATATTAAAAAAATTGATTATAGATAATAATGAGTATACGAAGTTCTTAATTATAATTCTTGGGTCTATCTTTTTGATGACTCAATAGGGCAGGTCTTGACGGGTGAAGTAGGTTCATATCCTATTGCTATCTCTGATCTTTCAAGAAAATTTCAACAAACTAAAAAAAATTTAAAATCAAAATTAATATAGGTATTTAACTTCCTTGCAAAAGCCATAATTTCCACTAAAAACTATCCAATTTCATCGACTTAACAAATTCACATGGAGACAATGTCATGTATGAAATACTAGTTATTCATCCAGTCTGTTGGGCTCTTACTCATAGGGATGATATGAAACCAAATATTACACCAGCCAGAAATTATTCGACCCACTTAATATTAAATTCAGCCCACTTAAAAGTATTATGTCATTAAGCATAAAATGCCCAAAGAAGAGTATCGATGCCTGTTATGCCAAGCTTCTACCTTTTATAAAACTGTGCTTTTTATCGTCGAGTCTATAAGATTGTTTTTAATTTTCATAAAAGAAGAGTTGGGCTTAAAAGCTGTTGTATACGTAAAACTGTGGATATAGGAATTTTACATAAAGAAACGAATTTGGCTAATAAAAAATTAATTAGGCCGATGAATTTGAGATATTAAAACAAAACAAACATCATAAAATATATATTTTAACCCCAAATAAAACGAAAAAATCTTGATTGATAACATGTGAAAGTTTGAGTAGAATACACAAAGAATAAGGACGGGTTTAAAAAATTATTCGAGTAATTTCCGTGTGAAAGGATAAGAAAAGTGATCATAATTACGTCTATGAATGGACTGGATCGGTCCGGATATCATAAAATCCGAATCTGAATCCGACTACAATAATTAAAACCCAAGCCCGATCCGAACCCATAGGGCATTTCAAATCAATACTCAAGCCCATCAGGTATTCTAAGCCCGCTGGGTAATATCCGTATACTTAACTCAAAATGTTTGTGTTAAAACCATATTTTAAAATTGCAACTTTGTAAAAATTTGTATATAAACAATGTTAACATATAAATTGGACGGTGATGTAGTCAAGTCCCCAACAAAAGTATGCAGAAACATCTGCATGTAAACAAATAAATGGTAAACAAATAACATACACACTCATGTTTTGATACGACAGAAAACTAATAGTAGGGTCGGGCCCTAACCAGTTGGGTTTTGATAAAACCATACCCGACCCTAATAGTAACCGAGTCGGGCCTGGGTTGGACTTGGATAGTAAAAGGCAAAACCCATATCCGAATTAATATGGCAGGTTCGGATTGTGTTCAGGTTGAAACCCATACCATTGACTAGTCTAGTCATAATTACCGAGTAAATTGAGAAATTGAAAACGAAATATTGTCCAAAATTGACTAAAGATGAATTTAATCCCTCTTTAAAATCAACAGTGAATTCCCGACATACTAAATACAATTTTAAATGCAAAATTAAGGAGGATATTCAATCTCAATACAAAAACCTAATAGACCAAGTTAAATATCACAGTCTCCATTGAATATTACTCGACTGAAAAGTAAAAAGTGTTTAAAAAGATAACAAATTAATAAACATTATAGTCCTAACTTGAAATCACTTGTTCATTTTATGTATTTTCCAGTGTATATGAAGTCACTTTTAAGTCAAATACCAACTAACAAAATGATTGCTTTCGTTTCAAAACAAGCATCTAAAGCCAAAAAGAATGCATTATCATAACGAGTATATATGCACGTCCAGATGAGCCTACATTAAATCACAACGTGCATGCACTTTTAGTTCCATCTATGGAAGTAGATTTGACAGTAGCATTGCCAGCATAAACTAAACCTAAGGCAACGACCGAGAAGACCGAGACAACTGAAGAACATTCATAGAACTAATAATTTGAAAGCATTCGTAGTTTTATCATTCCTTTCTTTTGTTTTAGTTTATTTTATACTACTGGAAATGAAAATAATACTTGTAATTTAATGCTTATGCTCTTTTATCTAATGTGAGCTGTCAGCAAAATGTATCAAAATATATCAGCGATTAATTGTTTTTTACTACTCTTTTGTAGATTTTTGTCTTTTATGCTTTCAAGTTACTCTTTTTGGAAACCTGCTTTAAATTGCTATTTTTTTCTTTTGGAAACCAGTAATTTCATATTTGTCTTTCTTAAGTTCGTACTGCTTATTTTAACATGGTTAATTACTCGAGCAAAATCTTTATATTTTATTTCCATTTTAATGATTTTTTTTTCTTTATTGGTTCCGGCATTCAAAAAATGAAACATGAATATCAAAGAGACATGAAAAGAACCAGAAAAGAAGTACAAAATTGGTTTGTACATGCGAACTTGGTATTTGATTTCGTCTAGGCAGAAGCTGCTATTTTTTTTTTCAGACTGTAGTAATTCCTTCATACTAACTTGGAGCAAAGCGAGACATCGATCAATGAACTTTCACCTAAATTATGGACGATATGAAACATTGGATACTTCATCTCTTGAATGCACACTATTGTTCTCCATGGTGACTAATAGTTGTACTTAGAAAATAAATGGCTACATCCCCATATTTGAACTCCACCTAGGCAGAAGCCACTATTTTTTGTTCAGACTGCAATAACTTCTTCATACTAACTAAGAATCAGATGAGACTTCGACCGATGAACTCGTACCTAAATTACGAATAATATGGAACACTCGGATTCTTCAGCTTATGAACATATATTTTCATTTTCCATGGTGATTAATAGTTGTACTTGAAAAATAACATGCTAAATCCCCATATTTGAAGTCCACCTAGGCAGAAGCCGCTATTCTTTTTGTTTAGACTGTAGTAACTTCTTCATACGAACTCGGAATCAGGCAAGACTTCGACCAATGAACTCCCACCTAAATTGCAGACAATATGGAACACTCGGATACTTCATCTTGTGAACGGACATTGTAGTTCTCCATAGTGATTAACAATTATACTTGGAAAATAATATGCTACATCCCCATATTTGAACTCATAATTCTCCATGGTGATTAACAGTTGTACTTAGAAAATGACAGGCTAAATCCCCATATTTGAACTTCATCTAAGCAAAAGCCATTATTTATTGTTCAGACTGCAATAACTTCTTCATAATAACTCAGAATCAAGCGAAACTTCGACCGATGAACTCCCAACTAAATTACGGATAATATGGAACACTCGAATACTTCGACCTATAAACGTATACCGTAGTTCTTCATGGTGATTAACAGTTTTATATCCCCATATTTGAACTCTTCCTAGATAGAAGCCGCTATTTTTTTGTTCATACTGCAATAACTTTTTCATGTTACCTCGAAATCAGGCGAAACTTCGATTGATGAACTCCCACATAAATTAAAGACAATATGGAACACTAGGACACTTCAGCTTATGAAAGTATAATGTAGTTCTCCATGGTGATTAACAATTATACTTAGAAAATAACATGCTACATCTCCATATTTGAATATTATTTCTCTATTAGATATAAAAGTGTATATTTGGAATTTCAAAAGGATACCGAGTAAATCTATTCAATGAATTCTCTTTATTAGTAGTAAAGATGGTTATGTCATGTAACGACCCGTATTTTTACGAATCGAAACATCGTAAAACAATTGACGTTTGGTCGCATTTGTGATAAGTCGTCCTCAGTCTAAGTTATAGGTCGTTAACGACCTAGGGTATGTCGTAGGTCGTGTGCGACTTAGGATGCTTCAGCTCCGACTTACTACTAGTAGCATTGCATCTTGACATTAGTAGTTGAAGTGGTAAGTCGGGGACGACCTAAGGAAGTGAACTGGTTAAGTGTTAGGTCGGTTGGGACGACCTATAAGATGTTAGCGACCTAAGGGATTAAGTGAGTTAGCGACTTAAGGATTTTAGGTCGTAGGTGGTTAGGTCGTATGGTAGGTTAGGTCGGTCGAGCGACCTAAGTGTTGACGACTTATAGAAGTTAGCGAGTTAAGAGAGTTTGTGACCTAGTAGTTACCGAGTTAGTATAGTTAGGTCGGCAACGACCTAAGGAAGCTGGGGTAGCGGTGGGCGACCTAGGAGTTTTGCGTTAGGTCGTTTGAGCGACTTAAGGTTAAGTAGCTAGGTCGTAAGCGACCTATGGGGGTGCTGTGTTAGTTAAGTCGTTCAGACGACTTAAGTGATAGGTCGTAACACTGTTAGGTCGCGTGGGTTGCTAAGTTGTTAGGTCGCAAGGTTTTATAAGTCGTAGGTCGTAACTCAGTAATTTGTTAGGTCGTAGAGGCAGTCTGCGTTAGGTCGCTGGGTTTTGCCTAAGTGTTAGGTCGTGAGCGACTTAAGAGTTTAGTTGTTAGGTCGTATCTCGTTGAGTCCTGGGTCGCGCGCATATGTTAAGTCGCGAGCGACTTAGGAGTTTGGCTGTTAGGTCGTAAGTCATATACCCAGTTAAGTCGCGCACTTCTTAAGTCGTAGGACGCACGCACTTGTTAAGTCGTTGGATCTATGAGTCGCGCGCTTGCGCTAGGTCGTAGGTCGTAAGGTTTGGGTAAGTCGAAGTCTTTAGGTCGGTGGGGTTTTAGGTCGTAGGTCGTGGACGACCTAATTCCGAGCTAGCGACTTAGGATTTCAGCTATAAATAGGAGGGCTTTGCTCCATTTTTGGGATCCGGATTTCGAAGCAACGAAGTGCTGCCATTTTGAGAGCTCGACTTCTACACTTCTTTTCTCCACTCTAATCTAGTGATTCCTTCCATCCAAGTTGAAGATCAAATTGAAGATTCAAGAGCTTAGATTGAAGATCTACATTCTTCGAAGAGAGATTTCATCGTTTGAAGCGGATTTGTGATAGATCGAGTTAGATCCTTCGCTGTCCAGATCTGAAGCGTGTTGATTTGAGGTTGTTTAGGTGATTTGGTGAGTGGTGATTATCTCTCACACGGATCCAAAGGAGTATATCGGATTGTTGGCTCGATTTGGTGTTAAAATAGTGATTTCCATACATTTTCTTCATCCTAAGTGTAGATCCATATAGATCCATTGTTCATGATGATGTTACATCCATTTTATTACATGTTAACCTATGCAAGTTCATTCATCAAGATTATAGAGACATTGTTCATGTTTTCATGCTTATTAGACTTTCAACTCTTTAATTACGAAATTGCCATTATTGTGATAATTGTCTACTTAGATCATATTTGAATGCTTGATTGCTTGGATTAATGTTTGATTTGGTTGATTGCTATGAATTAGATGATTGATGATTTGATTTAGATCGAGGATGATTCAAAAGCTAAGGGAAAGGCTCTTGAATGGGAAAAGCTGCTTGTGGCATTTGTAGCGGATGATGAAGCTCTTATGCATAGATTTGATGATGATGTTGAGAGGAGACTTTGCGAGGATGTGATGAAGCGAAGTATGATATGTGATAGTCTTGGTCTAATCCAGACGGGATCATTCCAAGCAGGTTGAGGATAATGGATTGCTCGAGAGGCGCTTGAGCTAGTATGGAAATAGTCGTCGAGGAGGATGACTAGAAGGCTGAGATCTCATCGTTGTTGAAGGTTCTAGCATGCTCAAAGCAAGAGTACGTTGGGCAGATTCGATAGTCCCTGAAGGCTACTGATTGGGTAGTCAAGTACTCTGGGCAGATTCGATAGTCCTAGGCACGGGTCACGATGATGTGCGGGAGTTATGTCTAGAACCGAGGTTTCCATTAGCCCTTGACGGACGACTGAAAGAATGTGCCGGTCATTCAATTAACGGTGATATCAAAGCAATGATAACAGTGATAGCCAGAGTCATGGATGTTTGGTTGTATCGTCATTCGGTCTCAAGAGCAGTGTTTTCTGGGTGCTTATCTGATCTTGGTTTAGGCCTTGGGGGTTTGTACTTGGAAAACATCGCCCTTGACTCGAGTGATAATTGCTTTACTTTACATTGTACGCTCTGCTATGTTTGCTTCTACTTAGTGTGTGTCTGGGGGCTATCACTGTAGGAAGATGTTGGAGTGGGAGGGTTGTATTCCTATTCCTTTTTCCCTTATGCTCTTTTGGTATGTTGTTAGTTAATTTACTACTCACTAAGACTGTTGTCTGACTCAAGGCTTTATGTTTTTAACTCTTATTGCCTTGGGCTATTCGTCCATTTTTGGGACGGGCAGATTAGGTAGCAGGTGACAGGTGCTGCTCTTGCTTTCCACGATGCTGATGACGAAGACAAGCTGGAGTATTGCATATTACTTCTTACTATATGTACTGGATGTTCCGCTGTTTTGTATTCTCTGAGTGATATGTAGTGAGGCTTGTTGTATTGACTATTTAGACATTTGTATACAACTACTATGAAGTTTTATTGATGAGATTCTATTCTGTGAAGCTTCACTATATATCTATATGTTCTATTGTATTTTGTCCATGCGCTGTGAGTAATATGATAGATTCTGTTGTTTTAATTTACCTTGACAATCGTCCATGGCTGCCTGGCACACTTTACAGCGCACTTTCTTTAGGTTCAGTGCAGGGGTTATGGGCGGTCGTCACATT